>JAQMRL010000001.1:109798994-110413438 GCA_035578175.1 Catonia carolina
TTTTACAACTTTGATTATACACACTTTTGCCCTGGTATGCATATTAAGGCAGTAATCTTAAAAAAAATTCAACGAGGGCATAGCCCCCCATAAATTTCAGCAGACATGGCGCATACCTTATCTTGTAGAGCATAAAAAATGTAGGTAGTGAGGCGATTTAAAAAAATCGTAGGAGCCATTTTTGGGAACATCGTAAAAAAGTGAAAGTCCCACAAATGATCTCCTACTTCCAGTTGACCGATTTTTATTAATCATAACTAAGAACAGTCTCGATCAAGCCACCTTCCAAACAAAAGAAACAAAATCAAAATAGGTTCATCCGTTTGGGAGCTACAATGTCACAGACAGAGACACAGATACACACGTTCAACTTATGTAAAACACACTCTTTTTCCGTCGGGTGTCAATAAGTATTTACTAAAACATAAGACCTACTGGAAAACTTAATGTTTCAGGCTAAGAACATTTTATTTCTTTGTAATTATTTTATTCCCTTTTCTTGAACATAGGCTACTTACTCTTCTTCTGACAACTCAGAACTGTTTGTTTTATGATGATACCATGTGTAGTTGAATATTGACTGTCTTGATTTGGTTTCACTGCATATAGTTACTGCTGGGAAAGGAATTTGCCAAACAGATGTTGTAGATTCCGCAAAAGATACTATAACAGGAGAGTTGTGCCATTTAACATATACTCGGCTGATAAGGTAAATACTTCCTACAAAACTAAGAGCCGTTGCAAGAAACCACCAAATCCTGAAAAAGAAAATAATAAACTTTCATGTAATAAGTAAATACTTTTCCTACTTACCGTTTTAGTGATTATAATACTTTGTTAATAATTAAAGGTTTTTTTTTGAAGTCGCATCAACAGCTAGGTGATTAGGAACTAGTATAGGACTAGCAGAACTAAACATTTTAAAATACACACCCTAGCCAGAAATTAAACCCAGGACTTTCTTTTCGTAGTTTAACATGCTAATTTAAATTCCTAATGTTTGTGTGTACGAGTATTTCGATCTGTTCAATGTATAATTTTACAATAAACATCTCCATGATACAATGGGATGAGGATGATACAGCTGACGTGTAAATGAGGTGTAGTCTTGTATAGACTCAGGCTGACCATTCCTGAGAAAGTACCGTTAGTTGAACCCCAACTAGCAATATAACAATAGTAACCAATGTCTACAATGTCTATTATAATGTCATATCCCGGAGCTGACATAAATTCAGATCATAATCCATTAGTAAGTGTTATGCAGATAAAATTGAAGAAGATTCGAAAATAATCAAATATACCACGGTTCGATGTCTCAAGGATAAAAGAAGAACCTATACGCCAGAGTTTGAAAAAAGAAATAAATTGTAACTTAAAGGAAAGAAAACAAGATGTGATAAAGGCGACAGATGTTGATGACAAATGGAGCATTATACAGAAGACCTTGGTAGAGGCAGGCAAGAAGATATTGCAGACACAAATAAGAAAAAAACAGAGATGGATGACTTCAGTTATCCTAGAGCTAAAGGGGGAAAGAAGGAAGTATAAAGGCAGGAATAAGGCAGAATACAAGGAAACACAGAGATTGATAGAGAAAATAAAAGAGGCAAAATCCACCTGGCTTACAAATCAGTGCAGTGAAATAGAGGAATATGCTAAAAAGTATGATAACTTCAACATGCATAAGAAAATAAAGGAAATGACAAATACACAGAGAAAAAGGAAAGATGGTCTTCTTAAAGACAATAATGGAAAAATTATTATAGAAGTCAAAGAGAAATTGAATAAGTGGAAGACATACATAACAGACCTGTTTGAGGATAATCGTCAAGAACCGGAAGAAATTGACAGTGAAACGGGACCGGAGATCATCATGGAGGAAATCAAACAGGCAATACGAAATGCAAAAAACGGAAAAGCTGTAGGTCCAGACGAAATACCTGCGGAATTATTGAAATGCCTGGATGATGAAACTCTACATATACTGCTGGATCTGTTTAATGAAGTCTATAAAACCGGACAAATACCACAGGAATGGTTGGTGTCTACCTTTGTAGCAATACCAAAGACAATATATGCCAAAGATTGTTCAGACTATAGGACAATATCACTAATAAGCCATACCCTTAAAATATTTCTGACGGTAATTCATGGAAGATTATATAGAAAACTAGAAGATGATATGGAAGATACCCAATTTGGGTTCCGCAAAGGACTGGGAACAAGAGAGGCATTGTTTGCTTTTAATGTCCTTTCTCAAAGATGCTTAGATATGAACATCGATATATGCCTGTTTCATTGATTTTGAAAAAGCATTTGACAGGGTCCGACATGAAAAACTAATAGAATTATTGAAAAACAAAAATATAGACAGACGAGATTTGCGAATCATCATCAATCTGTATTGGAATCAAAAGGCCAATATAAAGGTCGAAGAACAAAAGTCCGAGAATATTGATGTAAAGAAAGGAGTAAGACAGGGTTGTATTCTGTCGCCACTACTGTTCAACATGTATAGTGAAACCATATTTCAAGAAGCCATAACAGAACTGAGTGATGGAATCTCTGTGGGTGGAAGGATAGTAAATAACATAAGATGCTGATGACACCGTTGTGATGGCAGACACCCTGGAATCGCTGCAAGAATTGGTGAATAGAATTAACGATCATTGCATTGGATATGGACTTAGAATAAATGAGAAAAAAACTAAATTTATGATTGTCTCGAAAGCAGAACATGGAAATGAAACATTAACAATAGAGCAAACCCAAATAGAAAAAGTAGAGGCATACAAATATCTGGGAACCTGGGTTGATGACAAGAATGACCAAAGCAAAGAAATTAAAGTACGAATTGAAACTGCAAGGCAAGCATTCATAAAATGGAAGACAATGCTAACAAACAAAGACCTTCAGATGCCTCTCAGATTGAGGGCTCTAAGATGTTACGTATTTTCTATCGTACTATATGGAATGGAAGCTTGGACATTGAAGAAACAACACATAAAGAAGATAGAAGCGTTCGAAATGTGGTGTTACAGGAGAATGTTGAAAATTCAGTGGGTCCAAAAGGTTACCAATGTTGAGGTGCTACGACTTTTAAATAAGGAGTTGGAAGTTATGAAGAGTATAAAAACAAGAAAACTAGAATATTTGGGTCACATAACCAGAGGAGAAAAATATGAGTTGCTGAGAATTATTATGCAGGGAAGGATCCGAGGAAGAAGAGGCGTAGGAAGAAGACGCATCTCCTGGCTGAGGAATCTTAGAGAATGGTTCAACTGTAGTTCATTGCAACTATTCAGAGCAGCAGCCAGCAAAGTGACCATAGCCATTATGATATCCAACCTCCGATAGGAGATAGAACTTTAAGAAGAAGAACCAGTGTATATTATTAAAATCAATACAAAAGTAACTACCTTCACTAGGATGTGAACCACGGAACCTTCATCCAATACAAAAGTAACTACCTTCACTAGGATGTGAACCACGGAACCTTCATCCAATACAAAAGTAACTACCTTCACTAGGATGTGAACCACGGAACCTTCATCCACGGAATCTTCATCATCAGCTGCTAAACAGCTGACTTTCGGTGACTACCTTACCACTAGACCAACCCAAAGGATTAAACATACTTATTTATAAATCATAATTAGGACTACCATTATGCCACAGAGGCAGTAACATTCAACGTTGCAAAATTTACATACTTGCAAAAAAATTTGATTTCCTCTTTTTAAAATTCCAGTATAGAAAAACCGTGTGCCACCTGTATTAAGAAGATTCTTTAAGAAATATATAAAAACTATTCAATTAAAATAATCACAAACCTTACAGTAAACATTGTTAGTATGTGAAATATTAATTTGCTACTCATAAGTGCATGAGAAACACTTTTTAGAGAACAGCTCTGTTAATCCCAAAGACCATTTCGCTCTTAAAAATACAGTATAACTTGGTTATTTCGAACTTGGATAATTCGAATTTTTAGATAATTAGAATAAACTGGTATTCCCTTGAAAAGCATATATTAAAGTCTTATTAAAAATGGTATACCTAAGAAATATGTTATTTTGTTAATTCGAAGTTTTTCAAAGAAAGAAGATAAATCTTTGTTTACCTCGGGTGTTTGTAGGCCGGTAATGAAATTGTTGCCTATTGCGTTTGGATTGAAAATAGACACAATATAGTCAGTTATTAACGCGTGAGTAGCCTAATCTAGGAAATCCAGTCTGTACGCCGTGTAGGCTTTGAACATTGTAAAGTGAGTTTCACTTTCAGAGACTTGCACTTTATGATCAGTTTAGGATTTCCTCAGTTAAATTTACACCCTCATTCTTAAATCGTTTTGTCACAGTATAGGCCTGCTGTAAAGTATACAAGTGCGTACGATGTGTGGAATTTGTGTTGTACAATTTACGTACGTACATTTTTTTTTAAACTTGTAGCCTACCTAGTTTACAAAAAAAGGTAAATCAAATATTCTGTAATTTGAGTACTGTATTGTTTTCGTTTAATTTATGAGTCTATATGCAGTGCGGTTAAGTTAATTTTAACTACGTCTAAGCGTGGCCCGTACAAGAGTTTAACTTAAACGAAAAAGTGATTCAAGATGTGGAACGGGATACAAAACGAAAGTGATACACAGCTAAAGAATACGGGATTTTACCGAGCACAGGATTTTGTCATCTTTCTTAAAAAAATAAAAACACAATATGGAAAACTGGAATCAAAAAATTGGAAAAGTCTAAAGTGGGTAAGAACAGCAGAATATCCTGCAGTGGACGATTGTGTTTTGAAGTTTTGTTTAATAGATTTAATAACTTTCAGTACTGTAGGTCAGTAATCCATACTGTACATACCGTATGTCTAATACTACACCTAATTTTTACATAATTTATATGTAGAGCTACGTAAACTCTCCTAGTTTATTAGTGAAATAAATCGGCGTTTTCTGTGAAATTGTTATACTTTATTTTTGCTGTTAGTACCACTGTAATCACCAAACAATTCTAACCTATAGGGATGGTTTATCTAGGTATCCTGAACGTAAATACACAGTTATCCTGTTATCTACACACATGGTTCATATATACACAGTTATCTACAGGTATCCTGTTCATATGCCTTATATTCAGTGTTATATGTCTTATATTTCAGTTATAGATCAGTCTTGAATTTGGCATTGAAACTTTCAGTGCTAGTGTTTTGCTGTATTTTTTTTTTGTTACCTAGTATAACAAAATTTCGAATTTCATAATTTTTTAACTCTGCAATCCGTCCCGTATGATGTTGGTTATTTTAAATTTTTGATAATTCTAGGTTTTTCCCACTCCCCTTCAATTTTGAATCAACAAAGTTGTACTGTATTTAAATAGACCATTTATTGGAAAATACCGTAGGTACATTAAATCAAACTCTATTTTACAAAGTACTGTACAATATGTTTCTATTCGATGGAACATTTATAACACAATCATAATCTACTGTGCTTGATCTGAGAATATTTTGCATGTTTGTAATGTTAAGGGGATCCGGAATACCTATCACCGTAATGTTAATGTAAGGAACATTTTTTTTAAAAACTGTTTGAGTTATACTGTCCAATTTTCTTGTGATTACTTTTCAGGTAATTCTACACCCACTGAGTTAGTAGCATCTTGATATATTGATGTATTGTTAGGAAGATACGACTTTTTTTGTGAAATTACCACTTTTTAAAATCAAAACTTTTTGCCTATTGAAGTGGAAAATAAATATTTAAATACATTATTTTACTGTAATGTTAACTCAGTACATTGAAATTATGGTATGAAAGGCTGTGCAAAAATTTCATTAAAATCCATTCCCAGTTGGCTAGGAAAATGTTCAAAATGCGTCAAAAATTACTATTTACGGGAAACAAGAAAAAACCTAAAGAAAACACATTATATGTTAAATAATTCAATTTATGTTATTTTTTATAGTTCAGAGGTTAATATATTATATTCACAGGTGGTCTGGTGCTAAATTAAAGTTTTAAAACAAAAAATATTGCACAAAATAAAAAAATATGTATTTATCTGTTGTCATTTAAAAAAATAGAGTTGTTATGAAAATGGACCGTTTAAAAAATAACGTAAAAATTCAACATATTTTTAATTTAAAAAAACCTGCAAAGTCCCCAACAAATTATACCTACATCGTTTAATACAGAAAACTCTAAATTTTAATAATTTGGAAAAACTGGAAAAAATGTGAAAGTTTTCAAATTCTTTCGTTCCGGGTACCCTTAATATTTTCAGAAAAATAAAATTTTCTGCAATTTTATTGCAAAATTTTCTGCAAAATTTATTGCAAAGGCAATAGAAGACAAGAAAAGGGCCTACAAAGCTTATTTGCAGCATCATTCAGAGGAGTCGAAACAGAGATATAAAAATATATGAGAAATATTGCTAAAGCAATCACACGAAAAACACATAAAGAATCCTGGGAGAGATTTATAAGAACGGTGGAGGAGGATCTATATGGAAGGCAGCAGGTAGCATATAAGGTAATGAAACACCTGAATAAGACAGAAAGAGACACAGCCCAGCTGAATGTAGTGTCGAAGGACGAATGGGTGCAACATTATAAGAATCTCTGGTATGAGCAGAACAGACAGATGTCTCCTTCGGAGGGAAATGGATGGGATCATTTGGATAACAGTATAGGGGTGGATGAAATAACTTTGCAGGAGCTGGAAGAAGCCCTCAACAAAGCAAAAAGTCGAAAAGCAACTGGACTAGACGGTTTGACATGGAACTATTGAAATGCGAGGGACTGTTTCTCAGGCTCCGTTTCTTGCATTTAATAAATATGTGCTGGAAGCAGCTAAGGATACCGCAAGATTGGAAAATTGCCTCAGTTAAATCCTTGTTTAAAAGTGGAGACAGAAGTTCCTGTGATAACTACAGGGGAATCAGTTTGTTGAATACGGCGTATAAAATATATAGCATGATATTAAAAAATATAATTCAAACTATTTCGGAGAGTCTACTGCTCGAAGAACAGTGTGGTTTCAGGAAAGGGAGATCATGCATTGACAACGTATTTACATTCAAGCAAATTGTGGAAAAAAGAAGGGAATATAATCTCGAGACGCATTTGGCTTTTATCGATTTCCAAAAAGCTTTTGATACAGTAGACAGGGAAAAACTATGGGATGTGTTGCAGAAGACAGGATATCCGCCCCATCTCATAAGGGCAGCTAAAAGCTTATATAAAGATACGAAAATCAAAGTAGATTCGGGGAATTCCTACTCTGATGAAATAATAATTAATAAAGGACTAAGACAAGGATGTGGACTATCTCCCACGCTATTTAATATTTTTATAAATGACGTGATCAAGAGTTGGAAACCATTAGTACATTCAGGTATCTACATGAATGAAAGTTTGAAGTTAAACTGCCTTTTATTTGCTGACGACCTGATAATATTACAGGAGAAGGAGGAGGACCTGCAGTGAGCAGTTTATGAGATGAGTAGAATATAATTTGACCATTTCAACCAAAAAGACAAGGGTAATGGTATTCAGGGGGAAGGATCCTGTCCGAAGTAAAATTGTCATATATAATAAGATTATAGAACAGATATCCCATTTTAACTATCTAGGTTGCGATGTAACTTATCAACAGGGTAAGGAGGTGTATGATAGGATCCACCGATTTCAACACATATACTATCCACAGGAACTTGAAAAACATCACAAATAAAGACACTAGAATGAGATTTTATAAAACGATAGCTGCTCCAACAGTACTTTACGGAAGTGAAACGTGGGTTCTGTCAAGACGGGAAGAGAGCCGATTACAAGCAGCAGAAATGAGATTTCTCCGGCAAACTTATGGCTGTAGTAGAGAGGACCGTTACAGAAACACGGAGATACGACAACTTCTTAATATCTTCTCCATAAATGATAAAGTAATGGAGAGCAGGAAGAAGTGGATAGATCACTTAGGTAGAATGAAGGATGAAAGAGTACCCAAGCAGGCACTATGGTACAAGCCAAGGGGTAAAAGGGATCGAGGACGACCAAGGAAGAGATGGGCGGATGGTGGAGGTTCGGAACAGGCAGCAACGCCTAACCCGTGAAAGGCAGAAGAAGAAGAAGAGATAAAATTTTCAGAAGATTTGTTAAAATAGATCACGATCATTAATTCCAGCACGTGTGGTATTAATTCAACAGTTTTTTGCGTAACTTTTATTACTTAAATTTTACTTTATACTTATAAAGTCATGCATTATAATAACGCATAATCTTATGCATTCTATAATCAGTCAATATAAAATTACTACTATATGTATAAAATGTTATTTTAACCTTACCTTTCTATCCAAGGTCTGTCACTAGCAACTAAATACTTAATTCCATGTAAACTTGATCCTTCACAGTAATCTTGGAACGTATTCTTTAATTGGCGTCTCTTAGTTTTTGGTAAATGGTACTCTTCACTGCAAATAAATAAGCATACATTTTCCTCCATAGTGTGGGATTTTGTTATTTTAATCAACAATTAATTTTGTACTTTAAATATTTCTTTCGAATTATTTTTAAAAAACTTGCTTTTAGTGCTTTGGATGCCTTATAAACATTTTATCATCATAAACAGGCCATATAAACATTAGGCTTGAAGAACATGAGCGCTAATATACGAATTCCCAAGCTGCCTGTAACTATTGTAATATATTTTATCTTGAATTGAAAAGGAAAATGTGTATTTTATTAAAAGTTTATAAGGCCATCATAAATCTGCCATGTCATATTTCAAAAAAAATCCGATAAAAATTACGTATTTTATTAATTTCTTTTCCTTTTCTTATAGTACAAATTATGATTTACTTCATTATAAATTAGCTAAAATGTATAGATATTAAATACTCAACATTCAAGGTTTCTTCATCAAATATTTCACTTTAAGTTTTTTATAATTTTTTATTTTTGTATAATAAAAAATTATTACGACATATTTCTTGGTGCTAAAGTTACAAGTGTTGCATGTGATGCTCATAACAAGCAGGTGGGGTATTATTATTTGCACTCGATCTGCTAGTTCCAGGGCTACAAAAAATAGTTCTGTTTCTTATCACATGGTCAGCCAACTATATGACTGAACTATTTAAGAACAGAAGAGGTAGAGGTGTAAAAGACATTGGTCAGAGTTATCTCCTCTGAAAGAAATGAATTTCACTATACAGCCAGACCCTGTGGTGAATGAAGTGAAGGTGTCATTTGCATGGTGCAAAGTAGATGCTTTTCGGAGGGCCTGGGATGCTGATAAGCATAGGCTACTTTTGTATTCAGTGAGGAAGACAATGGTAAACTACTTCACTTCTCGTTTTACTTAGTAAAACCTCTAGAGATTCAAAGCAGCCTTTCGGCTGTTGACCTAAACAACAACGCAAAAGTTGCCAGAGTAATAAATATACTTACGTAAAACATAACGTAGGTACCTACTAAATAGTACATATATTAAACTAAGACTAAACAGCCATTGATATACACTCATTCATATTTTTCTTTGGGCTGAAATTTTAGTGATCTGAAAAATGTTTTAATCCAAACTATTTATTGTCGTTTCCAGCACATCATTATTGCGGTCTTATTGAAACACAGCAGAGCACATAAATAGGACAGTATTTTAGGTAAGTTCCTTCAGAAATCTGGCATTAACATTTTGCCACTAATAATAATACATACATTTTTTTCAATTGAAAAAATTCAGATTCTATTTTCTCACATTAATGATAAGCCATATTTTTAACTTTTGCGAGATGTAAGCAATCAGTCACGTAGGCTACGTTTTGGTCGTAACTTTTATTAACTAATATTTTATTTGAGTGAATTTTGTTTCTGCCCATTGTTTTTTGGTCAATTGTTATTGGCAATTTACTAAGATCTAAATTTTATTAATCATCTACAAATAATAATCTTCCTGGTCAATCACAGTGAGTGTAGTGTTTATAGATAAAATTTTAATAGGAAAATGAAAGGATCAGATTCTTTTAGAAACCTACTTAAAATCCGTCTCAAAAACATAATTTAACTTGAATGACGATTCGAGTAATACATATTTGTATAGGCTACATGTAGCCCTATTTAAAAGGATAAGAGGTTTTTTGTCTAGTTTGGTTTCAGCTCCCACTGGACTGATTCCGGTTAACCTTTTTAAAAATTCAGCTCTCCACGCGCAGATTTGCCATTACCCATCATTATTTTGTCCTAATTTCTGATTAATGCAGAAAATCTCCTTAAAACAAAAGTATCCTCTCCGGGCACGTTTTTCGAGTCCTTACCGTTAAATTTGCAACCAAAAAAATTTTCAAATCGCTGTATCGATTTCGGGGTACTCAGTGTAGATTCGGTGTCCTCATTTTCAGAACCAATGTCGAAAATTAATGAAGCAATGTGTAATTAACTTTCTCGTTTTAATACATTTAGTTAGTCTAATTTTTTTACTTCTTACGTTGTAGTTTTACATTTTATTAATATTTTCATTTACGTGAATTTTTTTTGTCTCCATTGTTTTGTCGGAATTATTATTAGCTATTGATTTTTGCTTATTTTTTTGTCTTGTAGTAGCTATAAATCTACAGCTTTTTGGGTCACTGAAATGCACCTTTTTGATTACGAATAATATTTTGGCTATGTTTTCGACGATAAGAATTGTTATTTGTACAACATTTATTGAATTTTTCGCGTGTAACTATAATGATCTATCCAATTCATTTGATATTTGCAACCCCAAACTTATTGCTACCGCTTTGAGGCTAGCAATAAGCACGCGTGCAGCTTGGCCGCGATTTCTAGCAGCAATTAAAACACCAACAAAAATAATTAATTGATGCGACTTTAAATAAATAAAATTTATTTGTACGTTTTTCATTTAATTTTAAAAAACTTAAAATCAGTTTTTAAGTTTATTTATTAAGTCATTGTTTGAATGATAAATTTAATAATAAAAAATAAATGTTTCTAAGAGAAATGGATAACTATTATTGGCAAACCTACGAGATACTGCTTAACTTGACACCTCAATCATTAAAAACGGCTGTATAGTAACGAAATATGCCACCGGCCAGAAATTCCTTAGTGCATTAATTATTAAATATAAATATTTACTAAAACCAATAAATTTGTCATGTATTGTCTTCTGTGAACTGAATATATAGGCTGTATGTGAAGAAGTAACAACTGCATTATTATATAATTTAATAATGTTGATAGAAAGATTAATTAGTGTTAATAACAAAACTTATCAGATCTTTGTCTCTCCTTTAATTAGATTTTATAAAAATAATTAATTTTGTTTTCAAGTTGGTTAATTTACTCAAGAACTGACTTTTTTGAGATTGATTTCCTTTGTTAATTATTAAACGCTGTTTCAAACCAGGCTACCTAATAGGGAAAATATACAAAATCACAAATCCATTTGCACTAACAAAGATTTTGAAAATTCATTTTCCTCAAAGCAATCAATATCATTTCAGTATCTTCCTGTAAAGCTATAATTATGGCAATTGGCGTAGGCGGCCTGTGCATAGCGCGGGGCAATTGAAATTTGTACTGTGCTATAGATATAGAATATAATTATACTATATTACATATAAGTATAATGGAAAATGTTGTCCAACGTATTTTAAATGGAGATTTCGTTTACCGTTTAATACGTATAGTTGTATCGGACGCATTAAAATAAATTTTACTTGGTTGTTAAGAAAACAAGAAAACCAAAAATTGAAGTAGTTAGGAACTATAACGTGACAAGTAAGTAATAAGAGTAATAAGTAAGTGTAACAAAAATTGTAGAAATCAAACTACCCTATTTATTTAAATTTTTAAGCGATATTGTCATATACGCTTCTTTCTGAAGTTCTTACCGGTCGATTTTTACGTTTCTTGGGATCGTAGGATCCTTATTCGGTGATGTTAAAATACGTAAATCTTGAAGGCTTATTAAATCTATGAAAAACTTATGTTATATATATTACCGGCCACCTTTATCCAGCGGTTACCTCTATTTACAAATAATTCATCGGAGAACCGATTTTATTTTGGTTTTCGTCTCATGTATGTTAACCGTACTAGCGGCCACCTCTCGCCACGATCAACGATTGCCATGCCGTTTGCAATTAATTTTTGTTGTAACCATGGAATATTTAAAGTTTCAAATTTATTGAAACACAAAATTTCGTTCACAGTTTGGGACAAATCGTATGACTGATTACATCAAGTTTATCAAAGCAAATATTTATTCTAGGAATAATGAAATCATCCAGAATTCACTGTGTAAATTTATTCACATGGTCATCTGGTAATATCATGTTTTTAACTGAACAGGTGAAGGAAATTGAATTTTTTTTGTTAATAATCGTTATCTTATATGAATACATATAGAAGAAATAAATAAATATTAAAAATGACATTATTCTGAAATAAAGAAAATCCGTCAAACTGCTGTAAACACCAAACAATATTGAAAACATTAATGATGAAGCACTAACGCAAATTTTCGTAAACCTGTGTAACTCAAACAAAGGAATAGTTGTTTTAGAAAGAATTTTTACGAACAGATCGATGAAATTATAATAACTCCGAGAAACATTTATATTTTCCCCATTCATCTACTTTGTATTAGGTAATCTACTGACGCTAGGTGGTGCGCTATATCATTGTAAGCTTCAATATCTAGCATTACTAACAGCTCCACCTGGACCCTCGTCTTCCAGAGTTGCTTCATATGAAGGCAAGGAAAAGTAATGTAAGATTACGCCACTCTTTAAATAGACAAAGTAAACTATACAATGAATTGAAAATCAAAGCAGAACTGTAATGCATTAGTAAGTTAACGTTCTTATAGATAGTTTACATCGGCCTACTATCATTGTAATGTGTTTAGGTGAGTGAGGTAATCGTCCAAGTAGCTCATCGGCAGTTAAGAATTGTAACATGCTAACACAATTTCCAAAACATTACAGGATAGCTAAAAAACTGGATTATATAACAATAATAATATTATTATTTTTACTCAATAATTTTGATTGAGATGGCAAAAAAGTTGACACAACGATAAGGTTTTTCAATACTCATTGGAGTTAGTTGTTTTTCTAGTAGGCGTATAAGTACTCCTTTTCCAATAACGAAATCAATTTTTGGTCTTTAAATGGAGTTAGCAAGCTAACACTTAACCAACTACACAGAAAATGCGAACCGGCAATTCTGTGGCTAACTTCATAAATCTTCTAGCTCACAAACACGAATTATATGACTCACACTTTAGTAATCTTTGTGCTCCGCGCGGGGGCAGTTGCTTTTGAAATCATATTCCCTCTGTCTCGAACAATTTCCGTTTTCAATATCTTTCCTTTTCTCAAAGATAAAATCCTTACTAAAGATGAAAGGTATCATTAAAACCTGATCGAAAGTATCATTAAAACAGTTGCTACAAAAGAATGAATTACTGGATATAAAAACCCACCTGTTGTACATTGTCGAACTGGATGTAAACTAATAAAAAAAGTTACTAAAATAAAAAAGCTAATTAAAACTGTTGTGTAGAGTGCTCAGTTTTCTAACACTGCATGAGATGTTTCGTGTTAAGAATCATTTATACTGTCAGTTTATCGTCTCCTGCACGTGTGCGTTACAGAATAATTATGTTTTAGAATTAGCAGTATTTGTTTACTACTCACTTTTCAGAGAAATGAAAAAATAATTTTGTGAATTAATACATGGGAAATTCAAGGTCAAAATAAATTTCATTTAAACTGACCACAGTTTTTATCTGTTAACACAAATACTTTTGCTAATTAAAGAGGTATCATCACGCCAACTACGCAAATATTGTACTCCGTTAATTCCTGCATTGTACTGCTACTTTAAATTGTTTCACTTTGCTAAACTGCGGCTAGGTGACCCCGGATGTTTGTTACATTGTTGTACACGGATGTTGTGAATTAAAAAATATCAGTTTTAATTTTTTGGGGCATTTGGGTTAGACTAATCAGTCAGCTGATAGAAAGTTATTAACGATGGTTAAGTAACACAGTTTGGGCGAGAAAATTTATATGGTGACCAGCTGATATACCCACATATGAACGAATTCCTAGAGGGGGATTGAGTCCATGTTCAAATTTATGTTCACTCTAAGGTCTATTCATTGAATTTTGAGAATAATCTCACTCACTTAAACAACAGTGTTACCAGATAAAGACTAGCGCTGTTATTATAATTTTATAATTATTAATTTTATTTTATTAATTTTATAATTTTTTCATTTATATCCAGTAACTAGCTGCATACCAGTTCACATACGTTATTGTAGTAATATTCAATCCAGAAAGTACCTTAGTGGTACAAATAGTTTTTTTAAACACATCCCTCCGTGAACCGGTAATAACAAATTATAGTGATTACCATCTCTGCATGAATGAATTAAAAGACAAAAACACAGCGGTCAAATTAGATGGTTTTCTTAATAAAGTTTGATTCCCGTTAACAAATAGAGAAAAAAAAACAAAAACATCTTTGATCATTTAAGACTGACTGCAAATACAACATGAAAACAAAATATTAATTAATCGATCTCTTTAAAGTAGGAACCATAAAACGAGCAAAAGTCGTCAAATTACTGAGAATTATTGGTATGATAAATGGAGCCATATGAATGAAAAACCTTACCGGGAAATCGTGATTCGTTAACAAAGCGATAAATTGAACTGCAGTAACTAATAAAAACGTTTTGATTTGTATAGTCCATATCATTAATTGGTGCTGTACTTTCTTTATTGAAAACCTTCCTTTTTTCATTTGATCTTTCATGTTACAATTTAATAATTTTGTAATGTATGGAATAAATGATAGTAAAAATTATTGATTACTAGCTAAAGTACCCGTTCTTCGAACGGTTTCCTTGGTGCCGTGGACGGTCGGTTGGGTTACCGAGTTCGATCCATGTCAGGTCTGATATTCTTTAACTACTCATTGTTATCTACCTTCTTTCAACGTCAGCATTATTATTTATGAAAAAATGTAGTTGAACGTAAAATAAAAGCGAGATCTTGGTGTTTTTAAATTAAGATATGCAGCGCTTTATTATTTTCGTAATAAATGAAAGGTAAATCGCAATAGGAACGCCACGATGGTGACCACTGTTAAGACGACTGATTCATTTTTGACATTGTGACCGAGATAAGGTGTATAAGGTACTGGGTGGAATGGGTAGGTAGGTAACTGATTGTATGAATACGGGTTTTACCAGCGCTTAGGCCTGTGTTTATTGTACGTACTGTTTATTTTTTATGTTAATATTCTTCTAAAAATATTGGATTTTTTTAAATTGGTAATAAATATCCCGTTATCATGCATGAAAATGAAAAACGTTACATAATCAGATTCGTTTTTAAACGTTTAGTAATTTCGATTATATAAGATTTGTTGATACATTGACTTTTAACGGAGATATGCGTAGTTTTTTGTTCACCCCTCCCTCTGAACTCCCCTACTCCTTTGTGGTATTAAAATAATTTATAGCCTATTTTCATTTTGGTTATGTCCAAAACCTAGATACCGAAATTCATTGAATTTGGTTGAGCGGATCTCGCGTGATGCCGTAACATCCAAACAGATAAACAAACAGACAAATTTCAGCTGAACTTATTTTCGGTGTTTACGTGGTAAATCTGGCGCAGAAAAAAAAATTTGGGGCATTTTGAAAAATTGTACAAACCAAATCACAATTTTATTTATATAGATTATTTTTTAATAAAAAGATGACATTCTTGCTTGAATGGGCTGCGTTACACTTAAGCTGACATTATGCTCTTATGCAATAATTTTTAGTATTTGAATTGGAATATTATACAGGTGCACAATTTCTTTCATTTATGACGAGAAAATCATTAATATTAATACATTTTAATTTGTGTAGGCGAGGTCTGTTTCTGATGTTAATAAAGTAATATTTATAAAGATTACTTCACATCTCTTTGGTCGTTTTTAATGGTCACATCAAGGTCAGGGTCTTTAGCAACCTCATTGGGATAAAGCATTACACGACATAGTAGGCTATCAACATTTTAATACTGCAAGGTCGGTACATAATGGGTATTGTGATAATTTATTGAGTTTTAAATGATTGCCATGCAAAAACTGGTCTATTCTAACAATATTTTTTGTTAAATTTTGCCATTGCAGACGTGGTTTTCACATGGATCTATTTCTCTGATTTTGGAAAAGTTACAACAAATTTCTCCACTCTTATTATGCAATTACTTACGAGCTCAAAAATATTTTTTACGTAACAGAGGTATTGAAACTTCACAAAAAATGGTGAAAGTGAAAAAATGTATTTTTATTGCTACTTGTACGCATTGTTGAAAATAGATAATCATCCTTTACCCATAACGGGCAGGTGGAGTGTTAAATTAATTGCACTCGATCTGCTATTTCCAGGGCTACAAAAAATATTTGTGTTTCTTATCACATAGTCAGCCAATTATATGACTGAACTATTTAAGAACAGAAGAGGTAGAGGTGTAAAAGACACTGGGTGAGTTATCTCCTCTGAGAGAAATGAATTTCACTATACAACCAGATCCTGTGGTGAATGAAGTGAAGGTGTCATTTGCAGGGCGGAAAGTGGGAGCTTTTCGGAGGGCCTGGCATGCTGATATACATACTTTTTCAACTCAGTGAGGAAGGCAATAGTTATCCACCTCACTCCTCTTTTTTATTTAGTAAAACCTTCAGAGGTTCAAACCAGCCTTTTGGTTGTTGACCCGAACAAAAACAGATAAAATCCATGATGAATAAAATCCTCAATTACAATATTGACTACCATATCAAAACGAAATCATTAATTTTATTCTATTCTATCCTTTACATACTGAGGTTTTCGTTGTTCTAGATATATTGAGTTGGAATTCTTTGTCAGTACATTTATAAACTAAACTATTAAAAGAAGTGTTCCAGTTTAATGGTCTTGAAGAAGAAGGTCCTGAAGTTGGCATAATAGTTGATGAACTAATAAGTTATCCCTATCCATCTGTTGTAGCCTACTAATCTACAGTTTAGTTGTATGCAATTGAAAACCCTGTCATAAATAAAATTTTAGGTTCTTACAGTCAAATAAATTTGATCTGTCTGACGTGTAGTCTCTTGAAGGTCTTCATAAATATATTTTCGATCTAATGAGATTTGTTTAGTTATTAACTACAGTATAATTGTGCCTACAAGTACCTAAAAGATTCACTGAAAGAAGCAAGAGAAAATTTTGGTAGGCTATTTCTATAGTTATGTATTACTTTAACTACTGTAGCCCTACTTTCAAAAATTTAAGTTGTTTGGTAAAGATAATTAGGCCTGTATGGGTTACATACAACATAGAAATATAAACTTTTACGATCAACTGAAAATACCATTAGTTAGATTTCTAAATTCCCAGAAATTAAACAAATAGCCTACGCATTTCGGAAAGCGTTGCCTCTCCAGGGAAATATTTACTTCGCTGAGCTTATTTTCCCTGAGTTGTAGGCAATTTGCAAAACTAGAAGGATTTATTTCTGTAAGGTTATCCTCATAATCGTCCAGCCATGATACTAACTCAGATAATTTGTCTAGTCGTTGATTTTCTGTTTGTAGTGAGGCACTGACAGATACTATGGCCTCCTGCTTACCCAATCCATGGGTCCAAGGAACAGGATTCACATCTTCCTCAAATGTGTCAGTCTGTATAAGTGTTAGCTGAAAACTACTTTCTGATCTATTCTTACTAACTTCGAAATTACATTCTCTTTTATTTCATGATAATAATCTGTACAATGGTCATCATAGTAACTGATGTAAATATGAGGTGGTGGTACCTCCACGCATGTTGTTAGACAAGTAAAAAGATAAGGTCAACAGAACTTAAGTAGGATACGTCTTCATCAATGGCAACTCATTGAGTTCTCATTCAATGATTTTCTTCCAATGTAGCAATCCAATAACATCCCTTAGAAAACAAATACCTAGTATTTTATAAATTGAAAAATCCTTAAAAGTTCCAGTAAGGTATGAAAATTTCTGTGGTTACAGGTAGGAGATAAAGAAAGTGAAATTAATGTAAACTTTACGATTCTTGTTGTTTATTAAAAATGTTATGTTACAATTAAAACACTACATTACCATTAGGTAGACTGTTTGTTCTACCGAAAGGATTACTTTCCAGAGAAACTGGCATATTTGTTGATACAAATGGAGATTCCAATGGTTGCTGATTTCTGAAAAATAATATATTTTTTAATTAACTAACAGAATTTGGTTAACTGAGGAATTTAGACAGGATTTGGTTCAGATGGCTGAGTGTGGAGATTTTTGTTTGGTTTTACTTTGGACTGGTATGCACATTATGGCTAGTGATAGCTTGATAATGAGCTATGAAAAGAGTACCAGACCTGTCCGGGAATTTTAAACCAGGGACCTGTGATATGTTGACCTGGTATTAAATTTGCAATTTCCATTTGGGGGTGTGGAGGAGGTGTAATCCCCCTTCCTGGCTACACGCCTGGCCTAACCTACGCTAATCATTTACAGTTGGCCTAATATATTTAGCAAATTATGAGGCCTACTGTGCTAACATAGTATATATGAAGTAAAGATACAAAATAATTATAATAGAGAAATGTGTGATGAAGTAAAGTGCGAATAACTAACTTATGGGTTACACCTTGTGTTGTTTTTAGCTATATCAAAAGAACAAGTATTGTACTACCAAACAGCACAAAAAATCTAATTATACAAGTATTTTAGCTTTGTTGAATTATTATGTTTGATTAACTCAACCTTTCAACTCATATTACATAGTTCATGAACAAAACAGAAAGAACAGTAAATTTTGAGACTTATTCCATCAGCTTCAGTATTCTTATTATTTATTATAATTATTTACTACGTTGTGTCTGTTAATTGTCTTACTTGCAGTAGGCCTACTGCATTACTTAATTATTATGTTAACTACAACCCTTGCTACTTAGACTTCTTATGTAGTTTAATAACAATTTTTCTGTTATTAATATACAAAACTAGTATTCAGAAAGTAAGAACTATCTGTGGATGTCTCCTGTGCATCTGGTATTACAAATGGTAGTTCCTTATACTCGAGGATGAAGTTTGTTTAAGTTCATATTTTTAAAGTGATTGGTTGTCAGTAATCATGTTTAGAACAATCAGTAGGCCTGCTAGTTGTAAAATAAAAGCAGTTATTAAGTTTTTGAATACAAAAAATGTTTAACATTTTGAAATTTATTGTCATATTTTTGAAATTTACAGAAAAAGTTTGAGTTTAGTGATGGGGGAAAAGTGGTAAAGGGTGTTTAAACAGTGGAAGAGAAATGTTTATGACAAGTAGCTATGTCTGTCACTGATAAATAAAACACTGATACACTGCATCCATAAGAAAGTTCATTTCATTGGGGATTTACGATTTGTAGCCTAAGTCAATGAATTTCATACAATATTTATTACTTAAAATTATGTTTGAATGGTGGTTAAAAATACTAATTAATGTACAAGAAATGCAACTTTTGAGGTTTTATGAAAAAGAAGTAACTATTTATTTGATCAAACTTGTCAAAGGCACTGAAATATGAACTTCTTTTTTTTACATCTGAAAAATTTCTTGCAAAACAGAATTTCGAACATGTGAATATTTGAACTATAGGCCTATTATAGTACAGTAAACCTTCAATTCTTCGACAATCTGTATACTTGGACATGACTCGTAGCAAGGCGACGTGATGTGGTGTAAGTAGCGATCTGGCAGGCAGGTCAGTCCTTTCACTTCTCATCCCCGTACCCTCCCGTTGTCCTTAGTAAAGTATTGTACTGAAGCGCACATCAGTTTGTATTAATTAAAATTGTGCAATTTTCATACTAAAATCGTGTTTTTAATGCTTCCTATTTACAATATGCCATTTATGCTCTGGATAGTTCAACATTTTCATACTTCAGTAACCTCTAAGTCCACAAAGTGTCAAACTATCAAAGTTCTAATGTATTATATAAATCCACTCGCTGATTCACTAACATGAGCACGAAACCTCCAGAATGCAAAGCATAGGAAGTTAAATTTTAGTATGAATGATCGTCACGAAACCTTCATTTGGGTAGAAAGTATGAATTATACTGTATTCATTTTGCAGATAAAGAAAATTGTTTATTAATTCCTAAAATAGGTATAATAATAGAGAATTGCATAATTGGAATAGATAATGAATTGTTGTTGTTTAGGTCAAAGCTTTAAAGCTGGTTTGAACCTGTAGAGGTTTTACTAAGTAAAACGAGGAGTGAGGTGGTTTACCATTGCCTTCCTCACTGAATGGAAAAGTACGCTTATCAGCAAGCCGGGCCCTCTGAAAAGCACATATTTTCCACTCTGCAAATGACACCTTCACTTCATTCACCACAGGGTCTGGCTGTATTACTTTCAGAATAGATAACTCTGATTAGTGTCTTTTACAACTCTACCGCTTCTGTTCTTAAATGATTCAGTTAATTATTTGGCTGACAATGTGATAAGAAACAGAACTATTTATTTTAGCCTTGCAACAAACAGATTGAGTGTAAACAATTTGACACTCCACCTGTCTGTCATGGGCAGAGATAATAAATATAGTACAAAATAAAATTGTAGGTACTTGTTTAACTCATATGAATTATTTATCATTCTATTAATAATGTCTCATATTTTAGAGATGCTAATTATTGCGGAAATGAGTCATCACACCTATATTTTACTATATCTCCCATATCATTTGATTTGGTTGATGTGTTTGTCACATGCAGTGAGGTTCTTTTCTTTGACTAAACACTGTTGTAACTGCAGCCATGCATTCTGAATCAGTATAATGTTTACGTGACATTAATCAGTTCCATTATTTCGCTGTGTATTCATTGAAGGATTATTATCATCTAAAGATAAATGTTGCAATTTGATAATAATTTAATAATTATAAGTAACGGTAATCTAGAAAAAAATATACCTCATTATAACCAATAAAGATAATAAAATAGAGCTTTATTCATTCCATTATATGATTTGTTCTGCCCATAACAGACAGGGTGAGTTTCAAATTATTTACACTCAATCTGTTCGTTGCAGGGCTAATATAAATAGTTCTGTTTCTTTTCACAAACTCAGCCAATTAAATGACTGAATCATTTAAGAAGAGAAGAGGCAGAGGTGTAAAAGACACTAATCAGAGTTATCTCCTCTGAAAGTAATGAATTTCATTATACAGCCAGACCCTGTGGTGAATAAAGTGAGTGTCATTTGCATAGTGGAAAATATGTGCTTTTAGAGGGCCCAG
Organism: Catonia carolina; assembly: GCA_035578175.1. Taxonomy (NCBI): domain Eukaryota; kingdom Metazoa; phylum Arthropoda; class Insecta; order Hemiptera; family Achilidae; genus Catonia; species Catonia carolina. Next base: position 109,820,369 of record JAQMRL010000001.1, read on the forward strand.
CATGCTGATAAGCGTACTTTTTCACTCAGTGAGGAAGGCAATGGTAAACCACCTCACTCCTTGTTTTACTTAGTAAAACCTCATCAGCCTTTTGGCTGATGACCTAAACAACAACAACAATCTGATTTGTATTATGTACGTTTTCTAAGGTTGCTAAACAGATTTAAAGGTGTAACTCTTCTCATGTATGTATTGATATGTAGAATACTATGAGAAGGGCTTAAGTCTTAAATTTGTTTTTTTAGTAGAAACCGACAAAGTTTTAATCAAATATTTGAAGAACTGCAACTTGTCTAGTTGAGAAGATATCAATTCAAATTTTCTAGTTAGATTTTTGGGGATATCTCACAAGGTTTTCAACCTAGTGATTTTTTTTATAAACAACAAAAGTGACATTGACTACTTATTTTCCCCTCTCTAAACTATTTTGTGACATTAGCCCATTTTCTTGAAAGTAACTGTTGAATAAAATGACTGAAAAATTGAAAAAGTGAAGCATGATTGTTGGAAAATATATTCAGCGTAACAAAATCATGTATTTTCCAAGAAAAAAATTTAATGTACCAAAACATTTACCCAAACAACATTTTGGGAAATAAAAAAAATATAAAATGGCTTGAGTCAACATTGACTGCATTACTGAATATTACTAAATCTACATATCTGTTCAAGAAAGGTTCAAGTAATTTTTACTTTCTCTTGCCTATATGAATATATAGGAAGGAGAGTATTGTTTTCATGCCGATTTTTCGAAATCGAGTTTTCACCGGATCTATACGTTTTCAGACCCCCTGAACCCAAAAAACATGTTTTTAGCGATTGATCTGTGTGTGTGTGTATACAAAATATCTCAAGAACGGAACATCGTACGAACTTGAAACTTAAGTTACATACCACTACCGGACCCGACACGAACATTTTCATCAAAATCGGTCAACCGGAAGTAGTAGTTTATTCGTGTAATTTTTCACTTTTTGCGATTTTATCAAAAACTGGTCCTACGATTTTTTTAAAAATCGCCTGGTTTATTCAATTTTTTATTCTCTACAAGTTAGGGTAGGCGTCATGTTTGCTGAAATTCTGGGTGAAGCTGTTTTTACGTAAAAACATAGTTTTTTTAAGATTACGGCTTTAATATGTAATTTAGAGCAAAACTTTATATAATAAAAGTTGTAGAGAATTTAAAAACCTACAACTTTTATTTCAAACATTTTTTTGTGTAACGCTTAGTTTAGCGGCAATTAGCAATTATCTGTTTTTTTCTCACGAAAACGTGTGAAAAATCGATTTTTTTAACATTTCGGCCTTAGAATGCATTTTACGACAAAAGTGTATATAATAAAATTTACAGGAAATTAGGAGATCTATAACTTTTATTTAAAGCATTTTTTGTACAGTGCCTAGTTTAGCGTGAATGATCGATTTTCCGTATTTTTAAGCTAAACTGAGGTCGATTTTAATTTTGCGTATTTCACTTATGTTTTTTGAGGTTAGTTTTTTGTTTATTTCTAATGTTAGGTTTATTGTTAATTATTTGCATTGGCAAGAGAAAGTTGTGTGAGTGTTTCACACCAGATTTTTTGCAATTCTAATAATAAGAACGACCATATAATATGTAGGGCTTAACTTGTGAGGTGATCGTATCTCAGCAACGGTTAACGGGAAAACTTGCCCCATTTTTACAGTAGAAAATGTGAGTCAAAATGATTTTGGTTGTAACTTAATTTTTCAAAAATTAGACTTTTTCCCTTCTAGCACCAAACCACAGATATATTACATTATATTAATAAAAATAATCATTAAATTTAATATAGGCCTAACAAGTAATTAAATGTTTGTTTAATTTACGTACTTTTCTAATCCCTCGGTTGTTGGTGATGTCGGTTGAGCTTGTAATCTTCGTAATTCTAATAATCTTTGTAGTTCTTGCTGAAATCTTGGTGATAAAGTTGTGAATTCTAATGGTACTTGCAAATTTTGTGATGATGGTGTACGGAACGGATTTTGGAATTGGAATGGTGGTCGTAAAAATGGTGGTCGTTGATATTGTGGTGGCCTGAATTGTGGAAAGGATGGTGATGGGAATGTAGATGGTGCTCCTTGTTGGCTTGTTCCAGTGATATACTTTTCTGATTCCTTTAGTTTTCTTTTAATCCATATTCCATGACCTGTTTTATCTGTGATATCAGTGTACACTCCTGGACTATTAAAACGTCCACAACCTTTCCCATATGAAACAATACCTGAAAAAAATAATTCATTTTTTCACAAAACTAAGTTATTTTACACTATTATTACAAAGGTTTCTGGTTCAAATCCTAGTAAAGGTGGTTACTTTTACACGAATTTTAACACTAGACAGTGGTTACTGGTGTACTCTGATGGTTGGAGTTCAACTAACCATACTCTCTCAGGGATGGTCTACCTGGGTCTGTACAAGACTACACCTCATTTACACATCATCCTCATCTCATTGGGTCATGGGGTTGCTTATTGTTCTTAATTTAACAGATTGCAACGTACACACATTAGGGATTAAAAGAATAAATAAAATTATTATAAAGAAGTAATGTTTGTTTGTACAAAGTAATCTCAGAAACTACCCAACTGATTTAAAAAATTCTTTCACTGTAAGAAGCTTAGAGCTTCCTGAACAATATAGACTAAATAGAAATATGTAATTTTTAGATTTTGGAACAACAATTCTTTGGTTGGTAAAATGAAATCATGTTATAATTTATATGACTTGTGTAAGATTTTAGGATGATTAGTTCTTCTATACTATAAAAATTTTTATATTATGCAGTCAGTTATAATATGGTCAGGTATCAGGTACCATACACTATCACTCTAGAGTACAACATCATCCATTAGCTCTTTGTGTAACATACGGCCTTAAGTAATTTTTAAATTTTGAAAAAAGTATTGTGATTAACGGAATGAAGCTTTAATTTTATTTGTTTGGAAGAAACATAATTTAGGATGACTATTTCTTTTATATGTTCATTCTGCTATAAAGTATTATACCATTCGTAGTACACAGTGCATTGTGTTTACTTAGGTTTAGTACAGTCAGATTTCCGGTATGGAACAGTAACACTTTACAATAGGTCTCTGATATCAGCATTTATTCTTTTTCTTTTTAAAAATTTTTGAAAAATATTCATGGGACAGGTATTCAAAAAAATGATGTCATCCAAGTTTTGCACAGAAAGTTATGTAAACTATCCAATAATCAGAGAGATTATACAATTCATTAAAAAAAAAAATTAATTTCACCTACTTTTCCCCTTCCATTGGTGATTCGTGCTGAAGTTAACAAAATTCCTGTCCCCAATACAAATAGTCTTATTTAAACAGCATGATTTGGCTTTCAAATTGTAATGTTATGTGAGAAGTTAAATGCTTTAAGTTAAGTTTGCCATGAAGCACATGTGGGTGTTTTATAAAAAAGTTTCATTTTACAAGCAAACAAAATTAATACAGTAGTAGTGTATCAAAGTTATGCCAGTTCAGTAGTCATCATATCAATTTTACTGAGTTAAAAACTATGTTCTTGTATGACTAAAACTGCATAATTATGTACACAGCCAAAACTCACATGCAAAATCCAGAAATTGTTAGTTGCTGAACAACATCAATGATAAGGCTAATGTATTATTGTTGGTCAGATTTGCTAATTCAACTAAATCAAACTATGAACAATTTTTGTGTATTTTAACTGAAGAACAACTTTTATACAGTTTTTTGGATTACTTTACCCAGTTTATTTCTACTATTTCACAAAAATTATTTATTATGTCTAATGAATTTTTATTGAGTCACTTTTAATTTCAATTCTAAATACCTAAAAATTTCAATTATAATAATTATTTGTGTGATTCTATGTGTTTATACTTGTACTACAAAAAATAAATGTGATCCTACTAAATGATAATTATTAAATTGCTTTAATTATAAAGGTTAATATTTTATTTAAGGTTTTGCCATTTTTCATAGGTTAGAACAAAATGTCTAATGATGGTTATATATAAAACCTTCCTTCATTCAAAGAGTTAAGGCACATAGTAGTAGGAATTCATAGCCTCTGTGCCTTTGCAGTCACTTTCTTGCTTTGATTTTGTATGTTAACATTGTTAACATTGATTATGCATCTTAAGTTGGCACTTCTATGTTACAAATAATGTAAAAAAGTTACAGTAAAACATACAAAAAACGTTAAGTTACTACAAGTGTGCAGAAATGAATACCTACAATTAATTTGGAAAAAATTTACATATTTTATAACTATTTAGTATTAATTCCATTCATTATGATTGTCTGCCCATAACAGACAGGTGGAGTGTCAAATTATTTACACTCAATTTGTTTGTTGCAGGGCTAAAATAAATAGTTCTGTTTCTTATCACATGGTCAGCCAATTAAATGACTGAATCATTTAAGAACAGAAGAGGTAGAGGTGTAAAAGACACTAATCAGAGTTATCTCCTCTGAAAGTAATGAATTTCATTGTACAGCCAGACCCTGTGGTGAATGAAGTGAAGGTGTCATTTGCAGAGTGGAAAATATGTGCTTTTCAGAGGGCCCGGCATGCTGATAAGCGTACTTTTCCACTCAGTGAGGAAGGCAATGGTAAACCACCTCACTCCTTGTTTTACTTAGTAAAACCTCTAGAGGTTCAAACCAGCCTTTCAGCTGTTGACCTAAACAACAACACATTATGATTGTATGATGGTGTAACTTCAAGTCCAGCTAGGTGGTAGACAAAAAAATGTATATTTAAATAAAATGAAAAGAGCTTACCAACGAGTTCCCATCTTCCATTAATCTTCACCATTATGGGCCCTCCACTGTCACCCTAAGGAAATTTAAAATAGATTAGAAAATTTTACATTCTATTGTTGATGTTTGGACCTGCAGAATTACATCTCATATTAGAGTGGTTCCTTTTGCATCCCTTGAATGAAATCAATGATTTTAATTTTTGTTTTGTTTTATACAGAACTGTTTAACATATTCATACAATGTAAACAATCATGGGCGATAGAAGAAAATAAGTGATAAAATAATGCCAGACCTAACTGGGAATCGACCCTGGGACTTGTGGTATAGAATACAATTGCGCTGACCATTACACCACGGGCTGGTCGAATGATGTCAAAATGCTGGTGTATCTAAAATTATTAAAAAATATTTAAGCCCATAACCAGAAAAATTTGTTGGGAACTACAGGCCTGTCTTTTTTTTAATAACTAACACGTAAATCAGAATTAGGTACCTAAGTAGTTAAATATAACTTACAAAATGTTACTATAAATGTTTCGTACAGAGTATGATAGATATAAATATTACTTGTCATTTGAAAATGTGTGTATTTGTCTATCTAATAACATTTTTCTGTTGCATTATACCCAAGTGAACATTTCCTAAATATTCCCTTCATGTTTCAGTGCTGAATTATCCTTTTGAACAGAATAATATTGTGTCATCATTAAATTCGTATTGTTCTAACATTTTGTGGTTATTGTTCAATAAATATTTTAATAATAACATGAGCCATTTCTATTTACCATAGTTTTTCTGGCATTACTTTGTTCAAAGCTATTTATTTTCATGTGAATGTTTATAATAAAGATGACTTGATTAAAAGTTTATTCATGGAAAATATATTAAAGAACTAATATTAATCATCATAATGTCAAAAGGATAAACATCTACTAGCTTTAGGTTGCATTTCAGTGAAATGCAATACATATTTGAATAGGTAACTCTTTACTTTATCCAAATAATTGGTCATGACCCTGATTTTTTTTGTTTTTTAAAAGTAAAAAATTCTGATTTAAAATGGCTTTCTGAATTACAAGTTAAAGTCAAATTGGTTCGGTGTAGTTAAATGTAAATAATAATATAATTTTCATCAAAAACAAAAACTAAATGCAGTAGTAATCTGAGGGGGTCAAAGCAAATATAATTTAATATGAATTTTTTTTTATTTTATTCACTTATATATTCACATAGAAATTGAATCAATCAAATAATAAAATCGTGCATAGAATAATTTCATTCTAACTGTTTTATTCTTAATAATAACATTTATCACCTCTCATTATAGAATGAGGAAACTGGATTGAAACAATATATTTCAGTCTGGCCTTTTCTTCACAGATACATCTCTAGAAACTCTTGTACACAAAATTACTCACTTCATTTGAAAAATTAAAAATAACATTTACAAAAAAAGTATGACTTACATCACATGCATCTACATTTCCACGCAAATTTCCTGCACAAAATGTTTTGTCTTGAATGAGTTCTGATCCCAAGCTATCTATACAAGTTTTCATTGGGAAAATTGTTATAGTAGCTTCTAATAACTGACATGGGTAATTACTGGATATTCTAACTTTTGTTGATCCATAACCTATTATGGTAGCGACACTATTATCATAGTTTACTGGAAAGAAAATCAAACAGGCAGATTAACTTTTATTAATATTGTTTTTACAAATATTAGTCGTCAGTTGTAAACAACGGTGTGAAGTATACTCTCTATGAATTTATAACGGTGTCGTATGTAATGAGAATAAAAAATTAATGAAAGACTGATGTTTAAATTTTATTGTGAATATAGAATGAAGTATGACTAAAATGTTTATGTAAAAAAATAATCAAAATAATTAAACATCCAAAACATCCAAGTGAATACTGAAGAAAATGGTGTACTATTGGTTAAATAATGGAAGATAACACAGTCATGTAAGTAAATAACCATAATATGATTATTTACTATAGTACAGTAAGCAACACTATATTATAGTGTTGCTTAACATGTAATTTAAATAATTTAAGTTAATTTATAATTTCTTAAGTTCTTGACATGTCCTGAACTTCCTTGGGAGTCTTCTGTATGTAATCAACAAAAAAAATAAATTTCTTTAGGCTATTACAATAACAGAGTGAGAAATAGATGCAATGAGACAACCCTGATTTCCAAACCAACTACGAGAAATTCAATTCACATTGTCTAGTCAAAAAAAAAATTGGAAAAAATATTCTCTATTTATTACTTCTTAAATTCATGTACAGATCTGAAACTCTACTGATTTGTCTTGGACTTGAATAATGACAGCTTTCCTCATATTTTTCTCCTAGGAAGCCTTGTAAACATCCATAATTATATAATAATAATAATAATAATAATAAGTGTCTTTATTAAATTAAATTACAACAGACACAAATAATAGACAAAACAATTTTTATAAAAATTAAACTAAGACATTTCTTTATACAACGAAAAAAAAAGAAGCTGCTACAATAGAAATAATAAACTAAAAAACCAAACAAAATAAATAAAAAGAATAAACAAATAAAAACCCTATTTAAGTTATAACAAAATAATATCAACTCCAAAATTATTATTTTCTTGACACTCACGGCATGACCTTGAGGTCGTCTGCCAGACTTGTCGTTTCCTCAATTTGAAAAACTACAGCACGCTTATCTCAGCGCTCACATTATCTTTTAACAACATCCAAAATAAATTGATAATGAATTAGCTACCGAGTAAGGCTAAAATGACTTGCCACAATAAAATTATTAAAGATATTGTTATTAAGTAACAAATAACAAGTTAATAAATACAATACATTATTAAGATATTATTAAAGATAAATTAAAGATATTGTATAAACTTATTTTCCTTTAGGTAATAAATAACATCTTTAATTAAATATGAAAAAATCTCATATGAAAAAATAACTCGGTAGTAAATACGAAAATCAAAATTAAATAAAAAGCAAATAAACAAAGAATATATTACAAAATTATTGCAAATCATTAATGAGAACCTATCTTAACTAAAACAATGGTCCACCGGTCTGCAAAGTAGAAAAAATAAAAAAATAAATAAAAACAACAATAAAATAGGTAATAATAATATATGAAATTATGTTTTTCTACATAATATCCCCTCCAAAAGACCATCCCATTCCTATTCCCCAACCGATACCAGTGCGGACCAGGTCTAGGTTCAAAACAAGAACAATATACCTACTACACACAGACACGCCCACATTTACCTAAACTCCTACAGGCGCATTACTACAAACACAACAGACTTCAGTAATTGAATTCTTCCACTAGGAAATTTCTGTATTTTTTTGCCTCCCTCACAAACCCTACCAACAATCTCCAATTTCTCCCATTTAAATAAGTTATTACTTCCACAACATTCAACGTATCCCTGTGAAACCACCTACGTCTTATTTCATTTAGGACGGGGCATGCTCCAATAAAATGCTGTACATTTTCTTTCTCACCCAAATTGCATAAGGCGCATAGACGTCTACTTTCCTCCCTATGAGGTCCATTGTTTAGACCCAATTGACCGCAACGCGTCCTGAAAATAGTACTCATAAACGACCTATCGTACGTATCCGAAATATAAGATCTGTCTCCGAGATTAATAGCTAAATGTTTATATAAAGTATTAAATTCGGCTCGTTCAGCTCTTTCCAACCACCGCTTTCGCGTGTTTTCGGTAATCCTACCTAATAAAAAAATAATTTGATCTTCCCAAAGATCTCGATTACCAGAGAAAGGACAGTCGTATTTTTCAGCTAGTTCTTTCCAGCTTTTAAACCACCCAACGTTATTATTTACAGTACTATCGGCAAGTTTCTTTGGCAGCCTATAATCCGGTAATTTAATAACTCGTAAAATATAGTTAATATGTAAACTAGAAAAAAATTGATGTAACAAATGAACCCCCGTTTCCAAGTACACAGCATAATTTGGTAGATTTCGCGGCAAAGCAAAAATCTTTCTTAAGGCAAACCTTTGAAAAATTTCAAAATTTTCTATGTTTTTGTAACCCCATACCTGAGCGCCATAACCGACCACCGACCGACACACAGAATTAAAAACCGACCATTTCGCGGAAACCGGAATTTTATTTTTAAGAAAGAAATTACCCCAAATGTTGTTTAATGCGAATTTAGCAACTGACACCTTATCGCGCGCATGCTCCTTAAATGATAGTTGCGGCGTTAACGTAATTCCTAAGTACTTAAATTTATTAACTACCTCAATAGGTTCACCGTCATAAAACCACCTTTCCCGAACACCCAGCCTGCCTCCCCTTCTAAATACCATAATTTTTGATTTGCTTAAATTAACCTTTAAACTCCATTCATCACAGTACTGTTTAAAATTATTACACTGAAGCCTTTCTGGGTCCCGTGCCAGGAGTACAATATCATCCGCATATAAAAGCGCTCTCACCCAAAGACCATCCACACACACTCCCCCTCCCAGCACCTCCTGAAGGTCATTTATAAATAATGAAAACAACAGCGGAGACAGTTGGCACCCTTGTTTTAAGCCGTTTACAGTTTCGAATGCTGTAGTTATCCCCTCCTTATGCCATACCCTCGAATTAGTACTTCTATAAATTTCCCTCAAAATATTTACAAATTTAAATGACAATCCGATATTATACAATTTGTAAAACAGCGCGTGTCTGTTCACACTATCAAATGCGGCTTTCAGGTCAACAAACATAGCGTATAATTTTACCCCTTTGTTTTTTAATGTCAACTCAATTATGCTAATTAAGTTAAAAATGTTGTCATTCGTGGAATATCCTTTGCGAAACCCGGCCTGATTTTCATCCAAAATATTATGCATATTTACCCACTCAACTAATCGTTCCAATAGAACCCCCGAAAATATTTTTGTAATTGTGTTTATAAAGCTAATAGCTCGATAATTTTCTACTAATGATAACTCTCCCTTTTTGTGTAGTGGGAAAATTACCGATTCTCTGAAGGACTCTGGTACATGCCCCTTACTAAATATGTCGTTAAAAAAAGTGTGAACTAAATTAAGAAATTCTACCGGCGCTTCCTTGAAACATTCATAAGGGATTCTGTCCACCCCATGAGCTTTATTATCCTTTGCTTTTTTCAGAACAAATTTTATTTCATTCAAACTGATTTCCCTATCTAACCGTTCATCTGTGTAGTCAGGCGCTGCGTAAATAAACCGGTCATTTGTTTCTAAAGGGTTATAAAGGTTGTGAAAGTGACGTATCCAGCTATGCGGTTTTATTTGGGAATCACATTTAAACTTTTTTGTTTTAAAAATTTTCGCGCGTTCCCAGAACTCCCTACCGTTCTTTACATCGTTTAATTCCCCAACAATTTTATCATAATATTCCCTTTTTTTCCGTGTGCATAATGATTTATAGTTTCCAACTGCCTCCACATATAATTCTCTTACTTGTGTTTCATTATTTTTCCTAAATAAATTTAATAATTTGAACGCCCCAACTCGAGCCGCACAGCATTCAGCGTCAAACCACTCTTGTTTACCCTCACACGCTTTCCTATTTTTCCCCTCCGACTCCCTGTAACCTGCTGCATTATAAATCATGTTTTTTAATTGCGAACCCGCTTGATTTACATCAAAGGAGATTTGATTTACCCGCAAACTACTGGACCGCAGATCCTCCACGTATTTTTGTTTTTTGCTTTCACTCAACCTAACTTTCGGCAAAAGCGGCAAAACTTCATCCTTATTATCCCCCGCGTCTGATTTTAGCCGAATAACAAGAGGCATATGGTCAGAAAAAATCTCTGTACCTATTTTAAATGATTCAAAACCCTTTAGGCCATTACAAGAAATACAGCAGTAATCAATTACAGAAGATCCCCGGACCCCTATGTATGTAAACTCCCCTGATAAATCTCCCCTTGTCCGCCCATTGATGATAACCAAATTATGATCTTCACATAGTTCTAAGAAGCGTTTGCCCCTGCCATTCAATGTATTATCCTTTGATAATCTCATTCCGGATAAACCAAATTTGCTAATATCATCTGGTAGTAACTGCTCATTAGTAATTCTACAATTAAAATCCCCTACCAAAATAAATTTTACCCCATCACTATTATTGTCTAGGTAGCGCTCTAGCTCTAAAAAATCTAGTTCCCATTGTTCCTCTTTCCCTCCCGATAAATAAACAGGTAAAATATAGTAAACCTCGCCGTTTAATACTAACTTTATTACTTTTCTCCCCCCAAGAACTGTATAGTCTAACCAAGACTTTAACGAGGATTTCCAACCTAAAAGGATTCCCCCTTTCGCTCTACCGTAATTGGATGAACGCACAGCCGGTTCCCAGTATAGATTATATTCCGAGAAATATTTAGAGAAATTTTCAAAATTTTTCTCCTCACAGAAAGTTTCTACCAGGCAAAAAACATCAAAACCCTTAACAAAATTAAAGAAAGCAATACTCTTACCTTGCAGACCGGCGACATTATAACATAAAATACTTAAATCTAGAGATATATTCCGGCAGACGTCGTTTTTTCAAGCTTCGTCATCCCGCTTCTGCTTATCTTTTTCCGACGGATCAGTAAATTCCTGTCCAATCATTTTTGACAGGACTTGAAAACCATTGTCCTTGCCGCATTTTAAAACTCCATCATCCCACGTGAACACTTTCTCCTGCACGATGAGTTTCTCCAGTGTAACATTGCATTTCATTGCTGGCGATACTTTACTAATTTGACTTTTAATTCCATATAACTTTGCTCGTTTCTCTCTTGTGGCCTTCGAAAAGTCACGATGAACTATGATCTTTGTTCCCTTTAACTTGAAACAATTTTTTAAAATAAAATTAACGTCACTGTCCACAGGAAAATGCGCGATTAACGGAGCCCCCTTTCTATTCTTCCCCAAAGGGTGCGCCCTATTTATCCAAACGTCACTACGAAGGCCAAAAGTACTCTCGCAAAAGTTTTTAATAACGTCCACCGCACTATCCGATTCCCTATAGTTCAATCCCATAAAAATCAGGTTATTTCGCCGATTTCGATTTTCCAGATCGTTCATGCAGGCTCTTACTTCGTTATTTTGCATTTTTAGTTTGTCAATTTCTTCCTTTAGTTCACTATTTTCCCTACGCAACAATATAAGTTCTTCTTTTATTCCATTAAGATCACTTTTGGATGCTAAAAAAGCTAACTTTTTGTCCATAACTTTCTCAATTTCTTTAACTATCGCCTGTATGTCCACCATTTCTTCACTATTTTGAACCTTTTTTGCTGATTTTTTAAGTTCCTGTTCAGGAGAACTAAATGATCTGCCTCGTTTTCCCCCGGCACTTGGCGAAAAATAGCCCTTAATATTTGACATAAAAATTGGGGAAATAAACAACTTGCACCAGGAGAACTCCAATATAAAGAAATAATAAAATAATAGAAATAATAATACGAAATAATAAAACACAGTTACACTGTATAAATTTAACTTTAACCGATAAACACGCAGCCGCACGTAATTAGTTTAATACAGTAGGTATTGTAGATAACGCAGAGCGGAGCAACAGACAACACGACCTTACTGTTCAACGTCCAACTCTCAAGTCTCCATAATTATATACTCAAAAAATAAAAACAATCTAGTAAAAAAAAAAATCATGTTTTGCGAAATGTTTTCAGAGATCTCAAAACACCTTTAATTATATACTACATTCATTAGGATCACAATGATGAGGGAAGTGTTTGTAAAATTTATAGTGGGACTCTGTCCTTCAGTGAATTTTAAATTGCCTAATGACATATTTTAATTAAAGCAATCTTGCATAACTCCTCAAAGTTTAGATAGCCCGGTTCATGAGCAGGGTACGAATAATTGCTTGCTGGCCCATAGTAAGGCACAATGTGACTCTGGGAGAAACTTTTAGTAAAAACAATTCCACACCTATACCCTGGTCTGTACATGCTAATGTTTCGCTTTGGATAAATGGTCTTATTTTATAATTCTATAAATAATATTATTCAGCTTTTAAATTAGCCTACATTAAATTGTATTTACTGCATAAATTTCATTTTTTTTTATTCAATACTTTTATGTATATATCAACAAAAAAGAGAATCAAGGATGAATAAATTTTCTTTTTTAATTTAAAGTATAGCTTAAAATGGTTAGGCCATAATAATGAGTGTTAAAAATACTGCTGAAAGTAATAAGTAAATTACCAAAAGAAAAACACAATACTATAATGCTTTTCACCATTCATGCACTCTGTTGTTCCATGTTTTAAGATTACATGCTGGATTTTTTTAAGCATGCCAGTATAAAACGATCTATTATACTTACAATATATATACTTTTAAATGAGAGGTCAATTTTTATTAAAACTGAGGTCTTAGAAGAATTTACATTGGCAAGATAAAGTAATGTGAGTGTTTCACACCGGATTTATTAAATTTATTTTTATTTACTTTGTCCAATTACTCTTTACCCCCTTCATTTATTATCAGCAGAGATATCAAAAACAGTTGGACTACTGGGCACCTATGTGTTTGCACTTTCTACATTTTGTCGATTTACACTAAGTATATTAAAAAAAATATTCTATATATGAATTTTTCGTAATTTTAGAATATTTTTTATTATACAAGAAGAATATAATTTATTATATAAAGCATATTCCTTACATTTATTTTACTTACAGCTTTTCATTGAATGTTACTACAGCCACTTAGAAATTAACGCTTATAAGCACACTTTATTTCTTTTTATTTGGGTTATGATGCCTACATAAGCATTGGCTTGTGCACAGGTAATGAAATAAGGTGATAAAAAATGAGAAAATTCCAGTCCTGACTGGGAATTGAACCTAGGGCTTCTGGTATACAAGCCAGTTGCACTAACTTGGTTAAAAGTTTACAAATAGTGCCAAACTGTTGGCTTTAACGTGTACACGGTCTTATTACTTATTGCTGCAAGCTGCTGTATCTATATTTTATCAGTTATGTAACCTAATGTATTTCAGCTCCTAAATATAAGTTCTGTACACAGAGGCAGATATAAAACAAATATTGATTGGTTAATATATTCATTGTCAATTTAGATAGCTATAGCATTCGGATGCTTACCTTTAGAAGGAGGACAAATTGGGGTAAATGAAACCGGTCTTGTTAAAACAATCATAGCAATATCATTTACTGGGTCACCTCCTGTATTGTATCCTTCATGAATTATTACTTTTCTAGCTTCTGCAAGAGTCCCTCTTTCAGTGCATTGATTTCCCAAATTGAAGACAATGTGGAAGCGTCTTTCATATGGAACATTGGACTTTCTGCAATCAAAAATCAACTATTTAGAAGAAATAAAGCAACATTTAAAAGCAGGTTAATATTGTAAAAATATTATTTAATTTTACTTCATAACTCAACAAGACTTTGTGTTCTTAAAATATAGTACTTCATATTGTTGTGCAATCAATTAATTTATCAGTTAATTATTTTGTAATGCTGAACTTACCCACCTACATTCAGGTGTTCTAACTAGCTATCAGAGAGCTTGCTGAGGGATTTTTTTACATCAGAGCAATGTAAAAATATGATCAAAAAACTAAGTACAGAAGTACAAAACTTCTATTTTAATTGCATTGAACTGAAACAGTAAATGTATGTTTACTGGTTCTTTTAGTGAAGGTTATTAGGATATTCAAAACTGTACTATAGTATAACAAAATTAATATTTAATTTATCAGTAGACCACAAAACTATCAAAATATAATGAAAGAATTATGTCATTATTTTTATACTTATCATTTTTTACTCGTGTGTAAAAAATCATTTATTAAAAGCAAATAAATATTCAAAAATAGGAGCGTGCATGAAATACAAATATAAGCCAGTGTGCAACGGGTTTCTATGCCAGGGTCCCTGGTTCAATTCCTGGTCAGGTCTGGCATTTTTTCATCACTCATCTTCATCTATCATCCTTCTCACTGTCTTCATTAGCAGCAATTGCAAAATAGCAGGACGTAACACCAAAAAAAAAAAAAAATTATATTTAATTTAAATAACCCACCGGGTTGGTCTAGAGATAAAGTTGTCACGGTGAGTCAGCTGTTTAACAGCTGATTTTTGGAGAAAAAGGTACCTGATTCGAATCCTAGTAAAGTTAGTTACTATTATACAAATTTGAATACTAGACAGTGGTTACCGGTGTACTTTGATGGATGGGGTTCAATTACCCATACTCTTTCAGGAATAGTCAGCCAGGGTCTGTACAAGACTACACCTCATTTACATGTCATACACATCATCTTCATCTCTTTGGGTCATCGGGTTGCTTATTGTTCAGAATTGAACAGATTGCAATGTACACACATAAGGAATTAGCAAAAAATTTAAATAGTAACCTGTAAATTAATAAATTTTCCTTGATGTTAATAAAAACATAAAGATATTTTTTGTTTTCTTCAATGTTTCATTTTGCGTCATTCATACTCTTAGAAAATTGTCTTATAGTTTATTTTGTAAAGAAATCATCTTTTCATGTAAATATCTCCTGATAATAATCAAAGCCATTTTTTTATTGAGATAGGGAATCCTTACAAAATTAGTTTATTGTGTAAAAATATTTTAAAAATGTGTATACAATTTTTAAAATCTTTAATGTTTGTATACTCATGACAGATACATGTACAGCAAAGTTCTTTGTTGATAGTACCAACAAAAATACAGTGATACGTGTGAAGTAGACCACTTTCCACCGAGTGGATGGTATTCAGTGGAGTTTCACTAAAATTTCACTTGTGTATAAGTGGAACTGTGAATATAAGTGTACTGTGAATAGTTAACCAAGATAAGTGATGACATCTACCAAGGAATCTCAATATACTAGTATATCTAAATTTTTATAAAATAACTGATTTTTATTGTAGGCTACTTTATTACAACGTCAAGACTGTCTTAGAAATATGTACGTATACAATTCTAACAACACTGCCAGTGTACAGTCCTAACTACTTGAGGTGGTTCTGGTGTCACTTAATTTGTGTGTGTTAATCAATTGGTAAAGATTTACTAGTCAGTGAATTAAACCTAATTTGTTTCTACAGACAATGACAGAGAACAGAAAATCATTAAAAGCGTTATGAAGAAGTAAAGACAAGAAGTTAAAGAAAATATTCTAGAAAAAAGGTAAAGTTTTGCAAATTTTAAGCATTGGTCTTGGTTGACAATGACACAAAGATAAGTTATTATGACACCAGTAACAAACATAAAATAAATTAAATTTAAATCTTACAAACGCAAATACTAATTATGATGAAAGGAAATGCCAGCTGAGTAAGATAATAAATGATGAGATAAAGAATCTTGCACTAATTTTTTCAAAATTTATGAAAGTAGGTCTTTCAGTCAATGGGTCTCCTCCTCAAACTAAAACAACTAAAGTTTTTCTTATATTTACGCTAATTAATTGCAGTATACTGTTAAAATTTGCGTCAGGTATGGTTTTTTTATAATCCTTTAAAATTGTACCTATGTTGACCACTGCCGTACATTGACCATATGGCGGTCATAAGTATTAAAATTTCTAGGAGTTTCTAGGAGTATCAAATTAATGAAGATCTTCATAGAAAACTTACTCATCATAACAATGAGCTGCCGTCAATATAATATATTCAGTGTAAAGAGTAGAGCCACAATTTACTTGATATCGGTTACCCTCACGTTTAGCTAATGCTACAAACCAAGGATAATATGTAATACTTGTTTGGTTGCCCCCCACTATTCTGTTGCTTATATCAGAGTTTCCTGCGCCAATACCACATGATGACTGTGCTGTAGTTGAAGTTTGAGCTGCAGGGGGGCTGCCTCCAAAAGGATTATTACTGCTTACATCTAAAACAAATAATACAATGACTTGTGATTTCTATTATGAAAAGAAATTAAAAAAAAATAAATAAATTATATGATTCACTTGGTTCAGTACAACCAAGAGCTTTTTGGAACTAATTAGTTCCTTCTGTAAAAATGTATGGTAATGTAAAGTTTATGAAAATATATTGGTATTAGAATTAATTACAAGGAAAATATCTGTTGTGAAAATGCAAATGAGTTGTCAAATTCCTAATCGATAAAAAAAGTTGTTTGTTTAATACTAGTTAAGTTGTAGTGGTTCTGTTGTAAATATGGTATAACAATTTTTGGCAAACATATTTTTGGTCAATTATGAAAATTTATGAAACTGAAATCTATGAAATTTTTATTCACTGCAATGATATTAAATATCTTATCAAATTTTGTTAAGAGTTGTTTTAAAAATTCTTTGAAATCTCAGAATCATTTTCTGGGATTGATAACATATTAATATACAAAATTGTATGCAGAGTACTAATAAAGGTACTATCTTTTATTTATTACAAAATCTTTTTTTTAGAATTTAAATGTTTTATTCATCGCACAGAATTGAGTTCTATGTTGTTAATTACAATGCAAAATAAAAAACTTCTTAAGCAGGTAAAAAATACATCAATAAATTATCCAATTTTTAAAAAGTTGTGGTCATCTGCAGTTACTTGATTAAAAATAACCTAAAAGTATTTGATGGATGAAACATTTAGGCTATAGTACACAAGAGTTCCTTCCTTAGTTAATAAATAAACTTAACTGTTCCGTAAAATAATATATATTATACTGTAATATTTGACACGTCAAATTAAAATAGTTTTCTCTTGTAGAAATAAATTCATAAGTAAACGCATTATTAGATGGCATGCTTATAGAAGCAAGTAAGGAAGTAAAATAGTATTGATGGAAATGTAATAAATGAAT
Source organism: Catonia carolina (assembly GCA_035578175.1). NCBI lineage: Eukaryota > Metazoa > Arthropoda > Insecta > Hemiptera > Achilidae > Catonia > Catonia carolina. The sequence goes on from JAQMRL010000001.1 coordinate 109,838,020, forward strand.
TAATAAGTAATGAATTTAACATAGTCATAATATTTTAGACATATCAATTTTTATTGTAACATGTCCTACACTATCTTTTTCGAGTCTCCTGGTTGCAGTTAACAAAATGAGTAAGTAAAATAACAACCTTGGAGGTAACTAAAGTTGTTATTGAGACTGATTGCTGTATCAAAATTTCAGCTCAATAGCTAACAAGGGGGTAGTCATAAAAAAAAGTTGTTTTCAAAATTTAAGTTGAAATAACAATAGTTAGTAAAATTATCACTATGTTAATGGATTGGATTTTAGTCATAGAGTAATATTATGTAACACTGTAAAGTTTTGACAATCATATACTTTGGATTCATTAATAGGTACCACTTTACATACCAAGTTTAAAATGCAGACCTAGAAAACTTAAAATATGAGGAAATGAAAAATGCATAACTCTATTTCAATGTAGCTGACAGAGCAGGTAACTTAAATAAAAATCTTAAAACTAAACCTACTTGCTATTTCACAAAGATTACATACACTATATTATTAACACATAAAACATTTTGTAACTGTTTAACTGTTAATATTAACTGTGTAACATAAAGGCGTCATGTTCATATATCAATTTTTATCTCATCTGCAATAAAATTGTCACTGCAAAAACTGTTATTCTTTATCACTTTCATAAAACCTGTATTCGTACAGAAATATTATACAGTACATAATAATTTTTGACTCACTATTAAAAAATGTAATTATGGCTCACACCCATAAATGATTTTAATATTTGTTATTTTATTCACATAAATGAAATAAAATTAAATCAGAAACTGGGTGAATATCAAGCCGGGTTTTGGAAAAAATATCTGGCACAAAACAGATATGGAGCCTAAAATGAGTTCTGGAGTTATATTTCAAGAGATATAGTGACTGTTGGTTGATTTTAAGAAAGCTTATGATTCAATTGACTGAGAAACACTACTGATTATTTTAGAAAAATTTGGAGTGGACATTACAGCAATGGCAATCATTAAGGAAACATAACACATACATGAAGTAAAATTTTTAGAAGAAATTTTTGAAGAGTTTGAAATTAAAACAGGTGTCAGGCTGGGTGATATCACTGGTCCTTTTTAACTGCGTGCTGGAGAAAGTTATTTTGAAATGGGAAATGGAACTTGCCAGTAAAGGATTGTTAAACCAAGTAAAACATTGGAGGATCAAAGAATGGCATACAGATAAACTGTCTTGCTTGTGCAGACAACCTAGCTATCGTTTCTAGGAAAATGGGGACAGCAATGAAATAAATCAATGGTTTATAAGAACAAGCAGAAAAAGCAGGACTACAGATTTCCTTCGATAAAACTAAATACGTAATGCACTAAATACAAAACAGCCCCCTTTCATCTGAAGACACAATACGGAAAAATTAGATAAGTTGATAGCTTCAAATACCTTGGAGAAATAATAAAACCAAAGACCAGCAAAAAGGAAGCAAACAACAACAGCCGAGGAAAGATGGCAGGTGCACTTCGAGGAACTCACCACTTGTTTAAGAAGAAAGCACTCTAGAGACAAGCCAAGCTCAGACATTATAATACTGTGATAAAACCGGTCTGTCAGTACACAAAAGAGTGCCTTAGAATGACCGGGAAGGCTGGTCTAAGAGAACCAGAGAAATTTGAAAGAAAGATCCTCCTCAAGATAATGAACCTGAAGATAGTAGGCAGACAATATAGGTTAAGAGGCCGAGAAGAATTGTACAAGAAAAATGAACGATTAGAAAAAGAAGACTAAAATTTTCTGAACACCTGTATAGAATGGATGATAACCTGTTGACAAAACAAATTTTTAAGACACTAAACAACAGACCTAAGGTGTTTGATAAATAGATTAAGAAGTCAGAAAGGATACTGAGAAGAGCGAAATAATCCGAGAAAATTTAATGAACTGACCCAAATTCAAACAACTAATTATGGATTCTAAGGGCTTCCATAAAGAGTAAAAACAGAATACCGGGTGGACAGAAGAAAGGAGAAAAACCTACAGTGAGGGAATGCTAAGAACGTGGGATACAAAAAGAGCTTCCAGAAACGTCACCTCCCTCACTCTAAAATAAAATTGGCCCTATATGGGGGAACAAATAGTACAAACCTGAATGTATGATATGTCAACAATATAATTGGATAAACAATTACAGGAATTTTAATTACAGAATATACCATAGTAAAATGTTTCATTCATTTAATTAGAAATACCTGTAAATATTAGTTAACTTCATTACAAATGTGAAGAGAGATAAAAATAACATTTTTAGCATCGAGGGAGTTTTTTCATCAATGTACTGTGATACCTCTCTAACAATGTACCTACTAGTTGTTTTTGTATTCAAATAAGATTGAATAACAGTAATTACTAACTAATATAATTAATTGCTGATTAGAACAAAACTTTGTAGGATTGAGTGTAATTTGTGTAGGGTTGTGTAGGATTGACTTGCAAGTTTAATGAAAACAATTTATCTCAAGCCGAAAGGTCCTGGGTTTGATTTCTGACTAGGATCTTGAAATTATTACACATTTGAACCCATCATGCTCGAATCCAAAGTAGTTGCTAATAACCAAGATGCAACTTAAAATATACTAAAAAATATTTATTGCTGGGTCAAATTTGCTCAAATAAAGCATATCTATTGTACAAATGAGTAGTATTAATAACCTAATAATTAGTCAACTGTATTAAATATTGAGAATATTGAAAATCAGGTCACACTGATTGTGGATGATTTAAGGTTAAAAAATGATTTAAGATAGATCTCTTTCAATAGGATGTATTGTGTTTATGTGTATGTATTGTAACCTATATATAGTACACAGTGTTACTGTTGTTTTGAGATAAATACCTGCAAATACTCCATAAATTACATTTTATTGATAATAGTACAGTAGGTAAGTAACTTATTTGTTTGTGAATAGAGATACTAAATCTCTTTTTACCTGATGTTTCAATTGAAAAGAGTACGTACAACATTATAAATGTGACTTATTTTCAGGTGGTTACTACTCTAGAATAGGAAATTAAATAAGCGGTAAATACATTTGAAGAGGAAATAGAAGATGAAAATAGCTTAAATTCGAACATGCTTAAAGATAATAAGCTATAGAGTTCAGCTATAAGCTGTCTGCGGTCACATACTATTGTACATTGGCTCCTCAACCTGATTGATATTAGTACATATATAAAAAACTAACACCTTAATAAAAAATAATGTTCGTAACTAACTGTATTCTAGGTAAATTCACAAAACTAGACAGTGGTATCAAAAAAGTTTTCTTTTTAAATCATCAAACCAGTTGACCAATTTATCTCGCACTTGGAACACACTCGTACATTTCTGTTAGCATTTTCAAAAGCTCATGTATAAACTGTATACAGTAACTTCAGTGGTTAAGCTGTTATATAATATAAAAAATTTTGAATGATTAACATTATTGAGACATTATTAACATTATCGTTCTATTAAAAATTCTTTGTAATTAAGCAATCAGTAGTAGTAGTAGATTAATTATTTGCATGTTAGTAATACTGAAGCTAACTAGTTAACATTACTTCTTTTAACAAACTAAGATTTTTTGAGGCATTTATTATTGATGATTTGAGAAGTGGCATAAATTATGAGGCTACCATAGGAAAAGATGATCCCTCCGAAAAGATGATCGAAAATGAAAAAAATTAATGTTTATTATTGTTGGTAAAACCTGATATTAGTCTGAGTCTTTAACATAAGCCCTCTTTCCCAGTTAATTAAATTACATTTCTAGATTCCCAGTAGTTGTAGTTTTAATAAACATGTAAGTTATCCAGTTTGATATTTCTAAATAAATATTTAAATTCTTTTATACACTAGGAAATAAAAGGTTATAGTTTTTACAGAATGTTGCAATGAATTCTTAATATTAATTCTTTAAATTCTATCTCAATTAGATTTTACGCGCATAACAGTCTTAGCAGTGATCGATCATAAAGTCAGTTAGACATTTGAGCTTAAAATAACTTGCTTTTAGAAGTGTTATTGAGTTAATAAAACTGCTGATACCTATTTAAGATAGCCTTGTTAACTGCCTCTTAAATTGTTTTTGCCCACTTTATTGTGGTCATTGGACTTTTATTGTGGATATTTATGGTGTGAATGGGATTTGAACCCAAGACCGCATGATGAGAGGCAAGAATGTTACCAACTACACCGATGCGGCTGGCCCTGTAGTATTATTATACACCATTCTCTGTATAGAATATTAATTATCCTCCCAGATTAGCCTCTACTGAGTAAGCTTTAGAGTTAAAGAGGGTGCCTGTTCTAACTTAAGATTATATCGAGTACAGCTAGCAGTGTTTTTGTAACGCCATGGAACTGTGATAATAACAAAAATTAATACATCTTATGAACATACTGTATGAAAATTTACTCTAGCTTCTTCTTCTTCTCCTTCTACCATTGAAGGATTAGATCCAAGGACCTGTTCTGAATTCCATCTAGCCACTGGTCGCTCTCTATCAAGACATCCATTTGGTCTATAACCTATGGCCAGACTAGAATTCCTTTCAGATGACATTCTTTAAAGATGGTGAGGCTATTTCTATTGATACTCCATAACTATCTATTTAAGAGAACCAACACCCAATTCTTGCTATACATCCTCATTTATGAACTGATCCAGTCTTCCGCAGCCCTTAACGGTGCTCAGAAAGTGCATCTCTGTAGACTGGATGGAATTCTCATACTTACTCTACCACAACCATGTCTCATTGCCATTATTCAATGTTGGGACAGCCACTGTCTTATAAAATTTCATTAGTGTATCATTTCAGATCTGTCCTTTCAAATGCTAATGTATTTTACCACAGATTCTTTTAAATATATTTACTTTTTACATACATAATTGTCCACTTCATACAACACACTGCTTCCCAAATTGGTCAAAATAAGTAAAACCTGCTCCAAATTTACTCCATCAGCTACTATCTTTGCACTGACTGGACATTTCCCTCTAAAGGTCATCACTTTTGTTTTTGCATTGGAAATTTTAAAATTCAACTGAAAAAATCATTACAAAACCTGAAAAGAGCCTATTGCAATTTGTCTTTGTCGTACTAAATAGTATCCGGTGATAACTTTATCATGACCTTAAATCACTGAATTGAAAAATACTATCAGATTGGAGCTGGATTCTTAAATCTACATCCATTTTCTATAAACGGAAAACTTCGTGTGTAGTCTATCTGTTAAGAAGTGTCGGTAATAGCCTACATGACAACCTTGTCTGACACCTTTGTTCGTATAAACAGGGTCACCTAATTTTCCATCCAAACCCACAACAACAAAAATGCCGCGGTATAACGTTCTTACTATATTTATCAGATGTTTTGGGAAACTCCTGCTTAGTTGAATTTTCCATAAGATATGTCGGAGTACAGTATCATCAAAGATTATGATGTCCGAATTGAAGTATGCAGTTAAAAAACTTAATAATAATAAAAATAATAATAATAATAATATTTATTTTCACTATAAGTTATTCATGTAAAATAATATTTAAAAAAACTAAAAAAATGAACAAACGTAAAAATTTAACTATGCTTAAATAATAATTAAAGTATTGCAATTTTATATTTTCATTATTGTAACTACTATTTAAACAAAGTAAAATGGTAATTAGGGATCTCCTTAGGAAATTCTGTTTAGGAGATTACCATCAGAACTCTATTTAAAAAGTAAAAACATTGGATTAACACTCAGAGAAAATTAATTTCAAGTGGCGTACAATATTTTTTTAGATTATTTGGATTTATAAAGTAGGTAGGCTACTCTAATTCATGTATGGAAAACTATTCATGTAAACTTTTTTAGTATACCGTAATACTTTTATAATGACACTAAACAATAGTTGCAAAACATGAATGTTAATGTCAATGTCAATAATATAAAATATGGTAATTACATAAAACCAATTTCATCGTAATATGTAAGTTAAACTACTGTAATATACTTTTCAGTTGACTATTGCAGGATTATAACGAACGGTAGGCCTATGTCCTATGGAAACCAAGGTTACTTTTGAACGTATTTCCTTACTACTGTAGTCAAACCAAATTTATATTTAACAAAACATATCTTCTGCTCTTAACTTTTCAATTTAATTGATTATTACGGATTATACGAGCAACCACACGCTTGCTGCGCTTCACGGCAAACTAAATTTAAAAGATTTGAACTTCTCACTCTACATGTTGAAACCCAATCACGATTGTACAAATAAAATCAATTATTAGTACTGGGAACAGGAATCTTGTTGATATCAGTATGAATCACCAGTAGAAAAGGAGAAATACGACGTGAAAATGAATAACTGAATGTGTATTAAGATATAAGGAAAAGCAATTAAAATCTATTTATAAAAATAAAAAATAGTACAATCTCTTTGTATGTACGATCTCTTTGATTTTTGGAAGGTTTACAAAACTTTCTGTCCAGAAATCGGATGTAGCATTTTTTGACATTATCCCGTAAACATTTTCACACATTTTGGAAAAATGAAAATAATAAATAAAAATGAAAATATTAAGTGAAAGAATTTCACTACAATTATTACAGGGCGGTACTGTACGGTACTTGATACCTGACTACAAGATACATTGTATAATATAAAAGAAGGTATAACAATATAATTCATAATAAAAGAACTAATTTTTCTATACAACCTTAGGCCCTCAGGAAACAAATAAAATAAAAGATTATATCATTTTACTAAGCACAAAACTTTTTCAAAAATTAAAATTACGTTGGCTATAATATCATACGGCTTATGGTTGCGTTGTTGATAAAAATAAACTATAATACTTTTGACTATACTATACTATAATACTTTTAACTATAATACTTTTGTCTAATTTCAGTAAGGAAAACTACAAAGAGGCTACAGAACTTTAATGATCGATCGGTGCAGACTTGTAGCCTACCTTTTTTTAGAAAAACACATTGTCCGTTTCTTATAACTATTACAATAATAAATATGTTTTAAAGTACCTAATAATTTTACTAATAGTGGAGCAATGGTAAGATGTGACGTGATATTTCAGAGATAGGTGAAAAGTCTTGAATTCTATTCGCTGCTATGTTGGAGAGATTTTAATACGTTTTAGCTCACTGTGGTCCATAATGGATCATGCAGTTGATACGACGTTAGATAAACTAAAGGAGGAAAATAATGCAATAGGTTTTATGTTTTGTATATAATATGTTGACGATATCTAGCCCCAATAAGATACAAGGATATAAGGTATTTAGGGAATAAGGGTAAGTTATAAGGTTAGCCCCAATAAGGATATTACCCACTGGCAATTCGCCGTGTACCAACTTCGATTTAATAAGACGTAGGCCTGTATACCGTTTAATCGTACGAGAAGTTTTTGGAAAAATAAAATTGTGTCATACAACTTAGGTCTTTCATGAACAATAAAATAATTAATAAAATGAATGAATGAACTAGTGTACAAAAAATAACAACCCGTGAGTATGTAGTTTATTAGCGTTATTTATAGCAAGTGATTCTTTATTTACACAATTTTAATTAAGATGTAGAAAAATGAAGTATGTATCAAAAATTTCTGCTCTCTTACCCTTCAATGTTTTAGTATTATGACAGAAATAACCTCATCAGTCGAAGTGATGTGACATTTATAGTCTCTTCCGCGGAAAACAAATATAAAATGAAGCCTATTTATCTGGTGATTAACATTTATGATAATCTTTGACATTGTACGTACACTCAAAAATGTCTGAGCACGTATGAAAGTTACGATGAATTCGAAGTACATATTTTTGAAGTAATTAGGTTGACTAATATTAAAACTACGATAAACACCCATGACAAAAATTTGATTTCACGTAAGTATTTCTGTAATCGTATGAAATTGGTATTCTTAAAATTTATTAATTTACTAATACTCTGGGTTAGATGTAGATTAGAAAATCTAGATTAAAATGAATTGAAATAATTTTCTACTGGAACGGTTCGTTAGCTAACTAAATATTATGTAATAATTTTGGAAACGTAAATGATTTTCCCGGTTTTAATCTATTGGATCATCAATATAAACATTAATTAACAGGTAGCATTGATCAAAAATTGTAAACGAAATGGAAAATACCTCAACTACAGTTAGAATATTACTCATTTATGAAAAAACTCATTAATTTTCCTACTACATATTTCAATTCAGTAAATGCATTTCTCTACTTTTTAATTTTTTTGAAAAATCCTGAATGACTAATATTAATTTATAGACGTTATACAAAATAATATAAAAATTGAATATGCAAAAATATTTAGTGCAAAATATGATTAAAATGTGAATAATATCATCATGGAACCCAAAGGGTTATTTAGTTATTAATTTATTGCGTGTAAAAAAATTATTGCATGGTACATGCAATTTAAAAAGTTCGTAATTTTAATATTAAATGAAACTTATTCCACAGTAAAATAATTAAAATTGCTAAGTTGATTACCTGCAATGTAAATTATAGATATATAAAAATAGAATATAATTACAAAATTGTTCATCGTAAATAAATATTTTTTGTTGCAAGTGATGTACTGTTAGTTGTAGTTATGGTAAAACTAATCTAAGCGATGTAGTTAGTTGCATATATATCAATCTAGGCGGATACAGGAGTAATTTGGAGGGGGCAAAAACAAAATAAATCTTTTTAATATTAGACTAGACACTGAAATTCAATTTTGTATCAATTACGCATATCGCGCATTTGCTAGAATGATATATATCAATGTTATTTTCAGTATTTTAAATTCGCGGGGACAACAAACTAATTTGTCTTAAAATGAAACATCTGTTTTCGCGCGTTTTCTTGCTGGTGATTCATATAGTTGTTTTTATCTCCCCACTTCTGTAGACAAGGTAGAAAGAAAGAAATAAAAAGGCCTATTTCAAACACAAAGATTTCGCCCGTATAGAAAAATATTAAACGGAATTCTGTTTCTTTATCCTGATTCTGATCCGTATTTTTCTAATAGTTATTTGAAGATGATAAAATAAAAAAATCTACAAAATATAAAGCCACTCATCCAGTCTACCAAATTAGTACAAAAATTCACCACTATTGAACCTTTTTAAAATTAACGAAAGAGAGATTAAATTATTTAGAAAAATAGGCCTACTTTTTATCCCTAATTTGGTACGTTGCAATCTGTTAAATTAAGCACAATAAGCAACCCCATGACCCAATGAGATGAGGGTGATATGTATGAGGTGTAGTCTTGTACAGACCCAGGCCGACCATTCCTGGGAGAGTGTGGTTAATTAAACCCCAACCATCAAAGTACATCGGTAACGACTGTTTAGTATCCAACCCCGTATAAATGTAACTACCTTTACTAGGATTTGAACCAGGAGCCTTCGTCTCCGAAAATCAGCTGTTAAACAGCTGACTCGCGGCGACGACTTTACCTCTAGACCAACCCGTTGGGTAGGCCTACTTAGCTCTTGTTACATTATGTATGTTTTTTAAATTTATTTTTTAAAGTCGCAGTTACTGCCTGGTCATTAGCGACTACGGTGGATGGTGTTACTGTAACTGTGGGTTTTGACGTGTGAAAATTTCCAGACCCTGGCCGGGAATCGAACCCGGGACCTCCGCGTGGTAGGTTAACGCGCTAACCACTACGCTACGGATATTTTAGCTATATGTTTTAGTTTGTGTAAATAACATCAACTGATTTGGCTAATGGCCAAACCTACTACAAGTTACTGCGCGGATCGGTGGGTTTTATATGTAATCATTTCCAGACCATAACTGAGACTTCCCGCTTTGAGGTGTGCAGTGCAGTCCAGGGCTCTAAGTACTGGGTCTCGGAGGCATTACATTTATGCTTTCTTGTTCAAATTCTGTTTTGTATAACCGGTAACAGTTCCTTCCCCTCATTCCCCTACAACATCCATATCCGCAATACAGGTAGGCTATATCGAAAGCATTAATTCTGTGTGAAAGATATGCAGTATTTATTTAAATTTCTATTTGAGTTACACCGGATAGTAAAACAAAAACAAAAATAAAGAGTAAGCTACAGAGCTGTGGAAAGGGGGAAGCGCCAGTGTGTTTTAAAGTAGATACTAAATATTTCCACATTGGAATCGAACTCATCACCTACCATCAGCTTAGCTGAATGGAACGTAACCTTTCTGATCCACTGGGACGGCTATTTTATCATTCCTAGAAAAATAAAGCACGGAGTAATATTGTAATGCATAGTTTTCGATGAAAATTTTAAGGGTTTTTGGAAGAACATCTTCATCATTAGTGCTGAAAAATATTTAAAAAAAAAAATTGTTTACCAGGTATTAATTCACAATACATTGATTTTAACGGGTTTCGAGGCAACCTATTTTTGTTTAGACGTTTTACGAGTCCGGGGATTGCTATTCAGATCTTTAAAATCGTACATTTACTTTTGAACAAAAATATAAGTTACAAAGATGTACAATATTTTTAATAGTAGTATGATTTGAAAGAAATTAAAAATTTGGATTAAAATAATTTTTTTTTACATTTTTTAAAATTATTTATTTAAAATCAGTACAATAATGTATATTTTTCGTGATGAAGTAAATGAAGTAAATTTCGTGGTGAATTTTATTTCGAGTATGGATTAAAAACGTTGGTCTAAATCGAGGATGTGAAATCTTCTGAGCCGCTTAGTTTCCTCACTGTTGTCCAGCAAATATAATTTTAATTGTTTTCCTAAAGGCCAGTTACTCTATTACCTTTATTTTAAATTAAGCACGTTTCTTACACATTATGTGATTTCTCCATGTTAATCGCCTGTCGAGATGCAAGCCAAGATTTTTCACGAGATTTTCTTGTGGAAGTATATATTATTACCTAGGAGTATGGGTGGCCATTTCTCCTTTGTCGCGGTGAACGTAAATCGGGCTGACTTATTTGCATTTGCTTCTAGTCTCCATTTGTTCAACCATTGTAGGACATCGTCTAAGTAAATTTGTGCTTTATTTGATGCTTATGTAGCATTATTGTCAGATGACAGAATTGCTGTATCATCTACGTAAGCAGCGGAAGTACTCATTGATTTAGCGGATGTCAGGTGTAAATATCACGTATAATATTGGAGCAAGTATAGATCGGTTGAATAACTACAAATTTTTATCATTAATACTTATCAAGAGTTTTTGAACGGCATTCTGTTTGTTTCAAATTAGGCACTTGAAATTCTAAGGCGTTTTAATTGAGGAGTCAAAAGCGATTTAATTACTCTTGATAAATAACAGAATGCTTAATAGCCGAACGAGAAAGTGCTAGATCTAGCCCTACAAGATCCGTTTTACTATTTTGTATAAAACAAAAATATCCTTCAGAGAAACTGAACGGACTTATAATTCTCTGCGTCATCGGAAATCAAAACAAGTTATATAAATTTTGTTTTTACGTTCACAAAGTCAATACGAAAATAGTGTTATGAAATATTGAAGATCCTTTAACGTAATATACTAAATAAGTTTTGAGTGCTGACTAATATACGCAATTCAGTTGTTGAACTTGCGTAACTTATGACCTAAGTATGAAATTCATCTATTTATCACCTTCTCTGTACTCAACAATTGAAAACTTATTTTCACGTATGATAATGAACGAAATATTACAATACTAATTTAAAAGAATATTAATTGTTAGTTTTTTTTATTCTTGAACAATTGATACAATGGGATTGTTGTGACATCTGCATCATAATTCATCGCAAAGTTTTGTTTGCTGTATAGCCCTGTAGTTGCAGTGTACATTACGTAGTTAATACAAGCTGAACAAAAATACTTATATTATGATTAACAGTCGTTTTTAAAAATAATATGGCATTTAGAGAAAATTCTATCTGTTGTAACTGCACTGATATTTTTATAGGATTATCAAATTTCCTTTTCATAGTGTATAACTTTCGATTTGTAGAATCCAAGTTAACTTTTAGAAGACTATTTGGTTGAAACGTCTGTTCACGATTTGATATCCACTGACCTGCTGGTTAACATTCGGTTAATCTACCAAGTGATGGTCTATACGAAATTGAGGGAATGACATTTTGAAAGATTTATTGACTCTTCAGAACGGCTTTTTAACCGTTTCCGACACATCGACTTTTGAAATTCAATAGATTTACAATTAGATAAAGTTTTGATATTTATTTATATTAAACTTTTATTTGAAATCGGTAGATATTTTAATTTAAACCATCACCCAATATTATTACAGCTTTAAAAATGCCTGTCACTTCTCTTAAAATATCGATATGTGATTAAAAAACATCAATTGTCAGTTTTTCAAACTGGATCCTGAAAAGATTTTTATGTTCCCTTGAATATGAATGTCCCCATATTGCATGATGCTTATTAAAAAAAGAATAATTTGAAATCGTCTTTTAGCATAGGTTTTCTTTATTTTTTCTATTTCTAGCAAAACTTACTGATTCACGGAATGATATGATGAAAGTATGGCATGAATGCCATAAGTTAATATTGTGACAATATCGAAAAGGAAAGAGAAAGACTGAGAGTTTAAAAATGTTAACGTAAATAATAAGAGTAATGAATAGAGTTTCCAAGAAATAGTGTGGGTATTATAAACGGTTTTTATAGTACAGGTAGGCTTCGCTATTGTTTTACAGGTATTTTGAAAGAGCGGGTACCTTTTTAGATAATTGGCCTTAATGTAACACCTTCTATTCAATCCTAATTTGTTTACATTTTTTAATATTTATCCAGAAGCCATCAGAAGGATTTTATAATTTGATTGTTAAACCACGAAATTCTCTGTCTTTCTCGAAATCTCCATTAGCCCACCTATATAAGCAGCCAGTTTGTTTACGGTCAACTTCAGTTTCGTTTTGTCTGTGAACCAGTGAGTGAATTGAAACAGTGCGTTTGAAAAGGTCGACTAGTAGATTTTAGTCACCTTATTAATTGTAATTTTAGTTGTAATAAATACTTGAATTTTAAACTTTAGTGTGTTAATTATTTAATTTACCCAGATTCCAAAACGGACCTTAGAGATAAGTGCCACAGTATTTAAGTCGACATTTTTTTCATCACTCATCTTCATCTATCATCCTTCCACAGTCTGCATTAGCAGTGATTGCAAAAGTCAGACGTTAAACAAAAATAAATAAATAAAAAGTATGAACGTTTAATTCGTGAATGGCCTGTATGACCTAATATATTTATTTCAAAATAATGCAATAATTGTTTTCAACAAGAGTGTAATTTTTTATCAATCCTGAAGTAAATGTCTGCTCCATTTTTACTTTCTCTTGCTTATATGAATGTATCGGAAGGAAAGTATTGTTTTCATGTCGATTTTTCGAAATCAAGTTTTCACCGGATCTGCACGTTTTCATACCCCCGGAACCCAAAAAAAAAACATGTTTTTAGCGATTGGTCTGAGTGTGGACAAAATATCTCAAGAATGGAACATCGTACGAACTTAAACTTGAAACTTAAGTTAGGTACCACTAGAGGACCCGACACGAATATTTTCACCAAAATCGTTCAACCGGAATTAGTAGTTTATTCGTGTCATTTTTCACTTTTTTGAGATTTTCTCAAAAACGGCTTCTATGATATTTTTTTAAAATCGCCTTATTTACTAATTTTTTTACGTTCTATAAGATAGGGTAGATACCATGTCCGTTAAAATTCTTAGGAAGGCTGTTCTCTCGGAGAAGAAAATGTTTTTTTTTTAAAGATTGCGACCTTAAAAGGAATTTAAGGGCAAAAGTGTGTGTGATAAAAGTTGAATACAATTTAAAAATCTATAACTTTTATTTCAAACTGTTTTTTTTTGTAAAACGCTTAGTTTAGTGGTAATAGCAATTTTCTGGTTTTTTCACTAAAATGTGTTAAAAAAATCTGTTGTTTTAAGATTTCAGCCTTAGTATGCGTTTTACGACAAAAGCGTAATAACCAAATTTATACGATATTAAAAGATCTACAACTTTTAATAAAAGCATTTTTTCTCTACAGAGCCTAGTTTAGCTTGAAAGAGTGATTTGCCGTATTTTAAAGCCAAACAGGTTGAATTTCATTTTGCATCGTTCACTCATGATTAAAATAAGGTTATATTTTTTGAGGTTAGTTTTTTTTGTTTATTTCTAATGTTAGTTTATATTGTTTATTATTTGGATTGATAAGAGAAAGTCGTGTGAGTGTTTCACACCAGATTTTTCTTGAAGGCCTACACTCTCTGTGTAACGTTAGTATTTGACTTTCTTTGATTCAGTCATTTCTATTGTTCGTCAGTTTTCTGTGAAATCGTTCCTTGTTGTCAAAAAATTTGTGGGTACGTTTTAGTAGAGCAGATTGATGGAACTTTATTTGTATGCTATTATTGAATTTTATTTATAAGGTAGTGTTTACATTAATATTGAAAACGATTATTAAAAGATGTGTAAAATTTTAGTTAAGTATTGAATTTTAGGAAAGGCCACTGCTTTCGACTCAGAAAATTTACTCTTGGTTTGCTGTTTAATAGTTATTAAATGTGGGAACAATTTCTCGGCTCGGCAGGCTATATATATGAGAGGTACTTACTCTGTTCCGTCCTCATTAAAATTTCTATACCTTTCCCAACCGTGTAAATATTTTAGAAATTTGAGAAGTTTGTAAACATTCTGAGTCCTTGAAATGAGTTGAGGACGTAACGTACAAACATCACATAATGTGTTTGCTGTTATTACCGCAACCCTTTAGAAGGTAGTGGGGTTTGCGTCCCACTCACACTGTTCATTGTCTGTGTTAAAGAAACAATTTCAGAATAACGGCAGCAATAAACAAAAATTCACGCCTTTAGGCCTACGCTAACATTCAAAATTTAATATTAGAATTTAAACAGAAAAAAATAAAATATTTGTGCTGTGGGGACGTACTTTATTATTTCCTTACAGAATAATGATTTATTTATTAGTTGGAGGTATAATTAATTATTATTATACTGCTGTATTGTTATGCATTTAAAATGTTACTAGAATATCCATAAATCTCTAAAATATTTAAAGTGTGGTCTCTAAAGTAGTTGTAGAATTGACATAAATCATCATCATCATCATCATCATCCGTCATGGTTTAGGCTATTGAGCCTGTTCCGGTTTCCACCTCTTCCTCGGTCGACCCACATCCCTTCTACCATCTGGTTTGGACATCCAGGTTTGAAGTGGCAAACGGTTGTGTGGCATTCGGAGCAGGTGATCTGTCCATCTTTTTCTATATTGCTTGATCACATCTACAAGTGGCTGTACATTGCATTCTTCTCTTATCACTTCGTTTCTAATGTGATCCAGCCTTGTGTATCCCTGAATGTGTCTCAAGAACCTCATCTCTGAAGCTTGTATGCGCGAGTCGTCTCTCTTTGTTGTGGTCCATACCTCGCTTCCATATGTAACTAGTGGAATCGCCATTGTCTTATAAAATTTCAACTCTGTTTCTTTTCTGGCTTTTCCCTTCAATGTATGATGTATGGTTCCACATATCGCATTGAATTTATTCAGCTTCAGAGGTATGTCACTCTCACAATTGAAGGATATATTGCAACCTAGATATTTGAAACTACTCACCTGCTCCATAATCACACAATCTAACACAATTTTCGATCGCACTGGCCATTTGCCATGGAATGCCATTACTTTGGATTTTTGGGTCGAAATTTTTTCATTTAAAGTAGTTGTAGAATTGACATAAATAAAAACACTAAATCTAATGTAAGTATTTAATTATAATACATAGTTCAATATTTATTCTGGTTTAGGAGAGTGAATTCTAAAAATCAGGCTTTCTTATATAATGACAATGCTGAAACTTGTAAGATTTTATAGTTTAAATTGAAATATAGCCTATACTGTGCACTGAAACTTCCAGAAGCAACCATCTTTCCTAGGCGACCATGTCCGAGACCTACCGGTATTTTTGATCAATAAATTTTATTGCTGTCTGAAATTCTTTTTAATTCAGCAAAGCTGTCACTCCGCAATCTGACCTCCTACTGAAAAGCGATTGAAAGCGGCGAATTTCTGTGAACAAAAACGTATGGTTCCTTTCAATCGTCGGTCACACTTGGTAATTTTGTTTGGCGCATAGGCTTAGTCAACATTCAGCTTCAGAATTGGTACTTTGTTAGATGGTGTTTTGATAGGTAAGGAGTTCTGATAAATGCCAAACTGCAAGATGGCAGCTGGTTTTTACACGTCACCAATGTTTTCTATCCACCATTCAGTACCACCGTTTAGTGGAAATACCTTGACGCTTTAAAAATCTGTTTGACATAAAATTAACTCAGTCACTTCTAAAAGTAATAGTACCTAGGGTAAAATAATTGTAGTCTACGATTTAGTCAGTCATAGACCTGTAGGGTACTTGCGTATTTGTGTTGTTATTTAGGTCATCAGCCAAAAGGCTGGTTTGAACCTGTAGAGGTTCTAAGTAAAACGAGGAGTGAGGTGGTTTGCCATGCCTTCCTCACTGAGTGGAAAAGTATGCTTATCAGCATACCAGGCCCTCTGAAAAGCACATATATTTTCCACTCTGCAAATGACACCTTCACTACATTCACCACAGGGTTTGGCTGTGTAATGAAATTATGATATATAATAATGGCTGTATTACTTTCAGAGAAGATACTCTGATTAATGTTTGTTACACCTCTACCTCTTCTGTTCTTAAATGATTCAGTCATTTAATTGGCTGACGATCTGATAAGAAATGGAACTATTTTTTTTTAGCCCTGCAACTAACAGATGGTGTGCACATAATTTACCACTCCTTCTGTCTGTTTAGCTCGCGTATTTATGACAATGTAAAAAACGAAATATTTCCATCGTCCGCCAGATGTCTATGTATCAACTGGGATGGTATTTGATTTATAACCGCAATAATTTAAAATTTATAAAGTTTTAAGTGGCGTCAACATTTGGGTCATTAGCGACTAATTTGAGTTAAGGAACAGTGGGTTTGAACTTGTAATAATTTTCCAGACCTTGACCGAGAATTGAACACAGGATCTCCACTTTACAGCGTAACACTCTAACCACTGGTCCATGGAGGCGGTCATCACACTATATTTAGTCGAGCAACCAACGCGCACATATTACTTAAATCAGAGTACTTCCCATTCAGTAATAGCATACAATATAAGTCTTTTATAATTCATTTAAAAAATTCTTATTTGCACATAGTAATGGCCCCAACCATTTGAGATAATTTATTTATACGATGTTTTCTTAATTGAGTAGTAATGGACGTCCACTACAACAAAATTTAAAGTGAAAATTTTTTATTAAATGATCCAAAATCTAACTAGGAATTCAGCCTACTAACAGGGTACCATCAATTAATTCTGCATAAGATAGAAAGACTAGATTCGAGATGCCTCACAGGTTTTGTTCCTTATAGGTAGGTACTTAAAAGATTTTACTTAGTTTTTTTGCTACTCAATGTGCATTAAGAATGGAGCTACCACCACCAGTATCCCTGAATCTTTGGGTTGAAAACCCTTACCCTGGATAGAGGATAAATTATTACCTAGGTCAACCACTACCACTAAGAGGGCAACACCAAATGAGTGGGTACAAAGACGCCTTCCACAGGACTCCTATTCCTTTTGATTTAATGTCGATCGGGTTTTCTGGACACGTTTGATGAATAACTGCCAAGGTTATTACAGTTAGTCAGTCAGTTATATTTTATGTATTAAATTAAGATTTTAAAAATATATATACACTGCTAGCATGTTGTCTGATATAAGGCAGTTGTTTTCTTAAAAAGTATTTTAAAACTTTAAAGAACGTAAACACCAAAGAAAATAATTAATTTAAATAAAAGAAGAACAAATGATTTAATCAATATTTGGATCTATCACGTGGAAAAATATAGGGCCTACTAGGCTCATTTGTTTAGCACACTGATTGCAGTGAAGAGTTTGAGATATTAATTAAGAACACAATAATACCATAAATGATCATCCACTGCAGGAAGTGATTAAAGAGTAATAATTAGTACAATAATTTACATAAATTATTATCATACACAATGGTATTTAAATTAGCATAAAATTTACATCTTTACTAATGACTTTATCAATGTCATGGTTTTCAAAGTAAGCACTTGACAGGACAACGACTCCTACATTATGCAGTATCTAGTCAGCTAATGAAACTGCTGTAACGTTCCACAACTGATTTTCTATTTTCATCAAATAATTTACATACATGTTTTTGTAATAAGCATTTTAAAATAACCAGTATTTAAAAATTATTCTATTTTCTGTTAAATTCAACATATTATAATGTTACTGAACAAAAATTATGAATAAATTAATACTAAAGAAATCTTTAATGCAAATATTAAAGCATATTTGTGTTTGTCCACAGTGGTTAAGGTGTATTTATGAATGCATGTTCAGGTTTGTTTTAGTTGCTGGCTTGGGTTAAATTTACCCTTTACCCTTTAGGTTCTGGAAATTAATTTCAGACTTGTCTCTTTTACAATAAATTCAAATTTATAACATCAGTGTTATTACATCCCTAATGTAATGCATGTAAAGTATCTTATACACTGAAGATGTACCATCTTCTGTAAATTTTAAATAAATGTGAAAAAATTTTTTAGTTTCAATTTTTCATTTACTCTGATGATGGTGGATCCACCGAAACACGTGTAAGTAGAAATTACAATAAAGGTGACACAGTTTAAAAAGAAGGTTAGTGAAATTATTATATTAATTCATTATATGAAATATCTTATACACCTTACATATTTTAATAAATTAGCCATTGCTGATGCTATACATTTCATTTTTGTATTAAAAATACAAAATTTTATCAATTCTATACTATTTTATTGTTGAACTCTTTTGAAATATCTATGAATTTCTTGAATCATTTATCTTCATATTGCTGTTTTACTCTCTTGGAAGCGAATGTAGAGCTGACGTAGAGCAGTTTGTTGTGTTAAAATGAGAACTGTGAACATTATATGCTAGTTATTTGAACTGATCTGGGGTATAAGAAGTATGCTAAGTATGTGCAGTGTAGTATTTTTGCAGCCTATTGGTGAATTGATGACACATAGTTTTTGTAGTTAATATTATTTTTATGTCCTTTAAGTAAGAATTCAAGAGAAATTATTATTATTTTCCTTGATTGTGTTTAGTACCCAATTAATTATATACTTAAACAGTCTAACTGAAAATTCAGTTTCAGTGACTAACAATTTATGGCTTTCCATCTTAAAGTAACCTAAATGAGAGAGAATTGATGAAGGAGGCTTTTAGAAGGCTATTTTAACAGGTTACATTCAGTTAAGAGGAAAGGTTGGACAAACTATGCAATTGAAGTAAACGACAATAGAAAAGTCAAGTTTTGTAATTTTGGTGTTGAAATTGGATATGTACACAGGAAATGTTCACAGAGAAATAATTGGTTATTCTCATTTATGATCCATGGAATTAAGAAAATGAAAATCAAGAGATACATCAATGAAATGTTCAATTACGGGGTGAAAAATAATAACACAATTTGTTTGTTTTTTCACATGGTGAGTCACCAGGAAGGAATAAACAAAAAAAAGGGTTTCTGGAGTTAAATTTTTTGATACAGTATTGGAGAGATTTTTAAAAGCATAAATACATAAAGAAAAGTTGGGTATGTTCTGTGTAGATGAAATATATGAATGCAGCTACTTTAGCTTGTTCCTGGGCTGGTAGACAAAAATTGCCTATGAAATTTCAAATTTTATAGAGACTACTAGATAAAGTCTTTGAAAAACAGAACATTATATTGCTCAAGAAATTGTTTGGTGGTATGAGAATAAATGGACATATTTTAAGATGCTTGGGTTCAATTACAAAACATTCAGTTGAAGTTCTATTAAATAAATGTAGTATTAAAATAGAAGCATTCACCAATGTCTTTGCAAATAAAACTAATATTACCTTTACTATTCACATAAATTTGTATCAGGGCCATTAAGTTATTTCTTCAGACTCAGGTTTTTCATTTTTCTCCGCGGCCCCATGTATATATAATACTTTGTGACTATACTATACAAATCTAGTCACAGGTTTGTTTGTAATGTTTTTGGACTCATTTGTGGAGTGGTAAATGGTCTTGACAGTTTCAACTATTAATTATTACACAGAAAAATAAGTAATGATGCCACCTCTTTTGTTTAAATGGTTAATGTGCTAATCTATAATGGGGAAGATCCCAGACTCAATTCCTAGGATCTGGAAATTACAAGTTAGAACGCATCATTCCAGATTCATAACCCACAGTTTGATGCAATTTTCCATGCTTTCCTATCTTGCGCAAGTCATTTCATATCTACATACCTGTAACACCCTACATCTTTTGTGATTTGCTTTTATATTCTAACCTTTGCCTCCCCCTAAAATTCACTCTCTCAATATTACCCTCCATTATTATAGACCAATTCCTAGATGTCTTAAGATATGCCCCACTAGCCTATCCCTTCTTCTGGTAAGATGCTTCTGTATACTTCTTTTTTCATCCACTCACCTAAGAACCTCTAAATTACTTATTTTGTTCACCCACCTAATTTTTAACATTTTCTTATTACAACACATTTCAAAATCTTCTATCCTCTACCTTTCTACAGCCAGTATCAACCACGTTTCACTCCCATATAATGCTACACTCCAAACATACTGTTTTCAGAAATTTTTCCTAATCTGTAAGTCAATGTTTGTAGTCAGTAAGCTGTTTTTCACTTCAAAGGCTTTTCTAGCTTGAGCAATCCTACTTTTGATATCACTTGAGCTTTTACCATCCTTTGTAATTTTACTCCCTAGATCGCAGAATTCCCCATCTTCCTGTATGTTCTTGTTTCCTACTTTTAAATTTCCCATCTCTTCTAAACCACTCTTGCTGATGCACAACACTTTCATTTTTTTCTTATTAATTTCATGAAGTAGTAATCCTTTCTCATGATCTCATCCATTCCATTTAAGATATCCTGCAGTTCTTTCTTTGTCTCGGCTAATACATACTACTGTATCATCGGCGAGTCTCAAAATTTTTATTGTTTCTCCTTGAATTTTTTCTCCTGCATCAAATTTTTCCTTCACTTCGTTTATAGCCTCTTGTATATACAAGTTAAAAAGTAGTGGTGACAATGAACATCCTTGTTGTACACCCTTTTCTTACAGCAGCCTCTTTTTTGTACCCCTTTTCTCAAAACAGCCATTTGATTTTTATACACACCGTAGATAACTTTCCTATGTGGTGTAATGTAGTGGATATAACATAGTTAATATTTTTAGATGGGTTAGTTATTATCTTGACATTCGCTGTATACCTACTCCATTTTTGGAGTCTCCTAAATGCATTTAAAAAATAAAATAAATGAATCTTTAACTCTTAAAATCTTGGTACTTAAAGGTTGATTTGAAAAAAAACATTGTTAGTTTACTTAAAGTCCATCAACTGCTGTTATTAATGACTAAGTTAGTTACGGAATTTAATCAATGGGTTTGTAATAATTATTTATTGTTACTTAATACTTACGTTATTGTAATAACATATAATAATTCCAGACCCTAGCTGGTGCAGCGTAGTTTAATGCTCGAACTACTGGGCCACAGAGGCGGCCTGGTTGAATTTTTGTTTCTTTCCTAAATGTTTTTTTGATAACATTAGTATTTTGATGTACTAATGCTATAAAAAGATTAAGATTCAGTTGTATTTTAACAATTGATGCAAATTGTTGATATTATCATAGCGCGTATAGAAGAGACATCTCTTCTATATGCTATGATATTATTTTAAGTTAATTAATGAAGAAACAGGTGGTTTTCCCCTTTTATAAAAATAAGTACATACAAATATATTTTTAAATGTTTTATTTTAACATACCAATCAATAAAATACAAATTATCTTAACAATATTATCTTGAGAGTATGATTTATTTTTCATGAACCATACAATAATTATACTCTTAAATACTAAAAATTCAAACTCTGTTTGATTCTCAAATAATTGATTAAAATTATTATTAATTACCATAATGTAAGAAAATAGTTCTTTAAAATGTATATTTCCGTTATATTACAACAAATTCTACGGTAACAGTTCATCATATATGTTAAAATAATAATTATTTATAATAAACCCTGATTTTTTTTCAGCATTACGGTTCCTTATATTTTGACTATGAATTTTTCATAGACATTCAGAAGAAAACAATGTTGTGATACCAAATAATAATGAAGTAAACAGTGATGTTAATAATAATGAAAATGAGGTTATTTTTGTCAATTCCTGCGATGAGCTCGTTGGTGCAATAGTTGGCCTAGGTTTTGTACGCTTTTGTGAATAAACAGCTGTTGACTGGTTTGTTGGAACAGTTACATTGCAGTACATTTCATCACAGCAAGCAACACATACCTGCAATCAGAAATAAAAAATTGTGACGTTTGCTCAAAAAATAATTTAAAAAATACAGGTTGAGAATTAGTAATGAACAAAATTCAGTAAATTCTACTTATTTGAATTACTGGATAACTGAATGAACCACTTTCCTTGACATGTTGTATACACCCTTTCTGAAGTCTCCTGGATGCAGTTAAAAAAATTATTTTATCAGATTTTAAAATGTAAAATCATTTTCATAAAACTGGGCAAGAAATTCTCTTGTCTCTGGCATCATATATTCATTTTATTGAATCATATTTCTGCTGATATGTATAATAAATCATCATTTATTTCACATGAATACTAGTAAAGGTCTTGTTGGTAAAAATAACAATAAACAAGACAAACTAGAGTATGTATTTTTTTATATCGGACTTTAAAAAAAAAGAAGATTCCCATACCAAAAAAGTCAGGAGGGAAGAAATGTGAACATTACAGAACCATCAGCTGAACGTGCCTTGCATCAAGATACTACAGGCATACAAGAATTATATACAGGAGAATAGAACATTGAGTAGAAGAAGTGTTGGATGATGACCAATTAAAATGTAGAAGGAGAATGGAAACTCGAGATGCAATATTGGTTCTGAGATTGATTATTGAGAAAAGGATTAAGAAAAATAGAACTACTTATATGGTATTTGTAAATTTAGAGATATCATTTGACAATCTGGAATGGAGTAAAATGTTTAAAACTTTGAAAATACTAGGAATTAAATACAAAGAAAGGAAAGTTATCTATAGCCTGTATAAGAATCAAAAGGCTGTCTTGAAAATTGAGGGGTACGAAAAAGAGGCTGCTGTAAGAAAAAGTGTATGACAAGGATGTTCATTGTCACCACTACTTTTTAACTTGTGTATACGAGGGTTATCCAGCAAATAACCTCAGTTTTGAAATAAAAAGTAAACGAGTGAAAATACAAAAACTTTATTAATATATAAAACTTTAATATACATATTAAAACTACAGTTTTTCTCTATTTTTCGACATAGTCGCCAAACAGATTCAAGCACTTGTCGTATCTTGGAACAGTCTTTGAAATACCCTCTGCATAAAAATCTGCCGCCTGTGAATATAACCAACCATTCACGGCGTTTTGAAGCTCTTCGTCATTGGCAAACCGCTGAGATGCAAGCCACCGCTTCATGTTCAGGAACAGGTGAAAGTCACTAGGAGCCAAGTCCGGGCTGTATGGGGAATGATCGAAAACGTCCCATTTAAACTTGGCCAAAAGTTCATTTGTTCTTCGAGCTGTATGAGGGCGAGAAAACAAATGAACTTTTGGCCAAGTTTAAATGGGACGTTTTTGATCATCCCCCATACAGCCCGGACTTGGCTCCTAGTGACTTTCACCTGTTCCCGAACATGAAGCGGTGGCTTGCATCTCAGCGGTTTGCCAATGACGAAGAGCTTCAAAACGCCGTGAATGGTTGGCTACATTCACAGGCGGCAGATTTTTATGCAGAGGGTATTTCAAAGACTGTTCCAAGGTACGACAAGTGCTTGAATCTGCTTGGCGTCTATGTCGAAAAATAGAGAAAAACTGTAGTTTTAATATGTATATAATAAAGTTTTTGTATCTTCACTCGTTTACTTTTTATTTCAAAACGGAGGTTATTTTCTGGATAACCCTCGTATATCCTGTAACTAACAATCAAACAAGCTTTAATTTGATGTACCGTAATTGTTTTTACATACAATGCTTCAAAAGATATTGCTGTTTAAAGACAGGTGTTTTCTTTCGTGAATCGGACGATAAACTGTGAAGAAAAACATATGTAACTTAACTTTGTGAACTGTGACTCAACATCTTGAAACATAAAGTTGTTGAAGCTGACGATTACTATATAGAGATGATAAATGAAGTGAAGGAAAAATTTGATGCAGGAATAAAAAGTTAAAGAGAATCAGTAAAAATTCTGAGATTCATCAATGATATAGTAGTAATGGGTGTTTTATTAAGGACCCAACCCTGATTATAAGAAGATAAAAGTAGAAATCGGTAAATTTTCTGTCCCCCAATCGGTATGTTGGCAACTACCTAAGACAGTTAAAATGTTCCATTCAAGCATTATTGTGGTGACAGCAGTCTTTTCGTTATATTGTATCAGCAACGGTTTGAATATATAAAGTAAATTACAAAAGATGTAGGGTGTTACAGGTATGTAGATATGAAACGACTTGCACAAGGTAGAACAGCTTTGAGAACTGCATCAAACCAGCCGAGAGACTGATGACAAAAAAAACTAATATGTATATCAAGGCTAATGTTGATGATAAAGGGAGACAGATGCAGTAAAGAGCACAAATATCGTGTTACAGTATTTGTAGAAATTCTATTTATGATTCAGTACAAATTGTACCTTATATTATGGTAAGTGTAATTCATCTTTCTCCAAACACCCATCATGTAGTAGAAATTGAATTCTTTTCAGTACAGGACTGGGTTTCACAATTTTTATAATAAGCTAAACAGTCTCATCAATTCTTATTCATTTGGTATAGTATAATGCATTTGCCATGTAGCTTGTGATTTTTTAACTGTTTGTTCATTTCTGGGCTTTGTGTTTTTCAAATTTTGTTTCTTCTATTTGCTACATTGTATCTTGAAAAAACATGGACGGAGTGTGTTCTCTTATGTTGGATTTTATGTTTCAAAAGTGGTAAACAATAGCTATGAAAAAGACGTAAATGTTTCTGTTAAACAATTAATTAAAAAAAAACCTTTTTCCTTGTTGTGACTGAACATCCACAGCTAAATTAATGATTTCTAAAGAATTAAATTACACTATATTTTTCAATCATGAGATTAACTCAAAGAAGGCCCTCATGAACTATGATTAGTTTATTTTAATTTTTCAAGTCAAATTATGGTGTGTTACAACAAGCCCGTTAAAAATAAGCTAGACTTAGTGGAGTACGTTTTATTTCATGTAGTGCACTACTGTAAAAGTATAATTAAAATTAAATAACAGTATACATTACTACCGCTTCTAAGAAAATTTTATTATTAAATCAGCTAGTTGATTAAATCGAAATTAGGTTCCCAAACATAATTAAAAAAAACCACTGTAATTTTGTAAATATTTATGTTCTAATATTTAATGGGCTTTTACAGTTATTATTTTATCTCAAACTGAGTTAGCAAAGACAGAGCAGGGGTTAAGAATGTACTGGAGTTGTAGAATGAAGAGACTTGTAAGTGTGGTTTGGAATTCAGTGAGGAAAAAAGTAAAGTGCTGTTGCAGAAGAGATGTGAGGAGGGAAGGCAGGGACATGGAATGAGGCTTAATGGTAAGGTGCTGGAGAAAGTAAAAGAATTCACATATTTAGCAGTTTTCCCATCAGATGGAATATTTAAAAAAAAAACATTAGATAAAAGGATGCAGAAGGCAAGCAATTTCTCCTAAAGTCTCCTTGTAAAAAGTGTGATCTGGGTTCAAGAAGTTCCTATGTATTGTGAGAAAATTATATTTAATGCGTAACTTGTGCCAATACTGACTTGTGCAGCAGCAATTAAATTTAAGAAGCGGATGCTAGGACAAACAAGAAGACTGAGGAATGATGTAGTTTTAGGGAATAATTGGAGATAGCTGCCTAAAAAGGAAAATTGGACCAACTATGATGGTTTGGTCATGTCAGTTAGTAGGAATAGGGTATTCTCCCTAAAAAGATGCTGTAGGCCTACTTGGAAATGGAAGGAAAAAGACCAATGGGCAGAGCAGGAGTGAAGTGGGTGGGTTCAGTTATGGACAAATTGGGGAGTCGTGTTGGGCACTACCCGAGGAAATTAAAGAGGACGATGAGGATAAAGAGGAAATAAAAAAGGATAATAATGATGAGTTATAAAACAATGATTTTGAATTATTGCTTTTATCTTGGTTATAATATTCTTGTTATCTTAGTTAGTCCTACACAGAGTGTCCCATTTAAATATGTTAACTGGTTAATTAAGTATCTGCTCTGTGATTTATTCTTTCAATATCAGTTAATATTCGATTTAGTCCTCGGTGTTAATGTTTATTGAGTTTTACATCAGTAAACAAAAATAGTTCAACTATGGAAAAGTTGCTATGCTTTATAAGGTTATAGTATTTCTAGATTACAATATTTTGAAAACAGTATTTTGAGTAGTGAACATATTAACAAACCATGATTTTTGGATTAAATTCCAATAGAGATAAAGAAATTTGTTCGTACAGTGAAAGTGCACCTAGAAATAGTTCAGCTACAGCCTCTGGTATAAAAGAAATGATATAGAAACCTTATATTTTGTTGAAGCAGTATTTTATGAATTCACAGTCTTGTCACCACCATCTGTGGCACACACTGGGTAATGACCTGCAATATTTTTAAACCCACTTGTATGTATCATATACAATCTTATTTATTTGGTATTTATTCTTACCCTGGTTATTTATGTTTTCATTCGTGTAACATATACATCCCCTCTCGGTCATGTGTTTGAGAATGTTAACCATATTATTCTAGTGAAGAGCTTATGAGTATACTTTAAAGTTCATGTACAGCTAATTTATTTTTCTGAAGAGCTTTATTATTATCTAGAGAATCGTTATATATAAAAATGTTATTTACTCCCCCTATTTTGGTAAACTCCCCCTATTTTGGTACTTAAGTAAATGCAATAAGAAAGACATGCACCAATACTTAATTCAATTCAATACATTCAATTCTATCTATTTAATTAACAGTTCATTCACTATTTTAAATTGTATCTGGGAATTTAAAAATTCCGTAATTACAATGAGGGTTATTGAAATGCTAGAAATTTGTTGAGAGATCTCAGTACATAAAATATATTGTTGGCACAGATGAGTAATCAAATAAATGTAATGATGGTAATTACCTCTTCTTCTCAAGAAAAGAAAATAAGTACACTTTTTAAAGATTACTCTTGTTTGCCATTGATCTATTAATGTGAACATTGCAGAAACATAGTCAACATTTGTTAATAATTATTCAATATTAAAATTATTTGGCTTTGACATTCATTTTGTAGAGCTGAACAGTGGTATAAAATTTATATTGTATCACTTTTGTTATAGTACCAGTGAATTAAAATGTTTGAGTTAGAGCAGAAGGCCATTTCATGAACATCAGACAAATCTTATTAGGTGTCCAATGTTTAAAGCTGAAGTACTCCAAGTGTCTTTTCTTTTATCCATGTAATTAGTAGCTATCCTGAACAATTTCTTCAGTATAAATTAAAATTCTGAAAAAATCTGATTTAAGATAATAGTATCTCCCAGTTTTTTATTCTGTTTTTTTTTTAAATTATCCAATCAGCCAATAATTGCAAATAAAAAACAATGGTCAAATTAATAAATTTCATTATAGCCTACATTATTCCACTTTACTTTGGAATGGGTGTAAACAAATCATGTGAGTGTAGAATTGGAAGAATGATACTAATGAAATCAACCATGTGTATTGGGTGCCCAGGCGCTAGTGATGGTTCATGTTATTTCGGCATCTTTATCTTTATGTCTGCTTCTGGGTCAGTAATTGGCTACTGCAGTGCTTTGTGTGTGTAGTTCAGTGCTATCATCAAAATTACTATCTAAGTTAAATACAGTTTAAGTTAGATGTGATTTTCTCTCCCCATTGGGGTGGCTCATGCTAACATGCTAAGCATTTTCTGCAACTAAAACTATGCATCCAGCGAATAGCAAAGCAAAGCAATTGTTTGTAACAGTTCAAAAATAAGTGGAATGAAATTCAATTTAAAGGAATTAATGTACTTGCATAACAATTTTAATCAGCCATTATCTCTTTTCTAAGTTTCTAAAATTTAATTTCATAGAAAATATATAATTTTATAGAAACCTGAGAACATTGGTAATTAATTTTCTATCAAATTTCTTTTCAATATTTATTTTTTTTGTTTATTTAGAGTCGCATTGACAACATTAGTGACTACTGTGGGTTTTGGTATTGTAATGGTGGGTTTTAACGTTTAAAAATTTCCAGACCCCAGCTGGGAATCAAACAAAGGACCTTTCGCTTTGTAGGGTAGGATACTATCACTATGCCATGGAGGTGATTTTTTTTTCGAAATTTGTAGCTTAAGATTTAACACACTATTATGAAGTATTATACAGAATTGAATGTTATTATTATAATATTATGAAATGGTATGGATTTTAAATAATAGTTACACAAATATTATTATAATCATTATAATCCATTGAAAGTTATTGTTCCAATTCCACTAGGATAGTTGTAATTATATCCTCTGTAAGTATTACTATACATCTGCATTAGCATAACTTGTATGTTATACAAAAAAAAAGTACATTCATTTATAATATTTTTAATAAAAACCAAAACTTTGATTTATCTGAAGAAAAAAGCTTTTGTGTTATTTCAATCAATATTTTGATCTGAATTCAATGCTACAGATGATATTGCCAGCTGCTGTGTTTGAAGGAAATGAATACATTATTTTACTGATAAGCAAGAGCAGCCTGTGTAATAAATTGCCTCCAATACTTTACCTGCCTGCATGGAACGTCATTCATTCCTGTACTGTGTTTCATTTTAATAGTCTATGAATTTATGTAAATTTCATTCGTAATTTCCACACCAAAAATATTTTATCAAAAACAACATTAAAAAATAATAATAATATAAAAAAATATAGTTATGATAATACTTGGGATTTCAAAAGATAAAATATTATTTGGTTGAATTTATAGTAAGAGAAAGTAATACAAATAAAAAAAAGTATATAAGAAGTTTCCAAAATTGGCTGACTTTATGGGTCATGGAATAAAACATTTGATTACTCTAGGTAAATTCTAGTTAGTACTCTAGGTACTGGTAAACAAAACTCTATCTAAAAATGTTTAAATCAAGAGAAAAATAATTACATGAAATTGTAAGTAGGCCTAATAATAAATTTAATTTTCAGGTGTAGTTTCTTGCTCTACCTATTATTAAATAAAACTAGTAAAAAAATATAAAATATCTAATTATTTAATACTCATAAATGGCTAGAAAACATATTGTAGATGGAAAACAATATTCTTTCCAAGGTTCTGAGAAAAGAGTCCACTGAAAATGTATTACCGTGAAGATTATAGGTACTTGTTTTGACTATTGTTCATACTATTTAAAATGTTTCTATTTAATCATGTAAACATTTATAAGAATTTTCAAAATAAAAAAATCATACAGGTCACTTCATGGCACACAAGAAGTGAGTTGAACTGCTAAGTGTAAGTTTCTGAAGTCAATTCCAGCTAGGGCCTAAAAATATTTATGTTGTTTAGGTCATCAGCCAAAAGGCTGGTTTGAACCTGTAGAGGTTTTATTGAGTAAAACGAGGTGTGAGGTGGTTTACCATCGCCTTCCTCACTGAGTGGAAAAGTACACTTATCAGCTTGCTGGGCCCTCTGAAAAGCAGATATTTTTCACTCTGCAAATGACACTTTCACTTCATTCACCACAGGGTCTGGCTGTATTAATTCATTACTTTCAGAGGAGATAACTCTGTTTAGTGTCTTTTATACCTCTGCCCCTTCTGTTCTTAAATGATTCAGTATTGAATTGGCTGATCATGTGATAAGAAACAGAACTACAGTATTTATTTTAACTCTGCAACTAACAGATTGAGTGTAAATAATTTGACACTCCAACTGTCTGCAATGGGGAAACTATTAATATTTATACTCAAAATAATAATAACCTAATTAAAATAATTTGTGCTATAACAGAATGATTAATAGTTGCTAATCACAGCACTGCATTGTTTTGAACAAAAACCTACTTATGCTGGTAGAAAATACATGAATAAATGACTACTAGCTTTAAAAAACTGGTAATCCATATAAATATTTAAAAAGAGGCTAAAAAATCCCTGATTGATTTGTGATACCTGTAATTGATTATTACATTACACAAGAATTCCTTTCTAAAAATATTTTTGTTTCGAAAATAAATTTCTAAGTAAATTCTGAGGTAAACTGTGTAGTATTATTTGATAAAAATTATTAAATAACTTGCTTCATGGAGCAAGCAAGATAATAGTAATAATACATGAATTGGAAAGTAATGAACTTAACATAGTGGTAATATTTAGATATCAGTTTTTCTTGGCATGTCCTATACTCCATTTTTTGAATCTCTTGGATGCAATTAACAAAAAACCCACAAAAGTCATGAATGACCAGGCTGTTGGTTACTTTAATTAATATACAAATACAAATTGATATGAATTAGATACATTCATTGATTGTATTTTTATAATGATAAATCAAAATGAAATTATTGTTGTTTATAAAAAGCCTCAGAAATCATAACTGCTGCTGTATTTCAAAGTAGTATTTTAAATTCTTGAATACACACACAAATTGAATTATACAGTTTCTACATTGATTAGACCAGATAGGATGGAAATTCAATTGCTGATACAAAGACCACCTACAAACACTGCACAAAATAGCAGAATCAACATTAGCTGACCACTTAATTGGAACAGCACATATGCCTATTCACAAATATTGAAAACAACATGGACATGTTGCGTGTAAAATGAGTTATAAATTAAAAAAACCCTTCAATGATACAAAAATTGTATACATACAAAACGCTCCAAAATCAAATAGTAAATGGCCAAACAATATAGTAAGCTACAAATTATACACTCTTTACTCATTTATACAAGTCCACAAACACAGACACACACCTATAATGTAAAACATGTCGTAGACCACCAAATTTTCTTTTCTGGGATATTCACAGTTAAAACAATTGGTACTATTGGAAACTATTATTCATTTATCTTCATTACATAAAATAAAAATAAAAAATTAGAAGGCTCATAAGTGAGTCATTCAATTTTTTATTTAATTCTTTAATTAAAATGTAAATGGTTAAGTTAAAATAAAGGTATTTTAACTATTAAATACTTAACATTTACAATACCTGTTTGCATTCTGAAAAAACCTGACTCATCAGAAAATACCCCAATTTTATACAGAAACAGTACAATATAAAATATTGTAAACAATCCTTCAAAATAGATTTAACATAGTAAATTCTATGTAGGAAACTATAATGAAAAATTGCTGTTTGAAACATCTAGCCTCAAATTCACTGGTATATCTAACTTTAGAGTTTATGGTTAATACATTATATAGAGCAGATAGAGTTCTACTGTACAACACTAGATGTACAGTACTTATGTTGCAGTGGGTTACTTGATAATCAGTGGAATAACCTGGTACCATTAAAATCAGAGTGGTCATTTAAACTAAAGTGGGTCATGCTTCAAGATCTATGCATACTAACTAACATCTAACATTAATGTGCATTCAAAACCAACTATACTTGACTTGGCCAAACTTACATAATAGTGCAACTATAACGCAACTATAATTTCACCAATTATGTGAATAAAATAACAAATGCCAAACACTAAAATAACATATTACCAAAATTTTATCTTGAAAAATATGTCATTGAATCGTTTACACATTTGTATTTTCCCATTTACACAATAACACATTGTATTTATTTATATTGTATTTACACTATAACTTTCAAACTTCTAAAATAAATTGTATAATTTTTTTATAATAATATTGAAATAACACTTTAGTCAGTTTAGTATATAACACAAAAAGTAATTATATGAGAGCATTTATACAGACCATCCAAGACCACATGGACAAAAATAACTAAATAGGTATTTGTATTTCCAGAATAAGAATAAAGTTATCATTCAACGAAAACTGAAAAATTACAAAAATAGACACGAAACCTTTAATATGATGATCACCTTTTAATAGTATACATAAAATCAAATTGTTTATGGGAACTGTTTTTTCATCAGATGGAATAAATGTAGAAGAGAATAGACAATGCCTGTCTCCGCAGCATAGGGGTAGCCCACAAGCCTACCATGCGGAGGTCCCGGGGTTGATTCTTAGCCAAGGTCTGGAAATTTTCACAAAGTTAGAACCCACTGAAATATCTCACCATAATCGCTAATGACTGAGCTGTTGATACAACTTTAAATAAACTAAAAAAGTTAAGTTATTGGGTGTAGAAAGTCAGTGGTTCTTTCTTAAGTCTTCCTGTAAAAAGCTTAGTCTGGGATCAAGTAGTTCTTATGCATTGTAAGAAAATGCTGTTTAATGCGTACTTTATGCCAATACTGACAGAGTATACAGCAGAAATATAAACAGGTAGAAGGAAGGCAGAGAATAGAATGCAGGGGACAGAAATGAAGGTCAAGAGGAATACGCTAGAAAAGACAAGAAGAGATGAGTGAGATATGTAATTAGGGAATAAAATGGGGATAGAGAGCCTGACAGGAGTGTTGGACAAACTGTATTGGTTTGGTTATGCCAGTAGGATGGAGAAGGATATTGCCTTTAAAAGGATGCTGTACTTGCAGATAGAGGGAAAAAGACCAAGGAGCAGGCCAAAAATAATAAGGTGTATGTATGGATTCAGGTGGATTTGGATTTATGGATAAATTGGGAAAACGATGTGATGCCAAGAGAGCAATGGAGAACATATGGTTTAGAAATACAGAGAGGAGTGGTGTTGGACCCAACCTGAGGAAACTAGGAAGAGAGATGAAGAGGATGATGAAAAAATAAATTAAACATGTATTAGTACACAGAATATTAAGTTATTGTACAGAATACGTTACTTTTTGTGTATCTATTAGAACACAACCAACACCAAGTGGCCAGCATTCAGAACTGTTGGCACATTTTTTGTTTACAATAACACTTGCACCTGTTGAATCCATGATATGTAAAGTGTGGCAAAAGTTTTGGCCTGAAAAATAAGAAGACAAAAAATTAGAATAAAGGTTTTACTGTAAAATATAAATTGCAATAATACGTATTATTGTGAAAAGAATCAAGAATATTTTTATATTGAGTAGGCCACCTTGAAAAAAATAGCAATGTATTTAAATTTGATAAATAGTGTTCAAATGCATACTTGTAAGCGATAAAGTCGGTTTTGATAGATTAATTAAGGTGAAGTTGGTGTAAACATTCTGTTGTGATCACATTGTACCTGGAGCTTTATGAAAGTGTTCCAGTAAATCCTATTATCCACTTTGGCAGTGGTGTAAGCATTATGGATTAATTCATCAGACCATTTAGACCACACTTTACTGAAGATATTTTGTCAGGTTATTTGT
Organism: Catonia carolina; assembly: GCA_035578175.1. Lineage (NCBI taxonomy): Eukaryota > Metazoa > Arthropoda > Insecta > Hemiptera > Achilidae > Catonia > Catonia carolina. The sequence goes on from JAQMRL010000001.1 coordinate 109,871,748, forward strand.
TGTCATTGAACTTCCGCTCTATTAGTTAACACATATGAATTTTAGTATGAATGAAACAGTTATTTGATATGCATCTATCAGAGAATAAAATAAAAATATAAACAGTTTATGAAAAAATGTATTTATGAAACATTTTGTGAAAAATTTAACAAATAATTTTGTAAAATTTAATTTAATATTCTAACTAGACTCAAAGTGTAGCTATCAAAAAGAATATAATTGACACTTGCTGATAACAATAATATTTCAACTAGAGTACAAGGCGCAATCATCATCGTAGTTATCAGGGAGGTTTTTGTTCTAGTGCGCTAGTTATCTGTGGAGATAAAGTAGGCTATGAAAATATAAATCTGTACATTATTTTTGAAATGGTTTGTCAACATTTTTATATTATGCATAAAGTACCATTCATCTGTTTAATTTATCCTAAAAAATAAGAAAACCTTTTGGTGCTGTCAGCTTGAATAAAACAATGAAGTGGTAAATAGGATACAAATTTTATTTATTTTTTGTGTGGCATGTTCCACAATCGGTCTGGTTGAATAACTTTTGGTTTGCTCAAGTACTTTCATTCTGCATACTTTCAATATTTGAAAACCATTAGTTTCTTTAAGTTGTTTAAGCCTGATTTTCATTGAGTTATTTTATTATAGAGAAATAATTAAAATTATCACATTTTTTTTTAATCCAGTGTTGCTACAAAGTGTGTTTTAAAAAATTTTTTAGTTACAAATCTGGATATTTATTGTAAGACAGTGTGAAGTAAATTTGAAGGTGAAATATAAATTCTGCATTCTGCCTAGCGTGTGATTACCTAAGTAGGTACTTGCTTGTTCACGGTCAATTATCTTGTCATGATCTCTGAATATATGTAGTAAACATCCTTTACACTAAAAATATATTTTTTTATCTGATCTTTTCTTTCCTGATAAGAACCACAAAATATGCGTCATTGCACTGAATGTGCTGAGTGTGAAGAATCTAGGGAGGTAACCAATTACTGTGAAACCTGCCATTCTTTCAATGGTAAATGGGGTGGAATAGCTTGTGATAGGATCTAGGAACTATTTGATTTTCACACTAGGTTCCACAGTATATAAAAACCTACCAGGGAGTGATGTTGCAAAACTTACTTGGTAAAATTAAACTTCCATGAAGTTAATTAAATAGTTAAAGGAATTATTGTATAATAATTATTCCTGATGGGTTAACACATTACCTTACTGCAACTTTTTGTGATTTAGTGACACATACATTAATGTGTTTCTTGTACAATGTCATAGATATTGATTTGGTCTTTCAAAGAAGATTTTTTTAACATAGTTACCCTTTTATTAATTTGAAACAGATAAATAATTACAAAAGTTTTTGAAAAAAATAAAATTTTTAGTATTTATTTCCAGGTATTTTATAACAGTTGAATGCTGTGCCAACATCAAATTATCTCAATAACTCAAAAGACAATTATACCTTAAATTTATAATCTAGTACAAATTTATATTTCAGAAGATTTGTCCCATACAGACTAAAGGGTTATATTGTTATACTTACTGTAATCCATATAGATGCCAACCTTGGAGTTGAGCCAACTTGAGTGCCCTCCTTGCCAAATGTGAACCCTAATTGTCGTAAAATGTATGAGAATATAATTTCCTAAGTTATAGTAAATATACAACACTTTTGAATTTTAAATATTACTTGGCAGAAAATGAAACAAGTTAACTAGGACAAAGTTGTTTTCTGATGTATAATATAGAAATATTTAAGTCATGAATATTTGTTTTAATTATGTATAGTGAAGGTAAAAAATGTACATGCCACCAAAATTGGGAACCTCAGCCTTTTTGAATTCTGATAAAAATAGAATACATACTGCTATTATGCTATTTCATTTCACAAAATATAGATAATTTTATGAGAATATTTTTGTGTTTAAGTGAACGCACATATATTATTTATTAAACTAAAATGTATAGCAGGATTTTTTAGCTTTCCTCTGTTTTTAGGGATTGTTAATTTTATACGGTAATATTTGAGCGTGATACTTTTTGGCTGCGTAAAAAGAGATATCAATGGTAACAAAAATAGGGATAATTTATGATGTTGACACCACTCAAGCTATAATTAATCATCAATAGACAGCTTACAGGTAATTATTAAAATATAACACACCATGTATAATACAAAAATATAAAGACCTTGTGTATTTTACATTATATTTTGTGTGAGTAACTTGTAACGCAAAACAAATTAAATTAGTTTTATTATAAAAAAAATGTTCATATTACCTTTAGGGCATGGGTGATCAATAGCAAACTGGTTACACATCAGATTATCAGAAACATTAACGCATGTGTAACAGGTCAGCCCAGCTGAAAAAAAAATACCTTGGTAAAAATTATGTCAACCATTATAATGTGTAATGAATATTATAATAAGGTTTATAAAGTGTGAGTTATTTTTTCATGTCAAAGACTTCTTTGAGATTTATCCGAGGTATCTCTGAGATTAAAAAAACTGCATATACCTTTACTGCCACCCTCATTAAGTTAATAAGACTGTGTTCAAGTACTGTAACATCAGGTTACTTTCTTAATGAACACTGTAAATACAATTATTATTCAACCATGTAGCTGACCATAGTATGTTTATTCACGTTGACTGTCTAACAATTTAAAATAATTGTCAACAATTTTGAATTTTGTATTTAATCATATTTTAATCACTTTATTGAATTATTTGCCTTCATCTTTTTCTAATAAAAAAAAGTCATTTCTAATAAAGAGATTAACATCAATTCATCAAAATTAAAGATCCATATACATTATGACAATAAAACTTAACAAACAAAAATTATAATAATTAATTGAATATTTTAGAAATTATAAAAACATGAAACAATTAATTATGCACATATACCGTAATTTTAACAGACCACATGATTCACAGGAAGGAATCTTGCCTTGTACTGACAGTAGCAATTAGTTTTATAATGTTTCTACTTAATTTTATCCTTTTTTATTAAGAAATATTAATTTTAACTTTCTATATAGGCTAAAAAGTGTCCATAAAATCTAGAAATTAACCGCTTAAATTGAGAATGTCTATCCCTGACTTCAGTAATATATTAGTGTTTGTGGTAATAATGTGGAGATAATGGCACATTTTTTTAACACTGAATTTTTATGCTAAATACAATTCTGTAAACTGTTTTCCAATACTTTTGTAATATCTTTTGTTAATTATGTAAAGAGAAGAGATATTTTCTAAACTTTTGCTATTTCAGATTTTATGGCCACCTGGTATTTTGAGGTAAACTACCTAGCCTGTTCAACAATATATTAGAGAGAAAAAAGAACCAACAGTTGATGCCTGTATAACGACATGAGGATATACAAATGAAAAAATGCAGATTCAAAACCGGGACCCTTGCACAGAAGCCAGTTGTACTGACCACTACACCAGTTAGTGCCAATTATATGACTGAAGCATTTAAGGACAGAAAGGGTAGAGGTGTAAAAGACACTAGTCAGTTATCTCCTCTGAAAATAATCAATTACATCATTGTACAGCCAGACACTTGGGTGAATGAAGTGAAAGTGTCATTTGCAGGGTGGAAAGTAGATGCTTTTCAGAGGGCCTGGCATGCTGATAAGCATACTTTTTCACTCAGCGAGAAAGACAATGGTATACCCCATCATTCCTTGTTTTACTTAGTAAAGCCTCTACAGATTCAAACCAGCCTTTCGGCTGATGACATAAACAACAAATTAAAAGGTTTAGATTAAAATATTACCATTTGAAAAACTTCAATGTCAGGTAAATGAGTATATTTTTAATTGTTTAATTCCTTGTTTGGTAATAATTAGTAAAATTAAAACCCAGACAATTCAAAAAATAAATAATTTGCAAATTATGTTAATTCTTACGCAATCAAATTTATTTCAGTAGGTATAATATTATTACAAAAATGCAAATAAAAGTAATTAAAAATCTTTAAGGCAAAAATAGATATTTATGTCAAATTTTATTTACTCAAAAACAATAATCTTCAATTCTTCATATTTCATCCATGTAACTACGTAAACAAGGTTGTTCTAAGACAAAAATGAAAATTTTGTGTTGGAATATTTTCATATAAATTAAAATGAATATCAAGATAGAGAAAAATATAGTGTTACTATTTTTTAAGAGCAATAAAATTTGCTAATGGCCTCAGCAATCAACTTAATATATATTCCAGTAAAGCACTGCATTACTAATAATTTTCATATTTAAATTACAAACTCAGAAATAAAAAATAAACTTTAATTTAAAGCATATTGCAGAAATAATTAAAATATTGTAACATAAATTTAGAGCTCACACATTTTGATTTTATTAAAACAGTAATTTTCTACTACAAGGTAGTAGAGATAGTATAATAGATTCAATGTAATATCATTAACGATGAAATGATAAGATTTTTTCTTTCTTTTTTCCCTTTATTATATTTTTAAGGTCACTTCACCAACATGGTTATTAGTGACCACAATATGCTGTGACATTTCATAATTCTATAGAAATTGTATCTTTTTTTATATGTAACCTTTTGAAAATACTGCACACAATATAACACTGCTTTTATCTCCCATGTAATATCATGACATACTTGTAATTGATGTGCCTAAAAGTAAAAGAAACTTATGTAACTTGATCTTGAATTAAACAAAGAGAAATTTTAATAAATTACTTATTACCTAATTAAAATTTGGTCTAAATTTAATTATAAAAGTTTTTCAAGGGATATTTTGATTATGATGAACTCGTTTTATGTCAAAGTTCTGTGGAATTTTAGGTTCATGGAAAAGGATATAAACTTGATATCTTAAAAGATACTAAAGAATCCTACCTAAGTAGAAATGAATATAATTTTGGATTTCCTCCACATCCAGAGGAGTGGAACTGAATCCTGTGTAACAAAAGGATTTGATTCATACTACATTCATGACATAGTATGATCTACAATTGTGAGGTGGAAGGAATAAGAAATATTATTAAAAATTAGGAACTTCAAATATTTATTATGTTAGTTTTAAAACTGAAGTTTTATTGTTTTTAAAGTACTGTTCTATTTTTGGCATTAGGATAACAAACTTCAGTTTTTTTTAGAAAGAGATTCAGTATCTGACTTTTGATCATAATGATAATTTCTTGTAATGTTCATGCAATTTACTCATTTTACTTTTAGCCTATATCGGAATAACACCTGATAATATTGATATTTAAAATATATTTATTTAAAGAAAACCTATTCTGTAAAACTGATTTTGTCTTTATCATTGTTAACCGTTGTATGGCTACTTAAATTTATACAAGGTCTAAAAAACTAAATAAAAATAGACTTCAAAAATTATTTATTGTTTTTAAATTTTTGCAAAAACAGTACAATGGTGTACAAAAAGTTAATTATCTGAGCGCCTGCTTGGTGTAGTGACTAGCTTGCTAGCCTACAAGTGAAAGGTCCCAAGCTTAATTCCTGGTTGGTATCTGGAAATTTTAACACATTAAAACTCACCGTTACAGTACCAAAACCTACAGTATTCACTAATGACCAAGCTGTCAATGCGATTTTAAATAAACTTAAAAAAATAATCAATTATCTAACTTCATTTGCAGAATCAGTTTGTCAACTTGATTTAACTACAAGAAAACAGTAAAATTCAAAAATTTAGTGATATTAAATTTAGTGAATTTAGTGATATTTTAAAACCAGTATATATTTTTATACCAGCAGTTCTTTTTGTATATCAGGTGTTTTGTAATAAATATAAAATATTTATAAATGGTTTTGACCTCACTATGAACTATAATGATACATTAAAAATTAATTTATACAAACGTACTGTCTGTGTCATTTGCGGGATCACTGAAGATATCGTTGTGCTGGGTTTGAGTTTTGTTATTTGAAGCAGATGTTGTTAGTCCAGTTAACAAAAAGCAACTAATGAGGTGGCCAGCTAGGCCATTCAACATCACGCAGGCCAGCCTTCTGTGATGACATTACCTGTTAACAAAGGAAAAAATAATGAGTAAAAAATATTACATCAGTTTCACTACAAAAATGAAGATGCTGAAAGGGGTTTCTGTTTTGTACTGTTATGGGTTAAAAAATCAAATGACAAATTACAAATAATATGTCACTGTTTTCTTCTAATAAATTTTTGTATAAAGCTGACGGGATAGTTTTTCTAGACTCAAATCTCCAACTTCAAACTTGAATCGGGACTATGCACTATGAAATCTCAATCAGCTGGATGTATGAAACTTTCTAAATTGGACATTTTTCACAATACTGTTTCAGTTTATTCATAAAAATATTACAAATTGTTTTGGCAATACTCCTAATAATAAGTTTAATGTGTCTTGACATACTACTTCCTTATATCCTAAATTGTTTATAATGTTACTCAGTGTTACTCAGTGATACTCAGTGTTACTTTTGAAATTATGATAAACCTATCAATACTTTTATCAATACAAATTTTCTGAATCAAGATACATCATGGCATTTGGATTCTAAACCATGATAAATTGCACATTAATCAATAAATAGGCTTACATATAAATTTTCAAAAGTAGAATCATAATTATGCTTGCTTCAGAATGCATTAAAAAAATAAATAAATGGAATTTCATTTTTTAACGCATAATTGATAATTCAGAAAAAATAATGATTAAGGATGGCACATCTGTGTGATTAGAACTTCAATTTAGAAATGAAGGTAGGTTTCAATTTAAACTCAGTCAAGACAGTCTGCTATTGAATTTAAAAAAGGAAACTCCTTAACTTTTTAATTTATAGATTTTTTTGAAGAAAACATAAATCTACTTATACAAGACATGAATGAGATTATTACTTCAAAATAAAAAAGTATGAAATATTCCCTTATTCACTTTTTCTTTGCATAAAATGCTGACAGGGTTTTTGTATATTGCTAACTTTTTAATTACTAGCGTATTTTTAGATTTATAAAATACTACTTCTTTTTTATTTTGGTGGATATTGCATAAAATGCTTAGTTATTAGTGGCTAAAAATGGGTAATAAAATAAATAAATAGGTTTGTAATGTGTTCTCTAGATGCTAATTGGGAATCAGATACTCGTGTTACTTCCATGTCTAGCACTTTACCAAATGAACTAGCAGGGCAGACAAATAGCAAGAAATATCAAATAAATGTGGGATTACTCCTCTTATTCTTTTGTTATAGTGGTTTTATTACCAATCTTATTTTATTGACCAATCAATCAGGCAAAGCAAAAACTTAACTAAAAAGAAATTATTTAAAAAAAATCATCAGTAATTATTGATGTGCTTGTACTCACACTACTAAGTACAGGTAACTTAAAAATAACTTAGTTTTCTTATGGATCTGAAACTTGGAAAATTCATCATAATATTATGTTTTTATAAGAGATTAATATCAGTTTTATCTACGTACTTTGTTTGTCTTAAGTTGCAAATATATTGCATTACCTAATACAGAAAAAATAAGAAAGCTGCAGAAAAGCTATTTCAAAATAGTAAAAATCTGGTGTGAAATTAGTAAACAACATTAGTTAATTAAATTATTAACATAAGTAAACAATGCAAAATGAAAAGTAGCCGCCTCCGTGACGTAGAGGATAGTGCGCTAGCCTGCTAAGGGGAGGTACCGGGTTTGATTCCCGGCTAGGGTCTGGAAAGTATTACGTCCCAAAACCCATCATTATAGTTTTTAAATCCACCGTAGTCACTCATGATCAAGCTGTTGATGCGACTTTAAATAAACAAAAAAACTGAAAAACATAACCTAATTTTAATCATAAGCGAATGATGCAAAATGAAAACCAACCACAGTTTGGCTTAATAACGCGATAAATCGCTCTTTTACGCTAAACTAGGCTCTGTAGAAAAAATGCTTAAAAAAGAGTTGTTGGTTTTTTAATTTCCTTTAAATTTGATTACATACGCTTTTGTCGTAAAATGCATACTAAGGCCGAAATCTTAAAAAAATCCTTTTTTTACAGATTTTCATGAAAAGAAAACAAAAAATATCATTAATTACCTATTAAACTAATTAGTAATACTGTATTAAACTAAGCATTACACAAAACAACGTTTCAAATAGAAGTTGTAGGTTTTTAAAATTTCTACAACTTCAATTATATACCTTTTGCCCTAAATTGCGTATTAAGGCTGCAATCTTGAAAAACCCTTTTTTCTACGATAGCCCAACCTCCGCAAGAGTTTCAGCAGACATGAAGCTTATCATTTCTAGTAAAGAATAGAAAATGTAGTTAATGAAGTGATTTAAAAATATTAAAGCAGCCGTTTTTGAGAAAATCGCGAAAAGTAAAAAATTATACGCATAAACTACGACTTTCGGTCGACCGATTTTGATAAAAATGTTCATCTCGGGTTCTCTAGTGGTAGGCCTACCTAACATAAGTTCCAAGTTAAAAATTCGTACAATATTCTCTTTTTCAGATATTTTGTCCCACACACACACACACCAATCGCTAGAAACACGTTTTTTGGGGTTGAGGGGGTCTGAAAGCGAATATATCCGGTGAAAACTCGATTTCGAAAAATCGACAAGAAAACAATACTTTCTTCCCTGTAAATATATTCATATATAAAAAAAATATAGAAAAAGTAAAAAAAATCCACTTTTATACAGAGAAGGCTAAGGTCTCAATGTAGCCAGTAAGCTATTATTATTAGTATTATTATTAGAGATGCTTTAAAAATTAGGACAAATCGGTTGGGCACAGAACTTGTTGAAGCACCAACTGAAATCCAGTTATCAAATAACATTGTTGGAAGACGTTGCAGTTTAACTCAAAACTTAATATCGGCTTATAACTTAAGCTTAGTCGGCTTTAAACATACAGCAAACAGACTTGTTTAAGAAAATCAGGTAACCATGCATTAAAAATTTGTGGCAAAACTTACATCATTAATTTTACTTAACAAACATAAAATTTATCTTATGTGTTTTGCCTTGAAATTAATTAAATTTGTAATCTCTTAGTTAAACGTTCTTAGTTATAGCCTAAGTGTTAAAACTAAAAAAATAAAGTCACAATAATTTAAAGAAACTAGCTTTCAGATATTTTCAAACATCAAATAAGTTGTATTTTCATTATTTTTTATTCAAAAATTGTGATTGTTTTACCACTGAAGTTAAGAATGTGTAAAAAAATAAGTTACTTCTTTGCAACATGTTTTTTATAACTAATTATTTAAAAAATATACTATTTAATTATGTTGCTATCCAAAACTAAAATATTGCAAAGGATATTTTAAATTATATGATAAACGCTTTTCGACAGTTTAGTTCAAACGAGGCGATTTTATGCAACCAAGGAAAATTTGCATTAATTAATATACGTTCAGTTCAACGCAAAAACGGACATATACGAATCAAATTAAGGTTAGATTTCAGTATAATTGTGTTAATACGCTTCACAGATTTCTGGTTTTCATATGAGAGTCGTAAAGCACACTTTTCAATCTGTAGCTGTAAAAGTATTTCTTTGTTTTATTTCCTGACTAAGCAATTGAGGGTGAACTTTAGTTTTATCCAATTCGCTGGTTTGTAAAGAAATAAGGAGGAAATGCGAAAAATTCGTAGATGATTGTGGTTCGGAGAAATTCTTTTTATACATGTGAAGCATTACTAATGTTTCGTTCAAATGTGTTGAAATCTACAGAAAAATACGTTTCATTAGAGACCCAGTAGTAGCAGCTGACAAAGAAAATTGATAAAACGTTGTTTAATCAAAAACAGAAAATTGTGATTACGAATTTCACGGCTGATAAATGATAAAAATTTAAAAAGTTATTTTGAACTACAAATAATACAAGCTCAAATTTGTGGCCAGAGTTCTCGAGCTCAATCTCTGGCTAGTTTGAAATATTTTTCACGATTTTGTAGAAACACAGTAAAAATCACCGAAGTCGTATTTAACATTTACGTTTAAAAAGATTACACTTTTAATACGTATGTATATATATATAAATTTACATATATTAATTTATATATATAAATTTTCTGTTCTGTATATATATATATATATATATATATATATTTATAATAATATAAATCAGTCATCATCAACTAAGTTTGATCTAGGTCCGTTTAAAATTTTGATGTGAGTGCCACGGTTCGGCCAACTTTTTACTTAGCCCTACCTTGCCAACTCCAAACATTTAGACATAGCAATCATGCTACAGTAGTGTGCAAATCAATCCGAACACAGATGTACATAATAAAGTTTTTTTATTTTAGAAAAAATATATATACATTCTATTTGTTAATGTTTAATAACTAATATGGCCACCTTTATTGTTTATCAGTTCACGTATACGATTTGGCATAGATTCAATAAGTGTACCGCACATTTTTTTAATTTCTTCGTCACGAAACCATACCGATATTATTGCTGCAATGAGGTTATTTTTTGTAGTACAATCCATTTTTGAAAGTCGTTTTTTTCACTATTGCCCAGAGATTTTCAATCGGGCTTATATCTGGGGAATTACCTGGCCATGTCAACACTTTAACGTTTTCTCGTTCGAAAAATGCTTTCATTTTTTGGCAGTATGGCATAGCGCTAAATCTTGTTGAAACACTCCATTGCCATGTGGAAGTATTGTTTGCAGTTGTGGCACAACCTTTGACTTAAGAATTTGGGTATATTCACTGCTTTTTAACATACCATTTACTGGGGCTAATAAACAAGGACCTTCAAATGTGAAACAACCCCAAAACATTTTTTTATGGGAATGTTTAATGTACTGCTGGATATGAGCCGGTGATGTTCTTTCATCTGCTGATTTCCGAATGTAAGAATCCTTTTGCCCCTGAACATAAAAATGGGATTCATCGGAGAACATTACATTTTTCCAGTCTGCAACAATCCACTTAGCATGTGCTTTGGCACAATAACAGTTTTTTCCACATTGCTTGGGTCAAAAGTTGTTTTTTAGCTGGTCGGCGGTCTTTCTGTCCAGCATCAAGAAGTCTGTGTCTAACAGTTGTCACATGCAAATTCGTTCCACTGGCTGCAAGCTGTCGATTCAAGTCCACAGCACTTAATTTTGGATTCACTTTACTTGTTCTCCCTAATAACTGATCCCGAGTCCCAGTGGTTTTTCTTTTAGGGCCACATTTTCCTTTCCTTCGAGGTCAAAAAGAACGAGTTTCTCAAAATTGTTTTAATACAGCATTCACTGTCCCTAGTCCAACGCTACACTGAAGCTATTTGTCATTGTGTCATACCAGTATACTCGGAGAGAGAAACAATTTTTGAACGTTTTCTTGGAGTTACATCCATTGTTACAATAGGCTATATTATGTAAACGGACACAAAACAATATATGAATTTGTCATAAAAAAATGAAATACCTTGTATAAACCACCACTTATGTCAAGAAATTGCTACAGAGACAAAACACAACAACTTCACACTGCACAGACAGCTAACAGAATGTGTGTGGTTAGCAGTTTAGCCACAACATCGAAAAAAAACAAAAAATTCCCTGTGTTCGGATTAATTTGCACGCTACTGTATCTTAATGCTGATTGTTGATTTCGAAAAGGTTTGAGTAATAAATGTAACAACAATTCCAAACCGTGTACAAAAGTTTTAGCTTTTTGTATTTTTTAGCGTGGGGCTATCGCGAGTTGCTTTCAACCTGATCACGGCCGTAATTTGTCCAGTGAGTATCAACTCTCTAGAGCGAAACTTTGGTTATACGTCGTGTTGACATATACGTACCTACTACAGTTTCTCTTAGCTTGCACACACCCTAAACGTAAAAATTTTCACATCACACACGAAAATAAGATCTGCACTACAAAAAAATTATTTTCTAGAGTTCGTGGTCCGCAAAAATGAGTCGACGGTCTGAATGCGGATCGCGGTCCGCCAGTTGGTGACCACTGATATAAATACATAATATATGTATATTTGTAATAATTCAATAATGAATTGGAATGATTGAGTGATATTTAATCTGTTACTTTTAATAGGTTGTGTACTTATCGTACTAGTTGATGAGCTATCCATGGAAAAAGTAAGGCAATTTATTTGAAACCACGAACGACTATAAGGAAAAGGTTATACGCATAGAATTTAGCCATCTTTTTTCAAAAATCCAGAAAACTATTGATCAATCGATACATACGAATTATAAAAAATATTCTCACCGGGTCGGCCTGTACCTTTGTACAGGGTAATCTACACTACTAAAAATATTTTGTTACGTTGTATACCAATAGATATTGTGCTCTGTTAGAGCATAATATGGCATAAGAAGAGTTGAGACTGGATTGGCCATGGTTGACTTCAGGTGGTCAAAAGGTGTTTGATTATATGGCACCAAAATGTTTTACCTTTTTGCCTCCTGACTTACGTAAATTAGTATTTACTGCAACGGTTCGTGTCATTAAAATATGTAGAATTAAAAAGTATTTAGTTGTCTGGGAGTTGGTTGAACTCATCCATGGGTCAAATGGTTTAGGATTGCCTAGTTTAAATTTATAGTCAAGTAATAACTAATGTAGTACGGTAATTTATTTTTTATTAAAAAAACTGTGTAATTTAGAATCAAGAATATTGTAAATAAGAACATACATTGGTAATCTGTTAATTAATCCAGAAGCTATTGACAAAATTATAGTAAATAACTTATTATTATTATTATTATTATTATTTCATCACTTTCCTTTCTTGAGCACAGGTTTCCTTATTCAGGAAAGTAATTTCTGATCAGTTAACCAAAAAATGTGTGTATATTGTAATTAAATAATGGAAATAAATAAATAAAATGAATATATCGAGTCCCGAGGAGAGTGTAGGAAGAGGTAGGCTTTTTCATTTATAAATGTTTTTAGTTGGGTCTCTAGGAGCTTGCTTTTGGGGGCGTGCACGGGCGGCGGTTAAGGGTGGGTTTACCCATACAAAATGCTTCAACTAACGAGGGTATGAAAAATTAATCCGTATCGAATCGCGTGCTTTTATTTATTTTATTTCGTTTAAATTTCCTTAAAATCTGTAATTTGAAAATCCACATTAGTTTTTTAAGGTGATACCAAGAAAATTAAAGTGGTTAGTTAAACCGGGAAAAGCTATAAACCAAGTAGGCTACATGGAACCCTCTAGGTTAGCGATATGCTCGTGCCCAGTGCGGACCCAGTTACCAAGAAATGGATCAAATACATTTCTAAACAACATTATTTATTTGGAAATTTAGATTAGAGATCTCTTGGTCTAAATAACGGATAATATCCGTAGTTTATCGCTGCGTACCTCTTCTCCTGAAAGTTAAAACACCCCAACGCCCGTTAAATATGAAAATATACGGAAATTGTACAGCTCATTGTACAGTATCGTTATCAGAATTAAAGAAAAAAAAATTAAATTAAAGTTCATACTTAATGAAACAATTATGTTGTGTATTAAAAGTAATGCTAACTGGTTGGCGTATAAAACGCACGTGGAAAGCGGAAAGAAAATTGTCAACAGTAATACGTTTGTTGAGTTTAGGGTCATAATGTCAACCTGGGATAGGCTCCCACCTCTATTTTACTTTTCTTAGAGTCTTTTAACAATATTAAGACTTGTTTTATTAATTTTAATCAACCAAACATTTTTGTGAAACCCAACCAAGACCTTAACTATTTCCATTTTACGAGTTAGATATTTTTGTAGCAAGTTTTATGAAATAAATTCATTAAAAATACGCTTATGGAATCAGACGAAGTTTTGCTTTATAACGAGAAAAAGGTTTTTTTTAAATAAATAATAAACAAGCTGTAAAATTACATAGTATATCTCGTAGCAGATATAAATGTTGTATTCTAATACTTTTAAAGTACATGATATACAAACCAGGAAAATCAGTTACGGAGATAATGGCGTGGTTTAGTATACCTGGATTTGATGTACTAGACTTAATGTTTATGTGCTCAGTGTTCCATTAGTAAATTATTTTCTTTCTTACATCAACTTTTATTTCCTTTCCTAACAATAACCGATGTTAAAGCGGGGAAGAAAGGATGCGCAAAGCACTGACTAGCTTAGATCAACAGAAAACAAGTAAAGAGACTGCAAGCTAAGACCGGGGCAGGAACTGAAATGCTTTTGCGAAACTGTTAAGCGATAAAATCAAGAACACCAACAAACAACCAAGGAAATACAAGTGCACTAGTCACCCGGAACATAAATTCACTAGATCGAGTATTTTTGTCGCTTCGTCTATACATTTGCTTTACACAAAAATGATAACGTTTATTCATAACATTTGAACAATGACTGTACAAGAGAATAGCTGGATCAAGGGAAGAATAAAATGAAATTACTATCCGTTTTCTCTTTTAACTCAATACATCTATTATATTCTGACAATTTAGCTGTTTTCGAATGTCCTACTTGACTTTACAATGAAAATACTGAACCAAAATGGTAATAATGAATGTACAATAGTTAAATTTATGTCAGTTCCAAGATGAGAAAAATAACACTTTCTCTGTGTTAATTTTATTTTTTATCACGCATTTTGATTTTCATCGTTGTTTATTTTTGGGGAATTGATAGTTTAAACTGATCTGAAAGTTTAGTTCAAACACTCTAGCTTCTTCGCCAATGATTCTATTTCTTATTCCTAACTTGGGAACATAAATTTTTGTATAAATTCGTTGACCCACAATCAAGTCTGGACATTCGTTGTAAAATATCAGCTTGGGTCCCTTTTAGGAAATATTTTAGTGCCCTATTTATTATCTATCATTCAGTAATAACTGGAGAATTTAGGTAGCGATTTACTTCTGAAATGATGTTCAATAAATAAATAGAAGGCAAACCTTCTCTTTCTGAACAGGACGCCCAATAAAAAAAATATAACAACGCAAGAGAGCAGTGTTAACTAAAGAAAATTATTACCTATACAATGTTCTGTGTTTTATTAATCATGATTACTTGTCTGTAATTGACTTGTTTCAGTCAGTTGAACACTATATATTGTCTTACAATTATTTTTAAATTTACCTGAGGTAACTTATAACATGGTAATTAGGTTTCATTACGTTTATTAAAATTAGGTAAACAAATCTATTGAAATTTCAAAATATTAGATATTTTAAACTATTAAGCATTACTTGACTTATTAATGTTGATAGTAGGCTTACCACTATCGTTAATTAACCGTGTCATAATTTCTTAATCATGGGCAGAAAATAAATTTTCATATTTCTTTTGGGATATGCATTAGTAATACTTCTGTGGTATGGGTAGATTCATTTTCATTCATAATGTTATTTATACATTTACCTTCTGACTACTATCACAGGAACAAGTTTTTAAAAACTTTGGATTTACTATACAAACAGAATTAACAATTGACAGATACAAAACGTTTCAAATTTTATTTTAATTGGCAGACAGAAATTGTTTAAACTCTGCACTTGATATAAAGACAAAATTGAAAATTAACCAGATCGATTACGAAAGCCGATTTATGTAGTGGGTTACTCCACTGAATGTTATCTACACCAAAATTTATTTTCACACACTAAACCATTTATTAGTAGTTAAACAATTTAATTGATTAGACTGAATACATAACAGAGTTGTTTACCTAACAGTTAGTAAATAGTATATTTTATAATATATACAGTATACATTTTACTAAAATAAAATTTATATAAATAGAAAAATAATTAAAAAACTGAAATTAAACAAAGTAAACTATTAAATTTGTAAAAAATGTTTAATTATTTAAAACAAATTATTTATAACATTTTAAAAATTATTAATATTTTTAATAATTTTTTTATAATTAAAATTTTTTTTTGGCTTCAACTTTATTTTTATTTACAATTTTTAAAGCACAACTAGTAAATGAGATGGAATAAATGAGGAATGGCGGGAATGTAAATCGATCCAGTGACCGATTTCGGCGTGAAATTTTATATATGAATGTGGAGCCAAAAATTTTGAATGTTAATGATGTATAAACTATGATGGAAATTTTTTTTATGAAATGAAACAGGCATGACAAGTTAAATTGAAATGCTTTTTATGGTGGTCGGAGAAGATCCCTATTCCACTTTCGTTTCAGTCGTCTGTTAACAGGGAGATCGTTAGTTGAAAGACATTGGACATTTGGATTTATGCGGTCAATATTGTTTTTGTGGGTAATGAGTTGTATGTTGCGTTTACAATGTCTCGAACCGTTGGTATTTATAGGTCTTCGTGAAGAGTATTGGTTACGTAAAAAGGTGCGTTTGTTATTGCTCTAATTGCTTTTGACTGGCATCTTTGAAGAATATTCAGAGTTGTTTTGTAATAATAATTTTCTTTATTATAAAATTGAGAAACTATAAATAAATAAATTTGTTGTAAAAATTTTGTATTTATATAAATTACTTAGCCTATTTTTTTAAAAATTATTTTCATAATAGTCTGTATAATAAAATGTAAATACACTATAGGCATTGTATTTATAGTAACTTATGCATTTTACTCAAGTATCACCAGAGAGACTCAGATCTACTGCCGTTAATAATATCGTATGAGTTTACCAATCAGTTTGTTGTGAAGTGGGTTATTTAATTACATTCTTGTTATTTGATTCAAACTAAAATGTTTAATTGTTTGATGTTTTAAAAATCGTCTTAACTCGATGTTTTAAAAGGAAGTGCTCAGTCTGTTCTTAATTTTTGCTTTATCAGTCTGTAAGCTCTATTAAGCTAAGTACTTCCTACTTCATTAAAAAAAATAATTGCTCTTAATTGCAGGTTAGCTAAATTGGTTAGAAATCAGAATTTTGTGTTTTTATTCCAGAAGTACTGTACGGTGTATCTTTCTGTTGTACGAAAACTGCAATATTCGCCTTTCCGTAAATACTGCCACAATTGAATTTTAAGTATCTATAAAATAACCAATACTTAATTTTACAGATTATCTTACTTCACAGTTTTATTTTATTAAATCTATTAATTTCATAAATCTTTATTAATTATATATTTTTACATTCTCTTGCTCTATATGAGTCTATAGGAAAGGAAAGTATTGTTGTCATGTCAATTTTTCGAAATCGAGTTTTCACTGGAAATACACGTTTTCAGGCCCCCTGAACTCAAAAACATGTTTTTAGTGATTGATTTGTGTGTCTGTGTGTAACAAAACTCAAGAACGGAATATCCTACAAAGTTTTTTAAGATTGCGGCCTTAGCGTACGTTTTACAACTAAGTGTATAAGCCTATAATCAAAGTTATAGGAAATCACAAAACCTACGACTTTTGTTTCAGGATTTCTTTTCTGCAGAGCTTAGTTTAGCGTCAATAGTGATTTTCGTATTTTAAATTCAAGCAGAGATTGATTTTCATTTTGCGTAATTCAATCATGATTAAAATTTGGTTGTGCTTTCCACAATACAATGTTTATTAATGATTAAACATAAGTTATATCTTTCATTATTTATATTGGTAAGAGAAAGCCGGGTGAGTGTTTCACACCAGATTTTTTGTAATTTATTTAGTTACTTCTTCACAAACTTTATTTTTTAGTTCATACAATTTTCACAAACAAATATTTGATCAGTATATGAGTAGACTTTATACAATATTACTTTCATGATATATTCAAATTATTCTTATTACATGTTTATTCTTAAATTTAGTTTTAATAATGCTACAGTGTATATTCAATAAATTTTGATGTTTTACCGAAGCTGATGCCAATTTGTCTATTCTTTCCAACATCCAGGCACCGACAAAGTTTTAATAGTTTTTTAAGAAGAATACATTTTTCTGACATAGGTATAACATAGGTTTAAAAGGTTTTTTGTACTACTCTTTTAAATGTTAGAAATTCAAATTAAATATGGCAAATAATTTGATTTTAAATACAGAAATCAATAAATATACTCATATTGTTCATAAAATTAGAATACTTTTGATCTTTCATAATAATTTTTTCGCTATTTAATCAATCATAAGTACTGTATAGGTGAATCTTTCTGAATTCCAGTACCAAGCCATGTCTAGTATCTTTTTTTGTCTTAAACTTTTATTACTGTACTGTTCATTGAGCTGCACAATTTCCGTATATGATATTAAAATGGCGGTGGGGAATTTCACTTTAATGAAAAAGGTACCCAGGGTTACATTCTCCGTTTATTGCTACGTGTATTGTCCGTTATTCAGACCAAGAGGTCTCCACTTCATTTTCGCTTTAGACGTCGCACAGTTGAGAGTTACTTGTAGCTAGATCACGGGCTAGATGGTTTGGATGGTCTTCTAGTCGTTCGTGAAATTTACTATACAAGGACGCGGGTAGCTTCTTTACTGTCGGAATTTTGAAAACATCGTGCAGGGTTTTATTGCTTAAAAAAAAATAAGCGCCAGAGGCAAGTCTTAAGAATTCTGATTGAAAGGCCTGGATCGACTTTAAATTACTCTCTGCCGCTACTCCAAGAAGCTGGACACCATAAGTCCAGATTGGTCTCAAAAGCGTTTTGTATATTAAAATTTGGGAACGGGGATTCAATTTTGATCAGGAGTTAATTAAGCCAAAGAGTATCTTCTGGTGCTGGTTAATTTCCAAACGTTTTGTACGCAGATGAATGCTTCTTAGTTGTTAGTCACCGGTCAAGTCATAAGCCAAAATATTGCAACACTCTGGCCTAGGGGATATGAATGTTATTCAGCATTACAGGTGGACAAATTTGACGTCGTAAGGTGAACGTAACCTGCGTTGATTTATTTGGGTTCTCCTTAATGCGCCTACGGGTAAGCCAATCCTGTATTAATAAAAGTTGTCGCTGCGTTAACTTGGAAGCCTTATATGCGCTCTGTTTCCGTACAAGAATTTCTGTGTCGTCAGCAAACATCGCGGTTATCGATGTGTCCAAAATGGGCATATCCAAAGCAAATACGCTTTACAGAAATGGGAATAGTACTGCCTCTTGGGGTACTCCAACGTTAATTTTGTGCAGCTCAGAGCAAGCAGTAGGCCTACCGTACTGAACCTTAAAAAATCTATACTCTTAAAATAATTTTATAAATAAATAGTACGAGTCACTCAAAATATGTTTTACTTAAACTAGAAGTCCATTATGCTTTGTCGAATACAGATTGACATCCAAGAAAAAATGCCCGTGGCGTACTCCTTCCTTTCTAGACTCTCCAAAACGAAGTCCACAACTCGGTGCATCTGTTTTGTCGAGTGTAGTGGCCGAAATTCAAATTGATGAGGCGGAATGATGTTGGAGTCTTCACATTGCAACTACTAGCGTGGTAGTAGGAGGCATTCGAATAATTTTCCTGTTGTCGGTAGGAAATTGATGAGATTGTAGGATGAAGGTAGGTAATACGGTTTTCCAGGCTTTAAGAAAAGTTTAACTATGGCAAAATCCCATTGTCCAGGAACATATGCTACACGAAGGGCTGTATTGAATAATAGTAGTAGAAAGCGTAAGCCGCGTCTCGGTAGGTGTTGCAGTATCTCAGATGTAATGAGATCGCCTATTATCTAGCCACTACAAAAAAATACTACCATAAACATAAACAAATACATTTTGCTACATTAACTTAATCTGTCCAATTATACAATAAAAATGAATTTTTTTTATCAAAGTATTCATTAGAAATCGTATTTCTTAATTCCGACAGTCGCAGGATGATTTTCACAGTTACTTAGCTTTAAGATTAGTTTGCAGAGAAGCAGCCCGTATTCTTTTGCACGACATAGTCAATGTAGATCGATTAAAGTACTACCTACCCCTTCTCTAACTTCTTGCTTAGTTTCAAAGGCACTAACTAAACCCCTACTACAAAAATAATGATTACACGGTGTTTTACAAAATGTATATTCTTTCAGTAATATTAAAAAAAAGTACGCCTATTCTTTATAGAAAACAATAAGAATTACTAAGACCTACTTTTACATAATAATATTACTTTTAAACCAAATACATTTTTTAAAAATTCAGATATGAAAGTTTGAAATTTTAAATTTTATGACAATTATAATTGTTACATTTTAACGTCGCAGATACATTTAAAAAAACTATCTGCCTAGTAATTATTTTCGTAAAATAAATTCTCGCAATTAAATCATCTCAAGCTATCAATTGAACATTTTAAAATTATGTTAAAGGCGTGTGAAATTTGTCTACAATGTAACTACATTTTGTACTTCCGTGAAAAACAATTTAGTTTTATTAGTTCTTGAAACAAAGTATAAAATTTTGAAATTATTATTAAATAATTTAATTCTGTTTAATTATAATTAGAACAAATTTGTTCTATAAGTGTTATGAAACCAACCAAACTGATTCAGTAAAAGCTCTGTTTGTATTGTTTGTTTTGTGATCTTTTAGCAAACAAATAACTATTTTTTATATTTATTTTATTTATTTAAGGTCGCATCGACTACGAGGTCATTAGCGACCACGTTATATATAAATACATGTAGTACAAAATTTTCAAAAAAGACAAACCGAATTAGGTCATATAAAAACATAATGAAAAATTAGTTAGGTTCAATTAAAATTAAGACAACAGAAAAATAAAAATAAAAAATAGAATGACACAATAAAAAATTATATATGCGATCTTACAATTATATCAAATCTGAAATTTTGTGAAATTTTAAAAAAATTATTGTGTTTTGAACCGCTACTTTGTCTACTAAATTAAGTGCTAAAATGTTGTTTATTTTCAATAGTGTTCGTGTGGATTGTGTAGTTTGGCAGTTTGTGATGATGTGTTTGATTGTAAGTGGTGTGCTGCAATGTGTACAATGTTGTGGATCTTCTTTCTTCAGTAAGTGTTTGTGTGTAAGTGTGGAGTGTCTAATGCGTAATCGTGTAAGTAGTACTTGATGTCTCCGAAGCTCTAAGTGAGGTTGAGGGTTTTCAAAAATGTGTTCTCTGATGTGGTGAAGTTTCGTTGGAGGATCTCGAGACCATATTTGGTTCCAGTGGTGTTTAATTTGGTTGTGAAGATGTCTCCTGATATTTGTATGAGATGAGAGATGATTATCTATCAGTGGGGTCTATCAGTGCAGAGCCATAGGCAATCGATCCGTAATAAATCTTAGAACGTATCAGTGGAAAATAAGTCATCAACATTATTTTCTTATCAGCACCCCAGTTGTTAGAGTATATGCATTTTAAAATGCTAATTCTACGTTGACAATCTGCCTTGAGTGAATGTATGTGAGCAGCCCATGACAATTTTTTGTCAAAAGTTAAACCAAGAATCTTAAGTTGATTTACTCTGGTAATCTCATGAAAACCTAAAGAAAGTTTTACTGCATTATTGACAACGTTCCTTCTGGAAAACACTATAAATTGAGATTTCGTTGTTGAAAACTTAAAGCCTGATGTTACAGTCCAATTTTTAATTTAGGCTATTTAGGCAGTCTTGAAGTAAATTCTGAGTTGTTATGATATTAGAACCGCTACAAATAATGGTGATGTCGTCTGCAAAAATATATATTTTTAGTGGGCGAGTAATACAAACAAATAAATATTTGTTTGTATTAAACACCGATTGAAAATCTTTAAGTTATATTACTTCTACTTTTGGAACAAGAAAATTTATGGCTCCATAAATATTGTATAGGCCTGCAATATAAAATGTAGACACATTAAAAAGAGAGTTGGAAGCTGTACCATTGTACTTTTCGTATCAAAAGTTCAATCAGATATTTTCAAAGTTAAAAACTTTTTAGCTATCGGTTTAGTGTTTGAGATCTGTTAGATAAGGTGGAACATTACATTCAAATAGCCGAATAAAGAAAGTAGTAATCTTTTCTCTCTTTTACAGTGGGTAATAACGGAACTTTAAAATAGTCTTTCTTCTTGTTAAAGCTTTCTAACAACCTCCTGAGTTTCAACAAGCCCATTTGGCACTTATTTTTGCAGTGCTTCTTTGAACTGTTTTTAAAGTAATGGAATTAATGTTTCACGTGAAATAATATTTAAAAGTAGTTCAACAAACTTACTTACATTATCATGCAAAACGTTTCCTGGATGAAGCTTTTGTCTTGTGATTCCTTAAAACCACAGTTTACAAAGTATGTTTTGCTTTTGTTTAAAAAATAGATTATTAATACTTGTCAAATTCTTTTAAATTCAAATGTAAGAAGTAGTTAAGTTTGTGATTAATGAGGGCACCCGGAAATAATATTTAAACGATTTTCCATTACATTTTTTTATGATTAATAAACAATATTACCGGTAGTATGCTGGTTTTTTTTAACTTGACGTATTGTCTTTCTCTCTATCATTACATTTATTAAATAACTGTAATGTTTTAATAGCAATTCTCTTTTAATTTCATGATAATTTTAAATTACTTTATTACAATGGAGAGTTCTGAATTTCATGAGCTTTAATATTTGTATCTAGTTTATATATGTATATATAATATATTAAACTTACTTCTTTAACACATTTTGAAGAAGGTCTACCTCAAAAACTTTTCCTAACGAACAGTACAAAATGATTGTACCAGACTAGTTTCAGGGAAGTTCAATTACCTGCTCAATTACCTCAGATGTGATTGGAAATTTCACTAAAGTATGAAAATTTAGCCTGCATCTATTCACTTTACTGAACCAGACCATAACTTATCAAAGGAAAGAAATTTAATTTCACTCTCAATGTAATTTCCCTTCTGGAGAAAGTGAGCGGATATGACAGCTTTACTGCTTAATGAATAAAGTTTATGGTGATAATACTAAGGACGTTTCATCACTGTAGTGTTAAGAGTCAAAATTTAATCCGATAGTAGAGCATGGCCTAGCAGATCGCTCGGTCCGGTTTGCACACAGATGTTTACGCGATAACTCCTTAAAGCACTAATTAATTTTAAACGTTCATAAGTTCTTAAAAAGAATCTAAATAGGTGTCTAAACAAATATAAGCCTACGAAGAAAATGGAGTAGAGCTCTACTGATCTAAGTTATATACTATTATATAGGCCTATACTATATATATAATATACTATATAAAATATATATATATATATATAATTTAATATAATATTAACGTACAGGATGGTTTGTGAGTTCGGAACAGGCTTATGCCTAATCCTTGATAGTAAGAAGAAGAAGATAAATATAATGCTTAAGAGATATCCATATTTTTACAGATTTCATAATTCTTTAACATTTCACTTTTGTAATTAAAATTTATTATGTGTTGTTCAGATATTTATTACTCATGTACCCTAAATTTTCGTTTCTTATTTCATTTAGTTTATCGTTCAATACTTATATTATTTGTTATTCTTGTTACTTTCTACGCTACTTCTTATTCTAAGTACTTTGTATTCTATGTTATTCTTGTTATGTGTATAGGCCTATTATTTGATTTTCCTGTGTTTGTTTTCTATTTTTTCATAAGTTCTTTTTACTGTTCAACTTTTGAATTATCCACTGGTATGTATTCTTTAAAAAATTCTTTTCTGTTTATTTTTCACGTCATTAGTTTTTCAAAATTTGTTAAGCTTTTGGATGGTTGTACTGTATTGTATAGTTTCTAAATAAAGCATCAAAGTTAAAAAAAAACTATTTGTTAAGTTTGAAACAATTTTATTTATTCAGATTAGTCGTTAGCTTAGTTATAAATATTATATAATTATAAATATTTAGATAAAACTAGCAAAACAAAAGAATGATCTATTTAGTAATCTATTTAGTTTTGGTAATCAATGAAATGAAAATGGTTATTTCATCATAAATAAAAGAACTCCTGTATTATAAGTATTATACTCCTATAATAAGTATTATAACTCCTGTAATTTATAATATCAAAATGAAAACGATGTTTTTATCACTGTATTTCTGAATATTATGTGCCGTTACTTATTCTTTTGAGAACATAAAAAAATTTCTGGTATTTGAAGTTGGTTGAAACATTATTATAATCAAAGGAAACCTCAAAATAGGTTCTTTCTACCTTACGCTTAAATAAAATTTATTTTGTATTTTTTTCATTAGAGTTGAAATTATTTAACTGTAGTAGGTTCTCTTCATCTTCATTTTTAACTCTTCCTTCTTAATTAATTTTATTTCAAACCCCTACCAGAATAAACCCTTTGCTTGTTGCGCAACGTAATTAATTTACTCGATCCATCTATCACCGGGACAGTCGCAAGCAGCTCGAGTATTGTATAACAATAGAATGCTTATCCTTTGATACTTTTATTTTTGTAAAATAATATGAGAAAGAATAAAAGGTATTTTGATTGGTTTAGATTTACAATCAGTCAACAAATACTGACGTAAAATTGTTTTAAACAATGGGAACAAAATTACGATCGGAAATTGAATCAGAAAGTTTTAATAAAGTTCTTAATTCTTAAAATCTCCCTACTTTTGTTTATAGCTTTCTCGAGCAGAGTATTCATTTCGTAGGTAGTTCTCTAATGTTTTTAAAAGTACTCTTGTTGATAAAATACTCGTATGTTATATATAGTGGTTCAAAATTCAACTGCGATCTCTGGGGAGCTGATTGTACTGCTAAAATAAAAAGATAACATAGGTCCGGAAACTCTTTGTTAGTGAGTTACGGCTGGTAAAAGATTTAGCTCAAATTTCAGTTACCCTAGTGAAATCAGTTCACACTAACATTTTTGAAGCTTAAATCATAAGAAAAACTTGGAAATAAGAAAAGCATCTTAAGGGTTTTAAATTTATATAAAAGTCAAATTTCAATAATTATCTTGTATTTTTTAATCACTTATCTTACATGATTTTTTCAAAATTTAATTTTTTACATGCTGAGTTAAAGAAATGAATGACTTAGTTAAGCATTTAACAAAGGTATTTGCCGTTAAATCCGAAAAAGTGTTATTTTGGACCCCTAATGTTTGTGTTTTTGTCAAATATCCTATGGGCGATGCGGTTCTGGGTTACATTTGTTAACTTTTTCAGGTTTAAACTATAAGGTGCTACTAACTTTTCCTCGTTATTTAAGACTTAAAAAATTCAGTACGGACTCATTTCATCGGAGTAAATGAATTTCGGGCGAAATATTTTAACAGCCGCAACTCGGCAAAGAATAGATCTGTTTCCAGACCTGTTTTTATGTAAATTATTATTTTTAGTTGTAAAATCAGATACCGAGAGACTGCAGCTGAATTTGATTCAACCCTGTATACTGAATTACTGAATAGTGAAACTCGTATGGAATTTGCATCACTCGTCTAGGTAATATCTTTTATTAGAAAATTTTTATCCTTGCCATGGATGAAATTTGTATAATAGAAGGAAAGTTCAATACAAAGAACTACAACCTAATAAATATTACATATGTTGATTACACTACTTACAAGAGTATTTTTAATGAGATTCTCATTACAACTGATTAAAAGTAATTTTAATGCATTACAAAAATGTTTGGAAGTTTGAGAGGATTGTTAAGTTTGCTATTCTTTTAAGATTTATAAAGCATATTACCATCAGTTTAACCTTTTTGTGAAGAATATTTTTATGTTGTTTTAGTTAGGCTCTTCATTGGTCTCGTAAACATTTTACTGTTTTTATCGACTAAATGTTCAATCAGCCAATCAGCAGAAAAAAGTGATTTATTCATCACACTGCACTTTCTACGTATTTCAATAAGGCAAATTTTTTAAAACAATTTTTTGATCAAGCCAGTTTCTGAATTTTAGAAAACTTGGGTTGGGGTAAAGCCCCTTACAGGAATATAGAAATTCTTAGTAAGCTATATGTAAAACATTTATAAACGCCTAACTACAACATTTTTATTAAACATCTTTTTCCACAGAGAACTACTAATAAAATTGTTGATCTGCTTCATAAGAGACTGGCTCAGACAATTGAAAAAATTTATATTTTATGTTCTAACCTAACACATTTTCAGACATCTCTTGGTTTTATGTGGTACGATTTTACAGAAATTGTTTTCAGGAATTGCTTGCTTTGTGAACGGAGAAAAGGAAAACATTTTGGTATCCGACATTGGGAATTGGCCGGTTCATTAGTGTAGTGGTCAGCGCAACTCGCTTCCGTGCCAAAGGTATAGGTTTCGATTCAAGGTTAGGTCTGGAAATGTTTTCATCATTCATTTTCACCTATCACCCTTCACCGTCAGGAGTATCCTCAATGAGCACAGTATTCAGTCGTAAAACAAAACAAAAACAAGCGTTAAGAAAGTGGCTAGTAACTAAGGAAAAAATTGCTAGAGGGCCACTGGTTGATAACATTTGAATGTAAAAGATTCTCTTTGTGTTGGTAATACTGTTCACAAAATATAGTTTACATAATCGAAAAATCTTTAGAATATGATTTCTTTTATTCACACGAAAGTTACAATTTTTGAATCTATTACAAAGCCGTATTCTACAATTAGCTTTCATTTTGACTGATAACCGAGCTGAATATGTAAATATCAGATGATCTGCAAGTTCATCTATTCTTTATCGTGTCTGACTGTCGTCTTTACTAAATTTTCTTTCTGAAAAGGAAAACAATCTAATTCTATTCTGGAGAAGCTATTAATACGATTATCCTTGTAAATTCCTTAGTTACTATTTGAATTTGTTATCCGAGTTAAATTCCTGGGCTTACGCTGTTCTTGCTAGTTAGAATCATTCTCTTCAGCATCAGTGCTTTTACCACTACACCAAACAGTATACAGTACTTTTATTCTGAAAAGAAAGATTGGTGCAAGTTTGGTTGCTATGACAACGTCAACCCTCACACCACTCTTTGTCATGTATTTTTTCATAATCGATTTAGTTCTAATATCTATTATTATATTTTTTTATAAGATAAACTAATACATATTCTACAATAGGTTTTGACTATCTGTCGGCATAGGATTTTTGCTAAATACATTGTGAAATAAAAATAAAAACAATATAAATTGACCCAATTTTTAACAGATTTATAAAGGCTGAAACTTACTTAATTTAAAACTAATTTATGTCTATTCCGAAAGAAAATAAAAAAATAATCTTTTTAATTAAGGAAAAAAATCAGTTAAAAAAATATATTTTGTTTTCTACTACATATCCTAGCGTTCGCTTTAATTTAACAGTAAAATCACAATGAAACGTTTTAATGAAAATGGACTGTTCTTGTTTCAAAAATTCAAAACTATAATTTTGTTAAATATAACAATGTTCTTTCCTGCAAATATAAAAAGATAGTCGTTTGGCCTATAGTTCTGTTTAATTTTTTAAATTCTTATCAAAAACTAGGTCACTAGCGACTACTGTGGGTTGTAAATCGGTGGGTTAAGACTTGTTATAATTACCAGACTCTGGTCGGGAATCCAACCCGGGACCTTCCAATTTGTTGTAGTATAGCACACTAACCACTATGCCACGGAGTTATTCTTTTTTCAAATAATTCATATTCTATTCGAAAATTTGTACAGCTTCCTTTCATCTGTGCTATTTATGGGATAACAAAATAATATTGATTTAGTAGTTTTATTATTCCTAGAGTAATAAACGTTTGCACGGTTTTGGAATCGAAACCTTTACGAATAAATCTTGTAATAAAATGTAAAGATGGTGGAATTCTGAATTAAAATATATATATATTTTCTTTATTTATTAGGCATATAAAGCTGCATCTTCTGTTAGTAATTAGATGTTACTGTGATCGTTGGTTTTTAACTTGAAAACTTTCTAGGCTCTGGCCTGGACTCAAACCTGGTACATTTTCCTATGCCGTACATTAATGTCTAGTACTCTAATCACTGGTTAATGTAGGCAGCCAAACTAAAATTTAAAAAGTGAATGAAAACAAATAACATGCAATCGTCAAGTAACTACACAGATGTAACTGTTTCACGAAAGATACTAGCAATTCCGGGTATTTCATTCGAATCAATTTTCAAAGAATACATTTCTGTTAAGTGAACAATTCAAGAAATAAAATATCGGATTCTAACACTATGTTTTACTTTGGTTTAATGACTTTGATTATGTTAAGTTTTTATTTGTACCAGAATATTTTATTATTGTTAATCTTTACACAATAAAAATTGTTAAGTGTTTCAGATGAAAACAAAACGTTTCTGTTTTTAGTAAACAACGTTTTGTAATTTAAACAAGGTATGAGAATTGTTGATAGCAAAAAGAGGTAAATGTATTTTTTATACATTTAAATGTATTGTATTTACTTTTTTTAAATGTATTGTATTTTACCACAAAGTCACTGTTAAGTTTGTTGTTTAAAGCGTATATCACTCGGGGACGAGCTCAATATGGAACACTTCCATTAATCACTTACGGTAGTCATAATCTGTGTTAAAAATACTTAGTTTCTGTTTTAACATTTGCTTGAAGTTTTAGTGTTACAAAAAAGAGATAGATTTACAACAGCAGGACTACTTTCCAGATTAAACTCAAACATTTCTGAAACAACGTTATGCTTACCAAAATGTTTACATTACTCGAAGTGGTTTTAGAGTTACGTTTGATTGCTTATTGCTTATGTTAATATCTGGAAGAACAGAATGACAAATGAGCCCTAGGATTACAACTTCAGAAACAACTTAGAATTTGTTGAAAAGTGTTTGCATTTAAATACACAAAACTTATCAATAGTACGAGTCATTAGCTTTCCTATTTCTCTAACTTTGGCCAGTACAGTTCCACTTTTGAAGCATGAAAGTTTGCTGTAACTACTTCAACATTTCATTCATAACATGCTGTAAATAGACGTAGGCTACGTATTGTGCTGTACACATAGAAAGTTTTACATTATACATTATCTGAAAAAGCGAATCCCCAACCCAAACTTAGTAAAACTTTTTTTCACCGACCGCACTTAGAAATAATTCATATCCCAGCTTAGGTAATTTTTCAGGTTTGGACCATTACTTATTAAGGGTGTGCTGGAAATTTTTAAAAATCCCTAATGTGTGTACGTTACGATCTGTTCAATTTAAGAACAATAAGAAAATCCATACTAATGAGATGCGGGTGATATGTATGACGTGAAAATAAGGTGTAGTCTTGTACAGACTCAGGGCGAACATTCCTGATAGAGTATGGTTAATTGAACCCAACCATCCAAGTACACTGGTAACCACTGTCTAGTATTCAGAGCTGTATAAAAGTAACCATTTTACTAGGATTTGAAACAGGAACTTCCGTCTTCGAAAATCAGCTGTTAAACAGCTGCGACTTATTAAGCAACAAATTTTCGAACTTAAAACTTTAGTACTCGATTCACCATGTTTTTTTTATAGTTTTCCGACTTATTTGAAAATTTCTTAAGTTACTAACATATTATTAATATTATTATTTTTAAAATAACGTTTAGCATTAATTTTCTTAAACAACGAAGTGATAAGTCTACAGTTCGATTTCCGGCTATGTTCTACAAATTTTAACTCGTAAGAACTTTAACCCATAAGATTCGCTAATAACCAAATCATATGATGCAAATTTTTAATAGCTGAAGAAAATATTAAGTTTTTTTTATGTTATTTTTGTTAACTAAATTCAGAAAATGAAAACAGGTGTCCGGTGTGATTATGAACTTACATTAAACCCCTTCTAGAATAATTGCACCTATATTTATTTAAATCCTGCATACTTTTGTTATCAATGTATAGTAAGGTGTTTTTGAAGTATCACGATAGATTATATTTATTATTTTGATATTTATAACTAAAAAAATAAAAATAGATATATATCATAAGTATATAATTACAAAATAAAGCAAGTCAATCGCAGAAAAGAAATTAACATGCTTGCAAAGCCTAAGGTGTGGGGATTCCCGGCTAGGGTTTGGAAATTGTTATACGTTCAAACCCACCGTTCCTTAACCCTAAGAAGTCGCTAATAACCTAGTTTAGCTGTTCATGTGGCTTCGAAAAATTTAGATTTTACAAACGTATGAATCAATTAATTAGCTAATGATACGAAAAATATTTTAAAATAATCTCTTTTCTTAATCCCTAATATGTGTATGCAGCAGCCTGTTAAATTTAAGAAAAATTACCAATCCCATGACTTAATGAGATGAGGAATGGTATGTATGACGTATAAATGAGGTGTAGTCTTGTACAGACTCAGACCGACCATTCCAGAAAGAATATGATAGTTGGGGTTAATTGAACCCCAACTGTCAAAGTACACCAATAATCATTGTCAAGTATTCAAATCCTTGTAAAGTAACCACCTTAACTAGGGTTTGAACCACGGAAACTTTCTCTCCGAAAATCAGCTATTAAACAGCTGACTCGCGGCGACGACTTTACCACTAGGCCTACCCGGTGGTTAAATTATCTCGTAATGTGTAATTTTATAGGAAAGTTAAAGTTATAAATTTTTAGCTGTTTACTTACGTTTACATTTATTTGGAATCCTTTTCAGCAAATTATGAATTTATTAAGGAAGAAGAAGCCTATTCTGTAATATAAATAATTTTGTCTTTAAAAATCTAACTTCATGAGTGTACTTTTGTAAAATACGTCATAAATTTAGGCTTTTCAAACTACTAAAGCAGGTAGTGTAGGGTAGACCGGGGCAGGTTTACACAGATTTTAGATTTTGATTTTTCTAATTTTTTGTATTGCAGTTATTTACATGCTTTTCATACCCAATCATTACTTAATATTTAAGCTTCACTTAGACATATATAAAAAGCCTGTTACTATGATATTTTTTATGTATTTCAATGTTTTTTGAAGGTAAGTCACCTGTGTAAACTTGCCCCACTTACGGGGCATGTTTACACAGTGCCTGGGGTAAGTTTGCAAACTTTTTAAAATAAGAAATTTGAGGGTTAAAAAACTATATTAGTCAGTTTTATTGCTATAAAATATTTTATTAAGTTCTGTGTACACATTACATAAATATAGTACATTTACATTAATGTATACATGTAGGTAAAAAGAAATTTAATATAAATGTTTTATTAAATTATTTATTCATTTTTACTAAACACATTTTTGTATTAATTTAAAATAGAAATTGATCTCCTGATCAATTTGTATCATTTTTAAAATCGCTTTTACAATATTGATACATACGAAATAAAAGGAATATTTTTCAAGACGCCTACGCATTTTTAACCAGCGTATCATTTAGAATAGCAGTTTTCCGCTTCTTCCGGCCTTTATTAGTTATTTTTCTTGGACCTACTTGACCTACAATGACTATGTGCCCATTTTTTACACTCAGTGCATTGTATCCACTGTGCACCAGGTTCCACAGTTTGAATTGTTTTAAGCAGTAAATACACGCACAGTTTTCATCGTCATTTTCGCTACTATCAGATTTGCACTGACCGTCTTTTTGTTTTCAATTTTTTTCTTTTTTTCGATGCTTTCTTTGCAGAGCAAAAAAATTTCTTTGTAATCTTTTATTTTTTTTATTTTCCTCATATCTATCTTTCTCTTTTTTGCATTATTCTGTTCTACTCTCAACGCATTTTTAACCAGCGTATCATTTAGAATAGCAGTTTGCCGCTTCTTCCGGCCTTTATTAGTTATTTTTCTTGGACCTACTTTTTCAAAAGGCCGCACATCTTCAGGTGTTAAGAAAGACCTAGTACCGGAAGTGCCAGCGACGGACAGCCTAGAGGGAGACACATATGATACACGCGTAGAAGTGAATTGGACAGCTTGCTCAGAAGGCGATGGAAATATTACAGATGTGGATGGTGCTGGTTCGGAAGGAAGCAGTGTAAGTGAATGATCAGGAATGGCAAGAGAAAGCTCAGAGGTTGAGTTTGAAGTTAGAGGAGTCGGCCTATCAGTTACATAGGATGGCATGAAGTCTTCGTCTTGAAATATGTTAATGTTAAGAGAGAATATCCCTGAAACTCTGAAGCCTGTGGGGAGGAAAGTATAGAAGTGGATGCCATTACTTTTGCAGAAGTCCAGGACTTGAACTGAGAGGTGCGAATCATGGTTATCGAGGAGCAATAGGCAAGGTTTCTCGGGAGAACATCGAGTATGATGAACAAAGTGTTTGACGTATTTCAGAAAGTTTTTCTCAACCATCCATCCCGAAGGATTGGCATCTCCTTCACATTGATTGGGATTGGCATCCACCATAGTGGATCTATTTGTCTTCCTTTTGTAAGATCGAACCATTGTTTACGTGAAGAAAAAAAAATATATAGCCATTAGAAACCGTTAACAAATGGTATAAAAACGTACGGGGCACGTTTACACGGCTTGAAGAATGTGTAAACTTGCCCCATGTGCCTTGTGTAAACTTGCCCCTTCCGCATGTTTTCGACAAAACTTAACGTGTACGCTTTATTTGTGAGTTATATATTAAACTGAATATCTTAAAATAATCTTAAAAGAATAGTCTACCAGGATGAACTATAATAACATCAAAAAATTAAATGGTACAGTTACTAGTAAAGCTAATATAATGGTGTAAAAATCTAGTCACCTGGACAAAAATCACTAAAACTGCTCTCTCTTCATTCCTACTCATTATAATGACTGCAAACTGGCGTCGATGCTTATTACGGTCTTAGTGACTCGTCTGACGTGACGAACGTAGCGTTCGGACGAATGGTTTTTGAACTATGAGCACTGTGTAAACTTGCCCCTGTACCAAACCTGCCCCGGTCTACCCTATTATATTTTATTTTCTTAAACTTACTGATTAATACTTTATTTAATTTTATCAGTATCTATCGCATTAAAAGTTTAGATTTAGAGGCAGTGTTAAAAAGAAAACACTAGAAAGCCAAACACTAAACAAATATTATTGACCGTCCTTTTCCCAAATTTTTTAAATCGATCTTGATAAACGGTTCCACATTTACGGATCCACTAAACCGAACAATATAGCTTGATTACAGCCCTGCCAGTTCAGTGCGTTTCGAAATATAACGGACGTCTTAAAAAATACGAAAAATATTCCTTCGTATTCAACACAATAAAACAAAACTACCTATAATATTTTCACAAAAACTAGCAAGACATAAAAATGAACTAAAATTATGCTCAGTTTGCTGTACGGTCATGCAATATAAACAAACGTTGAATACATGGTACTGAATACATGGTAAATCACACTAAACGTTTAATGTTGTTTATTACTGGATAACTCAAGAAAAGTAAACATACAATATTAGCCCATTATGAAGTTATTTCTAATACAATAATTGCAATATTCTCTTTCTCTCTAAATGTATTTTGTTAACCCTAAAAATTTCTTTTATTCAGTGGTTGATTGAATGCAGAACCGTAAACATGTTTTCAGTGAACAATGCGTCGAACAATAGTGTACGATTAGAAAATATCCAAATAGCTCATGGAGAAAAGCCAAACTTGCTTTATGGTTGAAATAAAAAGATATAAACTTTTTTGAAAATAATTTAAGGCAGAACTCCTTGTACATATAAAAAGTAGTTGTCACCGATTCAATAAATAGTCTACGTAATTGATTATATAGCTAAAAACAAGGTTTGTCACTGTTTTTTAAATCCCATAGAGTTAATGTGAAGTCAAGTGAGAGGCTGAGTTACCCGAAAAAAAAACACTACATAAATTATAAAACGTTGAAATACTGCCTGAAAAGGAAGTGATTAGCAGAAACGTGCGTGGAACATACCGAAAAAGAAGAAATGAAGGTAAGGGAAATGGATAATATTGTCGATGTTAGGTTGATAACTCTGAAGGCGATTCATTGTCAGTATCAGATTCCGATAGTGAAGAAACTGGAAATGGTGGTAGGAATCTGCTGCATTAAAAATGTTAATAGAATTAGAAGGGTAACAATATTTTTCAGACATTACGTGCCAACACACTCTGTCGTCTGCAGCGTGTTTATACGAAATCTCCTTCTTACTGTAAACAGACTATGAAACGATTAGCTCAGTAAATTTACCGGACGTCCTTCTATGAAGGCTAAAGAGAACTTAGGTTGTCAAGCTCTTGAAAATTTGCATGATTATACTAATACTATGAATATAAACAATAATATAAAACTAAATTTAAAAATCTGGTGTGAAACATTCACACAACTTTCTCTTGCCAATGCAAATAATTAACAATAAAACCTAACATTAGAAATTAACAAAAAACTAACCTCAAAAAATATAATCTTATCACTGAATCATGAGTGAATGACGCAAAATGAAAATCAACTTCAGTTGGCTTTCAAATACAGAAAATCACTGTTTCACGCTAAACTAGGCTCTGTAGAGAAAAATGCTAGAAATAAAAGTTGTAGATCTTTTAATTTCCTATAAATTTGATTATACACTTTTATCGTAAAATGCATACTAAGCTAGAAATCTTAAAAAACAATCTGTTTTTTACATATTTTCGTAAAAAACAGAAAATCGCTAATTCCGCTAAACTAAGCGTTAAACAAAAAAAGTTTGAAATAAAAGTTGTAGGATTTTAAATTTTCTACAACTTTAATATATACATTTTTACGCTAAAATACATATTAAAGTCGCAATCTTTAAAAAAATAATTATTTTACGAGAAAACAACCTTCCCAAGAATTTCAGCGGACATGGCGTCTATCCTATCTTGTAGAGCATAAAAAAATGTAGTAAATGAGGCGATTTTTAAAAAAAATCGTAGGAGCTGTGTATGAGAAAATTGTAAAAAGTGAAGAATTACACGAATAAATTAATATTTCCGGTGGAACGATTTTGATGAAAATGTTCATGTCGGGTACTCTAATGATACGTAACTTATATTTAAAGTTTCAACTTCATACGTTATTCCATTCTTGAGATATTATGTTCACACACGCGGACGCACAGCCAATCGCTAAAAACATGTTTTGTTTTGGGTTCAGGGACCCTGAAAACGTGTATTTTCGTTGAAAACTCGATTTCGAAACAACATGAAAAACAATATTTTCCTTCCGTATAAATTCATATAGGGCTAGAGAAAGTAAAATACCAAAAAATTATAGAAGCTCTCCACCTGGTTGCACATTTCTTTCATGTGACGTGCGTTTCTCTCATTATGTGCATCATCGTAACCATCAGTTTTATGATTGTCAAACAATGCGTAGGAACAATATTTGTATAATAAAGTTAAAAAAATTTCTATTGTCATTTTACTGAAAAAATGAATAAATTCTTTCAACTCTACGTTAAAATTAAATTCTACGTTATTTTTATCCAATCGTAATTAGGCTAACATAATGGAATTTTCCTAAGCTTCAGCAAATACTAGAAAAAGTTAATATTTTTTGTTAACAATTTTTTATCAAAGAGATTTTTAGTAGTCATAATCTCAAAGGGTTGACGATGAGACCCTTAGGGTTTGCAGTAATAGTTTTTTTAAAAGTAGCCTACCAGTATAAAAAGCAGACAAATTATTACGTGTTCTATTAGTAAAAAAATATATCTCTGAAATAAAATAAGCATAATTAAACATACTATTTATTATTTAATTAAACATAAAACAGAATGTTTTTCTAGTTGTTTTAATTATTTGCAATAAAATATTTTGTTGAGCAAAGAAACTTGAGTTTAAAATAACATTGTTTTGCTTAGAGTGGAAATTATAATAATTATTTTACAGTAATAAGGAAATTTACATGCATTCGTCAGAAAATTTAATTTTTATGTTAACTACTGTTACGCTTTTTTTACGCTGCCTAATGGAGGATCCATATTTAAACAGCTAGTTCATTTTTATAATGCAAATCAGGTGAAAAGTTGTATTATTTATATGATTCTTTTTAGTTATTTAACATAATTATTCAGATAAGAGCTTTGCTTTTAACGTTTTATACTACGGAGTGATGTACGGTTTACTGTGCAAATACCGTGAAAGTTGCCGTAGTTAACTTAGATTTTCTTTTGTTTTATTTAAAATATCTTTATTCCCTTTATAAAGAATAACATTCTTTAAAACATTTTGTAATTAACACACTGAAAAGGATGGCAAAGAATGTGCATTAAACCGGAAATAGCTTTCCGTATTTCAGAGTGTAATTTTTTGAACTTAGTAAGAAATTAACAGCACACGCAACGTCCTTTATGGCTAGTAAAAATGTACGTTGTACGTATTTAAAAATTAATTTTCATTCTGTCTCCCAATAGGCCAGCTACTACAGGAAAACCTTGAACACACGATCTCAGCATTCTCAAACATCAGTAAAATTTTACGAGTTTCTATGCCAGCATACCTAAAGTTAAGTTACTTTCATAAAAATTATGCTTACAGCTTTAGAATGAATTCATGAGTTAACAGGAAAATTTAAGTGGTTTTAGAAGAATATTGTAATAAAAATACAAGATTTTTCTCGCAAACAATTTCTACAACTGAGCTTCCGTAAATAGTAAGAACTAAAATTGCGTAAGTATAATTTAAGTAATTTAACATCGGTACTTTAGTATTTTTATAGCCATTGTTTACATATACTATTCATTTACTGAGTTTTAATGATTCAATTTTTATTCCGATATTTACAGTAATATGATGCGTATGAATCATCCGTGGCTTCCCAAATAGTAGTGAAAGGTAAATGTGATGTCTGTATGTTTATTGTGTCACGTAGAGAATGATAAAAGGAACGGTCTTAGTATCACA
This sequence comes from Catonia carolina, assembly GCA_035578175.1. Lineage (NCBI taxonomy): Eukaryota > Metazoa > Arthropoda > Insecta > Hemiptera > Achilidae > Catonia > Catonia carolina. The sequence goes on from JAQMRL010000001.1 coordinate 109,908,331, forward strand.
TTTCATCTGAAACATGTTTGAAAGAAGAATAAATTTTTTTGTTTTCTTATTTTGGCAGAATTTTGTTGGAAACTTGATTATCACAAATTCTTGTTATTTTGAGGAATTATTCTATTAAAAATAATACTCCATTTTACTGCAAAATTATAATTAATTATGCGTAAAATTTTCCCTTGCAATACTATGGTTTTATAAACAGCGTTTGTCAGAAGTCAGCTGCTTATCCTATTGTTAGGAAAGTTTTTTAGGTCTCTTGTCTGTCATTCTGTTAGTGATGAATTATAATATTCGCTGGTTGTGAACTATGAAGCTTTATTCAAATTATTTTTTTTGTTTATTCCTAGCGTTCTGATCTCTGGTTTTTGTTCCTCCCTTCTTCCATTTGTGTTCCGTAGCCTCCACTTTAATCCAATTTTCTACATAATATCCAATATTATGCGCTTTTTCATTTGTTATTCTTCTTTTATCATAGAAATTGATTAATTAATACAGTAATTCACTCTTATTCTTATTCAATAAAAAAGAAAAACAGATATTGTTTACTTACGTTTCCAATGATAAAAATATGTTTTTTTATTGATATATCACGTTTCTTCTTTAAATACAATAACTTGGCTTGTGTGAAAGTTATAATTGCTTTAATATTGCATTAATTGCAGTAATTTATTAAATGTTTTGATCCTCTGTTCAGAAATTACTAATTTTTTTATTTTAATTATTTATTTACAATCAGCCTTTACAATGTGGCTTTAGGCAAATCATTATAACAGAACTAAACTGACATGAGTGAAGTAGGCAGCCTTTGCTCTCACTTCAACTAAATACAATTTTAAAATGTAGTTAATAACAAACAAAAAAAGTTGCAAAGTTACAAAATTACAAAATTAACAATACAAAGTTGAAGAAGTAAACAAAAAATTCTCGTTGATGGGTAAATAACATTTCATTATAAATATTTTTTACAATGTGAAAGATATTTGTTATGAAATATTATTTACCCATCAACGAGAAGAAAGTAGTTCAAAAATTAAGGTGAAAATGTTTTAGTACTTTGCAAGCGTAAGCTTGCTTTGCCGTATGCTACTCACAAATAACTTCTCAGAGCGAAATATTTCTCTAAAATTTCAACATCTGGAGTGAACCATCGTGATCAATAGTAGAGTACAGTTTCAAGAGATCAGGCAAGAATAAACACCTGAATAACGAAGTTTGTATGAAAGTCATTTACATAGATTTAATGGGGGGGGGGGGAGAATCCAGTTATTTGAATGTGGCATCAAAACGCTTTGATGAAAGGAAGAGGTAAACTGGTCTAAAAGGTGTGACATAATGAGGTCGGCTGATGAAAATAAGAGGACATTACTGGTTATATAACTTCCTCTGGCTAATATAGATGAAAGATTATTTATAAATGAATTGAAGGGCGTTAAATTATATATAAATTATGTATTTTTCAATTTTTGGAACGCAAAAATGAGTAACAGTAAAACATTAGTAACAACAAAGAAGATCCTTCTGTCAAAACTCCTTTTTAAATTATAAACGTGCAGTGACCGGGATGCCACCCAGAACTATATTTGTTGTATTTTAAAACAAGATTATTATCATTATTATTATTATTATTACCACCATTTTAAAAAGAAATGTGAAGGTGTTCTTTTTTTAAATAAAGAAAGAATAAGAAAATGGTTTTGAAAAAGTTTTCTAATAACGTTTATTCTAACTTGCTCACTCCTTTTCAACTCCGTACATTTGTATTAATTCTTTATTTACGTTTACTGGGAAGTTTTAAAACTAACGCTTTCAAATTAATGTACAAAGAACATGTTTTCTTTATTGTAACGAACGCTAAATTAATTTTTTCTTTTTTATGTGAATCTGAGAAAGTAAACCTTACACAATATTTTACAAATACGTTTGGATTTACTGCCAGAACACATTTAAACTGATCAGTTGTGATTTGTTCGGCACAACGTGTATGGTGCTGATTCGCCTCAACGATCCACATCCGCTGTTGGCACGTTCAACTTGGACAATCATCTCTCTTGCTTACACATTTCTCCCTTACCAGCTATCAACGCCCCGACTCAGCCTTCTCTACGCTTATCTCACACCCTGACGCATTCTATCTCACCTGGGCTCTTTTTATTCCCTCCCTTACTCACTTGGCTGAGTTCCATACCACGTTCAAGTAACCTTTCTTCGCTTTGTATTTTCACGCATTCAGGTAGTTTTTCTCCGTTCTGCCTTTATATAAGCTCTATTTCACCTCATCTGATTAAAGTCAACTGTTCCCACCGGACATTTTTAGATCATTTCTTCCTTTTCACTGATAATAAAGAGTAAAACTAACAAACTAGTTAAAAAAGTAATGTCGGAATATTTCTCTTCAAGAAAATATTGCACTTCAGGGATCCTTTGAAATCTAGAATAGCATTTTAACTTCTTATTATGACTCAGTTGCGCAAAGAATCTTTTGAACATTTTTCAAAACCTTTGATTATTTGTTTTCTTTTCGCACTATAAATTAAGTGTTAATTCACCTGTAGAACCAACACAAAACAAGCGTTTAAATTGTACTTCTTGAATCTGCAGACTTCTTAAAGTTTGTTTTATTATTATAGTGGGTGTGTTAAATTATTTGATAACTAAGTACTCCAGATCGTTAGTTTTTTTATCAGTCTGTATTTAAATACGCTGCATATAAAACGTATAAATACAATATTCTCTGAATGAATGTTGTAGGCTTATATCACCAATAAAAAGGTGAAAATTAACAAATATTAAGGGTCAAGCCAATGGAAAATTCTCTGAGTAGCATACATTTAAGAAAGTAGGTTAGATTAAATTAAGTTATTAGTTAAAGACTCGGTGCTATTTGTTAATTTTTTTAGTTTATTTAAAGTCACATCAACTGCTTGGTTATTAGCAACTACGATGGGTTATGTATCTAGAACAGTATAACAGTTTTAATTTGTAAAAATTTCCAGACCCTAGCCGGGAATCGAATCCGGGCCTCCACGTCGTAGGCTCGCGCACTAACCACTTAAGGAGGCGGCCTTCCTTAATTTTACTTCTCACAAAACTCAAGCAATCAGCATAAATTTAATCAAATGTATTACTTATTGGTTGTGCTACGACAAGTTTGTATTTTACATACCTACGCAAGTCAACAAAAATACTGAACACTTCACTATTTTTTTCCAGTAAAAGGACATAATAAAAAATAAAATTTAAAAATGATCAGTAAGATCATTTAAAATTAGGCCTATATTAAAAAATTTCAATATCGTATTTTTTATTTGTAGAACGGAAAACACTGAGTAACAGCCAAGTCAATAAGGGTCTGAATTCATAACGTATTTTATCTTACTGTAGCTTCACATTTCATAACCTTTACAGTCTTTGTTTAATTTCATTTATTACAAAATACGTATCGATATAAAAATACAAATTCATTTTTTCATTTTGAGTCCACTACAAGGAGAGTTTATTTAAAAAATATGTTCACATTTATTTGTGAATGCTTTGACCTATTGTTTGAAACGATCTTTATTGCAAAAGCCAGTGAAACGTTGCATCCAGTTAATTTTTGTTTTTCTAATTTTGCATAATATTTACATAAACATTATGTGCCAATAATTATATGTTTTCTAAAGACTTAGTTATAGTAGTACTACATTCGAAATAAAAAGTAATTCCCTATATACTTTCATGATCTTGTTCGAGAATATGTATTCATGTACCTAAATATCAGCAAACCCTCTGGAAAATTTTGTTAGATTATTTTAATAAGACAAATCTTTTATAATATATTATTATGTTAATAAAAATGGAAATAGATCCCATACCTTTTGTATTGATGACAAAATATGTAGAAATTTTTAGCAAAACTCTAGGAATGTTATGTAATATTTGGAATAAATAAATAATTTTCTTAGATCAGAAATTATGGAAACAGGACAAAAATTAGAATTTATTTCTATTTTCTGAACCCTGCACGTTAGGTGTATTACAAATAACAAAAACTTAGGCCAGAAGTAGGTACGCTACAAAACAATGATACAGGCTTTAAAACAAACATCAAAATTAAAATTTTCATCAAAGTTATGAAACCTTCTTCTAACAAATTTGTGGCAAATCACTTTCGCAGTACAAATTTAATTATGCTAATAATATTGTAGAAATTTGCATTTTTTAAAACTAATTCTTACGTAACATTTCTTCGTAAATTCATTCTTAAAATGTTTTAAACTTCAATATTTAAATTTTGCATAGTTAATTTTAAAATAATTCGGTTAAAAGGCAATTCAATCTCATTTAAAGTTTTATCACTTAAAATAATTTGCTTACGCATTACTTACGAATTTTAATGGAGTTTCTTTGGGTTATTATTCTTGATAAAGGATTTTAAATTATGAAAGGCTAGGAGAATAAATTAATTACTGTACACAAAAAGCTACTGTTACTCTTACTTTATTGGTAACTTTAATTTTTGTTCCCATTTACCGGGAAGAATTGTTTTTTTATTTCTGTATTTCTTTAATTTTTAGTTTGAATGTTGAGGTATGAACTTTAATAGTTATAAACATTTTAAATGTTATTTTAAATTTTTAGTCCATTAACTGAACATTTTCTACGTTACCCGTTCATAGCAACAAAAAAGGTGAGCGCTAAAAGAAGACAATAAATTATTTTGTGCGGTATCAGTGGTATACAAGATAAATGTTAAGGGTATATAAGTGTTAACGCGTAAATCCGGCAATGACATCAGGATTGACGTGAGTTGAAACGGAGTTCTGACAATATACGGAAGACAAGCCATATTTCTTACAGCGAAGAATCAAAAAACTTACAGAAGATCAGTCGGGTTTGATGTACGCGCCTTGGTTGCAAACCACGAAGTACAATCTGAAATCAAAAACCGTTAGCACTGCAATAGGAGGGGCTGTTTCTATAACTGCATTGCCTTTTTCATAACAAGTAAACCAACCTTCATTGTTAGCCACCTACTTTAGTAATAATAGTAAACTAATAGTTTATTAGTACCTAGTACTAATCTTTTAGTTTGGTATTCAAAACTAGGTATAAACATTTATTATAAGCATAAATAAAACAGAAACGAAGTATAAAAAATAAACCTTGAAGAGAGCAGATGCTGTGAAAAACGTAATACAGTAGTAATCCACGGGTAACAACAACGCGCAGAAGTTTAAATAAGATATCAAAAAAATAAAAATCATATAAAAATAATGGAAAAGTTATAATACTTGAAACTTAAATTCTACCGGACCATTGTGATCTTACGCTGACTAATAAAAATATGTCGTCCATAAAGATATTAAAACATCCAATCTGTAGAAAAATAAGTTTGATTTGTATAACAAAGTTTATAGACATACAGTTTAATAATAATATTTTGGAGTCATCGGTTTTTTTCGGTAAAATATTGAAAAGTAGTTGTATCAGTTAAGCTTATTTTCTAATTAAACTGGAAATTTTATGAAGGGTTGTTAAGTGAGGGAAAGGAAAATAAATTCTAGTAGATTGGTGCTGAAAACTGTGTAATATTGTGATTTTGTCCTTAAAATACAATACGTAATATAATGACTAATTTATTCTGTGATAATGTTTCTTTTGAAAATTTAAAGTCGCCGGTTAGAAACATTTACAGCGTGCACCACCTTCAACTTCGGCCGGTGGACAAATACTATAATATGAACTAAAAAATACTTAATAAAAATTGTTGGGCGCCAGCCTGTCAGCAGGCCATGAGAGAAATAAATAAATAAGGCTTTATCTCCTTTTTTTATCTTAATAATTAATTAATCGACTACAAGCTTAATTAACTAGCTACAAACAAAATTAAACTTAAATAACCCTAACCTATTTTAAAATATAGCCAACCTTTTTTGCCGCGACGTTAATATAAAAACAAAAAATTAAAAACCCTTAATAAATATACGAATGAATTTACCTTGAGTTAATAAAAATATATGTTACCCCTTACTTCTTCTTCTCGTTCTCCTAGTACTCCTCGTTCTACTAGTCTATTTTTCAAATGCTGCCCTTCTACAAAACTCCTCTGTTTCACTCTGAATTCCCAAGGGAACTAATTGTAAATTTCCTGAGTTCAAAACAGGGAACCTCTGGTTGACAAGTCTCCCTCTTCTACCAACCGTTCAACAAACCTGGAGAGCCAACGGGAAGGAGAAATACCCCAGTGATTGAGTGACTGAAAGTTAATAGGTAGAAGAAAGACCCAAAAATACAGAGGGAGAAAAATATACCCGTCTAAACAATATCAGATGATTGACAGTTAGCTATATTTACAACTTATTGTCTAATTACTATTCTAATGTAACTTATTCTAATAATGGGGGTTTTCCTTTACGTTATTTAATGGGTGGTTACTGAGTAATGGAAGTTATAGTTATTAGAAATTACCACAACTTCCATTGTTTGTACAATATTGTACTTTTACAATGGTACAAGCGTGGAATACATGTACAGTAAACGGTTCGATTGAATTAAAAATTATTTCGATATAAGAGGTATTTTAAGGGGTTTTGAAGGGGTATTTTAAGGGGTTGAGGGGTTTGATTTTCAAATTTTAATTAAAGGACAATATTTTCTTAACTAATATTAGGAGGAATTTACAATTGATGAAATAATTTTGCATAGGTTTTTTGTCATTGTGATTAGAGGGAGAATAAAAGGTAGAACGAAGTTACTTAAGTACTACCGTACCCTAGATTAAACACAGGACAATGGGAATATAAAAATACATTTATATTTTATAAATATGTTATTTTATATAACATAATAATGTTCCCTGCAGTAGTTAAAAATGCTTTAACCGGATAACAAAATGAATAATACAGAAACTAATGTATTTGAAAAATGTCTCCAAGGTAGCATTTTATAACGTAATAAAATACTAGCTGGTAGTTTAATATCGGTGTCTTATACATCATCAATGAGTTCACTCAGTTTTAAAAAAGTAGATTATGGAATAGCAACAAAATGTTTTCCGATTACATTCGTAAATGTCTTACTATTTTACTTCGGTAATATTATATTTCGTAATAATTGTTTCTAAGCAATCTTAACCTTTATGTAATTGGTTGCAGGGTATAATATTTTTACTTTCTCTTGCCTATATGATTATATAGGAAGGAAAGTATTGTTTTCACGTCGATTTTTTGAAATCGAATTTTCACCTGATCTACACGTTTTCAGACCCCCTGAACCCAAAGTGAGTGAGTGAGTGAGTAAGTGAGAGAGATATTTTATATCTCTCTCTTATATGAGAGAGATATACGTTGCCAAGTTACTTTTGAAGTCATCCTATCTTCAAGACAATGTAACTTATAGAATATTTTCATCTATAAGGTTCGTAGAATTACCTACTTAATCAGAATAATGCGTAGATACTATAAAATCAAACCTTTTTGTCTTACTTGCAACTGTTGGCGTGGTATGCGGAAATTCTGAGAGTAAACATTGTCTTTCTTCGTCAAAGCTCCCACGCAATGCAAATAAACTAATAATAATAATAATATAATAATAATAATAAAATAATAATAATAATAAAATAATAATAATAATAATAATAATAATAATAATAATAATAATAACTGATTAGGGAATTTATTTTCTGTTTAATAATAATATCTGTTTCATGGCCTATCACAAACCCTATTCTTTTACTACTGCCACATACATTTGACAATGCAGGCAGGAATTTGATAATGCAACTCTGTTCGAATATCATAGATTCTGTTCCCACTTTGCGCGTTGCAAATTTCAAACTGCAATTATTACGGCTAATGTTAGGCCTACTCTAAATTATATTGTAAAATGGTTTTATTCGCGAACTTTCTTCTAAAAATTATGTTCTGTACGATTTCATGATAAACTTAAATTTTAGCACGTCACAGCCAAAAATATAAAATAACCTACAAATTTTTACGCTCGAAAGTGTTTCGCCCGCTGTAGCTAGCAAAAAACGCAACCGATTTATATGCTTTTTTTAAATTAAATAACCGTGCTTGTTGTATAAAATGCCTGTAATTTTTTCACAATTAACTATCGGTAATGGCCTTAGTTAAATGAATTTATTTGGGAGCGTGTTTTGACATTTGAACATTCACTATACGACAAAAAACAACCGTCGCAGAATGGTTAAGATTGTTTTTAAAAAAATATTCAAAATCCAGAAAAATGCAAACAATAGTTTAAAAAACCTTAAAAAATCCTGTATTAGTAACTGCTTACGGTTTCAAAAGGAAAGTAATTGAAATAATATTTTTCATTATCTTTCAATATAAATAATGAAAATTGAAATAACCAAACTGGTGGCTTATTAAGTGCAGACGGTTATGAAGGACAGTGGATTTGATTCATGGCTAAAGTCCGAATCCATCTAACTTCTTTTCTTTTACTTTTGATGTAACTCTTAATTAAACAGAAGCACAGTAAGCAGTATGCCAAAATCTTGTGTTGACAACATAATTCAGTGGTGTCTGCATATTTGTATAGACGCTGACTCAATTAACATTTTAAGAGGCTTTAACAGAACTTTTAAAAACATTATATAATTTAAATTTCATTTAAATTAAAAATTGTTGAACTTGTCTCACTGGCAGTAGAAGTAAAATCTCTCGTTTACTTACAAACCATTAAACAAATTACGGGTGCACTGAAGTGAAGTTATACGTGTTTCCAATGTATCATCAAAGCAGAGGTATAAAATTAGTTTTCATTTCTCAGATATTGCTACATTAGTACAGTAGTAGTATAGTAAGTTCTAACTCAACCAATGCCGTTATCTTACATTCTGAGTTATCCTAATCAGTTCTACAATCTATTTACTAGTAGTAACCGTAGCTATGCTCTATCAATGTTGTACAAAACTCTTAAATAACATTAGTTGATTGAATGATACTGATTGATATTATGTCAATGGTAAAACATTGGTCTTTAATTTCAAAATTTTTGTGTTATTCTACTTTTTTTAGCTTCTATTGCGCTATTTCTATTCCGTTTAAACAGAAGAAACAATTAGTGTAATGTTAAAATAACACCCCTTCTACTTTTGAAGCCCTAGAGGATAGGAAGGGACAAAAAAGTTGTAATGAAATACAAAATAAACTGTTATAATACTTGGTAAATAGGTTTACAAAATATAGACAGATGTACAAAAAAGATTCTTCAACCGAGGAAATTGAAATGTATCTTTCATTTCTCTAATGAATATTATATTCCAAATAAAAAATATATTTTAGTTTCTGTTTTATTTTATTTTTGTTATTATTAAAACATATGAAAATAGTTCCCAATTTATTTTCTGAACAATATCCTCCATTAATAATTTGTAAACTTAACTTTTTATTCTTTTGTAGCTAATTAATTTTAGCTACATCGCTAAAATTAATTAGCGATGTATATCATACAAACTCTCTAAGTATTGTATTATTCAGAAAAATATAAAACATAAAAATTAGACCTTCCAGATATAAGTAACTTAGTTATGCTCGGTTAGGCAGTATTAATATCTCATATATTTAAAATGTACGTAATTTACTCATTTCAAAATTACTCCCGTTTATAATAAATTACGGTAATTACCAGTAATTTTATAATGTTATTCCTAACGCGTTTCATCCTCTATGAGACCACCTTCAGAGGAAGAAATATAACTATACTAAAACTATCATGCATTTAAAGCGATACATACCGATGATCATCTCAAATAGTTCACAAAGTACGTCTATATTAATATATCTATTAATTGATTTTAATTTAATTTTTTTATACATTTGTTCTATATTATAATTCAATAAAAATAAATTTAGGCCGCCTCCATAGCGTAGTGGTAGCATGCTGGACTATAATACAGAGGTACCGGGTTCGATTCCCGGCCAGAGTCTGGAAATTTTCACAAAGTAAAATCTCACTGTTCATATCCCACTGTAGTCGCTAATGACCGAGCTGTAAATACGACTGATAAAGTAAAAAAATAATAAATAAATAGTTCAAATTTATAAATTCAGTATATTCCTGTCGTCAAATAACGGGTATTGACTTATTAACTAAGTTAGGTACTAATAACTTAAGACAGGCACAATAAATAAAAACAATTATTTAAAACCAAGAAAATCCGTTCCAACTTCAGAAATAACCTCATATCTAAATCCCAGAAAGCTTGTACTTTATAGATTTACAACTCAACCCACAATTTGTACATGCTTCAAGACCATCCAAACAGTTCAGAAGACAAGCACGATATTTCAGAACGGAACCCTTTTTCGTAGTTTTAAATCATTTTTTTGTTGTGCCTACTTAAAGTTAAGAATACATCCGACAATTGATGAAAATTTATCCTGTCAGTTCATACGCATGCATATATCTTGATTGAATTGTAATAGCCTGGACATATTTATTTATTTTTGTTTTTAATTATAAAATTTAAAACTAACAAATAATGAAATAAAAAAATATATATATATGTTGGGTTTTCGGGCCAGCCCGGTCAGTCAGCTGGTAGAGAGTCGCCATTAATTGTTTAGAATATTGGTTGGGTAAGTGAATTTGTATGGTATAACTGACAATCATTCGTGAAAAACTTCACTGGGGGGGTCCATGTACAAATTCATATCTAATTCAAGTCAAAAACAAAGTAAAAAGCAGCGATCAAATTTGGTGGTTGTCAACAGTGGTGTAAATTTTAATAGTTCCTAATAACATAAAAGAGATGTATATGATGTTATAACATATATGAGATGTTAGAATGTTGAAAACCTCTCACGATGTTCTCGAAGAGGTCAAAACGCGTTAGAATTAATATCATGTTTTTTTGTGAAAAGGCAGTAACTTTGTTTTGATATCTGATTCTAATAAAAGTTTTCTTTAATTTTATTTTCTCGGATCTTAGTGAGGTAAAGTGCTAAAGTATTGACACAATTTACGATCAGAAATAGATGCAATTTATACAACCTGGTTATCACAGTTTAGAATTGTATTTTGACGTGCAGTCTATGGCGCTACCGCGCAAATACGAACGCAAAGACTACTCGACAATGCTAAAATAATGACGCACCGCTAATAACCTATATTGAAATTATTTAAATTATGTGCCTAGCTTTTTCACAAATCTATAGTAAAGATAAAATAAATTGTACTCTCAGTGTAGTTTTCCTTTGTTTATTAGAGTCCTTTTTTTTTAATTCCTAATATGTGTACGTTGCAATCTGTTCCATTCAGAACAATAAGCAACCCCATAACCCAATGAGATGAGGATGATATGTATGACGTGTAAATGAGGTGTAGTCTTGTACAGACTCAGGCCGACCAATCCTGAGAGAGTATGGTTAATTGAACCCCAACCATCAAAGTACACCGGTAACCACTGTCTAGCATTCAAATCCGTATAAAAGTAACTACCTTTACTAGGATTTGAACCAGGAACCTTCGTCTCCGAAAATCAGCTGTTACAGCTGATTTTGGCGACGACTTTACCTCTAGACCAACCCGGTGGGTTCTTCCTGAGATGATTAGAGTCCTAATCAGCTTTTTATTCTGCATACAAGTTAAAGGGGAGTCTATCTTCAACAAAAAGTACTGTGTGGCAAAGATTTGGTTGCCCTTTGCGAAGAGAAGCAGAATCGGTCCGCTACTAGCCTTCTCAATAACACTACATTGTGTACCAAGTCCAGTGCACTAGTTAGTAGTAGTACATAATGAAATTTTATTGAGAAGGCTAGTAGCAAACCGATTCTGCTCCTCTCCGCAAAGGGCATCAAATCTTTGCCACACAGTAAATTGTGTTAAAAACTAGTAAAAACGATTTTGTACTTAAAATGCAGCAATTATTTAGATATTTAAAACGCAAAATCGTTTGAAATGTATTTAAAATGGGAATTCTTTTAACTCCTAAATACAGAGTTCTACCGAACGGATGTTTATAATTTTAACTTGGTTTTAAAGAGTATTCTTTCCTCATTTGCTTAAAAGTGCTAAACTTGAAATTTATGCTAATTTGAGATTCTTTTTACATAGTTAAAAAGAGAAAATTTCGTTTACAACATAGTGATAATACAGCGTAATGTAATGCGGTTCTCCCACATTTACCTCTCCATAGCCATACTCCAAAAGCACACAGAATATGTGTCTTCTCTCTTCTCATCTCACAACACACTCAGTCAATATTAGATATTGTGTTAACGTTGTTTTATTAAAGTTTCAGTTTAAAATCGTTCTTTTCGAACGAAACTATCGTACTACTGTGCTTTAGTCGTTACTCAAAAATCGAGATGCTGGTTGAAAAGAAGCAACTACTTTCAGAAATTGTATCTTTTGTGTACTTTGACCAAACAAATGAAATAAGTGTCAAATTGAAGACGTAAAATACCATTTTAGAGCACCAAGTATGGTTGGAGTATTCCCATTGTATGAAATTTTTAACAAACCATTTCTAGACCACTAGCAAAAGTTTTGATTAACAAAAAATAAATAATTTTTTAAATGTGCAAAAGACAGTATCACCTTTTGAATACAAGGGGCCTCTAGAAAAGAAACATTTGAGTAATTTAACAAAACCAAATTAGAAACCGATTGAGCAGGTAATTATTTCTAAATGGTGTTGAATGTTAGAAAGCTATACAAGAGATACAAGAAAAACTATATATAAACTAATATTAAACTATAAAACTAAAATTATTATATTTAGGAAACAATCATTAAAGTATAATAACGATTTAATACTACTTTCCTTACTTTATTAAATATTGTATCCTCTACGTTGTTACTATACTGTCACTGCACGTTATAGATTATACATAATATATTATGTTATGTACATTATGAAGATAATGTAGACTACACAATGTAAAGATAATAAAGCGGACTCTTGAATAAAACAAAACACATTAATGCACTTAAAGTTTTGAAAGAGATATTAAAGTTTAATAAGTCAAAAATTTCACAAAAAAGTTGATATTGCCATCACATTAATTTTTTGTAAAATTTTTAACAACATAAATATACCACTTTTTCAGAGTGATTTGCTCTACGAAAATAGCGTAAAAAGATTTTTCTAAAGAAATAAATCTTTTCCTGAGGGAGTTGTCTCTCATTTAAAATGGAGAATGATATTCTCTCATAAATTTATAGAGTTTCTTTTGAACCACCAATATTGAAAAATCTAGTACCTAATAACAATCAAACCGTTTCTGTGTTACCAAGTTTTAGTTTAAGAACTTTCAAGATTCAAAAATTGTAAAATCACGGTCTTCAAAATATCAATTATAACGTAGTTTCTAACTAAAATCAATCGTTTTAAAAAAATGTATCAAACGTGGTTTTAAATCCGTGGCCAAATTGATTGAAGCCAACAAGGCAGACTACATTAGTATTGAATGCAGCATTAGATAATTTATTTCAATCAGCGAGGGTCGTTTGAAATAGTATAATATAAAAGCGAAAAAGCGAGATTATCTATTTTTTTGTGGTCATCCTACGGATTTTAAAATGACAATACAACGCATGAAATAATTTTACAAAGTTCCTACATTGGGAGGTTTTCTTCGATCATAACATTTAAAAAGGAAAATCATCAGCTTATTATTCTACGTAGGAATAGATTGTACATTTCGCTGTACTGTAAAAATGGATTACAACTTATTCAAAAAATTACAAATTTCGCTACTGACTTTTAATTTAAAAGGTTCTGCAATTTTACGGGCAGATTTAAATTTCACTGCTGTTATTTTGAAAGGTTTTTCAAAGCCCGTAGTTCAGGAATAATTTTTCTATCAACGATGTTTAAGGTGAACTATCACAATCCTATTCTTCCGTTTAAAATTTGTGAGTTGCTGAACAAGGCCCCCTTGAAATCTTGGAATGGTCGTCTCATACCGATCGAAAAATCGTTTGATATGAATGCCTGTCTTATTTCACTTTCTTGTACACATTTTCAGAAAAGTTATATAAAGACTTATTCAAAACTCGGATAACCGAAGTGATAAAATAATAACCCATCCTTCCGACTTTTCCGTAGTCTTGTAAAAAAGAATGAAGAGAAAATTCAAATCGTGCTGAACGATCAGTGTACATCAAAAATTTGCTTTTGTGATGGATGTGAGAGTCGTGGGTACGTTGTATGATGGTAATACCCAGTCGATCGGCTTGGTATGCTAATAAACTAAAAATGACGAATTTTTCACTAAATTACGCAAACCCTATAAATCAGTTCGCTACACCGGAAAATTATCTCATGAAATATTTAGTAAGCCAGTAGACGTTGATTATCTTCTCAAGAAGCATATTCATTTTTTTAACTTCGTACTTTAAAATTCTCAAAATCCATCATGTAATTATTGATTTAGTATTATTATAATATATTTATTCAGTTTTCTTAGCGCTGTGAATGAAAATTAGACATCAATCACTTACTGAAACGTTACTGCCACCAAAAGTGTCATCAAATGATGGGTTACTTATATTCTTATCTAATGTTAATTTTAACACAATTACCAAAAGTTTTAGTCATTTTAATTTATGATAATTTCGATGCACAGATTAAGCAGTTATATACACATCATCATATACTTAAAACTCAAAATCTGGTCTAATCAATTTTAAATGGACATTCTGGTGTTCTTAAATACTGAGCTGTACCGAACAAAAAAAAATTCATAGTTGTAAGGAGGACACTTTCGAAACCCTGCAAAAATCCGAAAATTAAAATTGGCAAAAGCCATAACAGGATTTTGTGAAGTTAATGAGATAATTGAATAAAAGTTTCGTTGGTGCTCTATTTTGCCGGTGACGTAGTGAAGTTCAAATCAACTACACAGTGTTTTTAATTGTTGTTATGGTAGTGTTCTGCCCATAACAGACTGGTGGAGTGTCAAATTGTTTACTCTCAATCTGTTCGTTGCAGGGCTAAAATAAATAGTTCTGTTTCTTAGCACATAGTTAGTCAATATGACTGAACTAATTAAGAACAGAAGAGGTAGATGTGTAAAAGACACTAATCAGAGTTATCTTCTCTGAAAGTAATGAATTTCATTATACAGCCAAACCCTGTGGTGAATGAAGTGAAGGTGTCATTTGAAGAGTGGAAAATATGTGCTTTTCGGAGGGCCCGAAATGCTGATAAACCTTCTTTTCCACTCAGTGAGGAAGGCATTGGTAAACCACCTCACTCCTCGTTTTACTTAGTAAAACCTCTACAGGTTCAAACCAGCCTTTCGGCTGATGACCTAAACAACATGGTAGTGTTAGCGTGTTGTTATGAGATATAAATGAAACCTATTGCTTGTGGTGTAAAAATGGTAAAATTCGACGATATGGATATAATTCATTTATATAATAATATTATTTATATTAATATTATAGATAAATATATATATAATATTTATTCTTATTCATTGAATATTTGAGTCATCCTTTGATTTTAGGTTGTGATAAAAATTACCACTGGAGTATAAACCAGGTACTGGTGAGGTTTTTTATTTTATATTTTGATAAAACAATTATGGAGTGTTAGTGTCCTAATGAAATTGTTCATTAAGAGTAAATTAAGTACATCGATAGAAATTATTGTTCTATTGTATTCGCACGGGCCAACCAGTTCATTTCAATACATTCAAATTATAGATGTAAAGCTTATTCAGAGTTGGATTACAGGTTAGTAATTAGAGGCTACCATAGGTTATAAATTTTTTACCGTATCATAGTTAAAACAAATTTAATAGTTTAGACCTCTAGCCGGTAATCAAACTTTAAACCTTCCGTTGTTTAGCAACCAGTTTAATCTTTGCGCCAACTTTTGTCAACTATGATATTGACATGAAAAACACAGGACTATGGAAAATTTACGAATAAAAATTTTTACATTATAGTTTTAATTCCTGTTGATATAAAATACATAATTCGGTTAATATTTTATACAAAATCTTTAATCGGTGCATCAATCAGTCAAAAATAAATTTAATACCCAATGTATATTCAGTTTTAAAACCCAACCCTATTTTGTTGTTTTTATTTATCGTTATACTACTGTGTAAAAATTAGGGATACAAAAGTTTTAATTTATGTAAATTATAACAAATGCTAACTTAGGAAAGGCATAAAAACTTAAGTTTCTTCCTTAATTTCCTGCTTACTTCCAAAGCGATTAAGGAAATGAGAATTTCCTTAGTTGTTAGTCACTGAGAAATATGAATATTAATTAAAATTTTGTTCATATTATTATCTTTTTTAAGTAGTTTAGTAAATTCATTGCAATTTGTTTTACAATAGGACAACACTCGGAATTAATCGAGAGTGCCTACTTATATTTTGACTCTTAATTAACAAACAGTAGACAGCATTTTATTTTGGATTGGCGTGAAATTTTGTGGTCTATTCCAAATACGATAAATCAACGTTGTCAATGCTTTAATTGTTGGCATTTTTGGTCATAGTCATTTACGTACATAGTAGGCTACTCTATGCGTTTTTTGTAAAAGTGTATTTCTTTAACAATCAGTTTATAAATACAAAAACTTTAAGCGAAGACGAGAAAATCTGAGTAATGTCCTTAGAATTAAAAAAACCCACACTCAGTAGTGTGTTTCAACAAGACTAAACGTTAAGAAAAAAAAAAATATATATTTGTACAAAACCTAAACTTGATGAACTGTGAATCAACACCCCGAATCACAAAACTGGTGTAGCTGAAGATGATGACGACGATAGAAATGATAACGATGTCTATTATGAAATGACGATGATTAGTAGTTGAAGTGGAAAAGAAAACAAAGTTTAAATCGTGAAGTTTAAAATCGTACAGGCAAGTCTAGTATTTTAAAACGTTTCAGTCTCTGAGTATCTTCGCTGTTATCGTGGAGGTTATTTGCTAATGGATTCTTATGGTCTTCTAATTTCTGTACATATGTTTCGCTATGTTGTTTAATTTCTTCTCTTATGAAGGGTAGGTTTAGGTCATTGTGTAGTATTTCATTGGTTACGGCTGCAGTGATTAGTCTCAGGCATTTCAATTGGAAGCGCTGCAGTATTTCTATATTTGATGAACTAACTGTACCCCAAAGCTCTAACCCATATGTCCAAACTGGTTGTAGTATTACTTTGTATACGAGTACTTTATTTTCAAGGGAGAGTTGAGATTTACTGCCTAAGAGCCAGAACAATTGACGTAAGTTCAGTCCAAGTTGCTTTCGTTTCGTCCATATATGACATCTCCACGTGAGTCTTCGATCTAGATGCAAACCTAGATTTTTAACTTCCTCCTTCTGTGGGATTGTACCGTTGAAGCTGACCACTGGACATGTTGGTTTCTTTAATGTAAATGTTACATGAGTTGACCAAAGTTATCCTCATTAATCTTCACTCTCCAATACTTACACCATTCGTGAATGTTGTCAAGGTAGCCATTGCTTCAGATTGGATAGGGTAGCAGCATATTGTTCGGAGTTTACAGTAAAGCCACTTTCAAAAAACTCTTAACGATACCATAAAAACTCTTGAAAACTCTAAAACTCTTGAACGATACCATCACAATTCTAGAAAACGGTAATCATGACTTTCCCAGTAGTTGGATTGTTTCGATTTTTTTCGGTTGCGGCTGTGAATCGCCGCTAGGGTGATTTGTTTACAAAAAGTTCCAGTACATGACTAACCATTTTTGAGACTGTCTGGCCCATCATTATAATAGTTATAGCGATGGAGGGATTACTTTTCAATACGCCTTCGTATAATGGTTTCTTAGTCCTTCAGAAGGAATGAAATTGATATTTAATTGAATTTAATTGTGTGTAATTTTGATAAGAAGAATATTTTGATACACTATGAACTGAGTTTTCTTTGATTTTAAATTTAATATATTGACTGTTAGGTTTCCTAAATCTGTTAGTTTTAAAACATCTCTTCTCTTTAAATGTCTTGCGAATACAAAATCAGCTAGCAGATTTATAATCAGTGAATTTTAATAGCTTTCAAGATTGTGTTGAAATACAAGACTGATTATTTTAATTTTTCACTCACTGTAGCTACAGAAATATACTGGTTAATTTCATTATTTTGGACAAACCAGATTGTACTGGAGGTAGAGTTTAATACTTAGTTCTGAAACGGTTCCATCATCTGATGTTAATTTTTTTATCAGTATCCCACAGTTGGATGTCGTCGATCCAAAGACGTTCCAACGAACTTTTGTATAATACTAATTTATTCTCAAAGAAAGAGGCGATCTTCTTGCTAGTAGCCGTTTTATCTTCGATAACTTAATGTTCACCTTGTTTCCCTTGATCTTTCAATGTTTTATTGAAGAGACTTCTCTATCAACTGCAAATCTTCATACTTGGCACATTCCTTTTGAGAGGTATCGTCTTTAATAATACGAGCACCGCATAGTTTCCTTGCCGTGTAGTAAATATAAAGTAAGGAAACTTTTAAATGTTGCATTTAATTCGTCATCTATAGAACCAATTTTACAACGACTAATATATGCTCATGTTCTATTATAAAAAACGTACAGTTTCATGTTTCACTACTACTGTCAAATTGTGTTTGCACAAGTATTAAATTGGATGTACATTATGACGATTGTTATGGAGAGTGAAACAGTTGTTTAAGACTCCCCAATACTACACCTAACAAGTATTTTCAAAACATGTATTCCTGTCGGCACTTTTAAATAATTTCTAAAGGGTTAGATTTGAACTAAAATTATATTTATGTATTTGAATTTTTAAAATTGTATCGTTTGCCTGTTCAATAACAACTACATCGAAATATAGAACGTAGCTGTGAATTTTGAAGTGTTACAACTTTCCAACTTTTAGCTGTGTATAAAACCGGCAACTCCTTACTTCGGTAGTGTAGAATGGTCACGGAGGTAAAGAGTTTTGCTCAATTTTTAGTAAGTGTTTTTTTTGTTTTATACAGTAATTATGTGAACGATTACTGACAGAAAATGGTTGTTAATTTTAACAAAACTATGTGTAATTAAAAAATTAAAATCTATGAGAAAGTTAAAATAAATTATTTCAGTTAAATAATTTTAAAATTTAGTAATGAAAGAGAAAATTAGTAAAAAAAATCAGTTAAAATACGCCTATAGGTTTGCAGAAATTTAAGTAAATTATTCAAAATTTTTTCGCTCTATTAGCTAGTTGGGCAGGTATTTTAAGGACCTGATTGAGTTTCATCCTTTTGTAATGGCATTCCTGCTCAAAGAGGTAAAGACAGAAAGTACAAAAGTTTTTTGAATAACGAATTTCGAAACCTAATAAAACTGAAAACAAGGGAAAGGTAATGAAATTCTAAACAAGTGTGCAAATAACAAACGTTACTCTACAAAGGAAGTTTTAACTGAATGACGAATCGCAAAAGAAAAGAATAAAAGCCCGGAATGTAAAAAGTGCCCTTATTTGAATAAATTAAACTAAAAAGTTATATCTTAAATAAATAGGAAACTTATCTTGAATTTTTCCAAGAAAATTCAAAACATATAAATTTACATATATAGTGCACACAAATGTAATATTGGAAACAGAATATTTTCTCAATTTTTAAACAATAACAAAGAAAAACGTACCCTTAAAGTATTTTATTTTTGTTCTACGATTGTTAGAAAATTTTTACAATTTATTTTTATGCGTAATATATTTAGATCTGTAGAACGATACAATTAAATAGTTCGTGTTAAGATTGGAAATTGGACCTTATAACTACTACAGGTAATTTCTCTAAACATTTGAATGGAAATTCAAACAATATGGTACTTGTTATAGATTTAAATCAGGGCCTTGAATCCTGTTTCAGTCTAGAATCAGTTCAGTTAATTGTATATGATGAGAATGACCCATGCAAATGCGTAGTCACAATGCATTCAAACCCGTTGAATCAAAAGCGCGTGGTTATGGAAGGAAAACATTAATTGTGTTTTGACATGGTATGCATTAGAACTGTTTATTCACATAGTAGCATTAATAATAACTGTATTATTAGAATTATGATTAAAGACTTTGATAAATAATTTAGTGCCTACGTTAAATAAAAATTTTATAACGAAACAATTTATTTTATTTTCAGTCAACTTAGGCCTATGATAATCATGCATGAGTTACTACTTTAATTTTCTTGCTCGAGTTCTTATTTTGAAATTTGAGTTTTCTCTCTACCCATTTTTTTCATTAATTCCGAAAACGCTTCCTTCCTTTCATCTCTCCTTTTCAATATTTATTTTAAAACTTATTTTCAATATATTTTCGTATTTTATTTACAATCTATGAAAAGGAACAAGATAACCAAATATCTGTGATTGCTTGTTGAAAATATTTGTACAGGTGTAACAGGTGTGAAGGAGCGTACTCCAGTATAGAATCTTCTCCTCATCCTTATAATTGGAAATGGTAAGTATAGTAGTACAATATAAGTGTAGTGTTGTACTTATAAAAGGTTTAGTAAATTAAATTTTAATAAAGATTATTTTAACCAAATTGCATTTATAGTAATTTTAATTTTATTTTTTAATTATTTTGAAAACTTTTTGAATGCCTTCGTTCATAATGATGACAAAAAAGTGATCATTTTTATGTTTATTATTTTAAAAAGTTGCATTTTCCAGCAAAAAATATATATTTTAAACATACGTGAATTAGAATTCCAGGGAAAAAGTTAATTGACACGTTTCTTACTACTTGTTATTCTGTAGCAGCCGATACTAAATGCTGGGTACGTAGTAAAACACCACTGAGAAAAGCAAATCAATGAAGTATTAAAATACAGCTGTCTGTATTTTGAAATATTATTAAATATGATTTTACGAAGTTTATTCGAAATATTGTGAAATATATTCAGCAAAACTCATTTCCTCTGTCAGTCTATTCGCGTTTAAGATTGGCACTTTTAGCGATTCTTCAGACCGATAACTGTTTGACAAACCAGATTACATATACTTTTAAATAGTAATTTATAATGTTAATATTATGTGTTAATTAATTTATATTTAAAATAGGTTTTCAAAATCATAGTTTAAAAAGTTGCAGTTTAGTTATTACGTGACAGTGAAAAATTGTTCGGCTCCACTTTCAGGATTTTTCTTTTGCCTTGGTTTTGTATCTCTTAGGCTATTCAAACTTACTGATGTTAGTACGAGTACACTGCAGCCTTAAGTTCTTAAGTACTATAGTCGAATTTTTATTACCGATAAACATCATACACAAAATACGGACACAGATAGCATGGAAAATTGTACTTACCTTCCCGTTTTAAAAATTTCGATTATTCTCATACTACTATAGCATTATTTCATGTGTTCTGTTATTCTTTCGTTTTCATTTAAACTTCCCAAATCAGAAGGCTAGAAAATTAAAAGAAAAGTACAAATTAAAAATTATAAAACTTGGAAGTCTTTACATTAAAAATTGCAACCTAACGTACACATTTTTAAAAAGTTCCTAATATAGTCTGAATTACATTATCTGTATTCTAAGTTCAATGTAATTTGAACCTCATGAAAGAAAAAGGAAAAAATTATTTACAGAAAATGAAGTTTTTTTTTTATTTATTTATTTAACGTCGCATCAACTGCAAGGTCATTAGCGACGACGTTAGGTTTAACTAGTAATTTTAAAAATATTATACATTCATTAGAAATCAAACTGTTCGAATTAATAATAATAATAATAATAATAATAATAGCAATAATAATAAAACAGAATCTTCCCACTATCACTCATTATTACATTTTATTTGAAGGTCCGATACTTTAAAGTGATGTATAAAGCTGAATAGCCTTCTTGGGTCTAAATTCGTCTTCAGGACACGTTTTAATGGAAGATGTAGGCTACTTGGACTTTAAATCGCGCACATAGGCCTAATCCGATTCGTCGAAATGTACTAAACACACACGACCACTAACAGCAAAAAATGAATCGGTCCGCTTGCAAGCATTTATCCACTTCAATATATTTTCACTGGCCTTTGGGAAGCGGTGAAACTTAATGCCCAACTCTTTTTGGTGTCTATCGTGAACAGAACACCGGGCAGTTGCACAATACACCATTATTCAAGATTATCTAGTAAATATCACAGGCTGACACCGTACGCATCGTGCGTGCGCCGGCTGTCGCTGGTGACCAGATGACGTCAGGAGGCGGGGCTTGTCACTGCGCATATTGTTGATGATCCCCACCGTCTAGTAAAGTAACCGTGACAATAACCTATGAAAACACAACTAGCTGATAGTATTATAAAGTATTGCATGTTAACGCGCTCTATAATCGATGTGTTCAGTACGAGATGACACGAGTGAACTACTGCGGCTCTTATGCGCATGCGGCTGTAATGTTTGTTAGGCTGAAACATTCTTACAATGTGACAACGCTGGAAAACGTTCTGATTGATCTAAACGCGTGGAATAGCAGAGCTCATTAACCTTTGAAAAGTATTAAAAGGCATTATAGGGGGTTATTACTGACTCATGATTAATGTTTACGACACGTCTACTTATTATTTTATGAGAGCAGATCGCGGATTTACAGCAATACAAAAATATATAGATAAATAAATGTGTGTTTTATTAGGTAAAAACATAAATTATTATAATAATGCGATGAACTAAAAACCTTGAACTGCCACCTAATATACTACAACTAGATAGAGCTTGGCTGATAATTTGACAAAAAGAATAGCTGAAGTAATAATAAAATTAAAATAAGTACCGAAAATTGAACGGAATAGTATGTAGATAGTTTAAACCAATCCAATCCAACATAAAGTTAATAATTAAAATTTTCTACTAAATACTCTCTATGCTTGAGTGCGTTACGTATGTATCACACCAACACTCCCTAACTCTTACCATTTAATTACTCCAAAATACTGTTATCTTATTGTTTCAAGGGTTGCTTATTGTTCTTAAATTGAACAGATTGCAGCATATATTCATTAGAAATGAAAAAAAATTAAGTCAAACAAAAAATATAAATGACTGAAACTAAATAAATAGAGTTAAGAAAGGTACCATATTGTTGTATTTAATGTTGTTTTTTAGCCGACCTTCAGCGGAAATGTTCAATACAGTGCAAAAGCCGTGATTCGCTATTTTCAAAAGTCACAAACTTTAACGTAAAAATTAATATATTAACTAAAAGTAAAGAAATATAAGTAGTAGTTTTTTGAATGCCTTTCTATCTGTTGCTTTCTGTAACAAAAATTTGTATTTTTCTTTTAAAACTTAATATCGGTTTATTCATTTGACAGATGTAATATAGCAGAACCTCTCCGGAACAATTTTAGTTGCCTACTGAGCATTGGAATAGTTTATATTACTTAAACCAGGAAAATTCTAAATTCTCAATGTACAGTATTGTATTGCAGGACGAGTAAAATAAATTATTAATTCTACAATTTCACAGAAAAGAGTTAACACAAAGTTTACAAGTTTTCATAAATTTGATACCAGAGACTTCACTGCGATAATTAGAAAATTTCTTCATTTTTTCAAAATTTTAAATTCATTTCTTTAAAATCGTAAATTTTCTACAAACATTTGTTTTAACAAGTCATTCAACCTCATTAAAGCTGGAGTTCTTCAAACTGCGTCTTAGTAGTGTCTATAATGCCTACACTTTACTTAGGCTTACTTTACTTACTTTACTTTACTTACGTCGGACATACCAAAAACACAATTTATAACACTAGCCACCTTCATAGATGATACAACCACTCTTCCGTTTTACAAAGATTCTCCCAGGGCAATTGCAAGACTTCAACACCACTTAAACTATATAAATACGGGTAGAAAAATTGGCGTTTAGAGATAAACGAAACAAAATACTCACATGTCACGTTAAGACTTAGTCATCAAAATTGTCCACACATTTATATTTCAATAACAAAGAAATTTAATACATAGACGCAGCTAAATATCTTGGATACAACTAGAAATACATGTCATATTGCCAAGGCCAGAAAATGAATTCTGTCTTTAAAAGTCACAATTTAACCCTTGACACTAAAACGTGATTCATGAAGTGTTCTCGGACCTATTATACGGAGTTGAGGCCTGGAATCTAACAATAATCAACAGCAAGCAACAATCAACGAATTGAAAGCGTTCGAGTTTTGGCTGTGTAGAAGAATGCTGTGAATATCCTGAACGTAGAAAACTACTAATGTGGAAGTGCTACGTCTAATGAACAAGGCAGCGGAATTGGTCAGCATAGTAAAGGCACTAAAGCTGGAATAGCTTGGTCATTATCATGCGGGATGAGCGCTGGTATGAATTGCTCCAACGCATTCTGCAAGACAAAATCGACAGTAAAAGGGGACCACGACGCAGAAAAATTTCACGGATGGTCCGTTGAGAACACACATTCAGCAGAAAAGAAAACTAAATATCGCTTTTAAAGAAACTTTTAGTACGCCTATTAGATCGTTTTCAAATAAGTCTGGTCTAATCAGTATCCAGTTATTGGGCACGTCCAGTAATATCTTACGAGGGGATCCAAACAATTCAGCATTTACAGTCAAAGGTCCTGCAAGCTATATCACTTGTACCTTGGTACGTGACGAGAAACCACTTCTCTAAGATCTATTATGCCAACAGTGTTAAAGAAAAAAAAGTTAGTACAACGTACTAAAAACGGCTTGAATCACCCAAAAGTTACTTGGCTTTCAATTTATTGAAAAACAATTGTATTATACGAAAGCTAATACGAAGAAACCAAAGACTTATTTATTTAGTAACTTAAAATTACTTTTTAAAATTTAGCTATATTGTACCGTAAAAATACCGAACTGTGAACAATACTTTTTCTCTAAAGGTATCTCTACTGGGAAATACTTTTTCGTGATAATTAAGTTTTGACCTATCTATTTATTGTTTTGCAGAGAACAGAACATAGAAAAATCTGTCAATGCAAAACATTGTTCACATTCACGAAGCAAGTGGGGACTGCAAATTTAGAATGTAATTACAAAAAAAACATTGGTTTTCATTTTGCTTTGCTTCATTCTCAGGGTGAGTAAACAGTAAAGTAATTTAATCCGCACTATATTATTAGATTTTTAGTTATAAAATCGACCTCCATTAATAATATTACAGCACTCCTAAGAACAACGTTTAAACAAGAGTTTTGAAACCAACATAAAAAATAATACTTCTATCAACCAAAAAAAAAAAAAACATTCAATAGATTCTTCTTTGGTTTTAGTGAAATAAATTATACCGCATATTATAAAATATAAATATTAAAATTATCGAATCGTAACTAATAGATAACCAAATAAAAGCGTACATTGCATAACTTTATATTGAAAATTTTTATAAATCAATGACTAATTCTGGAATACATATATAGCCCTACATGTATTTTCTTTCAATCGCTAAAATATAAATGAACGGTTATACGATTCATTTTGCTCTGTAATGTAGCCTCATTATATTAATTGGCATGCTACTAGTATGTCATTACAAGAGCGCTTGTTTGCAGAGTAATTCTAATTATCATACAAGTGTGAATATGATGTTATATGTCATGATTCTAAGCTTCGATAGATTTAATCGCCACCTCTGAGGGATACAATGAAGGCTGATGATAGATGGTAGCGGTATGACGAGGGGGAGTGAATAAAGTTATGGTATTCAGCATGCGTTCCAACCTCCAATCTCGCACGTCAGCCATAATCTAATCTCTCTCTTTGGCATAGATCTCGACTAAATTTCTGTTAAAACTTCTATAATTTTCCCTTAGAAGAACGATGATTTAATTAACAGGTTATTTTACGATGAACAAAACTTAAATAATTTATATTTGTTGCAACACACTTTTCAGTTCTCGTCGTATGTTTGATAGGAACTTTAGAATATTATTTGTCGTTGTACCAGTCACGGCTTTTCAAAAAAAAAAATTCAAAGGTTTAATTATTTAAAATATATTTTAAACACATAATTCGACATGACTGAGTTTTACCTGATTCAATAATAATAGTAGGTTATTGAATTTATTAAAAAATTCAGAAATAATGCTCCGTAAATAAAAATTTCCTGGACGATCCGAATATGTTGTTGACTCGTATCGTTCTATTAATTTACCTCCGGTTATGTCCTAAGTTTTTGAACGAATAAATCTGATATTGTTGAAACCAAGTGAACATTTTTTAATCGGTAATTTAAAAAAAGCTTGGTGTACATTTGTTTCATAGCTAGAAGATTATCATCTATTTCCGGATCATCAATTTGGATTTCATCAGTAGCCTAGCACAATAGAGCTAGTATTTAGATTTACAAACGCCATACGGGAATGTTTGGAAGCGAAGAAGTATTGTTCGGTTGCTCTGTTAGATGTTGTTTAAGAATTAGAATCAGGCATTCTAGTCTAATTCATAAATTAAAAGCTATGTTACCACAAAGCCTGTTCATTGTTCTGCCATCGCACCTCGAAATTTATTATTTCAAGTTCGGGTTGGGAATGTTATGACGGTTTCGAGAGAGATTAAGACTGGTGTTCCGCAAGAAAACATTTTTGGACCAATTTAATGTTTTGTTCACATCTGATTTGCCCGTTGAATAATTTGCCAACATGATACAGCAATGTCATGATGCTGACTCGACTTTCGATTGAGGAAGTAAAAGATCAAGATGAATGAGGATAAGTCTATACGTGTAACGTTTAATATTAGAAGAGCAACTTGTCTTGTGGTCAACTGATCGGCAGGAATATTCCACAGGCAAGTGATGTTAAACATCTAGAAATGCGCTTGGACGAAGGACTGACTTGGCGCAAGCACATCCAAATGAAAAGGAATGAGTTGGATTTAAAATTAAGAAGGATGTATTGGCTCTTTGGTAAGCGTTCCCAGCTTTCGATTGAAAACAAGCTGTTGTATAAATCCATACTGACCAATTTGGATTTACGGAGTTCAGTTATGGGGTTCAATATCAAATTCCAGCATTGAGATTTTACAACGGTTTCACTCGATAGCTCAGCAAACCATATTCAATGCGCCGTGTTATGCTATCAACTCTGAAAAACATGGAGATTTTGATCTGTAAACGGTTTGTAAAGTGGACAGTAGTTACAGTTGTAAATAATATTAACCGTCCTAATAACCACGTAAACCATCTAGTATTCAATCTATTGAAAAATAATAAAAATGCGAGTAGACTAAAATGTGCTAACCTACTGGATATACCAGGGTGATTCTTACGTAAAATTTTAATTTGTTAATAAATTTGGTGATAATATTTTGTAAATACTGTATATTTGTTTTGAGTATGAACGTCAAAAACAGTAGACTAATCATTTTTAATTTGACATTTTAAGAGAAGTTTGGTGTACAGGAGTTTCATGAACATTCATTATTTTTTGAAAATAATGAATCTTACATATCTTACATATCTTCATTGAATCTTACATATACTTCATTGTAAAAAAATTTATAAAATTAGTTTTGAACTGTACGGTGTATTTGTGTTTTATATTTTAAAAGTCACAAGAACACAATAACCTACTTTTAATTTTGCTTTCTATCTTATATTTACTTGACAATCCTGTAAGATGCCTAAAATGATGCTGGAGTAAAGACCAGTTAATGTAATTAAATAAAAAATTCATTCAAAATTCAGAAGATTTTTTATAAAAATTCTTGGGGAGGCACCAATGGTGTCCCCCCTTTTATGTCTATCATGTCATTTTAACACAATTATAAAACAGTCGTAAATAAAACATTGAAGAGAAAAAAATATTTTGTTAATTGCACTAATGAGCTGCAACTTCTTCACGTGTAATCTCAGAGTAACACTTTGAATTCATTGTTGTATAACAGATTATGTAATTAAATAAGCGTCGTAAGAAATATATTCTATCATGAAATAATTTTCATTTGTCTAATCATGAATAAAAAAAAATTGCCTCCGAGGCGTAGTGTTTATCGGGCTAGGTTACAAAGTGGAAGGTCCTGGGTTCAATTCCCGTCAGGAAATGATTATACAAGTTAAAACTCCCCGTTCTATAACCCACAGTAGTCATTAATAACAAAGATGTTGATACGACTTTAAATAAACTAAAAAAGAAAAACAGTGATAAATACAGGAACAGAGACAGGGATGAAAGTGGAAACTGATTCGTTTTGGAACAACATCAGTTTTTCATAACGAGAAATGAACAAAAAGTTACGTAATTTTACCCGATCTTAGCTCGAAATCAAACCTGGAAACTGAAGACTCTACGTTGCCGTTTAAGTCTTCCACTCAGTCTTACGTTAATTTAATTAAGGTTTGATTCTAGGCTAGTATTTGGAAAAATTACATAATGATAGACATCTGACAGATCGAATGTATTCTACAATAAATTCACGTTCAAGTGAACACTTATTTTCTCTCAGTAATAAGTATTTAAAATATTCTCTTTTGACAAGCAGTATTAAATTTTGTAATTTGAAAGTCTGACGGAAGGCGATGCGTGTGTTATTCAGATTACGCAATCTGCGGATGAAATTAGAAAAGGAGGGTAACTTTAACAGACAGGAACTTACTCTGTGAAGTCAAGTATTTATAATCCTGACTCAATAATCCTGTTGGATTAGCAGTTAAAACTGGACGATTGAATGTGTAGTTAAAGGAACTTTGTTACGTATAAAATTAAATATAAGTAAAATGAAAAAGTAGATTTATGCGGTGAGGTGGAATGTGCAATTATAAGTGGCCAAATTAATTAAATCCAATACAAATTTATTAGTTTGAATTATTTAAAAAAAAATCTTAATGTTTTAATTATTCACAAGTGTTAGTTAGTGGTTGCTTAACCCCGTTTTAAAATAATTTTTATAAAGTTATCAAACATTAATGAAGTAAACAAAGTAATGTTCCACGCAATAACTAACGGCTGTTTACTGAGTTTGCGGAAAATGTTTTACAAAAAATTGATTTTTTGTTGAACTTAACCTCAACATTATCTCATTTGCAGCAAAATCTACAAACCAATATAGTAATGAGTACTAAGTAGGTGAGATATTTTTATAATGTATCATTAGAGAAGAAATCTTCCAACGGAAGAACTTTATAGATTTTCAGTTGTGTCTTGTCTTGTCACTTAATAAGGCTGTCACCCTGGTCACTTGGTTGTCTTCGGTTTTATTCACCAAGTATCGTTTGGATTGTCTAAAAGTTCAGATGATTTGTATGTGAATTTCAATCTTCTTTGGTACTGTATACTGAAAAAATAAATTTATTATTGAATTGTACGATTTTAAATCTCTGAGTAGTGTACTGTTTATTAAGTACCAAGATGCTACTGTGAGTAATCTTTAAAAACTTTGCAAAAATTTTGTGCTTGAATGACTTGCCTTGTTCCAAAATTGAATACCGTACGTCGAAATTGGTTTGAGAAAGATTTTTTATGTTAGAAGTTTATTGTTTAAATTGAGAGATGATGTTTACCTAATATTCAACAAAATTGTTTAAATTCCCTGTTTAGCTGTTTCCTTATGTTTTGCAATTCAGACGTTTTTTAAAATATAAATTATAAAACCGTTTTTATCCAAATCTGATTCAAGTGTTAATGTATTATTCATGTAAACTGGTGGATATGTACTTAAAGTGTCTGGTACGTATGTGCTTTTTGTTTAATTTTTTCATTCGTTAACTATTCAGTCTTGTATTTTATCTAGATGATGTTTCAGGTGCTCAGTTGTTGTTGTGAACCTTCACAGATTCATTGAACCTCAAAAACACGAACAAAAAAGTCTTAAACTGATAAATACAGAATATATTTTATTTTTAAAGATGTGTCATTGTTGGGTTGTTTACTTTATCGTATTATTATTACTATATTAGTCCTAACCAGCTTATTTGTCACAGTGTATTTACTTAAGATAAACATTTAAAACAAAGCGAAGGGAAATGTTAATGATTAATTGTAGCTGCAATATTGATTTTACCCAGACAGCCGTAAGTTATGCGATGTAAAAGCAGGTTAACAAAATAAGAGAAATAAAAAAAAAATAAACGTCAAATTAATCATATCATGATCAGAATTGAGTAAAATTTGCAGCTATAAGGTATAGAACTTAGTAAGACGATGCATATACTCGTAGTACCTATCTACAACACTTTATTAGTCTACTAATAGACTATTTTTTAATAGTACTAAAGTAATAGTTGTACGTGTCTTGCAAATTCTAATTTTTTTAAAATCATGAGTTCAAAATTTTAATAAGAATTATTTAATTGCGATATTAGAATCAGTTCACACAAATTCCTTGGTGTAGATTTCATGTTATATATAATAAATTACCGTCATGCTACTGAACAATTACGGCTTTTAAGTGGCAGTTGTATATGTTAAGTAAGCATTACAGCAATAAGGATATAAATAAGGAATGAGGAATAAGGTTAAGGATAGTTATGTGTAAAAAAGAAAGATGAGGAATGCGTTCCTGGAGCACTTTAGTGTATTTATATTCAGAGAAAAGGGTTGATGAAGTGGCTTTTAAGATGTCAAGCCAATTTGATATTTGGAAGATTAATGATTGGTGAGAAAATTCCTTGAGACTTCTACAAGTATTGTGTAATTCTGTTATTACATGAATTACGCAAATACTACTGAACTTCTGTACCCAAACGTGTTCCCTTTGGGAGTTTTTGTATCCAACTCCCATAGCTTGCGTAAAATAACACAAAAAATTATTTTTTAAATTAATGACCCTCTTTCAGAAAGTCCCCTGGCTATTAATACTCATCGCAGTAACTTTAGTTAAGTGTTGTTAGTGTTTTTTTTCAAAGAAGATTAATAATTTTAGCATCGCTTTTTTATAACTGTCCTGGGAGTCTTCAGCTGGGCATAATATCTCTGCCTAAAAAGTATGAATACTTTTGATTACTTATTTAATTTAAAAATTTCTTTTTTTATTACTGAGGTGAAAACTTTTTGTCCTTGCAGCTGTAAAATCTCGTTTTAGTATTTTAAAAAGATGCAGATGCCTGATTTATTTGAAACGCTGATCTAATACCTAATATTCAACTAATTGTTCGTTAGAGTTCTGGTTCTGTAAAGGTAATATATACCAGATGGTATCGCGGTTGGGATTTAATTCTATTAGTACAGATACGTGAAACCTATGGTTAAATTAGGCTACATATTGTCTAGCAATGTATACTGTGTTTCAAAGATAAAAAAAATTTTCTTATTGAGGTCTGAAGTTAACCTCACGGGTTAACTTCAGACGGTCGCTGAAATTGCAAGCAACGTTTTATATACCTTAGAAAATATTTTACTTATTAAATTTAAAAATGAGAAAACATAAAATGTTCGGTAAATTGGTAACATATACACTGGAACTGTTTTTTATCGTATCCCTTAAAATGTGGACATAACATTTCGTCGCTTTAGAGAAGTAGCGCAAAAGTAAACAAAATAACTGTGGGTTTTGTCTCGAGTGTCTTACTAGTAGCATTACTCACTATTGTCAACATTATTAGTTTTATGAGATAAGTAGAAGTTTAATAAGATTATTTTGGTCTTGTTTAACAAAGATAAATATGAATAAAAGTAAATAAAAGATGCCAAAGAATTTCCTAAAATACAGAGTATTCCACGTTAAATGTTACACGTGAACTTAAAAAAAATTATGTTACTTATACAAAATTAAAAGAAATCTGGTGTGAAACACTCACACAACTTTCTCTTGCCAATGAAAATAATGAACAATATAACCTAACATTAGTAATAAAAGATTGGAAACAAACAAAAAACTAACCTCAAAAAACATGACTTTATTTTTATCATGAGTGAATGATGCAAAATGAAAATCAACCTCAGTTAAGCTTAAAAATATGGAAAATCACTCTTTCACGCTAAACTAGGCTCTGTAGAGAAAAATGCTTTGTATAAAAGTTGTATATCTTTTAATTTTGGTTCTATAAATTTGATTATATACACTTTTGTCGTTAAATGCATTCTAAGGCTGAAATCTGTAAAAATCGATTTTTTACGCGTTTTCGTGAGAAAAAACAGAAAATCGCTAATTACCGCTAAACTAAGCATTATACAAAAAATGTTTGAAATGATGGTTGTAGGTTTTTAAATTCTCTACAATTTTATCATATACATTTTTGTGGTAAAATGCATATTAAAGCCGCAATCTCAAAAAATATATATTTTACAAGAAAACAGCCTTGCCAAGAATTTTAGCAGACATGGTGCCTACCCTATCTGGTAGAGCATAACAAATTTAGCAAATGAGGCGATTTTTAAAAAAAATCGTAGGATCCGTTTTTGAGAAAATCGCAAAAAAGTAAAAAATGACACGAATAAACTACTACTTCCGGTTGACCGATTTTGATGAAATTTTTCATGCCGTGTTCTCTAGTGGTTTTTAACTTAAGTTTTAAGTTTCAAGTTTGTACGATGTTCCGTTCTTTAGATATTCTGTTTACACACACAAACGCGCGCGCGCGCACACACACACACAC
The DNA here is from genome assembly GCA_035578175.1 of Catonia carolina. NCBI lineage: Eukaryota > Metazoa > Arthropoda > Insecta > Hemiptera > Achilidae > Catonia > Catonia carolina. The sequence goes on from JAQMRL010000001.1 coordinate 109,940,825, forward strand.
ACGCGCGCGTGCGCGCGCGCGCGCGCGCACAGACCAACCGCTAAAAACATGATTTTTTTGGGTTCGGGTGTCTGAAAACGTGTAGATCCGGTGAAAACTCGATTTCCAAAAATTTTCATGAAAACAATATTTTCCTCACAATACTTTCCAAACGCTTTTAAACGGGGGATTTATAGATAACGAAATTTTTATTACAGCCTCTTCACCATCTGATGAACTTTATTAAATATATACAATTTTCACTTTTAATTTTTCGAGGCATGATGGTGAAACTTTTTTTGATATTAACATGGATTTCCTATATAATTTTGTTCATTTATTCGATGAAACCCAAAATATGTGAAAAAAGTAGATTTACTCAGATAATAAAAACGAAGTGACCTTATTGCTGAACACAAAATTAAGAAAAACGCGACTTATGGCTTGAGAGTTGCCAATTTTTGTCTCGGCAACGAAATACGCAGTCATTTGTCACTGGTTTAACAGAAAGAACTGAAACGTAAATGAAATGTAAGTTTTAATTTTAAGAAAACGTAAATAAAGCTAATACGTTTATCTTATAAAGATATGATGTTTTTTAGTTTAGGTATTGATGCGTTATTATAAATTATCGATTATTGTAAGTTAAACAATAACATAGTTACCGTCAAGTATGTACAGGAAAAAAATGAAAAGAAAACTAATCTAATATTTTCGCTAATCTTTTAGCAACACTTAAGTTTACTATATATTTTAATGCGGTATTCTTATACTTATTAGTAGTTTACATGGTCAATAATGAAGTACTACTCTACAAGGAATAAATCAATGTTTAATGAATGAGTTACATCTCATGGCAACTGCAAGACTTCAGCACCACTTAAAACTTATACATGACTAGCAGAAGAAACGGCGTTTGACGACAAACAAGACATCAAGGTCAGATGCTATATTCACATTTCGTCACCAAATTTTCTACTCATATATTTCAGTGCCCACCGGGTTGGTCTAGAGGTAAAGTCGTCGCCAAAATCAGCTGTTTAACAGCTGATTTTCGGAGATGAAGGTTCCTGGTTTGAATCCTAGTAAAGGTAGTTACTTTTATACGGATTTGAATACTAGACAGTGGTTACCGGTGTACTTTGATGGTTGGGTTTCAATTAACCATACTCTCTCAGGAATGGTCGGCCTGGGTCTGTACAAGACTACACCTCATTTACACGTCATACACATCATCCTCATCTCATTGGGTCATGGGGTTGCTTATTGTTCTGAATTGAACAGATTGCAACGTACACAAATTAGGGATATAAAAAAAAAAATATACGTATTTCAGCAACAAACAAATCCCACATACACAGCTAAATATCTTGGATTACACTTAGACGGACGCCTGAATTGGAGATCATACGCAAAAACGAAAATAGTTTGACTTAAAATTCAAACAATTATTTTGGCTACTCGGACCGACATAAAAATTATCGCTTTTAAACAAACTTTAAATTCGTAAAACCGTTTTCAAACCAGTCAGAGCTACGGTATTCCGTTGCGGGACGCGTTCTGTAACTCAAATATCCAGATTATTCAGCGTTTTCAGTCAATAATAATCTGTGTAACAAATCTATTAATTTGTTCTATTAATAAAATAATATAGATAAATACCCTGTGTAAATAAAATAACTAAAACAGATGAGTATTTCCAGAAAACTTAAGAATTGGTGCCAAAATAAGCTTTCAACAAAACACATTAATAAAAAACGTTGTAGCATCTTTCATTCTTTAGCCTATCGATTTCTGCCGTAATATGCTCCGTACGAATGTAATTTTAAAGAAAAACAAATGATTTTGTCTTTGATCTTGGGTTTGGTACTAGACCTATATACTGAACGGAACAATATCTGTATGCCATATTAAAAGTTATTAAATTACCTTTGATAACTTTTTATAACTTTTTGCCGGTTAAATTTTGATGGGCAATGAGAAATTTTATTGCCAGGAGAACTGTACAGGAGTGGTACATTCCTCTATTTAAGACTGTAGTTGTTATCCGTTACTTAGAACAAGCGGTCTCTGCCCGATTTTCACTTTAGACATTTGTACGGATGGATAGTTCCTCATAGCTAGATTATGGACGGATCGAAAAATAATTTTTATTGTTTTCCACGTACAAATTACATATAGCGGCTGAACTACAGAAATAGTCGAATTTTTTACTACCTTTGATTAATGATATGTGTATTTAGCTCTAGAATGTACTTAAAAGCTGTAATTTATAAAATTACTAATTTATGTTGATTGAGAACAGTGCCTCTTTATAAATTTTCCCAGATATCATAATATGTGGCATTCTAATGAACCCAGATAATGTAAAAATGTAAACGAGGGACATAAAAATTAGTAATAAAAGTAAATTTTGAGAAAAATGTATTTTCGTATGGGTAGATCTCTTAAGAATAATTTGTTGCTTATGTACTTTGGTGTGTTTAACATGTTTTAAAACTTTTATGGCAAAAGTCTTTTAAAAATTTTGATGGCTGAGTTAGAAAACTTACACCAAAGGGTTATTTTGTATGCCTAAATAGGTTTTAACATTGATTTGTACTGAGTTATTTGATTGTCATATTTTATTTCACAAAAGAGGTTTGCTGCCCGAAAGCCAATACCTTTTGGTTTAAGTCAAATTCTTTTCTTTTGGTCCAACATGTTGTGTACCAAACGATCATGTGCAAGGCTAGATATCTTACACTGTCGGATTGTGAAATTATGTTATTGCACTTTTCTGCCTGACAGCTTTTCTTAGACTGAATGTAATAGGTAGGCCTACACTTTTTTTATTAATAATTATTTTTTGGCCATTCAAAATTTTAGACTTCTTCGTCGACTTTGGTGTAGCGATATCCTTCTATAAAATTCGGTTGCTATTTAACTATCTTCATCATGGCCATCATTCCTTTCTAACTTCATTATCGGCGCTGCCGTATTTATCAAGTTCGTCCCCATCATAATGTGACTACATTATCGCAGAGGAAACGCTGCGAGGTGTGACCCCTTCTTTCTCGCCTAACTAATCACTTTCATACATCCTAGTGATTGTGATGTGTTGTAAAGTACTAGATTGAAAATTAAATACCAAAAAATCATTATTCTCCAACTATCTTTCAAGTTTATTGTAAAAATTCTGATGCATGTAAAGTTTCATCATTAACTGCGGTTGTATCTTCATCATCTATGAATGTTGCCACCGTTGTACCTGTATTGTCAGGTAGAGGCAAGTCAGTTGTTTATATAAAGCATACAATACAATACAATGCAAGCCTAAGTAAAAACAATATCTTAGCATAATAAGCTTATTCATTGTAATAGCCACATTTTCGTGCCTGTTCTTGTTTCAATACTGCACTTATTTTTATTTTTAAAGTTCCTAATCACACAGGCTTATACTTTACTGAATCCGCTTAAATACTTTGAATTTGCGGTAGACCTAATACAAGCTTTACGAAAGCAGCGTGGAGACCGTAAAACCCTATTCTGATATGACGTATGTAACAAATACCAAATCATCCGTCCGAATTTATGATTCAGATTAAAGCAAGGGTTCTTTTTCTATAAAATTCATTGTTATTTACCGGGCTTGCAGATTTCAGGTATTGCTGTAAATAATATTTTATAACCACGAAATCGATGACTTAAATCCGTTGATTTAAAATGTTTTAAGCCTTTCTCAAATTCAAAGGTTTAGTAAACATTCATGAAAACGTAAAGATATGTAGATAGGGGATACAGTAATATTTAAGGTACGATATAACTCGTTAGCCTATTTTGCATTAAATTTTACTTTTTTGAACTATATTATTTAAATGTATTTTTTTAGTTTAAATAAAACGTTGCAATTAATTTTTCAGTGTTAGCATAAATCTGTAAAAAATAGAGAAAATGTTCATTCTCTACATTTTCTTAGTTGTATTTCTGAATCAAATAAATATTTCTGCAAAGACCGACTGAACCAAACGTAATCCCATAAAATTCTTTGGAGTTTCAAGAGACGCTTGTTCACGCGAAACCCAATTCCATAAATTCCTAATTCCATCTCGTATTTCTCACGTACTTCAGAAATAAAAGAAATTCACATAGAAATAACATTGCATCCAAAGATATTTCTAAATATAACGAAACAATTCGATTTTTGTTTAATATGCTAGAATATTGAATATTTTTTCTTTTTGCATTTCAAATGTGATTTAAGTATCAAACTAAAAGAAAATATAATGCTGTAAAAATAAGGAAAACAAATTTTATAAATAACTAAATTACTAAGCCAAAATTACGCAATAACTCCGCTTTTTAATTTCTTTAGTACCCTTCTTTGCTTAGTACTTAGTAGCTACTACTAGTTTATTTTCGGTTTAGGTTGGTAGTACTTAATTATTCATTTTGCAATGGTGAAGGTTGTTTTGGCTGATTTCAAATCTTGTTTTATTAGTTTGTCTACTTAAGTAGGGACTAGTAAGTTTCTTTCAGCAAATGAGTTGAGATACTATTCTAATAGAAAGGAAAACTGCTAATTAAATCTACTAATTTTGTTATGCATCTTATTACCAACTAAATTATCTAATGAAGTTGTAAAAGTATTAAAATTTTAGTAACAGAGAATCGGACCCGGGACATTTTGCTTTACAATCTAATTGTATTACTATATCAGTGCGTCGCATCAGTAACATCAGTGAACAAGTTAATTCTTTCGAAGTTGACTGGAGATAAAAAAGAAACAGATTTATTATTACTACACAGAAAATTATAAAAAGAATTTAATTATTAGAAGTTAAATGATTTGTTACCAAAAAAAGTAACCATTAAAGTTTATTCTACAAAATAACTTACCTTTCCATTTGCAGTAAAATTAAAGCTAGAATTTTTATTTGAACATTTAAAATGTAAAGGAAAATGTGTTAAAGCTAGATAGTGTTAAGATTGATTGTAACAAATTACAGTTGAATCAAACAAACATTTGTTTGAAGAAACGTTTGACAATTACTAACCAAATAAGTGTTAAGCAAACCTTTATTGAAATTTAATATTGACGCCTCTTTAGACGTAACGTACATTCTTGATTTATGACTGGTTTCGTATTTCATAAAAGGTACCTGCAAAATATAACAGACTTTATATTTCAACGTCAATGAAAATGTTTCCATCCCATTTCTTATCTATCTGCCTAATAAAAATCCTATGAAGACATTTAGACAATTTAGCGACGAGGACATTAAATTTACATTTAGTTAATCGGAAATATACGCGATAAAGATGAATGTGAGTCTAAGTAGTTTTTACGGGGGTACTTTCTGGTTGGCTTGAAATATACTGTCGTTTTAAAATAAAATTACAGCTAATCTGATCCGTTATTACAATTTTCCTTTAACCGACATCAGAAAAATGAATATTTTTCTTTAGATAGGACATATAAAAATATAATTTGTAAAGAGAAAGCTAACAAGTTTCAGGGTTTTTCACAATTTTGATCAACCTATTGATTTTTAGAGTAGGGAATGCATTCTCAATAACTCAGGCCTATCCGCCGACAAATATAAATGTTATATCTCATTTTTATCTTTAATTTGTATTACGGTACTGTACATTGAACAGCACAATTTCCGCCTATTATATTGAAATTGCGGTTGGGAATTTCATTTTATGAAAAAGAGGTACCCAGTGGTACATTCTCCGTTTATAACTACGGGTATTGTCCGTTAATCAAACCAAGAGGTCTCTACACCATTTTCGCTTCAGACGTTGCAAATTTGGGAGTTCCTTGTAGCTAGAGGTACCCAGTGGTACATTCTCCGTTTATAACTACGGGTATTGTCCGTTAATCAAACCAAGAGGTCTCTACACCATTTTCGCTTCAGACGTTGCAAATTTGGGAGTTCCTTGTAGCTAGATCACGGGCTAGTTGGTCTAGATTAAATTTACTATACAAGGAATCGGTAGATCCTTTACTGTCGGAATTTTGAAATCGTCGTGCAGGGTTTTATTGTTTACATAAAAAGGAGCGCCAGATCCAAGTCTTAAGAATTTTGATTGAAAGACCTGGATTGACTTTAAATTACTCTCTGCTGCTATTCCAAAGAGCTGGACACCATAAGTCCAGATTGGTCTCAAAAGGGTTTTGTATATTCAAATTTTGAAACGGAGGTTCAATTTTGATCGAGGGTTAATTAAGCAGAAGAGTAGCTTCTGGTGGCAGTTTAGTTCTAAACGTTTTGTACGCAGATGATCCTTCCAAGTTAGCACCCTGCCTAGCCATAGGCCAAGATATCGCACCACTCTGGCCTGGCGGATATGAATGTTACTTAACATCACAGGTGGACAAGTCTGACTTCGTAAGGGGAACGTAACCTGTGTTGATTTATTTGAGTTCACCTTAATATACCAACGGGTAAGCCAATCCTGTATTAATAAAAGATGTCGCTGCGCCAACCTGGAAGCCTATCCGTACTTTTTTCCCGTAAAAGAATTGCCATAAGGCCAGCATACGTCGTGGTTACCGATGTATAAAATAATGCTACTTCTAAAGAACTGATACAAATTAGTCAACAATTTTATAATTATTTATCGTTCCGTAAGGACACATAGGTCACTAATGTAGTTAAAAATTTTTATACTGTAGCACTACCTTATGAATATATTTTTAGTTTTATTTGCTAATACTTGTTAATTTAACTAACTTAAACATAGAATGGCAGACTTTTTTAAGATGATGAAAATCGTAATATAGACTTGAAATTACCTGCTTTGCAAGTCTATTGTCTGTAAAATAAAGACGTTACAATGCACCGCCCTTAGCCGTTTGACTAAGGTTTCAGTTACTTATTTTTTATACATTTTTTGTACGTATCATAATAGTTTCTCATTGACTTCATTGTAAATTAATTGTAAAAAAGAAAACATTTTTTCCTTCAAATTAACAGAGAGGAAGCGAATATGTTTTATAAGCTTATTTTTTGTTACTTTGAAGGTGACAATTGTATTGTGTTAAAAACTTAATTTTTTCAATTAATTTACAAAAACTTGTGAGAAACTATGATAAATTATGAAAAATTGATTAAAAAAAGGTAATTTAATTAATTAATTAAATAATTCTAATTATTAGAAAACAATTAAATTCCTTTAAAAAGACGTTATTTCCTCTTAAAATTAACTAAAAGAATATGTTTCAACAAACTAACTAAAAGAATTTATGATTTAAAACACAACGTACAAAGCTTTTGGAAAGAAAAGAAATCTTAACATTGGTATAGAAAAATTCTAACTTAGAAAAAAGTTAGAAATAGAGTATTGCAGTTTAGGGGTTTCAAAGATATTAAAAACAAAACTTCTAATAGGTTGAGGAAAGAGAAAAAAAGAATACAGAAAGATAATGGTTCCTTACTGGTCCAAGAGGAAATCGAATCGGCAGAAGAAAATTGGATTTTTTAAAAGTTGTCCTTTAGTTGCTTGAATTCGAGAAATTCACTGTAACCGATATTTTGAGTTCCAAATTCCGACTAAAAGTAGGTAGTAATAATAAATACGTAATGTTTATATTATGTGGTGGCCTACTTGGCGCAGTGGTTAGAGCACTAGACTGAAAAGAGTAAAGTCCTAGTACGATTTCCGGCTATAGTTGAAATGGTATAAGGGTAAATAGTTAAAGTTAAAACATACCAACACAGTTACCACCTAAGTCACCGTAATCCATAATAACGAAACTATTGATATGAATTCTAATAAACTAAAAGATACATCAAGTAACTAATTACATTCAATTAGTAAAGCCTACAAACATATCTAGCAATCGATGAAGCAAGCCGAAATAAGGTTGGGTTATTTAATACAAAAATAATCTTATTAAATGTTTAATGTAGTGTGACTTTTGTTCATTTACGTTTACACTTAATTGGGAAACTTGCCCACCCACAATAATTTATGTCAATGATCGACACCTCAGACAGACACAGGTAACTATTTAGATCTTTCAGTAGACAGGAGAATGAGATTGAACTACCACGTACGACAAAAAAAATGCTGATTTACCAATTTAAGACTTTATACTTTCTACTTCACCGAACATCACGCTTGCATATTAACAAAAACTCAATTGTTATAATAACCCGATTCAGCCGGTGTGGTTGTTTTATTACTCGGTGAAAAAATCAAAATGTAAACACGATACAAACTTTTTAAAACAAATTTCTACTTTTAATCACGTGCAGTCACTAATACCTTGACGAGCTAAAGACTGCAGATGAAGGCGAAGCATAGTAGCCTAGAACACAGCACAGAGCCAATTGACTTTCGTCAACCGTATTCTGCGTTGCCACGTTGTGTTGTCGCTGTACCACAGTGTTCACGTTACTAAACGATTCAATCTTCTTGAACTGTTACATAAATTTTTGAAATTTTATTCATCTTCATTTTTTTTTATTCATCTTATTTCTAAAAAGAGACAAAGCGATGCGGCAACCTCTCACCCAACCTTGGCTGTTATTGGCTACATCTCATCTGCAGTATTTTATTTGTATCGGTGTAAGTACAAAATTTTATCATAAGCTGAATTCCCTACATAATAGGTCTACATAAAAAACAACCGTTAAAAAGTATACACTCATTTTTATTCAAATACATTAATCACAAAAAAATCAGAAAGAAGAACTATGTCACAACCACTTTTACTATAAAACCATTAAGAAGATTAAATAAATGATGGAATAGAAATCTTGTATAGAACACCGACGAGTGCTTACTACTGAATGATTTCTTCAATTAAGACAAAATCGGGAGAATACGATTTTTTGTTGTTTATTTTAAGTCGGATCAACAGCTTGGTTATTAGAAACTGTGGCAAATTATGAAATTGAAACGGTGGATTTTAACTTATAATAATTTTCAAACCTTACCCGAGAATCGAATCCGGAACCGCCAGTTGTAGGCAAGCGCGTTAAGCACTACGCTACGGAGGCACCCACATTACACACTTACTTTTCCATAAATTTACATTCTGCTGGTTTTATTAACTTACAGTTGTAATTACTTCTGAATAAAAATACAACATGTTTAATAAAAATGAATTACATTTACATAGTTAAAACTTCAGTAGACTTACGGTCAACAGTTTGAACGTGAAAATAAATTTTATTAATTTCAAACATCATAACTAGTTAAAACGTAGTGTTTTCATGATAAACTTCAAAAATAAAAGATTAAACAAATTAATTTTAACAGGATAGTTTAAGTGTTATTAAACTGAATTAAATAACAAATTAATTACAATAAATTAAGTAGTATTAGTTTTTTAATAGTTCCTAGAACATTTCATTTTCATTCAATATTAGCTCAGCCACTTAAAGCTTAATGATTCAATTCTATGAAGTACTTGAATAAGGTAAATAATTCATGATGCCGGTTGTATGAATCGTTAATACTGTATTGTTTGAATACATAAAATTAGAATCACCGTTATTTAATACTATTATAAGTATACGGATTAAAAGTAGTCAAGAGGAGTACTCAATAAACAGAATGTATTAATATCGAATATTTATTATGAAACCTGAAAATTGATGTAACTTTACATACAAAAGCCGATTTCTAGTAAATTATGGCCGGGTCAATAAAATTGATACGTATTTATTCTATTGATGCATGTAACATTGTAGGCCTACATATATATGAGATTATTAACAAAAGGATATCATACGATCCGCAACTTGCGATTCAAATATTTGCGTAAGGGAAGCACAATTCTATTGGAATGTGCGTGATAGGGATAATGTTTGCCAACTACTTGTGCATTCTACCCTCGTATGAATTACATTTTAGTTCAGAGAAGGGTTTCAGTTAAAATGAATTTAAACCTTCGAATTCATTTTCACAAAATAAAAACAAAATAAATACCACTTGGATGTCAATAGGCTCAACACTGCAAATATTTGTCACATTTAATTCTATAGTATTACGCAGTATTTACAGTAAAACACAGTATACACATAATGAAATTACAACACAGGCTTATTTAAAATTTCAAAGCTTTTTAATCTATTTACAAAACATAGGATTTGTTCGTCAACTTTTTACAATTTACAGATTATGTTAGAATAAATATCTATACTGACAATTCAAGAAACGTGGTACAAAAAAAAAGTCGCTTCAACTGTACTTCAAAAAAAGAAAAAAAGATCTATGTATAGACTAGCTTAAAACAACAGCTATTACCTGTTTTCTTATAAACTGGGGTGCTTAACAAAAATTATATTCTTGTATAAAAACAGTGCAGTAAAAACAAACATGTTCATTTCTGACCTTGAATTCATTTTTTCACCTTTCTGACAATTACACATACAAGTATGGCCATAACGGGCAGGTGGAGGGTTAAAGTAATTGCACTCGATCTGTTGGTTCTAAGGCTACAAAAATAGTTCTATTTCTTATCACTTAGTCAGCTAATTATACGACTGAACTATTTAAAAACAGAAGTGGTAGAGACGTAAAAGACACTATTCAAAGTTATCTCCTCTGAGAGTGATGAATTTCACTATAGAGTTAAACCCTGTGGTGAATGAAGTGAAGGTGCTATTTTCAGAGGGGAAAGTGGGTGCTTTTCGGAGGGCCTAGCATGCTAAATACATAGGTACTCTTTCAACTCAGTGAGAAAGGCAATAGTAAACCACCTCACTCCTCGTTTTTACTTAGTGAAACCTCTAGAGGTTCAAACAAGCCTTTCGGCTGTTGATCTAAACAACAGGATTTTTTCGACAACTTTTTACAATTTACAGATTATCAAGTTAGAATAAATATCTAAAGTGACAATTCAAGTTACGTGCAACAAAAAAATTGCTTCAACTGTTCTTTCTCAAAACTCGAAAAATTATCACTATATAGTCTGACTTGGAACAACAGCTATTACCATATTTTTTATAAACTGGGGCACTTAACAAAAAATATATTCTTATATAAAAATAGTACAGTAAAAACAAACATGTTCATTTTTCACCTTGAATGTACATTTTTAATTTTTTCACCTTTTTGACAATTATACTTACAGGTACCACTAAGTAGGAAAAAACAAGAATGGATGATAATTTTTTTAAAATAAGTAAAATACCCATTGATATTAACACTTCCAGTTCAGGCTGTTTTTTTTACTTTCTCTTGCCTATATGAATATAATATATATAGGAAAGAAAGTACCTATTGTTTTCATGTCCATTTTTCGAAATAGAATTTCCACCGGCTATACACGTTTTCAGACCCCCTGAACCCAAAAAAAAACATGTTTTTAGCGATTGGTCTGTGTGAATGTGTGTGTGTGGGTGGGTGTGTGCGCGCGCGTGTGTGTACACAAAATATCTCAAGAACGAAACATCATACGAAGTTGAAAGTTGAAACTTAAGTTAGATACCACTAAAGGACCTGACATGAACATTTTCATCAAATTGGGTCAACCGGAAGTAGCAGTTTATTCGTGTCATTTTTCACTTTTTAGCGATTTTCTCAAAAACGGCTACGACTTTTTTTTAAAAAATCGCCTCCTTCACTAAACTTTTTATGCTGTAGGAAATTAAAAGATCTAGAAATTTTATTTCAATCATTTTTCTCTACAGAGCCTAAAAGGGTTTAGTGTAAAAGAGTCATTTTCCGTATTTTTAAGCCAAACTGAGTTTGATTTTAAGTTTGCATCATTCACTCATGATAAAAATAAGGTTATGTTTCTTGAGGTTAGTTTTGTTGTTTATTTCTAATATTTTATTACTAATGTTAGTTTATATTGTTAATTATTAGCATTGGCAAGAGAAAGTTGTGTGAGTGTTTCATGCCAGATTTTTTCTACTGATTTAGTAGATCATATCTTCACCTTATTTTAGTCACTTATTTGTGGTATGTATCTTATTCTTATCAGTTGCACTAAGAATTTACAATAGGAGTTTAGTCGGCTATGAACTATTAAATACTTTGGTTGAGCAACTTTGTTTACAAAGAGCAAGTTGAGACTGTTGTAAAGGATTAAATTTGAAATGTAGTAAGGGGTAGTTGTAGTTGTTCTTAAAAATTGAGATTAAAAAGTGTTACTTCTTGCAGCTTCACTAAAGAGTTGGATTAGGTATAGCCATATTTCCTGCACCATTAGTGTAGAGGTCAGCGCAATTATCTTTTATGCAGGGCTCCCAAGTTCGATTCCCGGTCAAGCTATATATTATCTGACATATTTACGCACAAGCCAAAACTTATGTAGGGATTATAACTCAATTTTTAAAAATCTAACAAAGTTTTCCGCTGTCAGTGATAATATGCTATATGTAACAAAATTTTTTTCATAACATATTTTGCTTAGTTTTTAAAAAAATACCACAATTTTGAATATTTCGTTGAATTACGGCCTTTAATTATGGCTAAGAGCCTTGAAAAGCGACATTTTAAATACTGAATTTCTATAGGCCTACTTGAATATTATTTTCATGTATATATTATTTAAATTTTGTATGAGGGACGTTTTTCATGTTCAACGCTGTGATAGAATAATAAAATCTTTTCAGTCAACCCGAATAAACAAACTTCACATTTGATTTAAATTACAACAAACCAAACAAAAATTCAGAGAACGTTTACAAATTTAGTAATAAGTGTTACCCACAGCAACAGTTATTCTTTGATAACAGTAATGTATATTGCGTAATCTTTACACGACTGACATTTTAATTTAGTCGCTAAGAAACTAATCCGATGGATTTCTTCCCTTAGCCTTAACATAATTATTTTGTTGGAACTCTACAGAGGCGATGTACGTTTTTAATACCAGTAATTTTAACTACGCTTTTTTATTACGTATGGCTTGGGGCATGGCTTTTGTACCCAGTATACCCTGGATGGTTTTGACGCACTGTTTTCTAAAATTGAATGTTTCATCTCTAAATAGACAACAACAAAAGGAAAAACCACTTCTTCGCAGTAACGTTAACTTTTATTTCTCTTTATTTAATATACTTCATTTGCTTCCGGAAAATAATTAATAAATAAAAAATTAGCCAATACTGAAAACGAAAGTACATCGGATACTGATTAAGCAAGCCTACGTTTGAATCTCCTGAGGATTTTGTTTCGATTGGAGAAGAATGAAAGGAAGTAATGGAAAACTTTTGAAGATAAAATTGTTTAAAATTAAAGTTCTTTTATTTCAAAACATTTTCTTTCAGCAACATTTTAGATGTTTGTAGTTAGTCAAACAATATGTTTTACTTTCAAGAGTTGGTGGTATGTTTACTCTTGTAGCAGCTAATTTTACTTAAAGTTTGGGAAAGATTCAATTAGCCTACCACATCACTTCAAATAATTAATGCCATTTAAGAAAATATATCTGAACAAAATTTTGCAATCAATTTACGCAGGCAGGGCAAAAATCTAAGATTTTCTAAAAATTGACAGATCACTAATTTTTCTGTAAGTGACTTCACATAGAAGTTTCATTATTACGGTACTTATCGGGAAGATAAATTTCCAAGTTCGGTATGAATATTTTTTATTATTTTATTGATTCAATATTTTTAATCATTATTAACACAAACAAAACCACCAATAAGCAACCCACATTCTTCTATTTATTTAAAGTCGCATCAACAGCTTGGTCATTAGCGCCTACAGTGGTTAACGGAACATTGTGTTGTGACTAGTTATAATTACCAGACCCTAGCCGCGAATCAAACCCGGAACCTCCGCGTAGTAGGTCAGCGCGCTACGGAGGTGGCCCCACATTCTTTTACTGTAGGCCTTTTTATCTTCTAACCATCTATTCTTCTGCCTTTCTTCTTCGAGGAACTCTTAATTTCAGTAAACTGCAATTCCTAGTCTGCTCTATCCAATACGTTTTCATGTTTATATTTTTAACTTCTCAAAATTCTTTGTGCTCTAATTGTGAGAAAAAGTTTTCCGAGTTCATTTCAGTTATTTTCTCTATTTATTTTACTGAATCATATATAGCATGTGCCGTAGTAGTCTATATATATCACATTACATCTATATAATATATTACACTCATTACGTTTTTTTTGTTTGTATCTCACTAATGATACGATTTATAGAAAAATAGATAGGCCTCTAAATTTATAAAACTAATAATAAGAGGGAAACATTATTAATATGCATAAATTTCGTAGAATATAAACGAGATTTTAAATGAACAGCGGCTGAATTGATTTCCTACAAATGTTTAATTAAGTTCTGAGGTCTGCGTTCATTTGTCGAGTTAGCTCAGTATTATACGTAAAATATTACTAAATGTAGTCAGTATAATTCACCATATTTAGTCCAAATTTTATATTTTGTTTCTGCTGTAATCCATTAAAATTATTAAATTAAAACTTAAAATTGTTAAAATTACTTCTGGAAACTACTCTGTCTGCTCTCTCGTACCGTTGTTCATTAGTATTGCACTTAAATCCTGTTTAGTGAGAAAGTTCATTATAAACTTTCAGTTTAGAAAATTTAATTATTATGAATCAGTAGTGAGGTATTAGATAATAAATTAGGTATGACTGTAATGCTACGGGTTTATAGATTTCAGGTATTAATAACCCTTAGTCAATTCTAGACGCTATTTCCGTGTCCCCAGCAATCAATTTATATTAAAACGGAACTCTATCTAATAACTACGATTTATTAATTTAGTAAAATTTATCAAAACAAATTAATTATTTCTTGTTGTTTTAGACAAATGAAAGTTTTAAACTCCATTCTTAATTTCTTATTAAATGAAATCTATTAGTATTATGTTTATTATTATTACGTGGCTCTGCTAAATCGTAAAATAACTTTAATAACCCATTCCGTTACCACAAATTTTGACCACGTTTAAAATTAACTTCCGTTGTTCGGCCTATGTTATGCAATAGTACTTGTAAAACTTAACGCTTTCTCATGTACGTGCTAAATAAATTCACCGCAAAAAAATATCTATCTAACTTTTACGTTAATTCAGTAACACCCTGGACTGTTAAAAAGAAGGTTCTGAGTTTGATCTCCGGCCCAAGTCTAAATACTGTGAATTTTACATCAGAATTTCGAAAAGTTCAAAATCATATCAATTTATAATTACAATAGTAGCCTAGATTATTACCCTCTTTAATGAAATGCATATTTGACAGTAAGAATATCAATATTTCCCGAAATTTGAAGGTAGCATTATTTCATTTTTGAAAACAGTCAATGACTTATATTAATTAAATATACTTAATTTAGTGAAAAAATTATCTATCTAACTTTAACTTTAATTCAGTAGCACCCTAGACTGTTAATAAGAAGGTTCTGAGTTTGATCTCCGGCCCAAGTCTTACTTATATTAATTCTAATAATATTAATAATATTCTATTATTATTAGTATTCTAATAATATTAAGTTTACTTATATTAATTTAAATATTTTTCGACAAGTAAACGAGAAGATTTTCAGAAAATTTTCACTTTATAAAATTATATGCATTAGCGGCTGCTTCAGTTTTTAAACAATTAATCTAATTTCATCATTTAATAAGATTTCTTTTACTACAATAAAAGTACGTATAATAAATAAATGGACCAAACCGTAAATTTTTAAAATTGGTGTTCTCTTATTTAATGTTTTATTATATGATTCAAAGTTCAGTAAAAAGTTTAGTCTTTTTCCAGGTTTCTTCAAAAAAAGATATAGTTAAAATCAGTCAACTTCGAGGTTTTAACTGCTACCTAGGTAAACAGATATTTGAGGTTCTTCCGTGTCGCAGTGCTTTTAAAAAGTTAAACACATGAGGTAACTCAGTGCAATCCCAAAATGTTTTTTTTTTCAACATTACGGGCGATGCTGTAACCAAATGCGCTGAATTTTTAATTAAAATTAAAAAAAATCTGGTTTGAAACACTCACGCAACTTTCTCTTGCCAGTGGAAATAATGAACACTGTAACCTAATATTGGTAATAAAACATTAGAAAGAAATAAAAAAACTAACCTCAAAAACATAACCTTATTTTAATCACGAGTGAATGATGCAAAATGAAAACCAACTCCTCCTCAGTTTGGCTTAATAAAACGGAAAATCACTCTTTGACGCTAAACTGGGCTCTGTAGCGAATAATTCGTTAATTAAAAGTTGGCCTCCGGGCCAGCCCAGTCAGTCAACTGGTAGAAAGTCGCTATTATTTGTTATGTAACACCGGTTGGGCAAGCGACTTTTGATGGTGACCAGCTGACAGCCATCCATGAACAAACTCTACTGGGGGTCCCTGTTCAAACTCATGCCTAATCCACTTCAAAAATACTGCGATAAGCAGCGATCAAATTGGGTAGTTGTCAATTGTACAGTTCCCAATAACAAATAAAAGCTAAAAAAAACAAATTAAAATTTGTAGATAGTAACGTTGTAGATCTTAAAAAATTCATAGTTTTTACTAATTTTCATGAAAACAACAGTAGAATCACTAATTATCGCAAAAAAGCGTTATACAAAGAAATTTTTGAAGTAAAATTAGTTGTAGGTTCTTAAATTTTCTACAACTTTAATTATTACACTTTTGTCCTAAAATGATTATCAAGGCCGTAATATAAAAAAAAAAAATTTTTTCCTACGAGAGTACAGCTTCCCTAAGAATTTCAGCAGACATGACGCCTACCTTAACATGTAGAGTATAAAAACGTAGTAACTTAGGAGGTTTTAACAAAAATTAAAGCAGCCGTTTTCCAGAAAATCGCAAGTGAAAAATTACACGAAACTACTACTTCTAAACTACTACTTCCGGTTGACTGATTTTGATGAAAGTGTTTGCTTTGGGTCCTGTAGTATTACCTAACTTAAGTTTCAAGTTATATCCGTTGAAACCTCGATTTAGGAAAATCGAAATGAAAACAATACTTTCCTTCCTATTTATTAATATAGGCAAGAGAAAGTAAAAAATGTAAGGGGTACACTGAAGTTGGTAATCTAAGTCTATTCAACTTAACCCTTTAATGCGTTTTGCCGTAATATTACGTGTACGAAAATCGGACCCCAATGCGTATTGCTGTAATTTTACGCATTCTGTCATGCCGTCATATACTGCCCTCTAACAGTCTCAATTTGTACTTAATTGAACCGACTAATTACAAAATCATTGTATAACGTTATTTTTGTCATATGTAGTATTTCAGAAGGTTATAATGATCGAGTTTTTTTGTAACAGATGATTTTGAAAGTTCCTACTGTGTTCCATCAGCTGTACCTTAGTTCGTCTGACATTTTGTTGTCTATGATTGTTTATAAGTTTATCCGTGTTCTTAATGATTTTGTATTTATTTTTTAGTGAGTTCTATTACTTTTCTTAATATTTTTGTGTGAATAGTTTATTTATACGGTTCGTTTATACTGCCTACATTTAGATGAAACACAGTTTCGGTTTCTTTTGTGTACAGTTTTTTTTCTTGTTTTAGGTTAGAAACTATTATTTCATTTTATTTTTTTGTATTTGTATTTTTTAATTCTTTTTATATTATATTTTAATTATTTTATTTAAGAAACAATAAGACAGTTTCATTTTAAAAATAACAAATGGATAAGGCACATCCTGGTAGGTCTCTGGATGATACTGATATAGAACGGTTGTTAGACGACTTAGCATCCTCATTATCTGAAAGTTCTGATGTAGAACATTTAGACTTTGTTCGGTTTGAACCAGATAGTGAGGATGACTTTGATGATACAATATTTGATAATATGGGTGCTAGGGGTGCAGTGCTGCAAGAACCAGTACGTGAAGACGAAAATGTGTTTGTTTGGGAGGATATGGATAATTTATAATAGTAATATAGAAGAGAATTGGGTGACTCTTATAATTATCATATTCTTTTATATGTTAAGTAATTATATTGAAAGTTTTGTGCAGTTATTTTGAATAGAAACTAAAGTACATGCTGTTTAAGTCTGCATGATCATTTGACTGACAATTCCTAAAAAAACCCACGCAGTTAGGGAGTAACAACTAGCAAAATATTAACTGGTTAAAGGTTAAATACATTAACAGTGAACTAAATATATCACTTAAATTTTTGACAATCAAGTACCTAAAACAGTAGAACAATTTAATATTCATAATACTCATATTTTGGGAAAATTATTTTGTAAATAGTGAAATTTTAAATCTGGCGTTGGAAAATTTTGGGTGCAAAACTGTTGAAGCGAAGAAGTAGTAATATCCCAAAAATTTCACTTCATCGTGACTATACTGGCCATAATTTTACTTTAATGAGAAACAATAACTAACATTAGCGCTATCAGTAAATATTACATTGGTTTGACGGCTCTATGCTAAAATGCATAGGTGTCAAAATAATAGGATTTCTTGGGTTTTGGGATTGGTTAAATGAAACGTATTGAATATAAACATATATAAACATTCAGCTAAAAAACCTAGTATAAGTAATACGGGTTCAAGTAATTAGAATATATTTTATAAGCAGTAGGATTATATTGTGTTTATTACAGCCATCTTTCTTTAGAAAACTCACTACAATGTTGAGGTTATTATTGTTTAAAAAATAGAATATCTAAATTAAACAGAATGGTTTTAATAACCCAAAGATACGTACAATAGAAGTTGTGATACATTCAGAGCTTGAGAAAATAACGGAATTGGCAGGATTATACTGAAAAATCTGCAGCCGTAGACTTTTAAATAATCTGGCATAGTGATAGGACTACATCATATTATTCTGGTAATCCGCCAAAAGTATATTGTGTTTTAAACTTATAACTAAAATAAACTCTTGTTGAATTCAAGTTCCAGGACTGTAATTTACTGAGGTACTGACCTAGAAATAAAGCTATGTTTCTTCATTTCTTAAGCAATATAAACCCTTTAGATATACTTGGTTAGAACAAATATAAACTTTACTAACATACTTATTAAATAATAATGTAATAAACGTTTTTGTATTTTCTTTCCAACGTTTGATTGTGTAGCATAGTACAAAAAATTATATACAAAAGGTATAAAATACGTTTTTATAAAACGTTAAGAGAAATTAAATAAATATGATTTTGTATGTTGTTTTTATAATAGGTTCCTGGAATTAGACAATACTTGATTGAACTGATTTAACGAGGTTCCTTAGCTCAACGAAGTTTTTTTTAGTTATTGTTTCTATTGTAAAATAACAAAAAATGTAAACATTTTTTAAGTGTATTTACATGACGTTCAATTTTAACTACTTATCTTTTATAATATAAATTTACAATACTATTATACAGTACTCCATTTATAACAATAGGCAGATGACCATTAATAAACTACTACATAAATTTATAAAAGGAACAATTAGCAAGCCAAATTTTATCCGTAAAACAGATAATCTGGTAAATCTAGCAAATCTAGTAAAACAGGCGATTTTTAAAAAAATCGTTGGACCAGTTTTTGAGAAAATCGCAAAAAGTGAAAAATAACACGAATAAACTACTACTTCCGGTTGACCGATTTTGATGAAAATGTTCGTGTCGGGTTCGGTAGTGGTATGTAACTGAAGTTTCAAGTTACAAGTTTGTACGATGTTCCGTTCTTGAGATATATTGTACACACACACACACAGACCAATCGCTAAAAACATGTTTTTTGGGTTCAGGGGGTCTGAAAACGTGTAGATCCGGTGAAAACTCGATTTAAAAAAATCGACATGAAAACAATACTTTCCTTCCTATATATTTATATAGGCAAGAGAAAGTAAAACCAGTGTTATTTGATGAAACCAGTTATTTATTAACTCGTTGCACTGTTGTAGATCTTCTTATGAAAGTAATTGAGTACAAATTTTTGGTTTCGTAAGTAACATTAAGAAATTAATTAAGCATAAATGACCATAATTTCGTAGTTAAGGTTAGTTCAAGGTTAAGCCTTTAATAAAATTTTGTAATAAATAGTTTAACTGTAATTTACTAGTAGTTAACCATAATAATTTATTGTAATTACTTAGCTTGTTATAAGTTGAGAAGGAAGTTGTTCTTTTTTTATTAACTACAAGATCCTTAAACGAAGCCGGAATAGAAGTTACAATATATTTATGTACTTATTTATTTACATAAATATCAATAGAAAATTTTTAGTAATGTTAATGTTAACGTTGAAAGGTAATAAAAGTGAGTGATGCAAAAATAAGCTTGTCAACGATTTGGGAATCGAACACGACAATCCTGGCTTAGAAGCAATAATACACCGAAGTTTTACATCTAGTTTTGAACGAAACATGAACTGTACGTTAAGTAAAAGAATTTTATAAGTGTCCAACGAACAAAAATAAATATTTTAGTATATAATATTACAAATAGGTTTGAAAACTGAAATTGTAGTTATTGTAATAAATCATCAAAAGGTGAATAATGAGTTGTTTTACGAAAGTACAAACAGATAAATAATATAGGTACAGATGGTTACATTTATGTAGTGGATTGCAATTACAAATTAAGATTGCAAAAAACAAGCTGTAGTAAAATCATTGCATCCCATAATTTCTAGCCGAAATTTACAACGGAACTCAATATGCCATGTTATAAAAGTAGTAATCTTAAGTATCGCTACCTTTGGAACTAAGGTGATATAAATGACAGGTAGAAATGCCAAACCCAAACGCCTAGCAGCAAGGGAGATGGACTATTGGCGTTGGAGTTGAGGAATTACAACATTAAACAGCCTTAGAAATAAGGTTGTTAAGGCTAGAGCTAGACTTGTTGTTAGGATTGTGTAAACAGTAGCATTTAAAAGTTTAACTGGTATTGGCAGACGAGAAAAAGGAGGATGCCAGAAATTTTCTGGCCTCAGGTGATACGGAGGTGGATGCTGGAGACGAGGTGAGGGAGAAGAAGACCGAGGTTACTTGGTAATGGAGTGCTTGTCGGGTAATGAGACGTAGATGCTTGAGGAAGGATGACTAGCAAGGTAATGTTAAGATGCGAAAAACACAGGAGAAAAAAAATATAATACACAAATAAATTAAATTTAGCTAACGTTACAATTTTATTAAAACCTATATGGACTTGCATTAGAAAAATGTTGAATCTGTAAAAATCTGTTAAAAATGTGCTAAATCTAAATCTAAAATCTAAATTTAATAATCATTAAATTTTGTCTGAGTTTTGTGAATAAACTTTTTTCAGTTCAATTTGAACTAAGTTTATGTTTTATGCATATTAAAATATCAGCTACTTTTCATTCATAAACAGTAAAGATAAAGGAGAATGTGTTGTGTTTATCTTAACCAAGTTGTAATAATTCTGAGATGAAATGACAAAAGGTATATGTAGTGGGTTGTAATACTACTACTGCTGTAAACTCATAATTTTTCTGATTTTCTGCATTGTTCTGAACGCGAAGTTATTATTTAAAGGGAAAACCACACAACCCGCCTAAAGCGCATTCAACAAAAGGGATTAACTTAATATCATAAAACTTGGTGTATATTTCACTACAACATTATGTCACATAAATTTTAATAAAATATATCTATTAAAAACAACTTTATGAGTGCTGAGATAAATTTCTAAAATAAAAAATTTAAATAAATTTTGAAAAAATTTCCGTGATGTGTTATTTCACGAAAAGTTTGTACCTACTTTTTTAAAACTACATTTTCTTATCAAAAAATATTAAATTGCTTTTTTAGTTCACATCATTTGCAAGATGGGAAAATAAATTTCTTTTAAGGAAAACAAAATCAGTAACTTATTCTTGTAAATTTGAAAGTTCAAGTACATTAAAATATCTAATAAAATATTTCGTTACCAAATTTATAATCTAATCCTTTCGGTCTCAGCCGTTTTTTACTAGTAGTCTACGCACCAAAACGACATGCCCATTTTAAAGAAAATACAATTTGAAAAACGTTAGTAATATATTGTTATAATTTATTTTTCAATCCCCAATGTGTGTATGTTGCAACCTCTTTCAATTATAAACAATAAATAACCCCACTGGGTAATGAGATAATGATGTATGACGTGTGTTTTGTTCAGACTCAGGCCGACCATTCCTAAAAGAGTATGATTGTTGAAATCAAACCATCAACAAAACCAAACCATCGATGGAAACCTATATCTCCAAAAATCAGCTGTTAAACAGTTGACTTGCAGCGACGACTTGACCACTATAATAATAATGCATAGGTAGAATAATATCGTTATTTGGTTTGAGAGTTTGAAATTCAGCCTGATTTAATTTGTGCGCTCTCATAATTTTTTCTTGTGCATTGTCTTTACTAACGAGTGTTTTAGTAAGGACGTAACCGTAACTGTATTAAGAAGTTAGAAGTAAAGGTGAATTTCATGTTTCCTTACTTATCAGTTGGCAACACTGTATTCAAGATTAACAGCTTATACCAACTTAAATGTCGTACTTGTGTACCAGTTATATTCCAGTATCCATTCATATTAAATATGAATGGATACTTATGGATGGTGACACAATAAATTTTACTGTGTCACCGATCTCATTTTCCAAACACAAACGTGTGTTTATTCTTGAGACTTATTTTGCTTATAAGTGTTACGAATAAGTGAAATACGAGTTTCAGTTAACATTTCATAATTCAACTGTTCCGAACAAATTGACAGTCTTACGTTTGTTAAAGTTTTGTGAGACTGGGGGTGTACTAGATCACAAAAGCACTCCTAGAAAATCGCTCAGAAAGTCATCTTCACAAGCTTGGATTTAACGATCTATTGCTTCTAGCGCTACTTCAAAATTGCGTTTGCTTGCTTCTGCATCGGTGTCGTACATGAACCGCAGGAAATAGACCAGGGAAAAGGTCATTATTTTCGTTCTCTTGTCGATGAAAGCAGTATTGAGATACTGAATCGTGTTAATATTAAAAAAAAGCGGGATTTCACTTGGATGACGGTGTTAACAGTCAAAACTGCCAAATGTGGATTACTGAAAATTCTCATGTCTTTCACGAACGACCATTACACACACGTACAACTGGTGTTTGGTGTGCGATCTCTCGGCATCATGGAATAGGGCCTCTAATTTTTGACAAATCTGTGAATGGTGTGATTTATTGCGATTTAATACCTCAGTTTATTGTAATGTTAAATTTTCACGAATGAGAATGTTGGTTTCAATAGGAAAATACAACTTGCCGTACTATCGATGACACGATAAACATATTACGAGATTTTTCCATCATTTGATATCGGATTAAGCTTGTACGAGGTGGAATATGCGTTTTAGGTGTTTCACAATATTTCCAGCTGTATATGATTGAACAAGCAGATTAGTACAGAATCTCTTGAAGTGGAATAATATGTAATACTGCTCTTTAAAATGTACGTGTCAAGATTGAAAATTATTTTACCAAAATACAGTTCTCAACATTTCCTTTAGCTCTATTTCCGTCTTTTGAAACCCTTGTTAATTTTTATGGCTCCTATATTTACGGCTCCAATAAACTTTCTTATTTACAACGTATTCAAACACTTTAGTAAAAAATATTACGTCACATAATACAAGCACCCCTTTATATTGTAACAAAAATGCACGCACAGATTTGTAACTACCTTTCGTCCAAAATTCTATTGAACATCTTTACAAACGCTTTCCCAACAAGTCTCAAGATCACAATAATCCAATTGTACGTTCACTTTTCATCTTATATCTTCCTGATAAGCGTTTAAAAAAAGACCGGCTTAAAAAATGCTGGACCTGCTAATTTAATGAAATATAAGTTATTCTGATTTCAGAAGATTGCAAATCGAAATCCTTGGGGAGACACTAATTAGGACCTTTACCCCTACAGGCACTTGTCATTTAACTATAATGTCACTTTAACACAATTAACATTAATTTAACTTGGATCATTTTCACAGCTGTAGTCTACATAAAGTATTAAATAAAACAACATACGATATACGATATTTGTTATTTAAACAAACAATACTATAATTAAATTATTACCACTAATGATTTTTACTAATTTAGCAGATGCAACAGGTGTACGATTAGTACTATAAATACTGTATATGGGTGTTGGGTTTGTTTCCTTTGACCATTGTTAATCACTTCTAAATTTATTGTATTTGTTTCTGCAGAGAGGTAATACAGCATGAAACACTAAATCTTTCGTGACAAAGCCTTAAAGGATATTTATAAAAAAAGCAGGTAAATATTTCCAGAAATCGTATCTCACGTTTTATTCATTTACATTTACCGTTGAAACATACTACATAAAAAACCGAGTAAAAATTTTAAAAAATAATTTTAATTTTATTAATTTTTATTTAATAACATTAACAACTCTGGCTGAACAGCCCACATGTTATGCAAATATAATTTAAATTTACTTGTAATTTCAACTTTATTTTAAATTCACCGCTAGATAACATTAATTAGATATTTAGTTTGGTTTACATTATTTGTTAATTTTTGTATTTACAAACGAAAAAATATTTATGTTAATTTTATATAAACTTGTAATTTTATTGCAAATATTATCAATATTATAATTGTTGTTACTGCAACAGATGTTAAAATTATGGTCAAATAAAATGTATTTAGAAGAATTACATGTTTGAAAATCATATTAAATTTTGGTCATTAGCTACTTGGCTGGGATAGAATAAAATGTGAAGTTATGTATTAAAGTTTTTACCTTTGCATCAGTAAAAAACGAGGGACCTTCGGTTTAGCTGTTGATTTCATAGATTTTAAACTTAAAACTTTGGTAATAAAGAAAAGAAACTTACTACCCATTCACAAACAATGTTATACGGGTTACAGCCTATCACAGAATCACAGTTTGATATCGTGATTTTCTTCTGAACCATTTGAATGGTCGGAAGCGACACATTGAGCCCGAAATGAGTAGATCTACTGTACTGTGTACAAGTTATCAGGCCATGCCAAAGAGCAGTTCGGGATTTCAGTACGGCATTGCTGAAGTTGAAACGGTTTAACGTGGTTAATGATTGCTTTTATTTCTTGTGCAAGTGCATATCTTAATTTAATAGTACATTTAATTTTTACGAGAGTTTATACTGGATTTACATGTCCATTACTCGTGATTGAATGATATAAATATGTAAAAATAATTATAAAAAGTTAATTAATTTAAAATAGAAATTAATTACACGCTAGTAATATGTTACAATCTGTTTAGATGACCATAATATTACGATCAGGTTTACTACACGTTTGTTTTAGTGTATTATTTCTCCCTCCGAAAAAGATCTCTTTAACAAGTTAGATTTAATATTATACCATTATTTGGGAAAAGGCGGTATTATTTTGTTTTTGAGATTGATGCATATAGCTTAGCCACTTAAACGGCTCAAAATATAACTGAGAACTTAGCTATAGTAGACGCTACTATTTTGGTAATGAGACATTTTTCAATAGCGCGGTGGATGGTATGCAAATCCTATACGTCACACGATTTAATGTTAGATTTGTTACATCTTCAGGTAAGGGCATAGTATCCTTTGTCAATTTGTTTATGGTATAAAAGCAAGAGTACGCACGCGCGCGCGCACACACACACACACACACTTACTAACGAAACATTGCAATTTAGTAGCTATTACAACACCGATTTATATGATATCTTACTTGTACGAGTAGATAACATTCTTGAACAAACTTCAATTGTCAAAAGTTTACTTGAACGAGCGTAATTTATAAGCGTCTGTTTGGTGTGTAGTGAGTATTGTTAGCCAGTCTATATTATGTGATTATGTTTAGTAACTAGTACATGCTTTACTTAATTTGTTTATTCTATTTAATTCAAACTGTCTTTAAAAACAAACTACCAGGTTAAAAAATATATGTTCTTATTTTTTTCTCGATGTAAATGGTATAAATTGCTTTAAAATAATACAACCAAGATATACCACACTTCGTACGTAAATAAAATAAAAATTAACTACTGTAAAATAATATATTTTATTTATACATGCCAATTTAAAATTTGAGTAGGTGAGAAATTTTTGCTACTGCACAGGACTCAAAAGGGAAACTGACGAGGAATTTGCTTACAGTCGTCTAGGGAAATTGTGCAAAATCCTTAACCACGATAGTCAAACAGTGTTCAAAAACTAATTACTAAAAATTAATTTTTAATAGTTTGGTGTTCATATTTACAAGTCAACTTATTAATAAATTGTCTATTACACAATCAACGTATTCATTGACTAAAACACAACAAATTGTATGATTCTTTATACATTTATAACTCATGAAAAAATATTTGAAGATAATTATTTATATACATATTTTTGAGAGTTTGAATAAATTTGAGTAAGTTTGATGGTAGATAGACGAATCAACCTGTAGGTTATTCATTACTGATTTACTTTATATATATTTTTATTATTTTACTGTTTAAATTTATGTAATTAAAAGTAAAAAGAAGCATAACCAAATAAGACAAATAACATAATTTCATAAAAAATTTACATAGATAAATCGTTTTCTTAAATTATACTAGAAAGAAAATATTTTTAATTACCACAAACTGTAACATTTGGGTTTTTTTGGTCGAGGTCTGTGTTTCGCTCTTGTTTTCGTTTATTGAGTGGTTTTGTAATTTTTGCTGTTTGCCGCACTACGACTCTTGGTTTTCATCTGGGTGTCCTGCCCTGCGCTCTGGCGACTTGTTTTTGAAGCCTCCTTGCGAGTCTAGTAAGTCACATTCCACGCTAGACTGTTGACTGGTAGGATGTTTTACTGAGTGCTTCCCGTATACCGTTATTGCCATTCGGTTTTTTGATATTTTATACTTTTTAATTAAAAGTTTCGTTACGTCGTGTAATTTTTCCCTTGTTCTAAAAGGTCCGATTCCCAGTTTCCGTTACTTGATTATTCTTGCTTGAAGTTCTGGCTAAAAATATCTTACTGCTCGAATCATGTGTTGATGACGAATATGCTATTTTGGAACGAGTAAAATCCGGCTAATCACGAGTCGTTCACACTGCTATTTATTTTTATTGTCAATATTATGAAATGCAACTGGTTTTCTACTCACGCTAAGTAAATGTTTTTATTTATTTGTTAAAACCGAGAGGTCTACTGGACTAGAAAATATGTTCTTGTTAAATATTTCTGATACGTTAATTACATTAATAATTTATCAAAACTACGTTTGGGAAATTCAAGTCAATATAAAGTTGAATGATGTATGTATCAGAAAATTTATTAAAATTTTATCCTCAGTTGGCCAACTTATTTTAAATGTAACCTCCTACTTTTATTTCAACTTTATTTAATATTATATAAATTTTTTTGAGCTGAATACGAAAATGCATTATTAACATTATTATTATTATTAAAAAAAAGTAATTAATTCATATTTCATCTTACCCCTGATCTACTAGTTTAAATATTTGATATTTGGCAAAATTTAAAGTAACCTCTCATCTGATATGTTAAAATCTGATTACTGCTCTTTTTTCAATTTAGTAAGTTAAATTTTTGGAAAATGCAATATATTATATATAGCTTTAATTTATTTTGTGTACGTGATTTTCTTTAATGCAACAAACACCTCTTTTCTTGATTTGTGACAGGCCTGTGTTGAGGTCAACCGAAGTAAATTTGTAACGGATGGTTACAAAACTTACTCGATGAAGATGAACGTTAGTAGAGTTATATGAAGTATAAGAAAATAATATATGAATGCAATATTGAAACCACCGTACTGTTAAAGTACTGATTGCAACAAGTTAGTCTTGAGGAAT
Source organism: Catonia carolina (assembly GCA_035578175.1). NCBI lineage: Eukaryota > Metazoa > Arthropoda > Insecta > Hemiptera > Achilidae > Catonia > Catonia carolina. Next base: position 109,968,541 of record JAQMRL010000001.1, read on the forward strand.
GAGAATTGATTAAACACCCAATTTAATTAAACAAGACTAAATGTATGTGCAAATAATAATTTATACTGAAAAACGGTTTCAAGAGCACCATTAAAATACTTTATAGTAATTAATAACAATTTAATAAAATTCATTATATTGAAATTGATCGAAAACGACAAGGAAAATCGAGAAATAACGAGGGAGTAAATTAATTATTTTAATATTGATAAAATTCCTAACTACATTGCTTAAATTAATGACAACAAAGTACAATGATGATTTAATTAGCTACCAAACATCACTAATTGAACAATAAAAATTATTGATATAATTTAATCATGTAACGTTTGAAATCGATTGATTTTAAATTTAAAATACTTCAAAGTAATGAAAATAAATTAATAATTGAAAATGTTGTTACGTTAAAGCTGGATAAAAAGAGTTAGTGAAATTTCATGGAAAATAATATATATAGAGGTTTGGACTCATTAATTTCCCGTGCTGGGTTTTTTGTTTTTTAATTCTGATCCTATTTCATTAATTTAAAACTATTTTGATACAATACACTAGTATTTCTGTAAATACAGTTTCCTGGTTTTAATTTCCGGTTTATTCAATTAAAATAACTCATGTTTCGTTTAATAACTGCATTTATTTCATAAGACTATAGATTCAATTATAACGATAAAACCTACGTTGTACAATGCTTTATAATACTACAAAATGTTTCTACAGAGTGAATTTTTAGTCCTGTTACTATCCAATTGTTAATGCCTGATAAGTTTTTTTCTAAGAAAGGGAAAAATTTTTTTGTGACACGAATTTGGTAGCTCTACTCAACCGGAATAGTTACGACAGTGTAAGTTGATTCTTTTTGAACTATGTGAAATTTGTGTCTTTTCCGTTCGTGTTACGAACAGAATGTCTTTTACCCTAGAACCACGAGGTTTTATTTTTGAACAATATTTTGCTACGAAATCGTACGCAAGTGTAAAAGAATCATTTCAAATTAAATTTGTTGGTGTTCCTCCTACAGAAAAAATGTAAATTTCTAGGCTAACAAACCGATTTCGAAAGACAGCTAGTGTTTGTAAAAGAAAACGTAGTGGTCGACCAACTCTCTTGACAGATGACGTTTTAGAGAATGTGAAAACACGATTACTCAATTCTTCACGGAAAAGTTTAAGAAACCTTTCATCGAAAGTTGGTTTGTCATATTCGAGTGTTCAGAAAGCTGCTAAAAATTGAAATTGTATCCGTATCGCGTACGATTAGTCCAAAAGCTTTAGCCTCCAGATTCAAACAAGCGATTGTTTTAGGGTAAAAGACATTCTGTTCGTAACACAACCGGAAGCGGCACAAAATTTTACACAGCTCAAGGAGAAACAACTCACACTGCCCTATCTATAACGGTTGAGTAGGGCTACCAACTTGGCTTCACAAAACGAAATATCTCTTTCTTAGAAAAAATTACCAGACATTAACAATTAGATAACAGGACTAAGAGATCACTGTACTAGTTAAAAATTTTTATAGAAAACTTTATTTTTTTGTGAATTAACAAATCTGTTCAAGATTAAGCAGAATTATAGAAAATTCACAATCCACATTTTATTTCAATACTTTTTTAATGTTATATATTTTTCAATCTTTATATTTTTATTTACAACTGTAAAATTACGAGACAAATTCGTTAAAATAGAAGGAAAAACATGAAACAGAATAGTGACACCCAGTGGTGCATGTTCTAGTATAAAAAATAATATAATTTTATGAAAGTACAATTTATAAAAACAAGGAAGAAAAACGAGAGTACTATTTTTATTTTATATTTTTATTTATTTTATCCGGTCACATCAGCTCTCTATTCCACAAATTCCGCAGTTGCTTTGGTAAATTTCCAGGGAGACTTAGTCGTGCAATTTATTGTATTAACTCGTTAGGATTGTCGGCTAGTCCATTGTAAAACTGTGCGTACATTTACGCACAATTCTGACAAAATACCTACAAGAGTGCGTATTTTGTTTTCAACGCAGGGAACGTTGAAATCATAGTGAAATTTGTTTCTCACACAAAGGTGCACCGGCAACATATCGGAAAAATTTAAAATGAAAAGCTTATAACTTTTGGATATTACTTGATGTTACTAGTTTTAATAGAGCCGACATTTTGAATTGCACAAGCCCAAATAGGTTTAAATAAATATTTGTGAGGTAAGAATTAAGTACGAAGAGGTAGTCTTGATCGTTTGCCAGTTAGTTGGACAAGTTTCTTTAAATTTTGAGTTCAGAATCATTATTTTTTAGTTTTACTTTCTCTTCCATATAAGAATATAGACTATAGGAAGGAAAGTATTTTTTGAGGTTAGTTTTTTGTGTATTTCTAATGTTTCATTACTAATTTTAGGTTACATTGTTCATTATTTCCATTGGCAAGAGAAAGTCGTGTAAGTGTTTTACACCAGTTTTTTTGGTTTAATTTTTATTTGAGACACCCAGGTAAGCTCTCATAGAAATGTATTCCAAGATAACGAACTTTGTTCTGCTATGGGATGAGCACAACAAAGAACAAAGAACAAAGTAGGATATTGCCTCTTCCGACGAGTGAAAGACACTTGAACCGATTTTGATGCGTTTATTCTTATTCTTTATATTTTTAGCCAGTAATTAAAGAATAAGATGATTTTTGAAGTTTTAAACGGCTTTCTCTTGTGTTTATTCAGTAGAAATGATAATCGTATCATCAGAATATGTTGAGACTATGGTATTAGGAAATTCAGGGAAATGAGAAACACATACTGTAAAGTAAAGGTGATAAAATTTATCGCTGACGAACGCCCGCGCTTTTCGGTTTGTAATCAAAATAGTACTATCTCGAACTTGAAAGAACCGACCCTCAAAGAAGGCGCTGAGAATTAAAAAGTATGTGTCCATTAAGTATTGGCGTGATTTATAGCGCAAACCTTCGGACCAAATTTTGTCAGAAGTGCAAACGGTCATAAAGCAGGACTCGTGTATTTTTCTTCTAGAAAATTGAATCTATTCAGAAAACTCGGTGTAGTTAAGAGTACTGTGACTCTTCCGAAATCCAAATTGATAACAAAAGTTACTTGGAATGATATGAATGCCTCCACAAAAAGGCAAGGTAACAGAAATTTCTTGAATCATTTTGAAAGAAGGGAGAACAGGTTTTTAGGTCTGTACTATTATATATGATCTGATAGTTTTCCAAGTTTTTGAAAAGGATGATTTAAGACAATTGATTAAAGGCCGACAAAGGTGGTTTAATCGATCCTGGAGATTTCCGTAACAGCAATTTCTTTATTTCAGCTTGAATTTAATTTTTCGTAAATTTTGGAGGAGTTAAAAATAACAAAAAAGGTTCATACATTTAAGTTATTTTATTTTTATTCCCACAAGAACACCTGTTTCAAATATTTTTGAATACTAAAAAATATTACAAAAAACATTAATCTACTAGCTGGAAAAAGGTATAATTTAAGAACATAAACAATTAACGAAAATGTAAACCTTTTACCAACAAAATGTGTTTATCTCAAAATAGAAATTACGCCTAATGAAGTATTGAAGAACGAACTACGTATAAAAAAATAAAAAAAAATATGTGGTAATTAATTTCGGGTATAAATAATTTTATAGTTTCAAATATTATAAAGAAAATATAATATTGTAACAAGATCGATAAAAGACGAGATTGGTCACGAAGGTTCCAGAATTCCATTCATAAAAATAATTAAGGAATAATAAAAATAAGCATACACAGTAGCAATAGTGAATGACAGTTTTACAATGATGACCATAAAGGTGTGTCTATTCACAAAAGTTGTAAAAACTACCATGTAGTACGCCTATTATAAAAGTTCAGATATTGTGTACAGCTATTTTTTTAACTTTTTTTTTAATTCATTTATTTAACGTCGCATCAACTACTAAGGTCATTAGCGACGACGTTGGGGTGTAACTGCTTACAATGGAGGATGAAATGATTTTTTGTAACGTATGAAAATATGCCATGCCTGAGTGGGATTCGAACCCAGGACCGCATGATGAGAGGCGAGCACGTTACCAACTGCGCCAATGCGGCGCAGTTGTTTTTATGAAGTTGTTTATAAGGTTGTTTACGTTTTCTATTTACAATAGTTGACTTGTTAACAAAGGGATTTTTCTAGCATTCATTAATAAAGAGTTATTTTTGTACTTGAGTAGATTTCACTACTTTGTTCTGGAACGATCTTTGTGAATGATTATAAAAGGAAACCCCCGAGCGCGGTCCAGTCAGTATTCGTGTGATCTTTGCCGTGCGATTATCGAGGTGCGTAAACAGATTACGTATCCGAGTAAGATTGTTATACTGCCTTTGTTGTGTGCGTATTGTGTAAAGTCTTTTTGTGAGAGTATTGTAAAGTTAATGTGAATTCAGTTTCTGTGTTTTGTATGTTGTGTAATCTATAAAAGTGATTGTAAGTTATTTATTGTTAATTATCTATTTTAAGTGAATTATTAAATCAGTTATTGTATTTCTTAGTTATAATTAGTTTAATTATTTATTTTGTAATCTTTTAGTGTAATAAATCTTTGTAATTGTAAACTTTAGTGTATTAATTATTTAATAACCTAAATCCCGAAACGGACCTTAGCAATAAGTGTCACAATATATACATTTTTTGGTTTTTGATTCATAATGTCAAGCTAATTTTGTAAAAATTCTACTTTACTCTTATCTTCCCGACCTAAGAAAGAAGCAGTTGTTATTTTGTTACTTTTCGTAAGCCATCGGTAACTGTTTTATTCAGACTCAATAATGTGATCCCTGCATTATTTAAACTTTTTGAAAGCTGATTATTTTTTTTTGCGAGGATTGACGTGAATTTGAAAAGGAACGGACTCTCTGTAGATTTTTTGTTAAGAAGCGCCTAACAGCTGTTCAGCGTAAAATGTTGCTTGTCTAATCAGTTATTACTTAATAATTTTTAACTCAGTAAAATAGAAAATAAAATTAGATAAATAAGTTAGAAACTCTGTATAAATCATCGACAGAAAAAAGTTATATTTAGGCCATTTTTTAATCATTTTTAAAGTATAGACTTTTTAAGGTTCAGTATGTAGTACTACTTACTCTGAGCTGCAAAAAATTTACGCCGGAGTAACCCAAAGGGCAATATTATTCCCATTTCTGTACAGAGAATTTGCATCGGATATGCCCATTTAGTAGGCCTACACATAGGTAATCGCGACGTACGCTGACGACACGGCAATTCTTTTACGGGAAAACAGCGCGAATGAAACTTCCAGTTTGGCACAGCGACATCTTTTATTAATACAGGACTGGCTTACGACTTAAAACTTGTCCACCTGTAATGCTGAATAACATTCATATCCCGTAGGCCAGAGTGTTGCAACAAAGAAGCAACAACTAAGAAGCATTCATCTGCGTACAAAACGTTTAGAACTTAACCGCCGCCAGAAGCTACTCTTCTGCTTAATTAACCCTCGATCAAAATTGAACTTTCGTTTCAAAATTTTAATTTACAAAACCGTTTAGAGACCAATTTGGACTTATGGTGTCCAGCTCTTTGGAGTAGCGCCAGGGAGTAACTTAAAGTCGATCCAGACCTTTCAATCAAAATTCTTAAGACCTGCTTCTTTCGCTCTTTTTTTGTAAGCAATAGAACCCTCCGCAACGATTTCAAAATTCCGACAGTATAGAAGCTAACCGCGTACTTGTGGAGTAGATTTAATAAATACCTAGATGACCATCCAAACCAACTAGCTCGTGATCTAGCTATAAGGAAGTCCCAACTATGCGACATCTAAAGTGAAAATGGAGTAAAGAACTCTTGGTCTGAATAAGACAACACCTGTGGTTATAAACGGAGCACGTATCAGTGGGTATCTCTTCTCCTTAAAGTAAAATTCCCCACCGCAAAATATCGTATACGGGAATTGTGCAGCTCAATGTACATTACTATAATATAAAAGAGAAAAAATATTTAGGCCTTTGCATCGTAAATCAAAAGTTGCCTTACCGTAGAAGATATTATTAATTAGGTTTATAACAATAACTTTATATTATATTAAACTGTGCAGAAAAATGTTTATAAAAACGTAGAAAAGTTACCTTCATTGATTAATGCTTTAAGAACCAGGAAAATATATTGTACTTTTTTAAATCTATGTTAGTAATTATTACAATTCATGACAAGTAAAACAATTGTATTTATATTCGTAAATATCTTTTAGTCGTTAGAACAAAAAGGTAATTCGGTAAAAATACAGGTTAAAAGAAAACGTTTCCAAACCCTTTTCTATTTTGTTTAAAGTACATTTATCAATTGAAAAACTGTACTACCGCACAATTGTATAACAACTTTTTAAAATTTAGTTTCTCCTACAATAAAAGAAACCATTTATTTTTTTAAAATAAAGGGTTTTAGAATCTGTAATTCAAACAGTGTTAATTAATTCTGGTAGTTAAAAGGAATGTGTTTGTTGAAGAAGATCAATATTTACATTCAGAATATCTTATTTTAAATTAAATCAACAACAGCGCATTAAAACGATAAAATATTTTACGTTTTAATAATTTATTTTGTTACGAGATGTTAAACCCTCCATCGTTATGAAAATACTGGATCGCTTGTCTGTTTTAAAATATTATTAAATTAAAAAATACATTTTTAAAATCAGCATCGTAATACAGAGTGCAATTTTTTATATACAGTAGTCTTCATGTTGGAAAAAAATATGAGATACATTGCTGAACGTTAAACGAAATAACTTTGTTTAAAAACTGAAAATTGGAATTAAAATCGTGTTAGCTTTTTATATAATTCTAACCTACGTGATTGAAAAGATAGGTTAAACCTAAGGGCGTTGAATTCTCTGGCCTGTACTCCCGAGAGAGGAAGTACCAATGGCAAGGAACATTAGTCCCATTTTACATTTACGTGTCGACCGTTACATTATTGTTTATTGACTTACGTAAAAATAGGCCTTATACTACAATATGCTTTGTCATATACTTTTTCTTTTGTTTTCCGAAATTAAATGGTTATTGTACATATGATTTTTTTACTTAAAACAGTTAATGAAAAAATATATTACTTTACCAATAGAATAACGATTTTTATTATAGCAGTGTTTGGTACAGTCTATTAAACTATTATATAAAATATACTAGTAAAACCACTGAACAGTGAAATTTTTCTAACCACAGTTTTTATATGAAGTTTTATGGCTTAAACAAAGGAAAACTTTTAAATCACCTGTGTGGGGTAGTAGCAGGGGTCTAGACTAGAAAGCGAAGGTCCCGGATTCAACTCCTGTTTGAAATCTAGAAATACGAATATCAAAACACATAATTTCTTCTGGAACTATTCATTCTCCTTCTAAAAGTTCCGACTCCATCAATGAAGATCAGTAACAATTCTGGTAAATCGCTTTCTACCGTAAACCACCCTCAAAAGTGCATGCTTATTCATTTTGCCTAGTCTATATTATTCTTAAACTATGAGCATTTCGTTCTTCCAGGTCTCCCCACAACTTTTTTTCTCAAAAATTAGTCTAAGGCTCATAATTGTCAACCTTGTGTATAAATGACCAATGTAAGCAGTCTTCCTTCTTTTCATTATGCTATCCAACTTGCGGTGCACACCTATACGTCTCAAAACATCAACGTTGGTGATTGACCGATCCATGAAATTCTAAGCATTCTTCTAAATACCCGCATCTTGAAAGTTTCTAAACGATTCATGGACCGCATACGCTAAGTCAATGTTTCTACACCATATACCATGACAAAATAAATATACTTCTTGACAAATCTACATCTTACTGGAAGTTAAACATTGTATTTTAACCAGCTGTAATTGATAATGACCGATCAATGATGGGACTTTAAATTAAATGGAAAATAAATTTCGAGTACTTATACACCGGGTGGCCTTGTAAGAAGACTTAAACGTCAACATCTATAAAACCTTCTTGCAAAAAAATCAATACCGGTATTACTGTTGTTAGCGTCAAGTAAAAACATGTGTTTGCTTATTCAAAATTTAGCTTCTCATTTAGAAATCATTGCAATGTGAGATAACAGTTTATAAATTTTAAATAAAAAGTGTTAAAGATCATAATGGTATTTTTAACATGAAATTAAGGAGTTACATATTGGATTATAAAGTTCCATTGCAAGACTATGAAAGTATTTTTATAATTTATTTATTTAGTTTTATTTGCTACTATGCAATGTTATTCATACAACGAACGATTTATTTTGAATAAACAATGCATGACGAGGAAGTGATTCACTCAATTTTGTGTTTATCAAATCTTGAAGTGCTCAGTTCACGTGAACAAAATATTTCAGGCAATAACTGTGATCACTTATCTCATTGGTCATTCACTGTTCACGTGATCGACGGACTACCAGAATACCAGTTTATATGCGGAATTCATTCACAGCGATGTATATAAAAGAAATTGTGCTACAAATAGGTTGTTCACTAAATACAACCGCCTGTGATCTGGTATTCCGTTCTAATATCACGTGTATTGCTTTCATTTCTGGATGAAAAATTTTTGGCTTGTGCCGTTAACGAATGAGCTTCGGTTTTTTGGTGAGATGGTCCGAACGTTGGTGCATCTGAGACGCTACCTAGATGCCGTTGATAATGCGAAACCGTGAGTGTAAGATTGCTGAAATGTGTGATTTCAATGTAAGGCGTCTGTTAATACACAAACCAAACTTCACTGAGACAAAGTAAATCTGATTTATTTACATCTTAAATAATATTAAATAATACCTAACTAGTTCTGTTCCTGGTAACCCTCTGTAATTGATGCGAAAAATTGGGTAATCGACAGGCCGAAGAGTAATGGTTACCTTTTGTGTGCAGTACAGTTTTCGTTAACCAACGAGCGTTGTCTGGCTAAACTCAATTGTGAGGGAAACGTTTAAATTTAAATGAAAAACTATTTAATAGATTTAAATTACTACTGAAAACTGTCACTGCAAATAAAGAAAAATAAAGATGCAGAGAGAATGAAATTGATTTTATTAAAATATTATTGTTTAAATGAAAAATTATTGACTCTGTGAAATATAATTTTTAAGAATTTAAATTTTGAAAGAAAATATTACTTATTTGTTCAGATAGATGAAACACCTTAACACTAATGAAGCTGATGAATTGAATGATGATTTTGATATAATAAATATTTAACGGATTCTTCATAGTTCAGGTGGTAGGTTTAGTATCCAAATACCTACTAATTAAAATTTACATTTTCATCGTTAAAAAATTTCATCCCTGACCTTCTATATCAAATTCATATTTTCCACAAATAAATTAATTAGAATGAAAGATTAATTTTAAATTAACAAACAAAAATTAATATTACATAACAATTGAGATTATTAACAAATTTTTACTTTAAATATGAATCATTTTTTGTTTTAAAAAAATAGAATTTGGAAAATATATAGAAAATTATTTTTACTGTGAATTTTGAAAATCATTCATTTTTAAATTAACGTCTCATTTGATTAATCAGCTGTTTTAAATGTCAGCAGGTAAAACTGACTACTGCATGTGATTTTCAAACGTTCTGCTTAATTTTTCACACATGAAGCCAATTTTTATCTCGTTTAAATATGGTTGTACCTGCTCTGATGCTCGAACAGGGTATTCTGATTTAAATTAAATCACCAGCAGTGTTATCTGAATTTGTATAAGTGGCAGTGTCAGGTGTGTTAGTGAAGTCGTAAGTGTACATACGTTGGAAAGATGACTTAAAATTTATCCTTGGAAAACTCGAAAAAGGGAAAGAAAGTGATACATCGGAATCTTGAAATTCCTTTAAAAGAAAACGTTTCACGCGCGTTTTAACATTTGTTGCAAACTATATGCCATCAAATGACATTTAATTGAGTTCTTTTATTTTTAGATGCAATATCTATACCAGAACTTTATGTACTAACCTTTGCATGTTCACAGAGAAATCAAACATAAGTTAAAAAAAGAAAAATATAAACACACTGCCTGACGTAAGAGATAATTGTAAAGCCATTTTAAAGTTAACAGGAACTAATAGAACAAGGTAGAGTCTCTTTTCTCGATAAAATCTAGTAGGCTAGGCCTTATTTCCAGGAACGACAGTACAATGTCTCACTAATGGAGAACATTTCTATTTTCTCTTGCTTATAGCTATGAATGTAGGTAGGAAGGAAAGTATTGTTTTCATGTCGATTTTTCGAAATCGAGTTTTCACTGGATATACACGTTTTCAGACCCCCTGAACCCAAAAAACATGTTTTTAGCGATTGGTATGTGTGTGTGTGTGTGTGTGTGTGTGTGTGTGTGTGTGTGTGTGTGTGTATGTATGTGTGTGTGTGTGTGTGTGGGTGTGTGTGTGTGTGTGTGTGTGCGCGTGTGTGCGTGTGTGTGAACCAAATATCTCAAGAACAGAAAATCGTACGAACTTGAAACTTGAAACTTAAGTTAGATACTACTACCGGACCCGAAACGAAATTTTTTATCAAAATCGGTCAACCGGAAGTATTTGTTTATTTGTGTCATTTTTCACTTTCTGCGATTTTCTCAAAAACGGCTCATGTGTTTTTTTTAAAACTCACCTCATTTACTAAATTTTTTATGCTCTTTAAGATAGGGTAGGCGCCATGTCTGCTGAAAATCTTGGAGAAGTTGTTTTTTCGTAAAAACATTGTTTTTTTTTAAGATTGCGGCTTTAATATGCATTTTAGCGAAAAACGTATAATAAAAGTAGTAAAGAATTTAAAACCCTACAACTTTTATTTCAAACATTTTTTGTGTAACGCTGTTTACCGATAATTAGCGATTTTCTGTTTTTGGTTCTCGAAAATGCGTAAAAAATCGATTTTTTAAGATATCAGCTTTCATTTTACGACAAAAGTGTATTTATAAAATCTATCGAAAATTAATAAATCTACAACTTTTATTTACAATTTCTCTAAAGAGCCTAGTTTAGCGTGAAAGAGTGATTTTCCGTATTTTTAAGCCAAACTGAGGTTTATTTTCATTTTGCATCATTCGCTCTTGATTAAAATTAGGTTGCGTTTTTTGAGGTTAGTTTTTTTTATTTCTAATGTTTTATTACTAATGTTAGGTTATATTGTTAATTGTTTGCTGTGACAAGAGAAAGTTGTGTGAGTGTTTCACACCAGAATTTTTTAAATTATTTTAGACATTGTGTCATTACATTCCTCCAAAACTTCTTAAATTTTAATAAACTAAGCATTTGGATTGTATCTAGGCATCCATAACTTCTGCTTCTAAAAAATTTATATGATTTTTATTATAATTTTGTCCAGCTAGATTGCCGAAATTAAATTCTTTACGACGGTCTCTCCATTGATGATTGATAGTACACTGAATTTAGACAACATTTCAGGAATTTCATGGTCTTTGGTATACAGAGGAAATAACGACGATAATTTAATGTGGGTTTTGCAATCAAAAGTGAATTTCTGTTAGCACACGTTCTATGTAACTAGGGTTCGCTTTCATTCTAGTCGGTATTGTGATGTTTGTTGTGAGTTTAGTGTTTAAGCTAAATTTTAGTTGCCTTTGTATCCAACAATGCTTTGTAAATACGTTCAATGTTTCCAAAACTTATTAATTTAATTCATTGATTTTTACGGTGAAAAACCAACTTGCTTTGATAATGAAGTAGAGTAAATTCAAATCAAAGTCAAAATTGTATGCATCTTATACATGTTTTACCATATATCTAAGCCCCATCCCCATCAGTGAGCCAATGAGTATTTAAAGAAAAGCTTGTGCTGTAAAATGAACTACACACTATAAATAAACATCAACCATTAACTTAAAATTCAATCAGCTACGATAATAAAACGAACTAAACCTTTGCTTCTAAATAAATTTACAAATTGCATTAAACAACCGGGACTCATAAAATTTATTTTTTCGCTTAGCTATATGATTTAAAAAGATATATTTTTTTAAATTTAATTCTTTCAAGGAGAGGAAAGATATTGGTGAAGAGACTTAGTATCGCTCCAAAACCCCTTCAGAGAAAAATAATGTGTAAGGGCGTCATATTTAATTTTAAGTAATTTTAAAACATTTTAATTTTATTAAATATTAATTTTAAAATACAGTATATAGATTCATGTTATTAAACATTTTTAACATCTATCGGTACAATGGTAGGGTATATCAAATCAGTATCATTAGAAAACCCCTGAATACTAATGATTTTCATAACAATCAAATGATTTAATTAGTTTAATTTGTAAAACAGAAAACGGCTTAATACAGAAAACAGATTTATTTATTGATATATTAACATAATTCGTCGAAAAGAACAAAAAGTAGCAATTTAAATGGCATTAAGCAACGCGTAAATGTAAAATGATATATTCAATTGTTACAATATTGAAATGAGATGAGACATAATTTTCAATCTAGGATTAAATTATTAGTTCATATAGTATGTAAAATATTCTGTATGGCGGTTTGAGAATAAATAATGTATTAATACGCAGAGAAGAGAATGTTGGAAATACGTAGAATTAATAATTTATCATTTTAAAATTAATGGGGAGTAGTATACGAGCTAGGGATATCAATAAATTCACTTTTAGCATCATCTATGTATTGATTGGTTTCAAAACCGCTGATAAGTTAATCATAAAGCAAAAATAACACTAAAATGAAAAATCACATGTCAAACACAATCAGGCGATGCAAAAAATAATACCACTAAAGTTTTTATTAATTTAAAATGTGACTATCTAAATAGTGAACATAAAATAGAATGTCATTAAAATTAAATAACGTATATCTATTTTAATTCGGGATGATTTTCTTCCTGCTGTTAGAGGATGGAAAATACTTTGAACGGAGTCGTACGTAATAGTAGTTTTCATATTTATTCTGTAACAGGCGTATATGTGTAGTAATTAATTTCTGTTTATCATAAATTCACCATAGGCTATTTAGTGAAACAGCTTTGTAGAGACAAATTAAATTTCATGGTTTTTAGTTATATGTGTGTTTGCCAACTGAATCACAACACAAAAAACATGATATTATTATTGTGCGATAAAATTTTATTTAAATATTTTATTCGTTTCTTTTACTACATTTAATGAATAACTATAAACAAGATTTTAGTAAATCTAATTACCGGTTTTAACGTGTATAAATACAGAAAAGGTGGCAAACGAATTAAGATCAAAGAAGTTAAAATCGTCAGTTCAACAAAAATTAAAAAACCCTTGATTCATTACATAAAAAAATTAATTAATTTTCATTTAATTCATTGTATAAAAGAATAATTAAATTTTTGTAATCTGACAGTCATTTGACAATGGCTCACTCCATAGCTGCGGAAGTGGCTTATTTGTAGCGATGCTAGACTGTAACACTTATTCTTCGTCGTTACATTTTATTTTAAAATTTTTTTATGTCCATGTCTGCTTCGCCGGTAATGTTTCTCTTACCTCGAGAGGTGGCGGTTACTAGCGGTTCTTTTTCGAACTGGCGTAGGCAGTCAGCTGTTGGGCTACTGCTACTGCCGTGTATCGTGACTTGTCTAGTCTGTTCTATAGTTGTCTTGTGCGTTGTACGTTATGTAATGCATTAGTAAAAATTTAATTTTCTCAGTTTTTGGTTAAAACTTGAGACCTTACGTTTACCCAATTATGGTAAGTAATTTTGGTTTTCGTTTTAGCAAGCAAAGCAAACAACTGGAAACTTTATACAGCAGTAAATTTTGTGTAAAAGTAATAAATGTAAAATGGGCGTGGCATCATGCCTTGGTTAATACGTGTCCATTTAATTTTATTTTAATAGCTTATTTCTGTCAATTGTAAAATGGTTTACATTTAATTTTCTTATGTATTCGTTTAAAATTCATTTATTATTATTAACTTGGTTAATTCGTTAATATTATTTTTATCGTTTTACTTTATAAAAATTGTCTGATTTGCTTGCGTTACTTTGTAAAAAAAAATTTATCACTAATGTAACTTATTTTGTGAATTATTTTTCTAAATTTATTTAACTTAAATTTCTTTATCTTGTTTTGGCTTTGATTATGGATTCATTGCCCTATTGTGAAAATTTGGTTATGCGTAAGATTTCTAATCTTACTTGAATTTTGGTTAAAGGGTTCAAGTCAACTCCGAGTTCTATTTCGAGTCCAGATACAAGTTTAAAGTTGGAATGAGGGAAATCTGTCGATCTTAATTTAAACTACTTATACGCCAACCCGAATATGGAATTTCGGGAATATTTTGATGATGCTTGACGAATTCAAATGCTGATCTTGTTATGCCGATAATCTGAAACTTAGTGATTCCTGCCCAGTGATGTAATTCTGCACCGACGTGTAAGGTTTGGAAACCCTTTTTTAAGGGATCTCGTCATTTATGTTTTGGAGAAACACCGGTATGTTAACCTTTATTTATTTTATATAACTAAATCAACCTTGTTTTTAAAATGTGTCCACATCATGTTGGTTCTGGACAGACGACACAATTCGACCAGTCATAATCAGCTCAATTTGCGGCGTATTTTAACAAATATCTACAAAATTAAAATTTTTTATGAAAATGTATATTTTATGGTTTTCCGATACTAATTTTGCTTGGACTTTTGGACCATTCGATATCCTTTGAAGTAAATGTATTCTTTTTTGGTTGAACCACTAAAAGTGAAAAAGAAAGAAAAATTGAACTTTTAAAATTTAAAATCTTGGTATTATGTCTGTAATGTTAATTCTGATTTTCTTATCTTTTTGCTAATCGCTTAATATGATCTTGTGAATCCTAATTGTGTTAAATTCGTTTTTTTGTTTTGGCTACTGGCAATTATAACGGTTATTACATTATGTATGTAGTTACTTAATGTGTCAAGTACTTTTAAATATTCTACTATAAAAGGGTACCCGTTCTATTTTTTTTAAATCTGAATTAAACAGCTAACGTTGGCTTAGGTAGTATTAACGTTATTATAAAATAAAATTTAATGAAATTTAGTAACAAAACAAAATTTAAAACTATTTATTAAATATAAATTTCACAAATTTGTAAAATAGATATTTTTTGGTTATACTTATACAACCAGTCTGATTTAATTTAAATTTGTTTCTCGATACTGTGGTAAATGATATATCTTGAGAAGAGAACTAATCTAACCGATTTGAATTAAAATATTATGCTGTTAACTGTGTATTTTGTCTTTGACTTCATTTATGCAACAACAACTACCTTTCTTTGTTCCCTTTTGGCCAAACTGGTCTGTGTGGGTGAAGTCACCTCTACAGGCGAGAAAAGGGGTTACAAGACTAAGTCCCGGGTTCGATTTCTGGTAAAGGTTTAAACATCTTAAACCCATATAAACGTTAATACGTACTGATGCTATTCCTTACTCGACTGCAGTCACTAATGAACAAGTAGTTTTTACAGCAACTGCGTATAGAATTTTAGGGTTTTTTTATTTTATTTGTGACGTACAGATGAAAAAAGCCAGACCTGTCCGATAATCGAACCCGGGAGCCGTGGAGTAGAAGCCAGTAGCCCTGACCCCTACTCCAATGGATCGGCAACCCAAACCCAACCCAAAAGGCTACTCTTTTCTGATAACCACATCTTCATCCTTTAAACCCCTTCTCCCCATAACACTCGAAAAAACATCCGACCACATCTTTTTAGGTCGTTTTTGTTTCCTCCGAGTAGGTAGAACCGATAGTTAAATATAACCTCGAGTATATTTGCTAATCTCCTATCGGATCCCTTCCCAGGTAGTGGCTAGAGTAAGTAGTAGATAGGGGTACGATCACCATATATGGTGAGGACTGAGGTTATAAAATACTCAGAGTGGATAATATTAGCAGCTGATGTTTTGCAGTATTGGAGTTAATTCTTCAAAGTTTAAGGGAAGAAAACGCTGATTAAAAATAACTTGGTTCTCAAGGTTTGAGGGTCAGAGTTATGGACCTCTGTCTTATCATCCTGAAAAATCGCTTGTGGCAAAATAAACTCAATAATTAAGGTTTTTATTGTAATTAAAAAAATTAAACTATATTTTTTACCATAAAATCTGGTTCCGCATAGAATACAATTGACCATTGAAAAAGTTATTTCTGACATGCTTACATTCTTCGTAATAACCAAGACCATTGTGTTCTCTTATGTTTCTACAAATGAAAGCACAATGAAGTCGTTACCCAACTGATTTGTCTAACCGATACACTAACCAGTCCCATGAGGGTTTTTCATCAAAACTCAATGGTTTAATTACTGATGTTGACAATAGTGCCAAAACTCTGTCTGAAGCGATACCATTAACGTTTTAACATTTTGGTAGATTATACAGTTTTCTTATTTGTTTGAAATTTACTTCAAGTGATTGTTCTTGAAAACCTTTAGTTTCAATACATGGCAATAAAAAATATCCATTGGTATTTCTAACCATACGATATAGTATGAGGGCAGGGATCTTGTTAATTAATTCTTGAATGTATTCAATTAATTTTATCTTATCTCCAATAGGAAGCATTATTAGGAACCGCTGTCCAAACTCAGTTTCATTTAACCACACTAGAATTGATTGTACCCTCTGTCAACCCATTAAGGAAGTTGTGCGGTGCTGTGACTCACAGTTAAAGAAAATTTCATTAATTCGAATGGTTATTTTTTAGATGTTTGATCTACGAAATATTTTTCAATAGGTTTTAATGTCAAACCATTATGTACAGTGTATATTGTTCATCAAATTTATAAAGTAAGTTAATAGTTTATACAGTAATCCAATTTTCATCAAATGGTCTGGACTTGCTCAGTATGCAAAACGTGTGATACCGCTTCCATAATGTATGGTTTAACTTTCTAAGTTCAGATGAGTGACCACTAATTCTCTCAGTAAATTACGTATTTCTTTTTAATAAAATTAAAATAGTAGAGGGCAGTTTTGTTTACTTGTTAAGAAAAAGTTTATATCTAATCTGGAGTTCTGTAGAGTCCCTATGAAGTTTACATTGTCATAACTGTTTATTATAGCTGTGAGGAATTTAACTCTATCTTTGGAACGAACATAATTAACTTGTAAAAGTACGCAAACGCTCATAAGGGGCATCAAAGTTATTTTACTATCGTGTACACGAAGTTTCTAGTTGCAAACTGTTATTGTATTTTGGAAAGATCAGAAAAACCTCCCCGTTATCTTAAATGTGGTATAAATATTATTAGTTTTGTAGCTCAATTCAGGAAAAATGCAGAAAAAGTACATCTTTTCCGTTATTAGAATTTCACAACCGCATAACAAAAGAGATTTAATATAAAATTTTTGTTTCTAAAGTTTATGATTGTGCAGAAAAGTTATTCCATTTCTTTCCAATTCTCAAAGAAATTCTTTCGTTATTGTTACGTAGAACGATATTGTTATCGTTCCTCTTTAAATTCAAATATTGAACTTAATTGAAAAAGAAATTCTAGTTTAATAGAACAAGGCCAATTAAAGATATTGTTCTTTAATAGCGAACTTTGTTAACAATTGTTTTTGAATGTTTTAAATACGTACTAATTTTTAAAATAAATAATGAATTGAACTACGGTCCTCTATTGAAAACTCAGTTAAATATTAAACAATATTGTTAAAAGAACTTAAATCTAATCTAAGCTATTTTAAAAATAGTATTTTTAGTTATCGGGAACTGTTTTCTACGAGGGTAAGTCAATTATTATCCACAATGTAGTTATAAAATTTTATTGTAATCAAATAGGGAACTTACAAGTACATCATTTTTTGACATAGTCCCCTTGCTTTTCAACGCATTTGGTCCATCGTTGTTCAAGTTTCCTGATTCCCTTAAAAAAGAAGGTTTTTTAGTTGAGATGCGAGCCAGGAATGCAACGCTTCTTTCAATGCTTCGGCCGAGGTAAATCGACGGCCCCTTAAAGTGGACCAAACAAGTGATAATCAGAAGGAGGAAGATCGGGAATATATAGAAGATGAGCCAGTACTTCAAAATTGAGTTTCTGGAGCGTTTCAGCAGTGTGGGCAGCAGTATCCGGACGAGTGTTGTCGTGCAACAACACAACACCTTTTGACAGCAGTCCTCGGCGTTTGCTTCGAATTGCAGGCTTTAGCTTGGCAGTAAGCATCTCATTCTAACGTACACTGTTTATTGTTGTGTCCCTTTTCTGATAATGTTCCAGTACTGGATCTTGTGAGTCCCAAAAAACCGTAAGCATCAGTTTTCCTGCGGACGGTTGGGTCTTAAATGTTTTCTTGCACGGCGGATTTGTATGTTTCCATTCCATACTGTGCCATTTACTCTCCGGCTCGTAATGATGGATCCATGTTTCATCACCAGTAAAACTTCTGTCTAAGAAGTTGTCCCGTTCATTACCGATCCAAATGTTGATTATAGCGATCGATTATAGCGATCCAAATGTTTTTTTTTGCAGATGTCCAAACGCGTTTGTTTATGAAACAGCGTCAGTTGTTTTGGGACCCATCTTGCACAAACTTTATGAAACCCAAGTGTATTGTGAATGATTTCGTAGGCAGAACCGTGGCTAATTTGCAGACGATGTGCCACTTCATCAATAGTTACTCGTCTGTCTAAAAGAATCATTTCACGTGAACGCTCAATGTTTTCTTCATTTACGGCGGTAAACGGTCGTCCGGCTCCTTCATCGTGCTTAACAATTGTGCGACCATTTTTGAATTTTTCAGTCAATTCGTAGACACTCCGTTGTGGCAAAACACTGTTCCCGTACTGTACCGAAAGTCTTCTATGAATTTTGACCCCTGATACAACTTCCGACCACAAAAAACGGATCACTGAACGTTGCTATTCTTTGGTGCAAATAGAAAGCGAAGCAGCCATGATTAACAGCACGACAGTGATAACGAAACTAACGTAGCAGCTTGAAACTTGCATACATAACCACAAATAAACAAAGCATGCTTTATCAACGCAAATCGGCAGTACTGCCAACATAAAGAAAAATATAACTAAATTGCGGATAATAATTGACTTCCCTCGTATTTTAAACCAATACTCAATTTTAAAAACATTTTGCAAACTTTTCTTCTTGGAATTGTTTTCTCGTATGTGGCTGTTAGCTGGTCAGGGCACAAATGTCGCTCAACCAGTGTAACCTAACATTGTAAGGCAACATTAACATTTCTACCAATCAAATAAAATAATAAAAAATACAAATTTACGTCAATTATCACGTTGGAGTGTTTCATTCACTTATTTCAATTTTTAGATCGCACTGACCTTATTAATACCATGTTCTTTTTGTGGAACGTCTATTGATCATGTATGACAAATAGGGAGACAATGTAAAATATTGTATTGTGGATCTTATCTCTAAGCTCCGTTTCGCCATTTGGGTAAATTAAATAATTAACATACTAAAGTTTAAAATTACAAGTATTTATTACAAGTAAAAATTACAATTAAATAAGTAAATAAAATACACAAGTAAATTACAATTAAATTACTCAATAAATGACAAACTAATTACAATCAACTATACAACTAATAAATTAACCAGTTTACTAAAATTACTACTTACAAAAAAGATACAGAATAATTTAAAGTTTAACAACAGACAGTTATTCACAGTAACGTTGACCTTTTATAACGTACTGGTACAATTCACTCAATGGTTCACAAACAAAAACGGAACTGAACTGACCGTAAACAAACTGGCTGCTTATTAAGGTGGATCAATGGAGATTTCGAGAAAGACAGAGAATTTAGACATAGCATTAAAAGTACAAAATCCTTCTGACGGCTTCTGGATAAATTTTAACAACTGTAAACAAATTAGGATTGAATAGAAGGTGTTACAAAAACGCTAATTATCTAGGTACCCGACACGTTCTCACAATAGTCGTACAAAGAAATCCAGGCCTATCTTTACTATAAAAACCGTTTATATCTATTTCTTGGAAATCTATTATTGCTCTATTACTCTATTATTTACGTCAAAATTTTTAAAGTCTTGGTCCTTCCAGAAATTCTTGAGCACTCTTTCCTTTTCGATTTTGTCACAGTATTCTTACATTTATGATTTTTTCATAAACGTTTTTGAGAAGTACGAAACTAACTTCAAAAAGATAATGACTCATTCAGATCTTACAACTGTAGTTTAGGTCAACAGCCGAAAGGTTGGTTTGAACTCTAGAGGTTTTACTAAGTAAAAACAAGGAGTGAGGTGGTTTACTACTGCCTTCCTCACTGAGTTGAAAGAGTAAGCTTATCAGCATACCAGCCCCTCCGAAAAGCATCCGCTTTCCATCCTGTAAATGATACCTTTACTTCATTCACCACAGACACTTACAACAATTCAACACAAAATATTAATACAAAAATATTAGATTAATAATGCCAACAACTGATGATGTGTTTCAATTTTTATAAAATTTTCTTTGCACTACTAACTGGAACGTTTCCGTAAACCACTACTTCGGCTGACTCAGTAGCACGATTGATAAACCAAATTTTAATTTAGTTAGTTACAACATATTAAAACATTTATAATTTTGTATTTAGAGAATAGTTTTATTTTTGCTCATAACGGGCAGTGGAGTGTTAAATTAATTGCACTAGATCTGTTGGTTCCAGGGCTACATAAAATAGTTCTGTTTCATATCACATATTCAGCTAATGATATGACTGAACTATTTAAGAACAGAAAAGGTAGAGGTGTAAAAGGCACTAGTCAGGGTTATCTCCTCTGAGAGTAATGCATTTCACTTTACAGCCTGACCCTGTGGTGAACAAAGTGAACGTGTAATTTTCAGGGTGGAAAGTGGTTACTTTCCAGATGGCCTGGTGTGCTGATAGGCATACTCTTTTAACTCAGTCAGGACGGCATTAGTAAACCACCTCACTCCTCGTTTTTACTTAGTACAACCTCTAGAGGTTCAAACCAGCCTTTCGGCTATTGACCTAAACAACAACAGTTTTATTTTATAGTAATGTTCGAGTACTATCTCCCTATAACTTGATGGCCTCCCGCAGAGAGGAGCAGAATCGGCCCCCGCTACTAGCCTTCTCAACAACACTTCATTGTACCAAATCCAGTGCATTAGTTAGTAGTAGTACATAGTGAATGTTATTAAAAAGGCTAGTAGCGGGCCGATTCCGCTCCTCTCTGCGGGAGGCCATCAAGTTATAGACAGACAGTAGTTGACACTGCATCAAAAAAATTAGTAATATGAAATGATTTGTAATATCTTAGAGTTTACAATCAGTAATTTACCAAAACGTTTGGTAAACATACTGCAAGGTCCGTTTATTATAAGGAAGACTTTATTCAGCAGTGTTGCCTTCGTACATTCATCTGGGTATTATCTGATGATGTTCTAATAAAAACAGAAGTTTATTTTTATTTTTATTTGAAACAGGTGGTAGTTTTATAGACTATGTCATTCTTCGTTTGAAGTTGTATATGTAGAAATGTTCAACAACTCTTAACTGGATAATTATTATTAATTTGATATTTCGTAATGATTTGATCTTATTTGATAATTACTTTTTAATAGTCAATTGAAATAAATGTTAGTTGTAATATTATACCAATGCAATATAATTTGTGTCTGTAATTTTGAAAGGATGAATACAAATTAAAAATCAGGTAAACTGTTACATAGATGTGAAACTATAAAATTGAATTGCAAACAATTTTGTAGACACGTGACCATAATAATACTATTTTTAGTTTATTTATGTCATTTAAAAATGAATGTAGGCTACACACAACAAGGAAATTTGAGAATTACCTTTGCGACGGTGGGTGAAAATATGACGTGAACCACTTAAGGGAGAATAGTATTCAGCAGTAAAACTCCCACGAGTCATTTTTTAATTTTTACAAGATGTCTCTATACTCCATTTTCTATGCAGCCTGCGTGGGGGATTACCGGGTAAATATGACATTAGATGTTTCGTATTAGTCGCTTTACGTTTTCAGAAAGTTTCCATTTAGCTCGTCAGGGACGAATAATGTAAACGTATGGTGTATGCTTAAGGTATATGCTCAGCATATGGTATTATGCTGAGGGCTTAATCGAGCCAAATACTCGACACTTGGAAGTTTAAATAAATCGAAGTAGAAATTTGTATAATACCAGTTTTGAGTGAAGAGGGAGTTTCACCTCCTAGAAATCAATATGTAAAGTTGTTTTCATCTACCTTCAAGTCAGTATGACTGATGCAAGTCAGTTGTCTGTCAATATGCAGATCAAAAAAGCGAACTTTCCAGTCTGTGGTAGGGGTGATCCGTTCAAGAAAAAAATAGACATTTATGTTTCTATGTAATGTACAGGTGAACTGAGTTGTCTTCGTTGGGTTTACTTTGATTCTCTAGTCTAGGAAGGTACAATTCTTCAGTGTTCAAGGTTAGAAAGATGATGTTTTAAGTTCGGCGTTGTATCGTGTGAATTTTCATGTGAACTGAGTATGACTGTATTGTCAGTATAAGAACCCAGTAACCTATTTGCATAATTATAAGTTTCCGCGGCGTGTATACTGCACAAAAAAGGTGCTGGTACACCGATCCCTGGGTAACACTGGTAAAATTGGATACGTCCCTGTTTGGGAACACCCCTGCGATACGGTAAAAACTCTTCCTAGAAGGTATGATTGTAGAACAAGGTAATAAGTGGAGTGAAGGAACCGGAGGTTGTGAAGAAGACCTTCAAGCCAAACTTTGTCAAATGTTTGATTACTATAAAAAACAACAACTGCTGCATAATGCTTTATTTCAAGAACAATGCAATATAATTAATAACTTGATGAAGCTTATGTATTATCGAATAATTCTCTTTGAACCCAAACTGATGATTTGAAATAATTCCTGCTTTCTGGACGTAATGAATGATTCTGCGAAGTAATAATATTCAAGCAACTTTGAATAGAGTGGCAACAAACTAATAGGACGATACATCATAAAGCGTTGCCTGGTTTTAAAATAGTAGTAACAAACTAATGAGACGATGCATCATAAGGCGTTGCCTGGTTTTAAAATAGTTATTACGATGAAAAACTTCCACTGAATAGGAAATTTGTTCGTTTGTAGATTTGGATTGAAAATGTAAATTAACATTACTAATCCTTTTTTGGGAACTCTTAGAGAATTTCAGTAGTGATAAGGTCGTAACCCGGTGATTAACGCTTGGGAATACGATTAATTTGATTTTCATATCACTGGGTTTGAAATACATAGGTGCGAGAACTCCCACCTATGTTGGTTAAGGTGGATATAATATATTCTCTTCTTCAGAAGAGTGAACTGGATTAATGCTATCAGGATGAGGGCAAAGAACTTCAGAAAGATGTTGAGCTATTTCGTTTGCAATAATGATATCAGGATAAATTCGTTTGGATTTATGATATCTGGATGAGCGAAAAATACTTTAGAAAGATGTTAAGTGAATTACGAATTTGTTTTATTAATACTCGAACAAATGAATTTTATTAACTACTGGGTACGTAATTCATTACGTGAAGTCATTAGAGCCACTTGACATAAGAAAATAAGGTGAAATAATGTAACATGATACGATAAATAAATATGAGGCCTGTTAGTAATTACGGAAAGGTATATATCCACACCAATCAATTAACACGAGATATAAACTCACTTTACTTACCTTCTAACCCACGTAGACGGTCGAACAGACGGTGAGGCAGAGATTTCATGTAAGCCGTTGGTTACATTTATCAGCAAAAAATAATTAAATTTTCCCGTCAGTAATCTACTTCTGAGCGATACTCCTACCGCGTCTTTCCCCGTGATTTTTTCAAATTAATCATATTTTTACTGGGTGTTTTTATAACGATTGTAAAATCAATTAAAAATATTAAAAATCTTGATGAATGCTATATTATATGAAAGCGTACTAGATGAGAAAACTAAAACAAATAAGCAAGTTTAATGATGAATTTTTAATTCGTTAAATTTTGTGTGGCGTTGCTCTTCATGAATCTTAAGTAAAGGTTTTTTATAAAAAAAGTCAACTTTTTTTTAAAGAAGCACGACACGTTAAGTCATTTATTTATTTAGACAAATATCTACATACTAAAAGGAAAAACAAACATAAACGTGTTGCCTCATTTTGTTGAGCATCATTTTAAAATGAAAACAGTCAGAAAAAGTAAAAAGGTTAAATGTTTGTGAAGGAGACTGAACCATAAATTCTCATAACTATCAGCATTAAGGTATTTGTAAATAATTAAGCATTTTGTAATCTGCACTAATAAATTTTCACTCTGTTATGTTACAAAACAAACCTTGTTTTTACCATGTTTACTGCAGTTGCTAAAATGGTTACGAGTAACCTAATGTCAATTATGTAGTAGAATGTGCAATTCATTTGTAAACTCTTTGTTATACTCGTCTGCCATATTTAACCAGAGTTATATGTAAATTAATTTTTGATTTAAACTCCGATTAATTAGATTTTTAAGTTTATTTTAAGCCACTAACAAAGTAAATAAAATCATATTTTTCAAATGTAAAAGAAAAAATAATTACAAATACTTTATAATTTATAAAATATGAAAAAATAAATAAAAACATATTCCTGGAGGCGTTTGCATGTGAAGAGTCAATCCCTTGTAAGCGCTTAATATTATAGCTACATTTTGTATTTGAAGAAAGAGGCTAAAAGTATTTACACTTAGAAATTGCTCAAGTGATGGAAATATTCCCGTATGCTTTAGTTTTGTTTTCACCTGTAAATATAATAAAATGTTTGTCTAAATAATATTACTTTTTGTATCATACAAGCTCACCAAGAGAAAACTGTCGATTGTCCACTACTAGTATAAAAAAATAAAAACTATCTGCAATACTATTATTGTGCTTAGTTCGTTACTCAGTTTGTCTTCACGTATGCGTCACTATGCTATCACACAGAATGATAATTCCCGTACAGCCTGTAAGGAGATAGATTCACCTTTAGATAACGGTCAAAGGACAACGCTTGCTGCACAACTGATCAATATTGACGTCATAGATGATATTACATATAATTGAATATACTAGTAAAACCGTTCCTAAAACTAAACTTCTTAATATGACATTTTCTCTAAACAGCTCGATATGACATTAAATATTTATGGATCAAAAAAGATGTTTCAGCCGGGTAATTCAATTGAAACTGCCTTTTAACTTGTATCATATTCTAACGAAATCTTTCGTTCTCTTAATGTTTTAGAGAAAACCAACAATTTCATAGTTTGTTTAATCCGATCAACACTGTTCTCTCAACCCGAGAACTGTTAAGATACTACTGCTGTGTACAGCCATCTAAATACGGCAATAATACTATTTTCTGTTAAAACAGAAACCTATTTACCATTCTCAGTTATTTTATTTCTCACTACCAGAACACTGCTCTGCTCCATTCGGAGTATATAAATGTTTCAAGCATTTGTTACTTAGCTAATGTACTTAAACAATACTTTATTTTGTAAATACTAACATTTTCTGTAATTGTTGCTCTCTTCTCCCTATATTCTGAAACAGTAATTTTAATTTAGGAAGAAAATTTTTAAATTACTTGTTATAACAATACTTACTTTAATTATTTATTTAATTCCAAGTATATAGTAATTATCCTTCCTATTAAAACACGGCATTAAACGATGTCATGAGTTCCACATTTTAAATACCTGGGAGTAATAATCCAATCATCCTGACTGAGCATGAGACCTAAAAGAAAACGATTTACAAAACTTCAGAAGGCCTACAGGAATGGTCATCAACTGAATTTGATTAAGATCCAATCAAAATTTTAATGAGACTACCACTAACTTTTTATTTAGGTCTATACTGACCTTGGAGCTTGCTGACCTTTGGGCCTTGCTGACAATTTAGTAACAATTTAGTTACGGCAATCATGCTAAATCTTAATACTAATTGTTAATTTCAAAAAGGTTTGAGCAATAACATGTAACAACAGATTCAAACTACTGTAGGCCCGGGCACAAAATGAGAAGTCTTTTGTATTTTGTAGCGCGGCGTATCACGAGCTACTTTCAGCCTGATCGTGATCGTAAACTTGTTCAGCAAGCAGCAGCCCTCAATAACATCTGCATACAAAAAAACGTATTCTCTAGAGTCGCGGTCAGCAAAAAATTGAGTCGGCGATCCGCTAGTTGGTGAACACTGGCGTACGACTCACTTGAAACCACTACAACAAAAAAATAGAGCTCCATCAACGGAAAATTCAGACACCGCAACACAAATGTACTTCAAGAAGCACGATACGCGGTGGAAATTGCACTGATTCTCTGCCAAAAAACAATAAAATAAATAGATAAAAAGGAAATAAAACTGCTTAGGGAAGTGTTTGGAATATTGTACAAAGATGGAATATGGATTAAACGAACATCATTAGAAATCTACAAAGACAAAGAAATGACCACAGATACATTCAAAAGAGGGAGAGTAAGATTTTGTAGACACATACACAGAATGGACAAGTACAGAATAACAAACACCAGCAAAAAAGCCAGAACGGGTTACTCAAACATGAAGAGACGACGAACAGTATGATGTATTTGTAGACTTCAGAAGCTTAATAAATATCACAGAAAGTGACTCGAAAAATCGCGAATATTCAGAAAAATCATAACCACAAATTCGAACAAGGTACCACAGTGAGTGGAAGAAGCAAGTGGACAGAGGAACGGTGAAGGAAACGTAGTGAACACATGAAGAACATTTTGAAGGAATTTGAGACGGCAAGAAGAAACAGAAGGAAAACATGAAGCATTCAAGTTCTTACGATCTCTTCAACAAGGAACATACGTATATAATGCTAATAAAAATTATTATTTTCAACTAGTTTAAATGATTAACTTTCTTAACGATTTAAAAAAGAACCTTCTTCTTAACGTATTACGCGTAATTCATTATTCGCTTAATTTTTACGAACTTCAAAAGTAAAATACTACCTAAGTATTACCTTATTTACGCCTATCATATTTTACAAAGGAGTATTGCAGGAACGAAAATAATTAATATTTTTAAAATGTTAAGAAAGAAGAAAAGTCTGCGAAAAACAAAACAATGAACAATTATCCTGTAAATCTCGAAGAACTATATTTAAAAGGAAATTAAACAAGACGAAGTGGTATTAAAGAGCCATGCAAGTTGTCTTATAGTATAACGGTACTTAATTACAGTAAAAAAAAACAATTAAGAAGAAAACTGAAAAAAAAATTTAATTAAACTTTTTACTCTGACATAAAATTTGGTTGCATGTACTCAAAGTCTGAACACAAGCTGGAGATACATTCATTGTTGTTTGTAATCTGCATAATTACTAGTACAGTCCATTTATTTTTGTTATGTTCCTCAGTCATATTTTTGCATATCTAAAATTTAATAAAAGCCCTGAATTGAAATGTGTTAAACTCTACTACCGGGATTCCCCTCTATATTTTCATGATTACTATCAACATAGTCAGGCTATTTGTAAATATAAATAGAATATTAATCCACCGTTGGAGTTCCCCTATTGAGTAGTGGTGGTGTCCTTAACGTCATAACGCCAATTTCTTGCAAATAATACCATAATATTCACTGGTTGTATTTTATATAGTTGTGAATATATAAACTCAGTTAAGAAAAGAAATACAATATTGTTTTAAGTTCTGTTTTGTTTAGGTATACTTGTGCAAAAAGGGGAGTCGATAAAGTTCAAACACATTCCGTAAAATATTTGTGATATTTTTATCAGGTATACACCTCTTGAATAACAACATAGATTTGCTCTTTTTTATTATTTAAAGCGGTGTTTACATGGTTTTGATAATACTGTTAAGATCTAACATAGCAGTACTGTAACCAGCAAAGCAATTTTTAGTTTAAAGTTGGATCAACGGCTTGGTTGTCAGCTACTACTTTGGTTAAGGAATGGTGGGTATGAATGTGTTATAATTTTCCAGGCTCCAGCCGGGAATCGAATCCGGGATCTGCCGCTTTGAAGCGTAGCTCACTAACCACCGGGCCACGTAGGGGGTTGACATTTTTATTTAAAATATGATCATTGCGATCATTTATGCGGTTGTAATAAAAATTTTACGTACATTTTTATTATTTTAATGTTATGGTTTTAGTTTTATTACACAACGGTTTTCGTTAGCGGCAAACTTTTATCACCCTGTGAATGAGTTTTAACAACCATTTTTAATTTATTTAGAATGAAAAAGAGCATAACCTTGTCACATTGATTGACTTGACTGTACTAGTCTTACTTTAACATCCTCGGTATCCGTTGAAACAATTGCATTGTTAAAGCGATAGCAGTTCGTTATCATTTTCAATTTTTTAAGTAAAATAATGTAGGCAACATCATTAATACAATACTGATATTAATTGAAAATGAATAGTTCAAAGACATTGATGGTTTATTTTTGTTGTTGTTTAGGTCATCAGCTGAAAGGCTGGTTTGAACCTGTAGAGGTTTTACTAAGTAAAACGAGGAGAGAGGTGGTTTATTATTCCTTCCTCACTGAGTGGAAAAGTACGGTTATCAGCTTGCCGGGCCCTCTGAAGAGCATATATTTTCCACTCTGCAAATTAAACCTTCACTTATTCACCACAGGGTCTGCCTGTATAATGAAATCCATTACTTTCAGAGGAGACAACTCTGATTAGTGTCTTTTGCACCTCTACCTCTTCTGTTCGTAAATGATTCAGTCATTTAATTGGCTGACCATGTGATATGAAACAGAGCTATTTCATTTAGCCCTGCAAAGAAAAACAAACGATCCTCAGCGTATATGAAGAAAAACCTTAGTTTTGCAATGTTTTCACCTCATATTTCCCGAATACGTAATATGCAATTGTAATTTAGGCTTCTATTGCCCTAACAAAAGTTATTAAGGTATTCGTTATTAGGATATTATTAATATTTTGAGATTTTAAGTACAGTAGTCTCTGTAGAAGACAACGCTTTGATGAAGAACAGTAAATGTGAAACGTTAGTGTCAAGTAATAAAAATATATTTATGATTATCGTTGACAAGATTAACATATTAGAAGAAGCTTAAAATAAGAAAGAATTCATTAGAGAAAATACTTTAAATTTCTGATCAACCCGAAATGAGTGTACGTACAAACAAAATTAAAACAAAGCCAAATCAATGTTATTTTAGTTCCCCTCAAAAATGCAAATGTTTGCATTGCTACGAGTACCCTACAATGTAGTGTCGAACGAAGGTATCGTAAAAAGACTGAACGCTCCAAATACACGTCTGAATAATCAATTCAAAGACTGCGTATCTCCCAGTGTTGTTCAATTGTATCCGACTTGATTGAAATACTGCAAAAGTAAGGAATTAATAATAAATCAATAAACAATGTCAAGAACAAACAGATGTACTCAAACCTTTTCTTTACTGAGAAGTTTATTCTAATCTTTTATTCATTCTTGTACTGTGTGCTATTTTTGCTAAATAAAATAAATTCTACTGATATTTTTCCGCAATAAAAATTCTGATATAATATATCTCATGCATGGCACAAAATAACTTTTTTCTTCCCTCATCCACATTCTCTCTTTAAGTGCATACAGAATATTATTATTTTAAGTAGCAACTTTAAAATTTTATACGCGAATACATTTTAAATTGATTCTTATATAATACATTTAAATTGAATAAAATATATTTTATTAAATTCCTCCAGTTTTTAGAATTACTTATTACTAGCTTGTAATATCATACTTAATACGATTGCTTATCGATCCAATTTAGTAGGTATGAATAAACATAAAAATATTGAAAAGAGATTGCTAACGCCTTCTTGTAAGCTGCATTTGTTTGGATGATCTTATTGGCAATAATCTATATATTCACACTCTTTTATTATAATTGGCTTACTCTCCTGAATTTTCGAGTTAAGAAAAATCTTTGAAAAGAATCTTTCGTTTTCAATTCAATCAGTTATTTACAAAGAAGGAACTTCTTTTTCAATATCAAAGAGGAACATTCGTGATAATTTTTGTACAATACGATGAGAAAACTTATAAAACTTTTATAAATAATGATAAAAATTATTTGTCAAATTTGGTATTGAACTGTAATAATTATTGATGTTACAATATAATAATAATAATAATAATAATTTTTACTATAGTTGTGTTATACTTCTATTACGTACGGGGGCTAATAAGCAAAAGTCTATAAAAAGTTGGTTAATTAAGCTAAATTAATTAATAATCTATAAATGTACAGTTTTGTAAATTCATACTAAAAAAATAATTATCTGAAAGTCTATGTTTGCGACCTAGATATTCTCGTTTATTCAAGAGAACAATATTAATAGTAAGCGGATTTGGAGATATCAGATTCGTTAAATAAATTTCATTCCGGTTTAAATAATAAAAGAACCTTAATTAATTCATTGTAGTTTTTATTTCAAGTTGAAACTAATGATTCAAATCATCGAATCCAACCAAATGGATGGTTTACAACAAGATACAATGAAACTAATCAATACAATGAAACAAAAACGGATTTCTGTTGGTAGATGTTTAATGATATCACCGGAAGTTAGATTGGATACACAGATACTAAACAAAATATGGGAAAGATATAAACACACATTTCGATTTTGAAGTTAAAAGAAGACATGAAAGATTGGATCTGACACTAAAGGATAACAGAGAAACTGAAAGAATTGAAGGATAATACTAATAGGTTTCAATCTAGGACAAACAAATCAAGATTAGTCATTAGGGTCTTTTAAAACGGAAAAAGAAAAGCAAGATCTGGTAGGATGATAAAGTATTAGAAATCAAGAAAATTTAAAAACCCAAATTAAGAAACATGTTAGAGCGGAGAAATAATAAAAGACTAAAGTGGTTCAATGAGGTCATGAAAAAAGAGAAAGTTGCGTTATTATCTTGAGAATTAGTGACTACTATGAGTTATGGAACTGTAGGTTTTTGACATGCAATAATTTCCAGAGCCTACCTGGGAATCGAAACTGGGAACTTCTGCTTTTTAAATGCGCTAAATCATTACACTGCAGAGAATGTCTAAATTTTTTAATTATTCAAAACAAAACTGCTCACAAAACTTTATATGAAACTAAGTAGAAATTTGGAAGTTTCTTCACATAATTGTTCAGTAAAAGTTTTTTTTTGTGTTCCAGAATAAGAGCAACTAATTTTTCTAATTAACTTTCATAATGCTTTTATAAAAAATTAAATTACAGTTATGAGAATTCAATATTAAAAAATAAACAAGGAAAATATGAAACAATTTACAAATTGAATATTGGATTAATGAAGATAAAATCATAAATTTTTTCTTATTTTCCTTGGGTTATTTTTAATATTGGCTTCTCATAAACGTACATAATTTTTTAATAGAAATATTATTAATAAATTAAAACAACGATTTTCGCCTACAGCAAACCTTTGAACTGATGACAAAAATTCAGAATTAATCCTCATCCGAATTTACACCGCTGTGTTTTTGTGCAGAAAACACTGAAAGGTTTGTATCGTAAGAGTTGATGAATTTTATAAGGTTGTTTAAAGATTATTTCTAAAAATGTTTTAGAATACTTGCTTTTATTTTTAATTTTTGTGAAGTTAAACATTATTATATTCGAGGTTATTCAAAATATTTATTTTTGTAAAATCTGCTTGATATAAAAATGATCTCAATAAACTGAAAATTCCATCTAACTTTAATTAAATTTATTGTAATCAAGAAAATTGTTTTTGCAGTTCATTTTACTGGAAAAGTTAAGATTTTATTACCATATCATTTATACTTTCCTGGTAGTAATAAACATTTACACTCATGTGGTAACAAGGTTGGATTAATCTACTAACAATTCATATCTACTTTAAGAGAAATGCATTTTCCGGAATATAAATTCAAAGGTAAACTTTATATAGCTATTTTAAAGGAAAACTGATTTTGTTAAAAACACAATAAAATGCAAAGAAAATGCAAACAGTACTAAAATCTGCGGTAATTTTCTATTTCTAAAAAAGCGGTTCGTTCTCAATTAATGAACCTTGTAATGAAAGAACATCAAGTAATTTACTACTGCTGTAATCATGATTTCGCTCTGTAATGGAAGACTTGATTAAATATTTAAAGTTTGCACATCACAAGTTACTGTTCTGATTAACAATAGTCAAAGCTAATGGCGGATCCTGTAATTTAATTTATTGGCATTCCTTGTTTCGGCCGATGAAACGTTTAGTTGATTTTGTATAGTTCTATACTATGCTTTGTTACCGTTGTAGAAGGATTGAGTTATACATAATTAATACAAAACATGTTTAAGTGAAAGCACTTTTAAAATTCCGTAGCTGGTTCTGGCTTTGGAAATACAAACTACAAAATGCATACACAATAAACGACCAAAATTGCAGTGTCCAATTGAAATCTATAAGTTATTGCTAGACAGTAAATTTATGAATTAGTTATTTTGTATTTACTTGTAACACAATAAAGGAAAACATAGTTACTAGTTCAATTATCAAAGCTCATGTAAATGAGATGACGGTTTACTTTTTATTAATTCTCGCATCAATTACGTAGTTGTTATTTGTTTAGCAATGGCTACACTAGGATTTAAACAATAGCTACGGGTTAGAATGACGTGAAAATTTTCCAGACATGATTTAACTAAAATTGAACCAATGACCTTACGCTTTTTAATGTATATAACACTCTATTACTGCACCACAATGGCGAACAATATAACACTGTTTTTAATTAATTATTTATTTAATCCTACAACAAACAAAATGAGTACTGAAACTGCAATAGCAGTATTTAATTAAGGCATTAAAACTAAACAAATTCGAGACTAGGATTCGAACGTGGAGCAAACAAATAACTAATTTTGTTGAATTTGATTATAAACATGGCACAGTGTAGTTGTAATATTAATTATATTGAATAAATAATTGTTCCTGGATAACACTAAACACACAATTTTAAACAGATTCTGTTTGTCTCCGTGATAGGGCCGAGTCCTTTCCAACGAGCCGACACAACTCAAGTAATTGTGATTTGGAAACTACATTACTACATTTTATAACAATAAAATATGTATGTATTACATAAGTTTGTATGTTAACTCATTTTATAGATTTTTAAGTTGCAGCTCCTTTCTTTAGAAAGATACTGGAAAGTATTGGAATTGGTCTCTTAGAATTATCTGGTTAAAAATGTTGGAAGAAACTTTAAAAGCAATGGGAGACGGAAAGAATTATTTTTTGAAGAGAAAACTAATTTTAGAGAAGTAGCAATACGTAAATCTAGTCTTTTTCTATGTTATTTTGTCTGCTTAAGTAAGTTTTTAGGCTGCTGACAAGTGATATTTGTGTTTCGTTTCCCTAACTCGTGTTTTATATTTTTAAAATGATCGTAAACATAAGCGATTTGTTTACAAGGGAAAATAAATGTAGGTTTTGTTATAGTTAGATTTCTATGCCTAACTGTTGTAACATTTAAACAGAATCTTTTCGAGGCAAATTTAAATTACATTATTTTATTGCGAACAAAGAAACAGCTTTCACTACCAATTATATTTCCTTTGTTATTGCGGTCGGTCGATAACACTGTGTATCATTACGCTTGTAGAGGCTTCTACCCTTGGTGATTACTTGTCAATTATATTCAAACCACGTACAGATACCACAGATTCTCAATACGATTAACACATCAACGACGGATTATCTAATTCGTGTTCAATTCAACACCATTACTCCTACATCGATTTCCAAAATTATTTTTGTCTAGTAACACAACTTTGGTTCTTGCATACGATTATTTTGGATACTGATACAGGAATATTGGATTGCTTTGTCAGTCTCTGACTCAAAATATTTAAATTTAAGTGATATCAAACCAAATTTCACATCTTCTACTGATAACATTATAAATAATTTTTGTGAATTGATTTTGTAATTTTGAATAATCTAAAAAGTTCTGAAATGTGTAAATGTTTTAAAGAAATTAAGTAACTTCCAAAATAATACATGTCTTCACTTATAAAACCAATAAAAATTTTATCCTTTGGTAAGGTAATCAATGAAACTGCATTTAGCAAATAAATTATATTTATAACAAAGAAAGAGATGTTATTCACACCGTACAAAATTTAGGGCACCAGTATCAATCGATTTTCACATTTTGTGATCTACAAAGGGGCAATAGATTTGTCTTTAAAATTATGTTTTTAAAATTGGTATACTTGTAGTTTTGGTAGAAGGTTTACAAGGAGGTTTGTTAGTAAACCTGTATATTTTATTTTTAAAACGGTAAAATTTTTATCTTATTTATTTTTTTAGAGCTTTAACTCTCCCACAACTATTTTAATATAATTTATTTAGTAAATTTAAGGTTACAGTCGCCGTCACAATTTGTACGATAAGTATCCTTAGGAACGGTCTCCGGGTCTATGCCTTCTGGCGGCCAATCGGCGGGAAAGTGACGGGAGAAATGCCTGCTAACCACTACCTATAGGTAATGGTATAGGGTAAAGGTATAGGGTTGTTTTACCCTACGTATCAACTAGCCCCGGTCTCTCCTACATATACAGAAATATCCAAAATTATTCGCTACTATTTCACTTTGGACAACTTTGGAAACGACAAACGTTAACCTAGTAAATAAACAATGTCTATAATGTATATGGAGAAAACATTTTCACGATTGGGCTATAGGATTAAATTATTCTGTTTTTAAGTTATTGTAAGAAAATCACAAGTAGAGCGGGAAAATATTAAAACAATTGTTTCCGTTTAGTCTTTTTTTGCTCAATAACGCACTAAATAAGCTGTTCATTTAATTTTAACCAGCACGTATATCATCCCTTAATTTTCGTACCAAACTGAAACATTGCACTGAAATAAATTTGAACAAATTTCTCTAACGATTAATTTTTTTTTGACCAATGTAAATTTTATGGGGATGCTAATAAATCATAAGTGGAACTGTTTAAATCAGATTTGTTTGCTAATTTACAATACAGATTAACATAATAATGAAAGATCTTTGTTGCAGTATTGATAAAACTTTTATAAATTTTGTTAATTAATCTGTATATGTATATGATAAATGTAGGCTATACCAATCGATATCTGCATTTCTCTGTCCTAGAATTTCCTGTTAGCTAAAGAAGAGAGAATCCCCGTTATATTATTATTATTATTACACGTTTGTCACACTATCATTATTAGACGTAGGTATGTAGATGTTTTGTAAACACACAAAATATATTTTGTGAATTTAATGAACGAAGTGATAACAGTCACTAATTTTGCTACTTCAGTTGTAGGTATATGCTTTATGTTATAAGAAACTCTTATAACTTACAACTTAGAACTTTATTGTGTAAATGCGATTTATTTCTAAATCTTACAACTTTTATGTTGTAAGAAACAGAATTTAAAGTACAATTCAGTTAAGGAGAGACTAATGATCATAATTTTGTGATCATTTGATTATTGAAAATGTTAACTTATTAAGTTTGTAATTTTGAATTAGCCTATTCTTGTAAATAGTGCTGATTTAAACCAAGATGCTGTTCTTGAGTTGTTGAATTTTATTAAAACTGAAAGCTGAAATACAGAGAGAACACAAAGTGAGAAAAGATACCTCTTTTCATGTTTTTTTTGTTTTTATTGAAATCCTTGAATTAGTTTTAAAAGTTTTTTCCTCTACCTATTGTAAGTTCAGTATCTCGTTACTTCAAGTATTGATTAAAGCATGTGGAAAAATTCAGATGAGGATACCTAAATTAGGTGGAAAAGTACTCACACAATTCGTAAAAAATAAAGCCGTGGGTCTAGTTAAGATTTTTCCCATTAAGGGTAGGCCCGATATTACTTTACAAATACAAGTTTCAGAAAAACTTATATCAACGTAATGTAAGCACTTTATCTCACAGATAAAAATAAACTAAATAAATATGAGTAAAGAAAACACAAAATATTTTGTGATTTAACGCAATTTATATGGTTTTTATTTATTTGAAGTGCTATTTTCAGTTTTACATAGGTTCATCTTCTTCAGCTGTTAATGCATTTGAATAGCAATATTAAAATATTAAAATTCTGTTTCTATCTGAATGAAATGCTTTTAAAAATTCTACTGTGACGTTAAATCAATATTCGGTGGTATTGTAATACTGTCATTTATGTTTGCGGTATTCTCGAGAATACTTGTCATTTTGTTACAAGAAAATAAATGCTTAAAATGACAAATGAGATATTTATTCTAGAAATGTGTGTTTCATACAATCAATCTAAATATATATCAAGACGCATTCAAATAACGTCGAGCAGTTCAATTCTACCTTCCGAGTGTTATTTGATAATGCAAGTATATTAACATAAACAGTAACTTGTTTTCAAAATAGATCTACTGCTGTTACAAATTTTAAAACAAGAAGTATTTATTGAAATTGAACTTGTACTATTTCATTTGGTTTAACATTGTACTAACAATTTTTATTTTTCTTATTTTCATAATGTTCTAGTACAATGAATTCTTATTTTATAATTTTTCTTTTTATTTTCATGTTTCCGTAAGGTCGTTTTTTAGTGTTATTTAAAAATACTTATAGACTTTCCTTTTTTTAATCTTACATCTAGCGCTGTACACTTGCATAAGCCCTAACCTGTAGATTACTTATATTAACTTCACGTAGTATG
Source organism: Catonia carolina (assembly GCA_035578175.1). Lineage (NCBI taxonomy): Eukaryota > Metazoa > Arthropoda > Insecta > Hemiptera > Achilidae > Catonia > Catonia carolina. Next base: position 110,005,295 of record JAQMRL010000001.1, read on the forward strand.
AGAAGTGGCACCCACTGAAGCATTCCCAGAATACGGAAGTGTTTAAATTTAGATGGGTAGAAATAAATTTTTATTTTTGTTTATTTAAAGTCGCACCAACAGCTGGGTCATTAACGACTACGGTGGATTTTGGCACGCAGTTATTTCCAGACTCTAGCCGGAAATCGAACCCGGAACCTCCACTTAGTAGACCATCGCGCTAAACACTACGTCACGGAAGCGGCAATAAATAAAATTTAGTTTTTAAAAAACTGACTACTGTTATCGCTGCTACAGTAAATATTCTCAACTCTACGATTTTCCAAGTCTACGTAAATTTGGAAAGTACCTTATAGACAAAAATTTGAACAAATTCATTTGGCTATTTGTGAAACTCGACAAATATGTCTGTAATTTGTATCATGATATTAGTTATGTTACGTTTGACGAGAATGGAACTTCAGTTGCATCCTCTAAAATGTTAAATGTTTGTTTCATTCTCAGAATTTTTTAAAAACCCACAGTCGTTTTAACAAGCATGACCCTACCGTACATGGGATTAATTTTTATCAGCTTCTTATTCGAGAGTGTCTGAACACATGCAAAATTAGTTAAAATAAGTCTGATCTGGCACTAATCCATAATTTGTTAATGCGTTATTATAAATAATATTTTTGCGTTTTTACGTTTTACAAAATTGCTTCAACATCTTGGTTACTACCGACTTCTTTGTGTTAAGGCTCGGTGGATTTGGACGTATGATAATTTTCCGACCCTAGCCGGGAATCAACCCAAAATCTTACGCTTTCCAGCGTAGTGGGCAGTTTAAAGTAAATATTTTATGATAGTTTATAGTTCTGAATACTTACCATTAGCAGTTTGATAATTGCAAACATTTCGTGATGAATCTACATATAAAATTATATCTACAACGGTATTAATCTCAGAAAAATATTGGATTTTACTTGGAAGCTCCGATGAAAATATACACATACACACACACACACATATATATATATATATATATATATACACAGACACACATCCCAAATAAAAATTTATTTACTCATTATAAAAGTCATATTAAAAATGAAAGACTGTTTCGTTGTTCAACATTATTTTTTATTGAATTATAAAAGAAGCACAAAGGCTTTCTAAGAATCATGAACAAACAGTTATTTAAAATTAAGACTTGTTCACGTACGCGCTACACATAATTAAGCTCAAGTTGAATTGCTAACTTTCACCGTTGCATTATTTCTCAGAAAAATACGGCTTCGGTATCTAAGGCCACAATACATTAACAAACGAAAAGTAGTAGAACAGATTATAATGTAATAAAACTTTCAACCCAAAAATAAATTTAAAATATTAAAATTTAATTCTTGCTTTACCTCGATATTATAAAGACCAGTTCATTCTAAATTAATTTTTGTCAATAAATAGGTATTCATAACACTGTATCTTTGAGGCATTTGGTTTTCGTAGTTATAAAACGTGTTACTAGGAGAAAAACCAAATGAACAAACTAACAAAAGAATTTGAAATAAGGTCAACATAAATAGAGCAGTTATTAGAAAGGGCACCGTTATTGTATTTTTACCAAGTGTTAACCAAAAAAATATAAGTTTATACAATTTCTACATCAGAAATTTTATTGATACAATTCCGTCTAATAGTTTTGTTTTTATTTATTTGTACATCCCATTTTATTTTACTGTGCATTCCATTTATTTTATCCATATTTGACGTTCAAACTTTCTGCATGATCTATTTTTTATGAATTTTATAAACTTTACTGTGATATATCTTAAATTATTCTGTAAACAAACTGTATGTTAAAATAGCTGATTCTTCTTCTCATAAAATTGTGGTGTTTCCTACAATTCCTTTCTAGGGATTGAATGTACTTTTTTGTGTTTAAAGAGCAGTCACGTCAATAAAGCGTGAAGATATTTGCAGATTCCATTTCATTTATACTAATCCTGCCTGTGTTCAGCCATTCCTGAATAAAAAGCATAAAAACGTTTATATCCTGCATCTTTATTGGCCTTAAAGACAAGTGTTAATAAGTATATCTAGCAAAAGTTGTTGAAGTAATTTTGGTCCGTATAACTACAGAATACTTTCATGAATTTTCGAGAATAGTTTGAGTTAAATGAGAAAACAAATTTTAGAAACAATGTTATAATAAATTTAGACGACTTTTTATGAGTCTTCAAGTATCTGAATGTCATGGTATCTGAATGTAAGAGGATTTTTTGATGGGATCAAAATGTAACAGATTTTCTAGGAACAGTTTTGAGGATCTTAAATAACCGTTACCGTAAAATGATTGTAATAAATTTAACTTTTATTAAAAAGTATAATATAATTAAAAGTGACTTTTACATAATACCTTATGTAATATGATATTCAAACGCTCTTGTGTTTATTCTTTGTTGTCAGAAGCGTTAATAGTGGGGAGGAATAGAATATATTATTTCAATGAGATTATGGTGTAAGTATTATAAAATTTTATTAAGTTCAGCAGCATAAGTTTTATTAAGTTTTACAGTGAAATAAAGAAACGTTCTTTCGTACGGATTTTAATATGATGCATTTAATAAATAACATAAAGTTATTTTTGACAGGCTTTAAGTAAAGAAGCTTTGTTGAATAATATCTTGTTAGCAGGACACTGTTGATTTTTATTTAAGTTTAATTTTGTAAGGTGTCACCGTGTTGATGTTGTTTATTTTAAATTGCTAGTTACCAATTTGCTGAAAACTATAGTTTTTTGAAGTTAAACGTCGTGTTATTGAAATATTTCTGCCGGATAATGTTTTTTTAACAGAGATTTGAATATTCTTGTAACAATAAACTAATGCCATAAGTAGTGTGGTTTAATTAGGGTTCCACTTCACGTTAAACCTAATCAGGGAAGTAATAAATCTGTAATCGGTAGACAAAATAAGTTAATAAAGGTTGGTAAACATTTTTTAAATAATGTACACGAAATCTAATACTTTCGTGTTTTCAAAATATATTAAGGGTACCCGGAATGCTTATGTCCGTAATGTTAATGTAAGGAACATTTTCTCAAAAACTATTACAGTTATCCTGACCAATTTGTTGTGGTTTTTTTCAGGGTTTTCTATACCCAGAGAATTAGTAGCATCTTTATATATTGTTAAGAAGGTAAGAAAATATTTTTTGAAAGTACCACTTTTGAAAATCATAATTTTTTGCCTATTTAAGTGGAAAATGAATAATCAGACGCATTATTTTTACTGTAATATTACTTCAGTACATTATTATTATTATTATTATTATTATTATTATTATTATGGTATAAAAAGCTGTGCAAAAATGTCATTAAAATCCGTTCACAGTTGGCTGAGAAAATGTTCTTTATGTGTCAAAAATTGCTATTTACGGGAAACAAGAAAAAACTAAAAGAGAACACATTATAAATACTGCAAAATAGAAAGTTATCTTCTGATACATTTCAGGATCATAATACAGAAATTTCTCAACTGTTACATTCACAGCTGATCTAATCCCGACGTAAAGTTTTAAAATAAAAACAATATGAATTTATCGCTTGCATTCAAAAAATATATGTGTTTATGCAAACTGGTAACGTATAGAAATTAACGTAAGCGTTCAACATATTTTTTTATTTTGGAGGGGGAATAAAAACTGCAAAACCCCCAACAAATTATACATTATTGGATGTAGAAAACTCTTAAATTTTAATAACGTGCAAAAAACCGGATATGTGAAAATTTTCAATTTTCTCCGTTCCGGGTACCCTTAAATAAACATTCAGTTTTATTTTACGTAATGGAATAAAAGCGAACATATTACTTTTTATTTACTCTTCATAGAATTTGGTATTAAATGAGTCTTTCTGTTTATAAACGAAAAAATATTTTTACTGCGTTTATATGATTCTAAAAGTAATAAATATTTAACCATAAAATACCCCAATAAATTAGTAACACACCAATGGACTGAAAAATTTCGTTCACTTTAGCTTTTAAAAGAAAATCAAATAAATTGCCTTTCGTAAGAAGGTTTTATGATTCATTTTCATATAATACACTGAAAAATAGAATAGTAATACGAGCGAAATAAGAACCTCATAATTTCACTTTATATTTTCTCGCATATAAAATTTATAGTGAGAAATTTAACAATCAACTAAAAATGAATCTTGACAATATCACTGCAAAACCTGTTTAATGAGTGCCTGACCTGTAAAATATTCTCTCTGCTTTAAAAAAAACTTCGAACTGTAAACAATTTAAAGACAACTCGAATTTATTTCGACTTTAAAAGAAAATAAAGGATTACTTCTGAGAGTAAAAATCAGAAAATGAAACTTCTAAAACGAATAAACGGCTTTTTAAAGCTGATCAAGTAAATTACTATTCGTAAGAGGGTTTTGTGAATAATTTTATACACTGCATTGAGACAATAATAAAAATAAAAACCTCACAGTATCTCTAATAAATTAGTAACACGCCAATGAACTGAAAGATTTTCCCCGATTATTCATTTCTCAAAAGTGGCTGAAATGATTTGAAATAGGAAAGTTAAAATATAGTCCTCACGATATATCATGAACACTTTTAACTCATTCAGAATATTTTTATATCGGGCTGTAACGAAACTCTTAGTCAGAGTTCAGTATGTATTGATACCAAAAACATATAGGCGTAAAAGAAATTCACAGAGGTAAAATATTGTTATAAAAATAATCCACATATAAGCTGATAATAGTTTACACGCAACTTAAAATGCGGGTTTTGTAAGTCAACATAATAACGTTTGTTAATTCCTTACTGTACTTTCATGAACCCGGTTACTGACGTACACCTCCACAAACATGATAAAGCTTGTGTAGAATCCTTGTGTAACATATCCCTTTTACTTTGAGCAAAGTTTAAAATCGTTTACAAACATTTTAGCAGACTTGCAAAAGATAATGAACTCTATTATTAAGATTCAACATGTCTTAAGATCTAAGCAAACTAAAAGTATTTTGAAACTAAATTAGATTTTCTTTCACATTAAACCTTATTGCAGGATTTGTTCTCTATTTATATGATTAATGTACGAAACTGAGGCTGGATACCTAGCACTATGGTACGCGTAATGCTTGTATTATCAAAGTAATTTGATAGTATCTTATGCACAAAGGGCTTTAATATACTTTAGGGCGTTAGCTGCCCTCAAAATCTATTACCATGAAATTTCCTTTCTGTACTTAAACTAGTGAAATTATAAATAATTTACTGATAATAATTATAACACTCCAATAATTATAATCAACCAAAAATTAAGAAAAAACCGAATTCGAATTGCAAAAAATATCTTTTATTTTTAGGTTCTAATGATACAAATCAAAATATCAGTTATTTGATAAGCTTTTCAACAAATAATTAGCTTAAGACTTAAGTAATCTACGTGTACTTCAGGAGAAAGTTTATTAGTTTGAAATTACATACATCTAACAGAATTTAAAAAAATATTCAAATCTATTTAGTTAAGTAGCATTAAATATGAATCTTTTCTGAAGAAAGAAATACAGAAAAATGTTCGCCCACATTCAGGAACACTTCTATAAATTTTACAATATCGACTACTACTTACTGCTTATCAGTTGACATATACCGATTGATGGTTGTACTAAAGTATTTTAGAAAAAATCTGGAAAAGATCTAATGGTTTGTAACAAATTGTGATTAGTTGTCTGAAACAAAGAAGTAGACCTATTAGAACAACGGTAAGTATACATTTTTGTCCATCGTGTATTACCCTTTTAGAATAAAAATTTGTCGGTTCTTGTGTTCAAAATTTATGATTTACAAATAACATTTATAGAGGACAATTTTAGTAAAAATTGCTTTAGTCAAAATTGCCTAGCACTTTTAATATTATTAAATAACTATTGTTTTATCATTACTTGTTTAATCTTGGTTTTGTCAGTAAGTGATCTTCCTTTCTAAAAATGTATCAGTGAAAAAGTATGATATGATACTAAAACGCACCATGACATTTCACACAAAAATACACAACTCGACTATTTACCTAAAGTACAACCTAAAGTGTTAGGTTTACTTCGTTGGTTTATTAATATATTGAAACAAAGTAGTAAACAGATTCATTTTCAAAAATTCAAGGACGGGTTAGTGTCATTAAATAGAAAGTGTTTAGTGTAAAACTACCGTAATTCAAAAATTTAGGGACACAAACGCACAAATTTATGGTTGATTTGAAATTTTTGTTGTTCACCTCGGATCCACCATATTTAACTACACTCAAATTATTTAACATAAATAGTCGAGTTGGGTATAACTTTTGTGTGAAATGTCATGGTGCGTTTTAGTATCATATCATAATTTTTCACTGATACATTATCAGAGAGGAAGATCGCCCACTGACCATAAACAAGATTTAACTAGAAACGATGAAATAATGGTTATTTCATTTATTTTTACGTAGCATTCCACACAGAATTTTGAATTTATCATTACCATTTTTTACAATATAACTGTGAATTTATGTAGCAACTTCACAAACTTTTGATGGTATCATTTGCTTTGTTCTCGTTACTTCGGATTTAATAGTGCTTAGTTCATGTGACTTGTTGGCTAACCAATTTTTTACTGAGTATAAAAAATAACGTTAAAATTGTTATAAAAAACACTAAATTAAAGTTACCAAAGTGTTATTTTCTCGTTGGATTTCTCGTGAAGTTTTACACTTACACAAAGCCTTTTGTGGTTAATTGCGGCGATGTTTGACCATCATGCCATTTATGAAACTTAAAGTTGATATCACTGGGCTGAGAAAAATTTTACCTACGTAAACTAAGTTAATTTTTACTCATACATGTAACTAACTCCGTCGTCCTATCATAATTAAAGCTTTTACATCTTATCTTGCAATAGTTAAAAATATTGATTTTGTATTTGAACGCTTAGTTTTTAGTCTGTCTCGTTTTCAGACTGGAAATGCGTTGCTGGAACGGAGGATATGTAATCATGTATAATAATTCCCATACCAATATCCCATGAAAACATTTAGAAATTTTACGTTTCTTCTAAAATTAATATCCAGCAATAAGAACCCTATTTTTGGTTCTAAAAGTTAATTTGTCATCTGCCGGATAATACATGGCCGACTAATGGATTCTAAGATATTATATATATATTTTTTATTTTTTTGATTTAACGTCCTACTATTCTGCATTTACTGCTAATGCAAACTGTGTAGGATGAAATGATTTTGTAACGTATGAAAATATGCTGTGCCTGAATGGAATTAGAACCCAAGACCGCATGATGAGAGGCGAGCACGTTACCTGAGATAACAGCTATCATATACTGAACTCACCTTGCGACACATTAGATAAGGTAGCGTGGGGGGAACTCTATTGATTCAAATAATATTGCTTACACACTCTGGACCTTGTCTTTACTCACCACTAAGCTGATCTAACATATTTCACTTTTCGGATGTCCCTCTTGTAATAAATTATATACATATTATAGAAATATGTTCAATATTAAATTACACTGGGATGGAAAAAATATTATTATGGGAGTCTGGCAAACGGTGATAAGCATATTAACCAAGAACATGTAGGAAAACACATGTCGACTGAGTAGGTTAAATTATGCCACCCGTAAATCGGTGATTCAGAGCAACACGAAAATCACTCGGTACCTCATTCTATACCTAAAAATAAGAAAAAAGGTTTATATAAACAAAGGCCCGAAAACGCTTCATTAACGAGTTCAAAGTTCGCCAAGAATTCAATACCCTCGGTGAAATGATACCATATAGACATTTTTAAGGTTGTAATAAAGAGACAAATCTTATGATTTCTTACGTAGTTTTACCTGATTAGTTGAATAAAATTGGTCCCAGTAATGTATTTTCATCAGTTTTAATGATATCTTACGTAAAACACTAGAATTGGGGCTAAAAAATAACACATTTTTGTCTTTAACGTGAAATTACTTTGGTAAATGGTAAATTAAGGTGTACTTATTATTAATTATATTTTCAGTAAATTTATTTCTAAAAAAAGTAATGTAAATTACTTAAGAAAAAATTTAATACTAAATGATATTTAACTTTATTTCAAAACAAAACAAAATTAATTGTGAAAAAATTTGAACTGCATGAAATTTACTAATATACTAACCAATTTTGTCCATAGGTTGGAAATAACTGCGATTTTTCAATAAATACTGTAGATTTACATAAAACTAATGAATTTCATTTTAAAAACAACGTAAAAATTAGTTACTAGTTACCTACAAAAGGTGCTCAAAGTGGCCCCGTTTTGTTCAATACACAATTTCGGTTTAAAATGGCCACCACGGTCTCCCGAACTTACGCCATCAGACTTTTTTCTATGGGGTTGGATGAAGTCAATTGTTTATTTAAAACGAATTAACACACCCCGGCTTCTAAGCAGGAGTCCCAGTTAGATTCCTGGTCAAGTCTGGCATTTTTTCATGTCTTATTTTTATACGTGATCCTTCTCACCGTCTGCAGTAGCAGAAATTGTAAAACAGTCAGACGTAAAACAAAAAAAAAACCACAAGAAGAGTATTAAGAAATCGCATAATAGAAACAGCAGAAACTATTAGATTATACCCCTAACATTATCAGACGCGCTAGAAAAGAATGAATTGGTCGAGTGAAATTGTGTATTGAACAAAACGAGCATAGAAACTACTAAATATGGTTTTGTTTTAAATTCAAACTTACCAAAACAATCAAATGGTTTTGAACGTTAACCACTAATTTAACACAAGCCCTAATTAAGTACATTTCAAACACATTTTTTTGTGTAACATATCATCAAATTATTAAGGTTTTGCTTTCCATAATTACAAAAATATATAATTACTAAACTTTTACCTTTTCATCAAATCCCCAAAAGTATTTGGTGTTCTTCATAAATAAGTAAACTTTTTAACAAAAAAAAAAGTTAGTCATCTACAATTTTACATACACTTCAAATTATATTTATATAGTTGAAATTTCTAAACTGGTAATTTTTCAACTCGATGAAATTAATGGAATATTAATTAAAACAGTAACAGGTTACCTATCTTATTTGTACGTGAAAGTTTTCAAACTTTAATAAATTAAAATTTAAACATTTTTACAAAAGTGTATTAGTGCCTGGTAACTTTGTAAGTACTCTGCAGGGTAGAATGTTTTAAAAGTTTTAGTAGTTGTAAGTAAAGAAAAGTTAAGAGTGAATGTCCGTTGTAGAAAAGTAACTTACCATAATTTTTTCTGAATTATGAGTTTTGTACCTGTAAGTAAATAAGTATTTCTACTTCTCTGATGCCCATTTGCTAGTTCAAGAAAATAAATACAATTCTTTATATACGGCTTTGTAACTTAGACCGTAAGCGTTGTGAGTCAAACAGAAATGAGTCAAGAATAAATTTCAATAAGTATTTTGATTTACTCCTAAATGTAACAACTAAAATGGAGTCACCCGATGGTGACATTAAGTGGCTTGCGTAAACCTTAAATGTATGGGATCCTGAAAAGAGCCGTTAATGTGTGTCGGTCTAGGTAGGTCACAGGTGGAGGACCGCTGTGGGCATCGGTCACGGTAGCCGACAACGGCGGTTACAAGGCCGAGTCGGCGAGCAGAAGCATCATCTTCTCTCTTGTGGGGCAGTCGATAGGTCTTCGTCGTAGTGTCCAGATGGTTGTTGTCTGGTTGGAGCTATAGTTTGGAATGATGATGGGGCTCAATGTAGTGATCTTATTTATATCAGAGAACAGGAGTAGGAGCGGTTACTAACCCTCTACATTGCCGAAAAATCTGTTGGCCTTGTCGGAAGTATTGTTAGCCTTCCTCTTTCGACATGTCGGAGTAATTGTCGGCCAGCAGTACCGCAATCCTAATTAGGGGGCCGCAGTGACAATAGTTATTTTACTTTTGTAAAGATCTCAGTTTGTAATTCCAACAATACAGAACAAAAAATGACACTACGAGCTTAAATTTGAATTGAGTATGAAAATATTGATCAAGTATACATCCTTCTACGTTTTACAACGTAACGTATCTGTTTCACAAGTTATTAAAAAATGAATTAAGAGTAAAATTTTAAATAATAATTAAACCTTTATTTATATTGTCAAGATTTTTTTTATATTTACAAATCGTGTTAGACATTCAAGAAAGCTCAGAAGCCAATTTTGAATTTTTTATAATTATTCTAGAAAGTTTTACAGGAATTTAAATCAAAGTAACCAATATCATAACTATTCGAAATGAATACATATGAAATGATAAATAATTAAAAATAGATTTAATAATATTTTTAAACTAATATAAATTAGAAGTTGTAATCAGTTAATTAAACAAATTTTTTATTTTTTATTAGGGGATGATGCCTGCCCTGCATAAGTGTTGCCTTGTGCGTAGGTAATGAAATAAAGGGATATATACATGAAAAAATGTCAAATCTTACCGGGAAACGAACCCTGGCTTTGAAGCTGACCACTACACGAACGGACCGACCACACACCAACTGATTCGTTATTGACGAGTGCGTTGCCTTTCTAATTGTACAATAACAGTGAAATTAACATGTTGAAATTCTTGACTCTACCAAGGAACCGAATTCTAGAGCTTCACTGTTCAATCTAACATTCTAGACTTGCTCCACAAAGGAGATATTGATTTGTTGTTTTTATTTATTTTCATAAAGCTTTTACAAACTTTAAAAATTCTCCGATGGTGTAATTTTTTTACGACGTGTCAAAATCCAATTGATCAAATCTAGAAGTATTGCAAGCAATAGATAAAGTTTACAAAGATGATTTACGGTTTCTATTCTCAAGTGAAAATTTTTAACATTGTGAATAATCTTCATATCTAATAAAAGCCAACTCGTAAGAATATAAAACTGTACAGGACTAGATAGCTTACTTGCCCCATTGCTTAAAATTAAGAATATTTATTTCAATAATGCATTATTTAATAATTCATCCTTTCTAGAAAAAAATACTTCAAATATTATGTACGTTCGTGTAGTTCAAGAATTGTTATTTTAAATTTGTAGTGTTTGACATTAAAGGACGAAATCATTTATTGTAACGTCAGTTAGAGTTTGACGACAAACAAACAAGATAACGTTCTGTCAGTTAAACATAAATATGTTCTTTGATTTATCGTGAATTTAAAATTACATTATTAAATGAATAAACCCACTAATGATCAATCATTATAAAGTACAATACAAACGTCAAACGATGTAAAATTTTAATGGAAAACTTGTACGTTTGTATTGCAGAATAGAGCTAAGCCGGAAATTAACTTTTTATCTTCCAGCTATTTTTCTTTTGTTTACCACAATGTCAACTACATAGAGAAAAAAATTATCAGTATAAAAATATAGATTATTTGTGTATGACAATTTTAGTTTCAGTTATGACTATAAATTGAAAAGAAATTATTTCTTTTTTTAATATTGGTTTCATTTGATAGCGTAGTTCTAAGACGAAGATCCCCATATGCTTTTATGTCTCGGTTGTTGTACACTACCCTATTCTGCCTTTATAAAATATGATTACTACAGAAAAAGTAATTATGCAAAAGACGAGTCTTGTTCCAACGACGACGTCCCGGATGATACTCGTATGGTAATATAACGCGTCCCGTATTATACAGAATATCCTACATAGTAACACCAAGTAGTTTGGATAAGCTAACTTGCAAACTTTATCGTAATGTTCGGTACATAATCTCTTAAAATAGAATTACGTATATAAATTTAGGTATATATTAATATATTCACACAGGAATTAAAAAAAACAGGCTAAAATATTTATAATATTTGACACCTTCCTTAATTTGAGTAATAAAATGATTTAAAACAATTTTATATTATTTATTAACAAATGTTTTCTTTTATGCAATAATGTACCGAAATGCGTCGGTACACTCTAACTATATTTATCTGAACCAAAAATACTGAGCCTTGATATTAACTTTAAAAACTAAGAACATAATTATTTAATATATGTATTTACTTTACTTTTGTCAGCCGTTTACCCCAAGTTAATGCTATGCAACAGGTATTTTTTGTCATAAGTAAAATTAAAGATTATTTCCTGCACGCGAAGACTTAACAATACGAAGAGATGTATAAAGAGCTAACTTTTTTAAAAAGTTCATTCGTTTTAAAACAACTTTTCAAGCAATATTAGGTTTAAAACATTTTTAATATATTGTTTCATTTATTAAAAAGATTATTTAAAAGTTTTATTCGTTCTAAAGTTTACTTGAAATAAACAAAGTAGAATAATTTTAAAATTAGATTTGGTTAAGTGGAAAGTCAACATAGTTATATAATATATTTTCAACGAACCCTAACGTCGGAAACAAAAAATAAAAAAAGTAGTACTTACGAGTGTGTTGTCAACGGTATCGTATCATTCATGCAACAATCCGGGACACTGCAGCAGTACGAATACAGACTCACCAATGCCAGCCCCCGGCAGAATTCCGACGTTATCCTTTCTCGAGTTATACCGAAAGTTACCGAGCTATCACGAACACAAAAGACTACCACGCATTATTGGTTTTCTAGGTGGTGATAGTGTTCTCTCCTCTCGTAATCCATAGATGATAATAATTACCTGTTACAATACTAGAAAACATATGCTACGATACTATAAAACAATACACATTTAGGAAAGCTGTTCTTTAATCAGTGGGTTTTAAGATACTATTAAACTTATCCCCTTGTTTCTAAAACCACTTAATTTTTAGAAAAATATAACTGTGACAAAGTGTTATATTTTAATAAAGAATTAACTTTGTAAAAGTAATTAATTTTTAACTTTATAAGTGCACTCGACAAAAATGTACACCAAACATTTTATATTCATAGGCCTGCTATACATTCTATCTCACTTGCTTTTTTATCATTCCTGATCCAAACCTATTTTTTGTTATTCTCTTTTCCGAGATAAAATTAATATATTAAGTTGACCAAGCGGTAAAATTTTTTTATTACTGTATGTTCTAAAAACAGGTGTAGCGTAGCATCTTCTTCATATATAGGCCTAAATATTAATTAATTAATTAAACAACAATTTATTATTTTTAATTAATTATGCGCGTGTGTTGTAAGGATGTTTTTATATTTTAAATATTTTATTTTTCTCTGACTCCCTCTTTCTTTGTGGTGTTGGCATATTATTTTCTCATTAATGTTTCGTACACATATTTTACATGCTATTTTTTATAATTTTAGTAATTGTTATTTATAGAAATATTCCCATGTGATGTTTTTGGTTTTCTCTTTCATTTAATTTGCTAGCCACTCTACGCTCGCTACGCTTTACGGCAAACAAAACTAAAATCATTTAACTTCTCCCATAACATTGTTAAAAGACAAATCACTGGATACAAATTAAACCATTTTTAGTACTGGATACAAGAACTTTATTGACATTAATATGAATCACCTGTGGAAAGAGATAATTACGGCTTAAAATAACTTTATTAACCTATGGTAAAATCATTTCTTAAAAAAAATGGTACAGTCATTTGATTTTTGTAAGGTTTGCAAACTTTCAATGCAGAAATCGTTTGTGATATTATTTTTTAGACAGCTTCCTTGTAAATAATTAACAAAAAATTTGGTGTGAAACACTCACTCGACTTTCTCTAGCCAATGCAAATAATTAATAATATAACCGGACATTAGTAATAAAGCATTAAAAATGAACAAAAAACTAACCTCAAAAACATAATCTTATTTCAATCATGAGTGAAAGACGCTAAATGAATTAACTTTAGTTTGGCTTAAAAATACGGAAAATCACTCTTTCACGCTAAACTAGGCATAAAACCCTGTTTAACAAGCGCCTACCTATGTTATTCAGGAAGTTTTAAGCTTTCTGGCAGTGAAAGAATTTTTGAAATAGGGTTAGTGTGTCTGGCATTACCTTGTGCAAACAAACAAATGTTAATTCTTTCTAATATTAGTAGACTATATTTGTAATTATGAAACGTATGAAAGTATAATTTATTAAAAAAAAGGCTTTCAATTTTATACATGTATTTTGTACACCTGTTAAGAATTACTTACAAAAAGTTTAACAAAAACTTCATATATAGGCCTACTGTTAATGGTAATTAATAATATAACCTGACATTAGTAATAAAGCATTAAAAATGAACAAAAAACTAACCTCAAAAACATAATCTTACGGCCACTAATTTATTATACCACTCATTATTTGGTAGGATGTTTGGCTTAAAAATACGGAAAATCACTCTTTCACGCTAAACTAGGCATAAAACCCTGTTTAACAAGCGCCTACCTATGTTATTCAGGAAGTTTTAAGCTTTCTGGCAGTGAAAGAATTTTTGAAATAGGGTTAGTGTGTCTGACATTACCTTGTGCAAACAAACAAATGTTAATTCTTTCTAATATTAGTAGACTATATTTGTAATCATGAAACTTATGAAAGTATAATTTATTAAAAAAAGACTTTCAATTTTATACATGTATTTTGTACACCTGTTAAGAATTACTTACAAAAAGTTTAACAAAAACTTTCAATAAAATATGTTAATATTGTTTATGATAATGTTAGAGAATACAGCACTCAGCAGTGTTTCTTCCGTCTGATCTGATTATTGTAGGTGTTAAAAGGTTATTTATTGGGTCCAGATGATGTACAAGTTTTCAGAAAGTTGAAAAATAAAGTATTTTTTTCTCTGGTAATAAGTAAATAAGTTTAGGATGTAACACATATGTATTCAATTAAATATTTTGTAAAATTGATAATTCTTTTTAAAATTAAAAAAGTATGAGTTAATTAATATAAATGGTTATTTTAACAGTTAATTGAAATTTATTTATTCGTAATATGATTAAATGGACAAAATTCAATATGTCTGAGAACTATTTGAATATCTTGAAATAATACGAAGAAACTATTTTTAAAAGGTTATTGTGGTTACTAAAAACACAAAATAGAAATTTCTGCCCAATTTAAAGTACTAGGGAACTAACGAAAGAGATCGATCTCCGGGCTACGTGATAAGTTTTTAAAACTTGATACGGCCGTTATAAAAGTGTGTTGAATAATTTATAATTTAAGTGTCCTAAATTGACGGATGCGTAATGTTTTTATTTCAAAGGGGCAGTTTTACATGCGTGAAACACATATTACTTTTTTATTCCATGCAACCAATAAATAGCATCCGTAAGATATTTCGTAACATTAATTTTGTATAAATTCTCTTGATCCAGAAATATTTATATGATTTTTATATTCTACTAGGTAATTGACTAATTGTTACGTTGAGTAAAAACTGTATCCTCGCGGCGTGTGAGTTTATTTTTAACCTTATAACATCACATTCACTGGTTGTATTTTGTACAGTGTGAATAAATAAACTAAGTTAAAAAAAATATATTGTTAATCTTAGAGGGTGCATCAAATAGATTGGTTAATTGGTCTTTTCAATGTTTCCTTTGCTTCTCACTTTAGTTTTTCTAGATATTACTTTACCAACACTAATGACGACTTTCAGAACTTCAGGTATTTGGGAAGGTGTTATAGGATTAATATTTATTGCTTTAGGATTTTCTTTTCTACCCCCTAGAAGCAGGTAGTCAAAGTTAAAATGATTTAGTACTTCTAGGTTCTTATCACTTACAAAATATGCTTGTCAATCCCAGCGATCTAGCTTATCAGGAAGATAAAGGTCTACACATAATATTTTAAAGTCCAATCTTCATTAGTCAAACTGGTCAAACTGTCAACAAATAATAATTTTTAATAACAAACATTGTTCAAACTGTCAACAAATAATGACGTCACTGAGCATGCGCTTTACTTAAAAATGTGTACTTGCTGATTAAAAAGTAACTACAAAATATTTTTAGAAGTATTTTAGTATTTTTATAAATAAAACTGTTCAGTCATATCAACTGTTAATCATTTATAATGATTGATGTTTTAAGTACTGAACAATAAATTTATAAAAACGTGTACTTTATTTCCATTCTTTTTCATAAATATATGTGGTTACAAGTTTTATGTACGTATTACCTCTGATCTGTATGACGTAACAAGAGAACTTTGAAAAAATATAACTTTAATGATCTGTTATCTAGTACTAGTATAGTCACTCGTTATTTCACAAAATTTATTTGATTATGACTAATCCAAATCCATAAAGCTCTCTCCACAATTTTGACAAAGATCATGTCATCGTTTTATTATGCTACCAGTTCGCTTATGTTATTGTATTGTCTCGCATCGTTCTTACGTGCATTATAATTTATTTTCAATTAGGAATTTAGTATTATAGTATTTGATTCTCCATTTCTATTTACAGTTTTCTATTTGTGCAAGCTACTAATTGTATAAATCGTGCAAAAAAAAGAATAACAAAGTTAAAGTCGTGGAGCCTAGCGTACACCCTGAAGTGACTGACTTTGGTTTGTTGACAGTAGGAGCAAACTAAGAACGGCTGAACTTTACTGTATTAAGGTAATTCATTTTTTTAACCCTTACGTTCAAGTGAACAACGTGAAAGAATTCCGTTTTGCTATTCGGTACCTAAAGAAATATTGTGTCGAATTTCTGCTCTCTAGGTGATCGGAAAGTTAGAGGATTGGTGATGAATGAGTGATTCACTAAGTAAGAGCTTTCACATGTTATGCGCACTATACTGAGAGTTGACTTTCAGAGAGAAAGATAACAGAAAATTTCACCAGATTTTTACGGCTAGCAATAATAATACTAAAAATCCCTTTCATGATACGACACGTCTCATGGCTGGTGGGAATTTTTTCTAACGAAAAGGAGTCGGCCCAAGAAATCACATTGCGTTATCCTTCCTCATAATGGAATCAAGCCCACTTCTTAGTAAGAAAGTTAAGAAAAAAGCTATTTTTTACAAGGAATCGACTGACACAGTTTTTGTTTCCAAATTCCGACTTTAATTTTTGACTTCCGGTTTTGGAATACTTCCGGTCGTAACCGGAGCTTCAAACCCAATGATTCCTGTACCTACTCTTTAAAAGGATTTGAATGAGACTATTTTTGTATCGAAATTCGGACTTGATTTCTTGACTTCCGGTTTTGGGCCACTTCCAGTCAAAATCGGAACTTCAAATCCAATCCAGGCCCTCTAACTTTTTGTGTAAATTACGAACCCGAAAACAGTTTGTTGCTTTTGTAGTTTCTGACATCTGGATGTGACGGACGGACGGGCACAGGAAAATTATGGATGACAATTTTATAAATTGCCACCAGTAATCATTATTATAAACAGAATGGTAAACCTGGACGTGCAGACGTGCACAAAGTATTTCTATGCAATAATAAAGCGATTTTATTTAATTATTTCATGATGAAGTACATGGATGTGCGGGATAAAATTATTACATCTTCATGATTTAGGATCATTATATCTTTCATTATATTTTCCTGGCGACTTGTATGTGAGACAAGCAATACATAACTGATGACTCAGTCAATAAATTTGTATTACTGATACTCACAGATTTGACTTCTACTTTACTTACCAATTTTTTTGAATGTAAAAACAAAATTCATTCTATTACAATAAGTAATTATTGCTTTGATATAAACATTCAATAGTAAACCTGGACGTGCAGACGTACACAAAGTATTTCTATGCAATAATAAAGCGATTTTATTTAATTATTTCATGATGAAGTACATGGATATGCGGGATAAAATTATTACATCTTCATGATTTAGGATCATTATATCCTTTCTATCGAATCACTAAGTGAAGTGCATCTGGTGTGAAGTTTCTGTTATGTCACAATTATGTTTTATTTATTTTTGGCATTACCATCAAGTAAATGAAACGTTTAAGTCAAAAAAAAAAAAAATGGCTAGAGTATGTAGAACCGAATGTACTGTAATCCAAGCCAAAAAATCTAAAATTTCATTTTAAAACTGACATTGCAAAATAATTTGTAGTTAAACATACCTAAAATAAAAAAACCTTTCAATAATAACGCAAAATGGCTAATATTCGTTGAAACTTTAATGAAGAAAAACACCAAAAAGTTAACTTACTACTTTGTATATTTGAAAAGCTAGTATATTGTTACATTGTTCATTATCTACATAATATTAACTTCTGCAATATATCCACCGCTTCTGTAAATTACCATTGTATAAAATATAATACATTTTCCTCTGAATAGTAACTAAAGTTTTCAAAACCTTGCTGATACTTATACGGATGCATGGATTACGGCTATCATATACTTCCAAACAAGCAATTTAAGAAATATTCAATCCTTCCAATCAGAATTCCTTCTTAACTATTACTAATGTACTGTATTACATCTGAAATTTATTTTTAGAAAACTTTTTAAACTTCTTCTCTCATTCTTATAAAACAATGTCATATGCTTCTGCAAAAAATTCTATAAAATATTACAATACCAACTTTTGTTAGTTCGAGGTACAGCTTTCAATTCAGCTTAATTCAAAAAACACCTCTTCAGATGTTCGTATACTTTCAGTTCATAAATTTATATTCAATCATTATGTATATAACATTTTCATGAAGGAATAACTTTTTTATGCTTATTATGTTTTATTTCCTTTTGTGAATGATAAAATTGTTGTGTACATTAAGGCTAACAGACGGTGAAAGGTAATAGAAGAAAATTAATAATAAAAAAGTCCTTTATACAGGTCCTTTATACCTGTAATGCTTCTAAATGCATCTAAAATGACTCTAGTTCAAATTTGCCAAAATCATGTTATTTATTTAATCATTCAATATTTGTTGAATATTTTCGTGATTGTGCAATCATTATAGTACATTTAGTTATAAGGAATTGACGTTAAAATCTATTTTATTGTGCGCGTACTACAATTAACTACATTTTGCATTCGGCAATTACCTACGAAGTTTCAGACGTGTACAAAATTAAAAAAAGGGTATAATAAAAAATATTGAAAAAAAACTGTTGTGAAGGTGAAGAGTTAATTAATTTAGAATTTTAATCTATTTGCTCAGTGGAATTCTGACACGGCAAAATTTCAAAAGTAAATTTTCAGATTTGAACGCTCTTATTTGGTTGAAAATGTGTTCTAAAATTTTGTGTCTATGATGAAGAAATATTTTTAAAAATTATGTTGTAACTCTGTTGATTTTGTGAACGATCTATTCAGTATTTACTCCTTTTCCAAAAATTAAGTTCTTATTATCTCAAAGCTGATAAATAAGTCTGTAATCAAATTCTCAAAGTTTGTTTAACGTGTTTGCCGGATGTTAAAATATATTCATTACTTTATAAGAAAAAAAACATTTATTTGTGATTTTCTAGCGGATTTTAGACTCTTTGGTAAATTTTTTCTAAAAACTTGGATTCATTCCAATCAATACCTGGCCATGTAAGGAACTAAAGGAAAGACAGGACTGCAAAAGAAAAATAGTTAAGAGTTCTATCTCTAGGTATTGAGAAAAATGTGAAAAAGTTAGCATGGAGGGTTAATTGTTTTATTTTACTTTAGTGCGATGTTGACTAGTAGTTAATACAAATTATTTATTTTATATATTTTTAGTTATTAATCCTTTAATGTGGTATTAAAACTGAATCAATATATTTGCAATAAATTTAAAGCTTACACAAAATAAAGTTTTAATTTGATTTTATTATTTTTCACAACTTTTAAAACTAAAGAACATTAATGCAACATTATTCAAGCTTTCAATTCTTAGGTCAGGTAAATCTGTTTGTTTCGAATTAAAGTCTTTTCATCATAAATTTACTTTCAAATCTTTTCAATTTACCTGACTCGCTTCTTTTCAGCAATTCTGCCAGTTTCACGAACTTCGTAAAGAATCAGATTTATCATAAGTTACTTCAACGTTATAATTTGATTTATTTAGGATTTCTCGACCACTTTATAAATTTCAAATTGTAAAGGTTTAGAGGAACATTAAATATTAAAGTAAAATCATAAAGAAAAATTACAATATTTCTATAAAATATTAAACTCTTGTACTCAATTACCTTTTTCGAGGAGGAGTCAATGTTAAATGAGAATGTTTTCCACTACCAGAACAACACGGTAGGAAAATGAGGGTTGTAATTTTTAAGTATCTAATTTGTAGTTGCAGAATTTAACTATTACTGAAACATCTTTTTAACTTGGTTGTACAAAATTACTTTTTAAATACTAATCTCAATCTTATTATGAGATTGTATATATTTTTTTGAAGAAAACTGCATGTTGACAAAATTATGATACTTGTACTTTTGTTAAATAAATATTTCTTTTTATAAATTGTATATGAACTAAATTCAAACATATTCTGTTTTGACAAAATGAGTATGTAATAATATTTTTATTTTAAGAAATTATTTTTTTCTTAAGGTTAGCCTCAAAATTTTGGGTTTCACTCTTTTCGTCCAATCAGAACTAAGCTCAGCCTTTCACTAGGCGCAGCAAATGTACCACAATACTCAACGCAACAGCTGTGTGGAAATGTAAGTTAACCCTACAAATATGGTCCTACGGTTATTCAGTAAATATAAGCTGATATTTCAACTAAACTTACAAAATTTGTAAGTTTAGGTTGAATATTTGTAAAGGTTGAATATTTAATATTCAACCTTTATTATATACTTTTTGCTATTTAAATAACATTATCAGCATATGAAACATTATTATCCCAAAGCTAGTTTCACTGCGTAAATTAATCATTTTCAACAATCGACAAAAGTATGTTACTCTTACTGCACGAAAGTGACTTTTTCTATCTCGAATGCAATAAGTTGAAAGCTACCAAGAAATCTAATTCCAAATAATCAACCTCTTTGCTTTAGTAACAACAATAAAACACCACCTGAACACATTAGTGTCTTGCACATAATACTCAACTTTTGCTAAACTGATTTAAATCCGAAGGAAGAACTTTTAGGTACAGTACAATTGTTTTACTGTTTTGTTATACATATTCTACTGTTTAACTGTAGATAATTATGTTATAGTTAGTTTATGATTTTTAATTTCTTTTTTTTAAATTTGACAGTTGAAAAAAACTGAAGTAATACAGTTATACCAATAGTAAAAGTAATACTCATCACATTATCCCAAACGTGATTTCTTTTTAAGGTTTTCTACCCGTAAATTTTGAAAAAATTTTAATTTTATTATGATAAATAAAGATTTGTTCTTTTAAGATTGTGTAACTGGCTAATGGGTAGTGAAACTGATTGTAGTCTAGGTATTACTTTTTAATCTATTTTGATGAGTAACTTAATATTTCTGTTTTTTGTTCTCGTGAAATGATTAATTAAAAGGAGTTCGTGTAAAAATGCTTGTAACTAAACCACTATCAGAAAACTCCCATCTAGTTAATTTTAACCCTTCATCAAACTTAAAATAAATTTCTGTCGCAAAAATTTAGTTTACATAACTGTGAGATAGATTTCGGATCATGGTTTTCAGCTATTTCAATTAGCGGCTTAAAGTATTCAGAGTTCGATTTAAATTATTAGAACTCACCTCTTCCATTCCCATTCATGTCAGAGATTAGGCACCCAAAATTATTTGTAAACTTCAACTGCAAAAGAATGTGCCAGTTCATATTTAACAGTAGATTTTACAATCGATTACCAACCCTGGAACAAATAGCACATCATCTAGCTACCAGAAACTACTTGGAACGACGACGTCTAAAGGCAAACTGAAGTAGATAATATCAGATATCTCATGAATTGAATTGCAACAACACACATACCGTACAACGAGCTACACAGTACTGTGCTACGTACATCTCATTTCAGTCATGTTTCCAAAAGCACAATAAATTAGATGATCCCGTACGGAAATAGAATCGTTCAGTGAACCATACTGTGGTTAAAATTGTAAACAAATGCACAAAATCTTCGGAATAAGTGATAAATGAATATTAGCTTTTGTCATACAGTGCGGTACTTGAAATAAAAACGAACGGATTGGCGTGAATTTATATAAAAGAAATTTTAGGTGAAAACCTAAAAATTTCTCAATTTGTATACTTGTGTACCTACTATATAAATTCAAGTATGTAAGTGTAATTCAGTAAACAGTAAATTACATACATTCAGAAAATTTCAAGGGAGTATTTAAGACACCTTCAACTGAAAATTACAATTTATATGAAAAAATACACTAAAAGATGGTGTTGCAAAAGTACTATTTTAATAATTAAAACAAATAATAAACATTTTTTTGTGTATTATTTATTGTTTTAAATTACTGTATCACAAATTACTGTATGTTGTGATTAATTACTGTATCTTTAATTAGTTAATTAATTAATTTTAACATATTTAATGATAGTCCAATAATTTTAAATGTAAGGTTTGTTAGTTTTAAGTTGTACGTGATTCTGTAATATGTTACACAAAATTACAGTATTCAAATAACGGTTTTATTATATAATGTACGGTTAAAACAACTTAAGCTTAAAAAAGGACCATATTCTGATTTCATGTAGTATATTCATATATTATTCACATACAAGATAGAAGACAATAAAAAACCCCGAGCTATAAATTGTATTTATGCACATTCTGCTGTGATAATGAATAGCTTTTTTCCCGGTTATTGAATAATTTAAAAGTTCACAATACGGATAAAGACAGTTTAGTTATTCATCTAATACATTTTATAATTTATTGATATGCCTAACGTAAATGCAATAAAATATGTTTAGAAATTTCTACCAAAAAATATTGATCATTGTTCACTGAATAACCGGATTGCTTATTTTACGTTCAACATTTTTTTGTCTTGTTTTTGTATAACCTATTCACTTACTATAGTCCCAAACATAACAGTTGGCTGTAATATCTATCAACAATAGGACTTCACTGGGTTATTAATATTATACCTACCTTATGAATCAGAGGGAGGTTTTATTAAATTGGAAATCTATCTATAAAGATTGCTTTTCAATACTGTTTGTATGCTATGCTTAAAAGTTTTTTGAAAAGCTATAATATCAATGGCAGGATGAAAGCATGCGTTTCAATCCGATTTACCAGGTTTCCAAATAAAAGCTCGTACCAACACGTTTTTCATTGTTCGTTACTTCGTTTCATTACTTTTTTACTTTCTCTTGCCTACATGAATATTATAGGAAGGAAAGTATTGTTTTCAAGTCAATTTTTCGAAATTGAGTTTTCACAGGATCTACACATTTTCAGACCCCTGAATCAAAAAAACATGTTTTTAGTGATTGATGTGTGTGTGTATGTGTGTTTGTGTGTGAACAAAATATTTCAAAAACGGAACATCGTACAAAGTCGAACTTGAAACTTAAGTTAATTAATCTACTACTACCAGACCCGACACAAACATTTTCATCAAAATCGGTCAACCGAAAGTAGTAGTTTATTCGTGTCATTTTTCACTTTTTGCGATTTTTTGAGAGTGCGAGTGTTACATAACAGATTTTTTTGCTTTTATTTACTACTAAATTTCTTTAGTAGTTATATTAGTAATAATACATTTTATTTACAACCTTTTGTAAATTATTAATTTTCTACTTTGAATACGTTGATTTTAGTAACAAAAAAATAAATCTGTTCAACTTACTTTATAGATAGACTAGGCTGTATTTATAAAATAAATTACACTTGATTTTGAATTGAATATTGTCTCTACTAAGGAAACAAAGATAATGTTAGGCATACATGATCTCTATACTTAACCTACTTATACAACACAATTTATTAAGGGGATCTAATTACATAATTTATACTTAACCTATTTTACAACCCATTAACAACTGAGTGGAAATATCCTGCAGAAAATAATATCTTCATATCGTATTTAATTTATCGGTAATTTATCAAAGATATATTTTACTCCTATTTTACGCCCTGGTTTTGATAGGAATTCAAAAAAGATTACCGTTAGTTTCTTTTGAAATTTTTAATAAGATTTCTTCTTATCAATTTTAACCTCTACATTCTTTTTCTTGAAATTAGTTGCTCGCATTGCTGAAGAAAGAATTTACAGTAATATTAATTGTTATCAAAAGTAATAGCCTGTATTTTGAGGCGGATGGAGCAACAGATTTCATTTACCGGATCGTAAACATCATGTGCGAAACATTGTTCTCAAATTTGGTGAATTTGATTTAAAAATGTTGTTTTCTGTATATGAAAAAATAAACTTATCTGTAATTTTTTTATCAATTTTAATTCGTTTGTATTTCCAACGTGGAGAAAACAGGGTACCTTTACGTTGCGACTAGAATAAAGGCAAAGTTATTACTTTGTTCTATTGTACTTGCATTAAATTTATCGTTCAATTTTCGTTCTTCTGTTTTAATACACGTACACCCAATACCACAAACTTTATGTTAATAATGCAACCGTTGTAACTTTCAGTTTGATAACACAAGGGTAATAGTTCTAATAATTTAGTTATACTTGTAGAACATGTTATACAACTATAAACTATAATAAGTTCTTGAATACACTTCCTTGACGTACGAGAGGTTTCAGCCGAATAATAAACTCTGATGAACAGAAATTTAAGCAAAATAAGGCTAAAATAAGATAATGTGGTTAAACATAAGTGATGATTGAAAGTTATTATCGAAATATGAATTTCATTATGCAAATTTTCAATTATGAGTGTGGTAAATTTGGTAAATTAGCTTGTAACATTTCTCTACAGTTTGAAATTTCTATTCAGTTTAAAAACTACTCATCTATGTTACGTTACTTCCAACAGAGTGATCGGATTAAACTGGCTTTCTTAAAAATTAAAAGTACATTGTTTTAATGAATACTTTAGACCTTTCCACAAAAATTTAGCTATACATAAAAACGAACCAATTAAAAAGATTAGCCCGATTACTTTACCGGACAACCCTCCCTTAAGGCTAAAAAGAGCTTGGAACAGAAATTTGTTGTTACACTTATGAAAAAAAAAAATATAAAACTTCGATTACTACATTTTAAGTATACACACTAATACGAGACTGCATTAATAAAACAAAAACATTGAAGCTCCATTGCTGGGTGGTCTGCTTCCTCATGTTATCATTATTATCGCATCTTCAGAAAATTTGTAATTGTAATTTATTGTACAGACATTAAAACATTTGTTTTAATTTTAGCTATTAAAACAACTGTTATAATGTCCAGCTAAAATATTACAAAAGTAAAAAAGTCCATTAGTATGAATATTGAAAATCGCCTATGATGTTATGTATCAACAATGTACCCAATTGTTTTATTTCGTTATATCGACTTACTACAACTTTTACCTTGATTTGTTTGCGTTATCTCTTTCTAGTATCTCTCTTAATATTCTCTCTCCCCCTCTCTCTGACTATCTCCTTATCTATTTTCCTCTCCCATCCTACCTAACTCTAACTCTTCTCTCCTTTACCTCTCTCCCCTCTCCCTATCCCCTCCCCTCCCTCCCCTTTCTCTTACAACCCTTTCCCATCCCTCTCCTTTACATCTCCCCTCCCTCACTCCCTCTCTGTCACTCCCTCTACCCTTCCTTCATCGCTTTTTATTTCTCCCTCCACTTCTCATTCTCACACTCTCACTCGGTCAATGCTTCTCACACTCCTCTCCCTTTCTCTCTTTCACTCGCTTACTCTTCTCTATTTGACTCTCTCCCGCTCCACCCTCTCTCTCTCAGACACACTCTCCCCCTCGCTCGTTTTCCGTTGACGTTCTACCTTTTTATTTTTTAATTTACCCGTAGGCGTTCAGCCAGTGAGATGCTTCTACGCAATGTATTGTTAAAATGGTTAGTTGCATTTTATATTATGATAGTTTTATTCGATATATTTTTGGGTCGATTTGTTAACTACATAGCATGGAAGTATTTAAATATTGTATCTCTTATATATTTCTGTTAACGTCTCTACGTGAACTTTGATTATTTTCGTTTCCTCATTTGCCCATTTTTTTATGGTAAGAGTTTTTATTCTATTTTATCAGTCTTTTCTTTTATGTACTAGTTCCATTCCCGACTTTGACGTTTGGGCATATTTTTATTTATGTACCTGTGCCGTTTTGAGGCTAAAAGAAAAATATTTTATCTACCAAAATTACAGCTTTGGGTTATGCCAATCAGAGTAACATCGAAGTAATTCAGAGGTTCCAAAACAAAATATTGTGGAACATTGTCAACGCTCCATGGGTGGTAAGAAATGCGGATCTTTATGTAGACTTGAAGGTAGAATTTGTCCAAATGAAATAAGATCTGCACAGAAACATGAACCAAGGCACCACCAACATGTGAACATGAAGCTATACAACTTTCCGACAACTAGGAAGCAGTGTTCATACTCAAGACAAAGAAACCCTTTTGGTTAGTGTTCAGTTATGGTTAAAAATAGTGTAGTGTTACAGTGTAGTGAACAACATAATTATTGAGAACAAAACAATAGCTGACATTATAAACAGACTGTTAACTTTTAAGAATATTGTTTTAGTAATTTAGGTCAAAAGTTAGAGTTATAAGAGTTACGCAGTGGTGGAAACATTATTATAAAAAAAACTTGCGCTGTTAATTTTCTAAAAGATTGCATATTTTTGGTTCGTAAGGAGGTTTTTTAAAATATTTAATAATATCATCGTTAGTTTTAAATGTGCGTGTTATCTAGTAATTAAACAATTAACTCAGTTCATAATGAACAAGTTGTTTTTATATTTTTTAAACTACGTTTTGATTAATTAGTGTTCTAATTACTATTATTATTATTATTAATATTATTATTATTATTATATTTATTATTATTATTATTTTAGTTAATTAAATACGTCAATATCACATTTATTATAGAAGTATGTGCTTCTTACATTCTTGCCATTAGTAATTAATAATCTATTCTACACTTCACATTCAATAATAATTTATTACACTAATCTTAAAATTTTATCTACTAATTAGTTCTTGCGATTGAAAATAAAAAGTTCATATGCCAGTAACAACACTCTTCACAGAAATTTCACATTTAGAAAGTTGAAGAAACGATAAAGAAATTCTATACTCGCTACCTATCTAAATTAATTGAGCATAAAAAATTATTAGAGCAACAATACTATCATTTTGAACTTATAATATCCTGATTCGTTCGTTAACTTTTCCTTCGACTGTTTCACATAATCCACGTACAAAACGACAATGAGGTTGAATCGTGGACCTGACATGAAAGGATGACCTGAGGTTTACCATTAGGTGATTTCTTCACACACTATTCTACAAGGCACTAACACTAACTAAATAAGATGTAGCTTATTGCTAGTTATGCACTAACAAAAAAATTATATTACTAGAATATATGAGTAGAATTATAATATTTCCCTAAATGAAGTCAAAATATCTTAGAATAGTTGTATTAAAATATTTCAAAACCCTATTATTTTTATTAACATGAATTTATACGGTTCTTAATATACAATTAAAACTTAGCCCGTTTTTTATACAGTTTAGGAGAAAATTCAGAAAGAATTCTTATAATTGTCGGATACATAAACGTAATACGCAGGTATCGAAGCATTTTAATTTTATTTACATTCAGCTTATGGTTTTTTTATGCAAAATGGAATTCCAGAGCTGTAAATTTGTAAAATTCGATTCTAATGAAATTTATAAGTTGCAAAGTGTCGCTTACCAAGGAAGCGTTAAATTACAAAATATTAATAACAAATGTAGCATTTCTGATATTATTTTTAATTTCCTTTATAAACGTTTTTGCCTTTAACACTTTTTAAAATGTAATTTTAAAAGAAAATGGTTCTTCACAGTTATATTTTAAGAATAAGCCGTTTTATTTTTTCCTTCCTTTAAAAGTAGATTTTTTTCAAATTACTCTCTAAGCAAGCGCTATGAGCCAAATGGGACATACGTAACAAAATTTGAAAGTTTTTTGGGTTGTTAAGCTATTTCACAGTACGGAGTAAACGTTATTATTTCGTGTTATGTAGATAATACAAACGGTGGTTACAAACAAACGGAGAAAATGTAATTGTACTGTATTTAGCAACAGAAGCCTATAGACGGTGTAGGCAACTTCTCACAGTGAAAGAATACAAAAAAAATTTAATTAATTAATGAATTATCAACTTTAAAGAAGAGAAAGTAAAGGTAAGGTTCACAAAGTTTCTCCTATACGTTTACCGCATGTTTTCTTACAACATATTGTGACACTTATCGCTAAGGTCCGTTTCGGGATCTAGGTTATTAAATAATTATTACACTAAAGTTTACAATTACAAATATTTATTACACTAAAAGATTATAAAATAAATAATTAACTAATTATAATGAAGTAATACAATAAATGATTTAATAATTTACTTAAAATAAATAATAAACCATAAATAACTTAATAATTTACTTAGCACTACTTACAATCAATTTTATTGAATAGGCTACACATACAAAATGAAAAGTGAATACACAAAACTGAATTAATACAGATACACATTAACTTTTCACAATACAAACACAAAGAAAGACAGTATAATAATCGTTGACCAACACAATGCTCGGAACCGTTAACCTGTATAACGCCCGACAGTCGCTCGTCAAAGATCAAACGAATACTAACTAACTGACCGGGCTCGGGGGTCTCTTTTATAGTGAATCAAAAGAACCTTCCCGAAAAACACCGAACTTCAATACAAACAATAGAGTACAAAAAAACCCTTTATAAATGAGTGCTAGAAAAAATCTATTGTAAACAAGTCAACTATTGTAAATAGAAAACGTAAAAAACCGGCCCCTTCATAAACATCTGTATAACAATACCCGACCTTTCATCATACACAAGAGCGCAGTTATTTCAAACAACTTTCATGAATAGGCATACCTTTATTGTCACTATTGTTCTATTGTCACTTATTGTTACTATTTCACTCTATTATCCTCTCTTTACTATTTTCATGAAAAAAATTCTAGAAATTACGCGAACCATGTCTTCTTCGATATTGTCACAATATATTTATAACAAATTTCCATTAATTTTGATTCGTCTCTTTAAATTTAAATAAATTAGGGCGTTGTAATACGTAATCGTCGAGGTCTTTTCTTCTTTACTAAGACTGTCTGACACATTCGACAAAGTAGCTCTTAGCTGTTGCAAACTTTTGTATACATTTATATTTCATGTCCTAACTACCTTGTTCGTATTAAAGTGGCAATAAAAATAAGTTTATTTCAAGTAGCGGTATCATCTCGTTTATAACTAGTAATTTTATATACCAACTATAAGTTAAGGAAATTGAGATAAAACAATTTCAACAATGCAGGTTGAAAAGTATTTCGTCATTAAAATCCATGAATTATTTGATTTGTTGTTATACTTGGTTTAACAGTATAACACGAAAATACTTAAATGGACAATGCGAATACAACATAAACTATAGTCAGTTCCATAATTATGTAATTTATCTCATGGTTCGTAACGCACAAATAATTACAGTTACGATTTAATTCGGTAACACGGCAAAAGCACATTTGGCAATAACTGATATTGAAATGATAATAATTTAAATACAACTAACGGAAATTTGTGTCAAGTTTCAGTATTTACATGTATATAGGAGGAAAATAATTTTTTTTAGTAGGCTTTCAATTTAAGTAATTTATTTATTTATTTTTGGTTCGGACAGGCGGAAGAAAATTGATAGAGTAAGATATGGTTTTTTTATTAACATAATTTATCTGCAATATGATCTTCATAGAACAATAATTAGGTTTGTAAAAAATGACATGGCATGAAAAGATGGGAACTTTTAATGGTGATTGCTTTTTATTAACTTTTTAGTAAATCTTTGAAAGAAAATATTATAAAAATTTTACGATAACAGATAAGCTGACGGTGGTGATGATATTAGTAGTAATGTGAGTTAACAGAGGTAGAAAACCTCTGATAGAACGAACAACCAAACAAAAATTATGTACACTCACCTTAGAATCTTACATCCTTAAATTGTTACATTGTTACATCCTTAGATTACATCAAGACATCTTTCGTTTCACTCGGATACATCTTCAGGATAAACATCTCACATTGTCACACATAAACACAAATATAACACGTAAGGTCAAAGACCATGTCAATAAATACAATGCAACCGTTACAACTTTATTACGCGCGACTTTCAATATCGGCCAATATCAACTTTCAATTACGGCCGAATTTCAATATCGATCGATCTCGGGTTCGGCCGGAAAGTCGCGCGTAATAAAGTTGCGACGGTTACATTGTCTTTATTGACGTGGTATTCGACCTTATCTGTTATATCTGTGTTTTTGTGGTAACGTGAGATGTTCATTCTGAAGATGTATTCGAGTGAGATGAAAGATGTCTTGATGTAATACTCTAAGATGAGTGTTGTACATAATTTTTTTGTTTGGCTGTTTGTTCTGTCATTCTATAAAAATATATATTTTCACATAATCTAAACGTTTGATATTATTTATAATAAATAAGCTGAGTTTTCATAACAAAAATATGAGTTTAATTCACTACCCAAATAAATCTGTAGGATGTATTGCTCTTATCCTTTCTATTGTTTCACCGTTATCCAGTTAATTGGTAGCCAAATAATGTTTGTGGCGTTCAAGTAGCTTTTCGTAAGCTAAAATTTTGCTGAAATTTCTTCATTACTTTTTATAATTAACTTTGTGAATCTTTTTATACGAAATGTACTAATACACAGCGGTTACAGCTCGGAAAAAGTTGAATACTTGCTAAATGCGCCCTGTCAGTGGATGTCACTGTTCCGGTCAGGTTTTGTTATGGTTTTATAAACAGAATTATTAGACCTATACAGTAATAAATACAACAAACACAGTCGCAGTTGGTGCTGCAACCTCTCCAAAACAATAAAATAGCCCTAAAATGAAGAAAACCTCCTTATCGTCACGAAAAGCAAGAAAGAATACGAAATAAATGTAATTTTATTTTATTTCTTTATTGTGAAAAATCTTCGTCTTTGAGTAACATGGCGGTTGTCTGTATAGACTAAAACTATATTTAAAAAATTATTAGGAGGTTGGTTTATAATAAGTCCTAAAGTTTTAGTGTTTAAATCATTTTACTGAATGGTTTTATTTGTAACTTCAGTAACTTTAATGCGGTCTTGGGTTCGAACTCCATTCAGGCACGGCATATTTTCACACGTTACAAAAAATAATTTCATCCTTTACCGTCTGCATTAGCAGTAATTGCAGAACAGTCGGACGTTAAACCAAAAAAAAGTAATTTTAATTCGTAGTACTATATGGGTCACTGGTGATTTTTTATCTCGTATAAAAATTTCCATATTTTATTCATAACATTCATACTTCAAGTACGCGTATTTCAGAGTTAATTGTTTTGATTATTCCTTGAAAACAAAAACGTGTACAGGTCAAAAGAATGGACATATATTTAATATCTGTTCGTTCTAAATATTAAAAAAAAAGTATCTATTAATATTTATCATGTTTTAGAAATAATGGTAAAACGTAAGTTAACCTGTAAAATTTAATTTAGGATAACTAAAAGAAGTTACTGAAATTTTAAAAGTCCAAATGATTTAAACAAATGTATAAAGTATGTCTTTTAAAACAGTCTCTATATACATTGGAATGTCTAGTGGTGCTAAAATATTAAGAATAGAAAAACATTTTAACACGAACACAAGAAAATAATTTAAGATATATTCATGTACACATTATTGTAAACTGAAATAATTAACATTGAATATGATTGACATTATATATAACGTTCAAATACATTGAATGTAAATGTTAATAGAATAGGAAGAAAACTGTATTATTTTATTTCATGAAAAAGAAAAAAACAAATGTATTTTCATAACTTTATAAAAACAAAGTTAAGTATTTTTTAAGATAAATGAATGAAGTTTTCCATATTTTATTCATAACATTCATACTTCAAGTACGCGTATTTCAGAGTTAATTGTTTTGATTATTCCTTGAAAACAAAAACGTGTACAGGTCAAAAGAATGGACATATATTTAATATCTGTTCGTTCTAAATATTAAAAAAAAGTATCTATTAATATTTATCATGTTTTAGAAATAATGGTAAAACGTAAGTTAACCTGTAAAATTTAATTTAGGATAACTAAAAGAAGTTACTGAAATTTTAAAAGTCCAAATGATTTAAACAAATGTATAAAGTATGTCTTTTAAAACAGTCTCTATATACATTGGAATGTCTAGTGGTGCTAAAATATTAAGAATAGAAAAACATTTTAACACGAACACAAGAAAATAATTTAAGATATATTCATGTACACATTATTGTAAACTGAAATAATTAACATTGAATATGATTGACATTATATATAACGTTCAAATACATTGAATGTAAATGTTAATAGAATAGGAAGAAAACTGTATTATTTTATTTCATGAAAAAGAAAAAAACAAATGTATTTTCATAACTTTATAAAAACAAAGTTAAGTATTTTTTAAGATAAATGAATGAAGTTTTATTAGACATATTAAAAGAACACGGAATGCTATTTATTTATAAAAAGAGTCATATCAATTTAAAAGAAACAAAATATTCTGAAGAAGAAAGAATTTATGCCTTGACAAAGTCTACAACTGTTAATGATTAAAAAAGCATAAATATTTGATAGTTAGTTAGAGTGTACCAATTATGAGATGGAATGCGACAAATAGTGTTCAATGTTAAACTTTTAATTTGAAGTGATAATTTTAAAATCTTTTTGAAAAACTAAAATAATTAATCAAATTTTTATAACTAGCTGTTTTAATTTGTATACTAAAAGTTAATACTCCAATAAAGGCGTCTGTTTAGATGTGATTCGGAATATATAACTGTATGTGTTAAATTTTATTAAAATATGTTAGAGGTTAATTTCAATGCGAAATTGTAAATTTAAAACAGGAGATTTTTGTTTCGTTTGTATTTAAATGACATTAAGTAAGATCAATGTCCATAACGGGCAGGTGGAGTGTTAAATTAATAGCACTCGATCTGTTGGTTCCAGGGCTACAAAAAATAGTTCTGTTTCTTATCACATAGTCAGCCAATTATATGACTGAACTATTTAAGAACAGAACAAGTAGAGGTGTAAAAGACGCTAGAGTAATGAATTTCACTATACGGCCGGACCCTGTGGTAAATAAAGTGAAGGTGTCATTTACAGGGTGGAAAGTGGATGCTTTTCAGAGAGCCTGGCGTGTTAATAAGCTTACTCTTTCAACTCAGTAAGGAAGGCAATAGTAAATCACTTGACTCCTCGTTTTTATTTAGTAAAACGTCTAGAGGTTCAAACCAGCCTTTCGGCTGTTGACCTAACCAAAACAAGTAGGATCAGTAATATGAAAAAGTTTACTTATAAATATTATATATTTTAATAGAGATTGATCCACCGAGTTAGTCTAGAGGTAAAGTCGTCGCCTCAAGTCAGCTGTTTAACAGTGATTTTCGAAGATGAAGGTTCCTGGTTCAAGTCCTAGTAAAGATAGGTATTTTTATACGGATTTTAATACTAGGCAGTGGTTACCGGTGTTCTTTGATGGTTAAGGTTCAATTTTCTGATGCAAGACTACACTTCATTAACACGTCATAATAATCGCTCTCATCTCATTCGTTTATGGGAGTTGCTTATTGCTCTGGTTTAACAAATTGCAACGTACACACACAAGAGATTAAAAAATAAATGTAGAGATCGGTAAAGAGTACGTCAGTCTTCACTAAATTTATAAGCAGGTAGTAATAGTAACATTTTATTTTTCTTTCTCATGATTAAGCGAATGATTACTCAACGTAATATACAACCATCTTCATATACTAAATCAATTTGATTAACCTTGCTCACTAAACGTACTGTTAATTAAATTACACCCATTGCACAGTGCGATTCACGCAGTTGAATTACGGTTAATTTCAACGTTTGGAATTGAAATTTAATTTTTACTAAGCCCATCATTTAATTAATTAGAAACAGTGTATATCAGCCGTAAACTAGTCCGAAAACAGTATTTAATAATTTCAGTATCATTGTATTATTTATAAGCTTATTCATAATACCTTGTATTGTGAATTATACAAATTTTAGTTTCTTTTATTGTAGTTTTTTAATCTAAAAACGAAATGGCACCACACGGTTTTTAAATGTACAATTTAGAACAATAAAAAAGCACATGACTCAATGAGTTGAGGATGATGTGTATGACGTGCAAATGAGGTGAATTTTGTACAGACCCAGGACAACTATTTCTGAGAGAGTATGGTGAATTGAACTCCGACCATCAAAGATCACCGGTAACCACTTACTAGTATAATTCAAATCCGTATAAAAGTAATTACCTTTACTAAGATTTGAACCAGAAACTTTGTCTCCGAAAATCAACTGTTGAATAGTTAACTCGCGGCAATGACTTTATCTCTAGACCAATCCGGTGGGTTAAAATTATTCAGTAAATTAATCAACAAACTTTATTGTTACGTAAAATAATGTACACTTATGTATGAGAAATCAAATCTGTTGGGGATAGGAAAAAATAATGAAATTATCATAGAACACAAACAGGAGAATGACCTGGCATTCCGCTACGGAACATGTGCATAAACCTTGACCAGGACAGCCAAACATTATACTGAAACTGACTGATTACAAATTGATGCGTAACGGTGCACGGTATCCTTATTCACAATCCATTTCATTGAATCGCCATTCAGCAATTTCAACTTAAATTTACAAACAATAAACAGGTAAAAGAATTATTTGAACATAATTTTTACATATTTTTCAACATAAATTTGGATATTGTGGACGCAAATTAACAGTTTTTTGTTATTAAGTTTAAAAAATATAGGAATAATGAAAATAACTTTGTAGGTACTAAGTTGTTTTATAAGTTGGCTTGTTGGTAACCAAATATATTGCAATTATCATTTCCAAGGTAATTCCATTTAATGATCAGAAATTAAAATAATGTGATTAGCACATTCTACGAAGTAAATGGTCGAAGAAGGGTAATTTTATATCACCACTTATTTGCATTCTAATTCCTTACTTACAGGAAATCATTGCAATATTAAAAGTTGTTTCTCGCTTGTCATACACTATTGTCACCTGTCCTTCCGAGAATATTAATGTTTATTTCACTTATATTCATTGTCCATTCAAATCGGGTGTCTCTACACAACCTAAGCCCTCTTCAAGTCATTACTTTTTAAACGTCATAAATTTACCTCGGAAATTCGCTTTCGTTTTTGCGCATAAGAATCGTGAAGTATTGATTTCTTCGCTCTTCCAAAACAGAAAAGCCATCTTACATTTTCATAGCATTATCGATCTCCTGTTTGCATCCTGTGCCGTAGGAAAACTTCCCTTTCCCTCTACGATATTTGACTTTATAGTACAAATTATTTTTCGTAAAACCAATACTATCAACTACAATACTTACCAACACTTAAGTGCTTAATATCATACCTAGTACTTAATAAAAACCACAATGCATCGTTAATTTTTGTAAGTTAGACTTATATTCATTTTTAAGTAAGTGTATTTTAATCAAGGTCATGAAATTTTTGTTTGTATGTTTTTATATCTGAAAGTACTTTATAATCTTGTTTACGTAACTCACTTCCCGAAAACTTTTAAGTCCTTATACGTTCATCAGTTTTAGCGCAGATAAAATGGACGTACAAATTTAACCATTACATAAATTATTATTTTGAATTATGTCTCAAAAATATATATTTCTCCGTCAGATTTTCTTCTGGTAATACTTATTGGAAAGCTCTTGTTCTGCTCCAAATTGTGTATGTAGAATTTAATTTTTTAAACACAGTAGCCCTATTATGACAAGTTGAATAGCTTAAGCCTTATCCATTAACTTGCTGAATCTTCTTTTTCCTCATGTCCTTTCAAAATGTTGTTAGCTATCATAGGAAATCTTCTATTCCATCTTTGGAAACCAGTCCCATAGGTTTTTAGCCCTGGCATTTTTCTTCAATCTGGAGCAGGTTTCAGGTTTACCTCTTAATTTGCTTTGAATGATATTTTGTAATAATCTAAGAGTTTATTTCTGACCTTCCCACACTTGTCAAAATTATTCTAATTTAATTGTTTAATCGTGTCTATTATTTCAATGCTCATATTCGAATAATGAAGTATTTAAGAGACGTTTTACTTCCATAAAAAACTTTTGAGGTCTATATAACATTAAACTCTGCCCGTGTTGAGCCGTGAAACCTAAAATAGGTGTTACTAGATGTGTAGTCAGCTGAAATTAAGTATTTTCAGCTAACAAACCAAATTCTAATATTTATCCCTCCCGTCGTTTTATTCAACAACAATATACTGATGTGTACACGTCCCTCATACTTCAAAATTTGAATTTAGAAAGAAGTTGAAATTGACTGTGCAAGCTTACCATTAATAAAAAAATTTAAGCTTCTGTTTGAAAAACAATATTTAAAATATTTTACGTAGCTCTTATTTGTACTGGATGATTTACGATGATTTAATGTACTAGAAATAATAACTGATAACGTTTGTTTGTGTGTTGAATTCCAAAAGTCTACTTTCTGATTTTTCATTAAATTTGAGCAATTAATAACTTACATAATTTTGTCAGAGGCTTGATAATACTCTGTTTGATAGAGTAATATAATTCTTTAATTTGATTTCTTACTTATACCATCTCAGTTTTCCCCCGTATACCATTTAGCTATTTTTGACCATGTAAAGTAACTAAAGACATTGCTAGAAAAAGGTTTTTGCTACCCGCACTATCAGTATTTATTCGCTGAGAAGTCTGCTAGTTAAAACACCGATCTGTATGTTGTGTATTGAAGCAGTTCTTCATAACAGGAAAATCATGTGAAATTGTTATGAGGTAGTATGTAACGATTAAATGGTTACTTCGTTGTAAACGGCCACATTTCTTTTCTTTTAAATTTCAGTTACGTCTCAAGTCTTTAAAAGAAACTTTGTAATCAATTTGCTCAGTTATTAGGTTCAGTAGTTCTATTGTAACTTTCTAGTCGTTATAACTGTTGTCACCGGATGGCGGATTAAGTGGCAACATAAAACCATTACTTTCTTGTGGCCCTGAAATGGGATTTTAATGTGTGTTTCTGCCGGGGAGTTTGTTAATAGTCCTGAAACGGCCAGATGAAAACCTGTATGAGTTGGTCCTAAGAAGGACAGCTGTATTAGTCTCTAAGGAGACCAGTGTCGGCTGCAGTGAGAGCCGACACTGTTAAGGTTGATGGCCCTTGAAAAGAGCCGGTTAAAACTTTTTTTACCTTTTTACCGGTTAAAACCTGCATAGGCAGCGCGTGGCTGAGGCAAAAGCTGCTGAATTGCTGGCTGCTGTAAGCCCCAAAGCATCATCTTCCTTCTTTCTCTCGTGAATGTAGTCGGTCGATCTTGGTCGGAGATGTAGAGTGTAATCGTCGTGGCGGTTGAGGAGCTGGGCGACACTGCCTGTCGTTGTCCATTGGAGACGTCATCTTCCCTCGCAGTAGTGTGTCGATGGCTGCTGCGTCGGATCTGGTGGGCGCAAGGACCAGTTGAGGGACCGCTGTGGGCACCGCTTGCGGCAGTGGACGATAACGGTCCCAACCGACGGCTTACGGTGTCGGGTCAGTGACCAGAAGCATCATATTCTCTCTTGCGGCGTCGTCGATGAGTCTTCATTGGAGTCCCGTAGCCGAGTGCCGATGGTAGATGTTTCGTCTACTGTTGAGTGGATTGGAATCGACTGACTCGAGCTCAGTAGAGCGCTCTTTATATAAATATGGGTTTTGGTACTTTTTACAGTACCAAAACCCATAGTTGTCGCTAATAACCAAGTATTTGAAACGACTTTAACTAAAAAAAAAGGTTCAGAGCGGTACTAGTATTTTATTCTCGAAAATAGAATGATTCCGACTATATTTCATTTTTAACTACGCGGTTTTGGTCAATAAAAATCTAACTCAATAATGCTGCGAAATTGGATTGATTGACAAAATACAACGATACTAAGACAATGTAGCATCCATAAAAATGGTTGTAATAGTGATTTATATAATAAATTGTTATTATAACCAATTCGTGAAAATGATACCATCATAAAGGACTTCACGTTGAATAATAGTATAGCCTACACTGAAAAGGATTTTCACTCCCATTCGTAAATTATTATATGAAAAAGTAGATTTTACATCCATACAGGAGATAAAAGTAACATTAATGCATAACATAAATCTATCGCCGCTTAATAGCTTATTTTTTACGAACAATTGTAACCAGGATCCGCGGATTTCATTCAAATCACAAAAAAAACATATTTTTCCTATGATATAGCAATTTATTTATTTTTATCTTTTTAATATTTATTACGTAGTTCTGTGGTCCATCCGATTAGTCTTGTTATCCATTGTCACTAACACTTGCACAAAATATCAAGCAGGGTGAGCATCGTACAAATTATTAATATACCTTTCGTAAAATAATAATTAAAACCTTTCTGTTATATGCATGTCAGTTACAAAAATTAACTGTTTTATCAAAAACAAGTAATCCCTCACTAGCTGTGTTTCACGGCTCTAAAGAAATTAATGTAATTACAATTTAATTTTAAACTAAACAAATGGATACAATTTCCTTGTTTTTTCAAAAATTCACAGAACTTTATACGCAGAAATCGGATATGACTTTTTTACATATTTTCCTTAAATAGTTTAAAAAGTATCGAGGACGTTAAATTTACGCATCATGTGGATACCCATTTAGTTGCCCAATTGCAACTATCTTTTCCCTCTGCGCTATTTCAAGAACACGAAATAAAGAAAGTTATAGAAAATTTACGAAAGAGAAACCCCCGGATACGACTTAATATCGGCGTGCGTTTTAGAACTACCGTCTTCAAGTTAAGATATCTTATGATGTTTATCAACAAAATAATATTTGACTTTATTACTTTCCTGTTCTATGGAAAGTTTATTTCAAAAACCAAGAAAAGTTCTTAATTTTTGTGCAGTGTACTGTACAGATTAATAATTGATATAATTATTATACTAATTAGTGTACTCCCCGTTCTGAGAAAGATATTTAAATGACTTTTCTTTCCTTAAATGCTACTTCATTGTGGTGAATCCAATACCATTACACAACACTAGGTCGGGTTCAGGCAAAATCACACCACGATCCAACACAACTACATCAAATCACTGATTTCTTAAAAGAGAGTTTAGTGAGAAAGCCGCACACTACTGGTGTGTTTCTTGATATAAACAATCCTTTCAATTGGGCGTGACACTCCGGTTTACTCTACCAGCTTAAAGAAATTTTCCTGGATTCATATTTTCTGGTCGTGAGATCATTCTTAGAAGATAGATTTTATAAGCTGAAAGTAAGAGATGGTTTATGGGACATGCACAAAACCAATGCCGCATTCCCAGCGTTCCACCCTGCCACCGATTCTTTAACCATTACTACCACTGATATGCTGTTAAAGAACAACACAATTACTGCAACGTTTGTAGTTCATACTGCCCTAATTACTATACTATAACTTCCATTACTCCTTAACAACCCAATAAATAACGTAAGGGAAAACCCCCTATCGTTAGAATAAGTTACATTAGAATAGTAGTTCGACAATAGGTTGTGAATATAGCCAATCGTCAATCATCTGATATTCATTAGGCCGGTGTACGCGTATTTCTCACTCTGTGTTTTTGGGCCTTTCTTCCACCTACCAACTTTATATTCAAGTTTTGCCCATCGGTAAAGTTGAAGGTGGTGGACTACAAAAGCAACCAAACCATCGAGCGAGATAAATGGCCATTCAATTATTTTAAAATTTAGAAGTCTTTAATATCTTTGCTGTAGAGGATCTTCTTCAGTAATATTTTGTTGATATTTTATCATGTTCATTATCTCCAACAGCATCCTAATTTCACAACTTATTCGTCTTCGATGCTGCCAGTGTTTTTCATCAAGTTCGTCTCCATGGTAATGTGACTACATAATCCTGGAGGAAACGCTGCTGGGTATTAGCCCCTATCCACGTCTAACTAACTATTTTCATCCATTTTAGTGATTGTGATATAGTATATAATTCTAGACAAAAATTAAAAAAAAAAAAATTTGGAATAAAAGAACCACCGATTCTTTAACCATTCTGCCACATTCATAAAGGATTAAATCATATTTTTAGGCGGTAGGCCTACTGTACCGTACCTGATACCTGTCTGCAAAATACAATATTGTAACAAGATCGAAGGAACGACGAGATTGCTCACGAAGGTTCCAGAATTCCATTCATAAAAATAGTTAAGGAATAATAAAAATAACAACACAATAGCAGCAATAAATGACAGTTTTAACCATAAAGGGTACGCCTATTATAAAAGGGTATTGTGTACAGCTATTTTTATGAAGTTGTTTATGAGGTTGTTTACGTTTTCTATTTACAATAGTTGACTTGTTAACAAAGGGATTTTTCTAGCATTCATTAATAAATAGTTATTTTTGTACTTTATGATTTCTCTACTTTGTTCTGGAACGATCTTTGTGAATGATTATAAAAGGAGACCCCAGCGCGGTCAGAGTCAGTATCCGTTTGATCTTCGACAAACGACTACCGGGTTTGTTATAG
Organism: Catonia carolina; assembly: GCA_035578175.1. NCBI lineage: Eukaryota > Metazoa > Arthropoda > Insecta > Hemiptera > Achilidae > Catonia > Catonia carolina. The sequence continues at coordinate 110,045,987 of JAQMRL010000001.1, forward strand.
CAGGTTAACAATTCCTAGCATTGTTTGGTCAACGACTGTTATACTGTCTTTGTTGTGTGTGTATTGTGTAAAGTCTTTTGTGAGTGTATTGTAAAGTTAATGTGTAAATTTTGTGAGTTCAGTTTGTGTTTTGTATGTTAGTATAATCTATAAAAGTGATTGTAAGTACGCTAAGTAAGTTATTAAGTTACTTATTGTTTGTTATTTATCTTAAGTGAATTATTAAATCATTTATTGTATTTCTTAGTTATAATTAGTTTAATCATTTATTTTGTAATCTTTTAGTGAAATAAATATCTGTAATTGTAAACTTTAGTGTATTAATTATTTAATAACCTAGATCCCGAAACGGACCTTAGCAATAAGTGTCACAATATATTGTACACAATAGATGGTACACTACTGATAGATAAAACTGACCTTCCCAGACAAATGCACCCAACAAATAAAATAAAAGAAGACTTCATTTAATACTAATCACAAGACTTTATAAAATTTAAATGACATACCATACAGCTTATTTTACTCAGAAGGCGTTAACCCTTCTAACAGTAAAATAATATTTTAAATCGATTGGGTGGTTTTAAAGATTACCTCGTACAAAAAAAAACACATTATTATTTTATTATTTTAGAATAATGACAAATAAATGATTTATTTGAAACATAATTAATCATTTAGAAATAAAACAGTTTGTTTAAAAATAAATTAGTTTAATAAAGTAACATTACATTAAGAAGTAGCCTGAAACAATAACGGTGAACAGAAGCAAAAATTTCATTACATTTCCTGATGTTTCATCACTGAAAGCCATTAGCAGGCAAATTAAATCCGGGCTACCTTTATCAGTCAGTTAGCAGAAAGTTTTGCAGTTATTTTTATTATAAAAACCAGACTAATTGGGTGGTTGTCAGTAATGTACTGCTCGCTTTTTAAAAGTAGAAGCTATACAGAAAACTTTTCATCAACAAACCCATTGGCAAAATTGTAAAACTTCTATTACTGAGGTGTAACTGGCAAATTATTTCTTTGAGAAGTACGATACAGTATTTGGAATAACGGGTTTTAACTGATTAACTACGAAATACAACTTTTTAGTATTATAATAAGACAATATTATTAGCTTCAAGTTGCTCGGGGAGTCAATACAACCGAAGAGCAGTAAAAATGAAGCGAGATAACTGCAGACTAGGAACGATAGCGCTGCACTTCAAAGAACACATACCAACGTTAGAATAAAGCACTCAACACAAGCCAAGTTCAAATATTATAATAATGTGTCAAAACCTTTGTTTTTTACAAAACCTGCATTCGAGTGAATGCTTTAGAATGCCCGGGAAGCTCGTCTAAGAGAACCTCAAAAATTAGAAAGAAAAATCCTTCACAAAATAATGGGTTCGAAGATAGTAGACGGAGAGTACAGATTACGAGGAAGAGCAAAACTCCATAAAAGCGAACGATTAATGAAAACGACCAGGTGTCAAAGAGTACCATAGTATCAACGTTGGTATAGAATGGATGACAAACGGTTGACTAACACATTGTTAAATCACTGAACAACAGACCTAACGCGTTAGATAAGTGGTTTAAGAAAGACAAAGAATGTTGGAAATTGAAATAAAACGAGAAGACCCAATTCAAAAAACTGATTTCTGACATCAACAGTATCGATGAAGGACAAAAGCAGAACACCCGGTGGACGGAAAAGTTGACAAACCTACAGTTAAAGAAATCTGAGGGTGTAGGCTATGAAACAAGCTTCCTAGAATGTATAAAGTAACTTTACTTGACTCTAAACGGAAATCCTATTGTAAAAGTATTAGTATATAAAATCTGTGGAATTTCAAAATTTAAAATTTTACTTTTACGTAGAGGCTTTAGGTGTGCTGTAATCTTGGCGGGCCTTTGCTCTTGTGGTAATTTAAAAAAAATTGTGGCCTTAATGTGCACTCCAGGGAAAACTCTAGGCTACATTATCAATGTAGTAGAATGTTTATTTAAAAGATTATTTTCTAATACGCTTTGTTTAGCGACAATCAGTGATTTTCTGAATTTTTATCATCAAAATCGGTTAAAAAATGGTATTTTTTATTACTGTGGCATTTTATGACAAAGGTGTTTTACTAATGTTATGGAAAATAAAATCTACAACTTATATTTCAAGCATTTTCTTCTAAAGTCTAGTTGAGTGTCAACTAGAGATTTTCCGTATTTTTACGTTCTCGTAGGTTGATTTTCATTTAGCATCATTCACTCATGATTAAAATTTAGCTAGGTTTTTTATTTTACATAGTTTACTAATGATTAAACATAGGTTATATTTTGCATTATTCACATTGGCAAGAGAAATTCGTGTGATTTTTCGCACAATTTTTTTTCTCTTATTATGTTTCAGACCATCTTAATTTAAACGCGTTAAACCTAATGGTTTTTTTAAATGTATTTGTGTTTGTTCTGTAAGAGAAGTGTAAATCACTAAATCACTTAAGACCCAGACAGAATAAATAATGTTAGCCGTATTTTTTTTAGCCGTATTACTATATTCAATAATTTAGTAAAGTCAATTATTTTCACATTTTTGATGGCACCAATTAACGTAGTAAGTAATTATAATAATAATAATAATTTTTCCAGCGAAACAAACTTTGAGATTTAATTAAGTACATTCGATCTGAAATTTTACAAGTTGGTTTCAATTTTTCTGATGTATAGGTCTAACTAAAGTAGTCTTTAATATCTGTAAACCACCGAATTTGTCTTGAAGTTTCAAACTATTTAATCGAAGGTACAATAGGATTTGCCCTCATAAAGCGATTATGAGTAATCAGATAAAATGACAATTGCATGCTGTACCATTTCAGTACCAAACAGATCAAAGTGGTATTTATTGTTAAACGGTTTTGAAATATGTATTAATTTATACAGCGGAAGAGATAAAATATAACAGATCACAAAAACATGTTAAAATAATCTATTGGTAAAATATTTATAGCAATAAAAATAAAATATTATATATTAAAATAGGAACATTAAACTAATACAAAATTTTTGAAATAGTCTTACAATTAATACCAAAGTCATATCCCAGTAACACCACATTTCGCGGAACTTTCACCCCGAGAGTTCTTAAAATACTAAAATAATGTTTACAATGTCACCGTCGTCCCCTTTGATTAGTTACTGTGCTGCCGGTTATCAAAGCTTCCGAGATAGCGACAGAGGGAATCGCCAACAGTTCCGAAAGGGGTGGTAGGCCTGTGGCGGGGTACCGACAGAGGCCTTTGTCGCCAAGGCCGAGACCAATAACCGCCCCTTGACACATCGCTCTCGGCGGCTATATAAATAGCGCTACACTGAGTCCGAGGAGATTCGATTCCACGCTACTCTACAGCCTCGACGAGACTTCCTACATCGGCACACGGCTACCGGACTCCCACGAAGACTCTTTGATGACCCCGTAAGAGAGAAGATGATGCTTCCACTCGCCAACCCGACACCGTAAGCCGTCGACCGGGACCGTCATCGCCCGCTGCCGCGAGCAATGCCCACAGCAGTTCCCCAACCGAGCCTTGCGCCCACCGGATCCGACGGAGCAGCCATCGACGCACTACTGCGAGGGAAGAAGATGACGTCTCCACTAGACGACGACACGCTGAAGTCAACTGACGTTGACTTCGTGGTCGTTAGCCAACATGGTCACCCTTGCGAGCCCAGTAGGTAGGGACAGTGAGAATCTCGGTAATCCATTCATGTGCGTCACTAATTGGATGACGAGGCATTTGGCTAGTTTTAGCTCATTAGCCTAGAAGCCAAGGACTGAGCTTCTTTCTAGATTAACCTTCTAGTAGGTTGGCCAAGATTTGACAGTAAGAACTATGCACGGCTTTATAGCCCCAGGCGACAAAACCTTAAGCACGCCTTCGTAAACTGACAAAACATTCAACACGGGGGCACTACGCTCTTGGGATTAGCAATAACCCGTCACGAGAAACGCGATATTAACACGCTGCCGGACCTTGATCCCAGCCCAACAAACGCTAAAATTATCGACAACAGCAACGATGAAAATGATCTCACACGGCTAAGTGCAGTCACAAGTTCACTATGTAGCGTCACTGTTGTGTTCCCTACTGCTTTTTGCGTTTCATATCAAAACATACTCGCTCGCTCTTGGGATTAGCAATAACCCGTCACGAGAGTTATTGAATAGCGACAATAGCTCCCTACTGCTTTTTGCGAATTTGCGAGCAGCCTGATAGATACGTACCACCATATTAAACGGTCTCCCAGAACACGCTATAGTGAATAAGGAATGAGGTCTTACCTGTGAACGGAACCCTTATCTATTAGGATTTTTCCGCCCATTTGGGATCCTGCATAACTCAAAATGGGCCTAACTGTATTTATAAAAACAGAAATGAAATTTTGAAAAAGAAAAGTATTAAATTTTGAAAGAGAGGTTGCTTCTCCTACAAAAGAGTCTCTTTTTACAAACCCCTAAACTCGGATAAAAGGTTTAATAAATTAATTTTAAAAAGGCGAAAACAATAATTTAATAATTAAACAAATTAGTATATTTTACTACACATCAGAATTAAAAAGATACCTCAACAGTTATTGGTCAATATGGCTCAAGACAATATCCAGCGATGATCGAAGGCACATCATAGACACAGTCTTAATGAGACTCTCAGAATAAATTCCAAGAGCACGGAGATGTTGTTCCGTAAAATTGGGAATGGCTCCTCTAGAACCGAACACGAAAGGCACGACACTGCACAATGTTATGTCGCAATCGAGCACTCTAGAAACTTCCTCCAAGATGTTATTGTACTTGTTCATCTTTTCTTCGGCTGCTGCTTCCAATGCATTATCCTGTTCATACCTAATAGTTACGTCTAATACGCGGCAAGACGCCCGATTCTTGATAACTATATCAGGCCGCAAGCGTACAGACTCATTTAGAATGGAAAAGGTTTGCTCCACATATGTCGAGTAACCATAGGTATTCAGCTCTCCGACGAGAAGATCTTTAATTTCGTCGTGGCGTCGAACAATTTTACCTTTATTGAAAGGGCAGTTTCCAAGCACATGGGATAGAGACTCTCTTGCTACATTGCAACATCTACACATTACATTACTTTCAGGAGGTAAACCCCTGGCACAAGCAAGCCTCGTACCCAACGTGTCAGTCCGAAGTTTCACAGCATTTATAAATCTAGAATCCATAAGGAGTCTATCATCATAAAGCCACGCATTCCCAATTCGTTTTCTAGATTGAAAATATTCCGCACCCCTTCCCATTACCGAACAAGCCTTAAACCGTTTAAAGTCCTCTGATTTTAAAGAAACCTTCTTCCTATCAAAATGATAAGTAGAAGGGGGCCAGACAATATTAGCTCGCTCTAGCTCTGTCTTGAATTTATCGACAGCCAGAGGAGGATGATACATTTGGACAAAGGGTCTCTTAGAATGAGTAAGCTTAGATTTCGCCTTCCAACACCCTATCTTAACGACATTTCTAACTCTAGGTAAACCTAGGCCACCATCTGCTTTCCTCGCATAAAGAAAGCCATCAGGCGTGGAATGATGAAGATGAAAAATATCCTTAATTACTACGTAACCTAAGCTTATCATCAATAGAATTTAACAATTTAATACTAGGTTGAGAGATAATTAATGCATGCAAAAATTTTGGTAAAATACGAGAGTATTAGAATAATGAGTATTAAAATAAGAGAGTCATAGTTACGACCGCCACCGGGGGGTCTGGGGGGCCGGTTAGGCCCCCAGACGCCAACGCTCCCGCCGGGGGGGGGGTTATGTTAATGTTTATGTTAATTTGTATTAGGTGACCTGTTTTTAACGTTCTGAAACATTCTCTTTGGAACAACATTGGTTGGTAAAGTCGGTAAAGTACGTAGTAACTAATGATCAACATATTGATGTGCCTTCAAATTAACTTAAGAAAAACCATTTTAATTTGAAAAATTAAAACAAATTATACTCAGTACTCGAACAAATTATACACAGTTTAGTTTGAATTTAAGTTTCAGAAAAAACCTCCGAATGTTGTTTTAGTTCACGTAGTGTTTAAGTTCAGATATTTAAAATTTTAAATTTAGTTTTATATTTTAGAAAATGATTTCAATCAATTAGGTCTACGCTTGTTACAGAAATATTTATACGATTGAAAAGGCGCTTACATCAACATTCGCCCAAATTGATTCATACTTTCTTGTATAAACAGATAGAAAATACAACCTAACAGAAACTATTTCTAACTTTTGGTGGATATCTTATCGGAAATTTGTCTCCAAAATAATCTTCCTATTCTAGTAAAATCAACCTTACTACACCCATGCAATATTATCTAGTTTCAAGCTTACCTGTGTAAGTTTTCGGATCAATTTAACGAGATCCGTTATCATATCATTGCTATGAAGTAATAAATTCATGTCGTTTGACGAGCATAAACAGTTTACTTTGGAAAGTTTAAAAGTTCATCATTTTTGTATACATAATTTTATTAAATGTATAAACCATATTAATGTATTATCTATAATTACATTATAGATATTATAATTATATTAGCATTATTATATTTATACCAAATCTATATTTTCTTTTTAATTACGTTCTGATTGAATATTTCCCTAGTTTCGTAACAAAATCAAGGTAATTAACTTACAACACGATCGTTATATCAAAACTTTAATCGTGGTTTTGACAGCGTTACATAATGAAGTAGAAAATTAACTTACTCCTTTATACACTCTTACTAATGTACTTTCACTAATAATCTTTACAAATCGATTTAGCATATTGGATGATTATTTTTAGTTAAAATTTAAAAAACTGGTTTCCTCTCGCACAGATATGTAATTTTCCAGAAGGAAAGTTATATCGAGAACCATTAAATTTACAAGTTTTCAAATGAATAAAATTATCATAAATGAAACAAAAAAATTTCTCAATTTAAAAAAATTCATTAGTTCTAATGAAATAAATATTTTATTATTATTTACACTTTGTATTTTAGTATATTTTGCTTAAATCTTGTTAACACTGAATAAAGGGAGATTTACATTTTATTTATAAGTGTTTGTTTCAACTCTAAAGGACCTCTTTATCAACTGTTTAATATATAATTTGGATAAAATTTTTGTATTTTAATTAACCATTCATTTAGGTCATTTAACTGCTTTATGAAAAATTGAAAAATGTTCTTTTAAAAGGTTCAATTAGCCCACCTTTTGATAAAATAGGCTTTCAAACGATTCAATCATTTGCATTTAAATAAGAAATTGTTTCTAACTTTAGTCGATTTGTAATAACATCCAATTTTAAACGTTTTTCGCGAACGTTTGTTAAACATTTATCAATAGTTCAAAGTAAAGGCTTAAAACTTTTGAAAGAAAATAAACAGAAAACACTTGAGTAAACGAAATGCGTATAAGAAGTAAGTCAGTAAAAAATGACAAATTGTTTGAAATTCACTTTTTAGCATTGCAAGAGAAATTTAATATTTATTAAGTAGCTAGAAGCCATAATGTTAAAAACCACTGAGACAGCTCTGACGTTCTCCGGTTTGAGACATAACCTCTAGGGAGTTTCCTTTTTCTCAAATTTTATCTATGCATAATCCTTACGTTTCAACTACAAAGAGGAACATTGGCACATTGCCTAGACCTCTATTTTCCAACACTCTGGTAATGAAATGTCATGGATGAACGCTGGATATTTCCTTTCTTTAATATCATTAGACTACTACGTTCAATCAAACTGTACATCTTAAATCAAATAAAAATATTATTTAAAATTATGTTTTAATTTATTCTAATCTGGAATATGTTACATCTGAAACACATCAAAAGATTAAAAATAAATAAACGTTTAAATGTACTGACTGTGGAGCTCAAGTTAATTTTATACTACAATAATTGCACATGTAACACAAATTCTTCTACACAGATTTACAGAAATAAGGAAAATGTCGTGCTTTCAGTTTTACATTTTAGAAAACACAATACTCCATTTTTTTATTTAACCAATAAACGACCACAGTGTAAATTCTCTGACTTATTTACTGATTCCCATGTAGGTCTAGCTAGCACGTTAAAGTAGGAAATGAGTTACGGCGGCTAAACATTTATATTTAAACTAAATAACATGCACTGAGGTATGGTATACCAAAATTTACGATAACGATTTTTATTAAACTAATATAATATATTTATTATAATTATTGCAATTGTAATAAACTGGGACGCAAGCCAAGGCTTGAGTAGGCACCATCACTCAATAAAAAAAAAGTTAAAAAAGGAAATATGAAATAATACTACGTTTTTGTAAGTCGAATGTACAGTTGAGTTAATATTTTATTCAGAAGTGAGTTTGATGAAATTACAAAATTTTTTATGATGACATTCGGCGTAGGAGTGTGTAGAGTATGAATTGCAATGCAGAATTTCTTTAGCCATACTCTTTTCTGCTTACTATAGATTTTCTGCTTGATAATAAATTTTACATAGTGTTGAATCCAGACTACAAGAGGGGCTGCATCATTTAGTTATCTTTACATATAGTGGTATTCTGCTTCAAAATGTAACAAACTAAAAGCATGCACGTAAAACTTGTTAATATGGAGTATTGTACCACGTTTCTTAGTGATATTGTACGTACAATAGAACGTGGGATGAAAATATAAATGAATTACGATACTGGTGTTTTAATTTTTTAGGTTAAAATGAATATTGTAACATTGTACAGTGATATTCTAGAAAAAGTTAAGGGAATATATTGTGTACCGTATGAAGTGGTGTATATTGAACAAGGATAATGGATCGCGCAAATGAAGTTTTTTGAATAGGAATTTTCGGATATCAAAACTTGGAGAAACGTTTGTTTTTATTTCGATTCCTTCTACTATCTTCTGGAAAAACGGCGAAATTGTTAGAAGGATCTCAATCGTTTGGGAAACTATCAAACCGCAGGTATAAAAACGGTTAGCCTTTTTTGTAGTAAGTAAATCAATACTTTAATTGTGAATGCGAGGTGTTGTCAAGCCGTTAGAAATAGTTTCGTCACGGCGCCTGTTCAGAATGACGTTAACACGTGTGCGTACAGGGTGGTAACAAGTGGTTGTAGACAGGTTTGGACAGGTCATTGTTTTTATTGTCGAATGACAGGATGTTATCTTTAGTCAATTTTATGTTTTGTAATTAATTTAATCGAAGTAATCTAATTGTATTTGTTAGAAGTCCAAGTTTGAAAAATAATTATTATTAATTGTGTCAATAAATAATTGTTTTACATTTAAAGGAAGTTGTTATTATTTATCATACCCAGATTTCCATTGTTGTTATTATTTATTTATTTAGATTGTTTAGACCCATTCAGGATCACATAACGTCAATTATGAACTGTTGCCGCCATTCCTCTTGTTTCTCCAGTACTCCTTCATAAATTCGCGGTGTCTAACACGACGTTCATCCGTCCATTTTGCCCTAGGTCCCTTCGGCTTACCCTCTGATGCAACTTCCCAGGTGTGAATTTTATGCCTGAAGGTTTAACAGTCTTTAAGGTCTGAAGGTGTGATATTTGCATCTCTTAGATCGGATTGCACTTGCTTGATCCAGACGGTTGTAATTTTGAGTTTCTGTGAGTGCATCAGAATCTTCTTTATAAGCCGAGAGTCATCCAGTCTCATTATATGACCATAAATTCTCAGCCGTCGTTTACGGAAATCAACTTCAATGTTTGAATATTTTTCCGTCACTGTGTGTGATTGTAGACGATATCCTTCATCTGTGAGTTTTGAGCCAAGAATTTTCCGAATGATTTTTCTCTCAGCTTTCTTAATATTCTCAAGATCCCCTTTAAAGTTGAGGTTCAAGGTCTCACTGGCATAAAGAGACTCAGGTTTAATGACAGTCGTGTAGTGTCGAATTTTGGTGTTTATGCTCATACATTTTTTGTTGTAGATGTTTGCAACTTTTCCATATGCTCTACGCATTTTCAGTTCACGTGTTTTTTGTGCTAGCCTTTCTGTACCTGTGGGTTCAATGATTTCACCTAGGTATTTAAAGTGATCCACCTTCTTTATGGTGCCATACTTCGTAACTAAACTCCGCGAACTAATGTGTTTTGTGGTCATGAATTCAGTTTTGGTAAACGATATTTGCAGTCCAACTTTTTCCGCACATTCTTTAAGGATCTCAATCTGGTGGATTGCCGTTTGCTCATCTTCAGAGAGAATTGCCAGATCATCAGCAAAGGCTAGGCATGTGACGTTGATATTATCCTGTTGCCTACCTAGCTTGATGGGTTTCCATATGTTGTTTTTTTTTTAATTCTTTCTTCCATTCCTTAATGACTTTATCAAGAACAATGTTGAATAATAATGGAGAGAGTCCATCGCCCTGCCGAACACCCGTTTTGATGGAGAAAGGCTGAGATATTTCGCCAGCAAATTTGACTTTGGAGGTCGTGTCAGTCAGTGTCTGTTGGATGAGTCGGCTCGTTTTTGGGTCCAAATTGTTCTCTGCCAGTATATTAAAGAGAGATTGCCTATCAATGGAATCATATGCTTTACGGAAGTCAACAAATGTGCATATTGTTGGAAGATTTCTAATTGCTCGAAGTTTCAGTGTGGACTTGAGGTTGAAAATTTGTTCAATGCCTGATCTGTGCGGTCTGAATCCAGCTTGATATTCACCAATAAGGGGCTCAATCTGTTCTTGTGTGCGTTGTAGGAGACAAGCAGAGAGAATCTTATAAGGGACAGGAAGAATAGAGATTCCTCTATAATTATTCACATCAGATTTATCTCCTTTTTTGTGAAGAGGATGAATGAGGGCACATTTCCATTCATCTGGTAATTTCTCAGTTTGCCAGATTTTCTGAATTATTTGAGTAATCTCTTGTAGTGACTGCGGTCCCAAACTTTTTAGCAACTCTGCAATAATTCCATCCTCTCCTGACGTTTTCCCATTCTTGAGTCTTTTGATATGTTGGTGGATTTCTTCTTGTGTTGGTGGATCAGCATTGGGTTTAGTATGCTCTGGAACAGTGTATTCAAATCGCTCAAGTGGTTCAGGGCAATTGAGAAGTTCAGAAAAGTAGCACGCTAGTTCTTTACAATTATCTTGATTGGTAAGTGCAAGTCTTCCATCTTTTTTCCTGAAAGTCAAATTTTGTGCTGAGTAACCTTTAATTGTGTTTGCAAAAGTTCTGTAAAAGTTTCGGCTATTGTAATTTCTGAAATTTACTTCAATCGTTTGAAGTTGTTCATTGACATAGTTACGTTTAGTTCTCCTGATGGTTCTACTTGCCTGTTTACGGATATCAAGGAAGTGTTGTAAGGTTTCCGGGGACTTCTGACTGTTGTACTTTTGAAATGCAAGACGGCGCTCACCGATAGCCTGATCACAATTGGAATTCCACCAGGGATGCTTTGTTTTCCTTCTAAGTGGGATCAGCTCTTTTGCTTTTGTTATAATTTTGTTGCGGAAGTCAGTCCAGTTGTTAGCAGGTTCCCTATCCCATTCTTCTGTAATATTTGTTTCTTGAATCTTAGATATATCAAATTTTTGTATGTGAGTTTTTTTGTGTTGAACTCTTCTTGGAGAGAATTTTATTTTGACTCTTGTGAGATAGTGGTCCGAATCAATGTTTGCCCCTCGTCGAACCTGAATATCATGGATGGTCCTGCAGTGAGCATGAGAGATGGCCACATGATCGATCTGGTACTCACCAAGATGTTGAATGGGGGATCGCCATGTTTTCTGTTTGTGTGCAGGTTTTCTGAAATGAGTAGACATCACTTTAAGGTTGAATTGTTGGCATATGTCAATCAGATGTGTACCATTGGTGTTTGTGTTCTGGTGTGCAGAATCTTTGCCAATTATCTTCCGATATACCTTTTCTTTGCCAAGTTGAGCATTGAAGTTTCCCAACAGTATTTTCACATCATCCTGGTGAATTCTGCTCATGATCTTCTCAAGTCTCCCCCAAAATCTCTCAACGGCTTCAGGATTCTTCTTGTTATCAATGTTAGTGGGGGCATGTGCATTGATAAGTGTATACTTTTTATTAGCACTCTGGATGCGCATTGTCATAAGTCTATTGTTAACAGGAGTGACATCTTTAACCGAGTTCATGATGGATTTATGTACAAGAAAAGCCATTCCAAAGATTGGTGCACCGTTTGCAACCGTCCGTTGTGTTTCACTTTTAAAAATGTGGTAATTTCCATAGTCCACAGTCTCACTGTCAGTCAGTCGTGTCTCTTGAAGAGCAAGGATGCAAATTTTCTGCCGGTCAATCTCTTGTGTGAGGTTATACAGTTTTCCAGTTTGGATTAATGTATTGATGTTCAGTGTTCCTATAAATGTTTTCTGTTTGTAGGGAAGTTTATCAGAGACCTCTGATACTCTCTGTTGTGCTCGCCTGGACTCCCCAGAATCCGAAAGTCCAGTTGCCGCCTGTTGACGGGTGGATTGAGTACCACCTGGGGTAGAGTTGTAATTACTTGCACAGTTCATATTTACTTGTATTTAGGTAGTGTGGCCTGACAAGTGTCAGGACCAAATAGGACCAGAGGTTGTTGAGCCCTTTGGAACATGGTATTTTCAGCCGCACCTCTGGTGAACAGACGCTGACCTACAAGCCGCTTGATGCAAGGCAGACGCTGTAGGATTTCTTTTGTTGGTATTTGTCAACCCTGGGTATTTTATATCCCCAGTACCCCCCTCCGAAGAGGTGAGCGTACCCCATCGCCAGGGGCGGCGCCCGATAGCAGGTCCAACAAGAGCCACGGGATTGTTATTATTATTATTATTATTATTATTATTATTATTATTATTATTATTATTATTATTATTATTATTATTATTATTATTATTATTATTATTATTATTATTATAGTTTTTCCTACTTCGTTGTTTTATAGTTGTAGAATTTCTGGTCTTCATAACTTGCATAATTGTTTCATTGTAATTTTGTACGTCATAGTTCTAGTTTGTAATATTTTTCTTTAACCTCTATGAATTATTGTGCATTTTAAATTAAATATGGCGAATTTTGAAAAGTTTACTTTTTTAATGAAAGTTCCAAAAAAAATAAAGGCGGGCAATGATGAAATTATGTCATAGGTGTCACAATATTTTAATTGAGATAGTCTTAAAAGATAAAAAGATAATCCAATAAAAATTTAATATAAAACATTAAACAATTCGATAAGAAAAACACTAAATTAATACAGTACATTAACCCATTCCCTGCCATGATCCCCATTTGGGGATTGTTGTCTTAAATCTCTGCAAGTTGGTAGTACTGCCTTTTTTTGTCAGCTGATGTTATGGGTAATTTAGTTGAGGTCTATTCTTCTGATTGGTTGCACTCATTTGAATAAAACTTACTTGGTTTTCTTATTATTTGCATCTGAAATGAAAATTGAAGGGAACGTTGCGCTTTTTAAAAATATGATAATTTGATTTTTAAAAAATTGTCATTATTTTTATAACTTTTCTATTGAATATGATATATGACTGAGATTAGTTGTTTCTCTATAGGTTAGGTTGGCTGATTTAGTCAAAAGCTTACTACTGTCAATTATTTTAGCCTTTATTGTGTGATACCCATTTGGGGATCGTGGCTGATGACATGTTATTTTACACACATGTTATCAAACTATAACATTTTGTTTACCTTGCAGAAACAATGTCTGTAAGACAATTTCTTTTACTTGCTGAACTAGAATATGTTACGAATGACCACTAATTCTTAGATCAGTTGGACGGACAAGGCCCAATAGGTGTAATTGAGCTTTCTTCAGACAATGTAGATGCTGTATCTGACCGTAAAGAAATAGATTAAAATATTTTGGAAGATACATACATATCTAAATAATGTTCCAGGAAAAGTTTAATTACACTCCAATAATTCCGATTCACAAAACCTGGATCACAGCTCACCTTTAGTGAATCAAAATATAGGGGAAATCTCGGTTCAAAACTGAAACTTCATTCAGACTGGAAAAAAGACAACCTTGAGTTTGATGTAAATGAACCTGATTTCAGTGGAATTGACTTACCGAAGGAAAATATGAAAACGGTATTAGCATAAAAATTGAATGTTGAAGTATTCGAGATGATATTTGACGAAAATGCAATGATCCACGTAGTTCAGCAAACTGTCTACGCTGCACAAAATAATCGTCATGGTTATATATTTTCAGTAGACTGCTTCACAAAAAATTCCTTGGGTTCCTTCTGCTAACTTGGTTACCATTCACTGTCGGAAGAACAAATGTATTGGAACGAAGATGAGGATCTATACGGGGGGAAAACCATACGTTTTTGATTAAAGCAGTGGGTTATGTTTTGCGCTGCAAGTGGTTACTGTTTCTATGGACAGTTAACGGAGGAAAGGATGATTTTCAATGTAAAGTGAAAGGACTTTGTGCTTCAGACATTATGAAGTGTATTTCAGTAATTGACCCGCCAGAAGAACATTCAGTTTACTTTAATAATTTGTTTACCAATATTATGAACTGATGAATACCTTAAAAGTAAAAACCGTAGCAGCTACTGATACAACACGGTACAATAGAATGCACCTCTGCCCTATCAAGGGAGGTAATGAGATGAAAAAAGACATATGTGTGTATATATACAGATTTGAAAAATAAAATAATTGGAGTAACGTGGAAAGACAATAATGTAGTTAAAATTTTGTCCAATTTTTTGTAATTTTGTAGTAAATTTTTTAAAAAGTATCACCAAAAACTATAATTTTTCTGTTATTTATTATGCATTATATGAATTTATTATGCAGATCTAAGTGAATAACATTTTAGAAATAAAATTTGAGCATTATTATTGAATAAAACTTTTTAAAATTAATTCACAGCATCTGCCACGATCCCCAAATGGGACTTCACATATTACTTCATATTATGGGACTTCAAATGGGACTTCATATTATGTAACAAAATGTTACATAATATGTAACATTTTGTGTGAAGTCCCATTTGGGGATCGTGGCAGATGCTGTGAATTAATTTTAACAAGTTTTATTCAAAATAATTATTAAAAATAATAAATATATTATATTTATTATTTTTAATAGAAACATTGTAAAACCAATTTTTACCTGTCTTGTACACTAAAATCAAAGTATTAAAGCCAAAAAAGAGAAGAAAAAAATTTGGCAGTTAATGGGTTAATAAGAAAAACATGTTATTTTTTAACTCAGTGTTTATAAGTTTTATCACTAAATAAGTTGACGAGCTTAACAGTGATATATTGAATCCTTCATCTAAACTAATGAAACAGACTAGAATTTTCATTACTCGTTCAATAAATTCAAGAAGTTAACGCGTCATCCATCTTAAGGGCATAACTCTCACCTTCTTAAGAGAAATGATGACAGCAAAGGCCGTGTGTCATGAGGCTATAACATATCATAAGCTTTCTTGTAAACTCTCAAAACGGTGGATTATAGAAACTGATATTATTTAAGCACTCTCAAACTTGAAGTTCCAAACTTGAAACTAGGTGTGGGTTTAAGAATAGTAAAACGTTAGTGCCTCTTAAACAAACAACATAATTAGTTTATTAGTTAAGATGATAATTATTATTCATACAATTATCAACTCGGTTTGAATTCTACTGCAGCAATTTTACATGATTTATGACCCCAAAAATTCAAATTCCTAACAAATAACTAAAGAAAATACAAGTGTAAAAAACTGTAGTTTAATAATTTTAAAATTAATCTAATTTTCGAACATTTTAATAAACGAAGGAAAGTAGAAATGCTTGACATTCATTGCTAATCCCTAAGAGCAGAATATGGAAATCATTTTAAATCCAGTAGGTATTAGAAAAAATATTTGCAATTCGATTTGTGAGTGAAATTATACTCTCTAATGTGAATGGAGCTAAGTGAAATTTCCGTCATGAATTTTATTCGCTTCTTTTTGAACAGATCCATTAAAGTACAGCATTTTAAAACCCTGCTGGAAAAAATCTGAAAGTAAGAGAAAAATCTTACCTTATTTTAGACCTGTGTCCACGAACTTGAGAATTGAGAACATATTCTTGCTTTTAACATAGAAACAATGAAACCGTATTAAGAAAAGTACCGAATTAATAAATGGAATAAAATTCCCATTTTTACTGTTTAATCTGTTTTTGTTGAAGGTTTTTTTTCTTAAATTCATTAAACAATAAATTTTCTCGCTACACGTAATACCGGGTGAGCATAAAGTCTTGCCCTGATTATAAAAATTTATTGCAGAATAACTGTTTGACATAATAATTTAAATTTGATGCTGTTACATAGGTTAGTGTTAATAGTTTTTTTTAAGATTACTTACATTAGTAAACTTCAACGTGTGCCCCCTTGGTAGCTCGGAGAATGTCGAAGCGGTATTCCAGTTCCCGCCAGGTGTTTTGTAACATGTGTTCTGTCACAGTACCCACAGCAGCTTGTATCCTAGCCTTCAGTTCATCAACGTCAGCAACTGGTGTGGCGAAGACTCTATCCTTGATATAGCCCCAGAAAAAAAAGTCAAGGGGAGTAATGTCTGGAGAGCGGGGTGGCCAGGGTGTTGGACCATCCCTTCCAATCCACCGATCCGGAAATGTGGAAATGTTTCATCACGGAAAACACCATTAACGCTAACATTTACTTAGATGTTTTGCAACAGTTCATTGCACCACAGTTAGAAGAATATCAACCATGGATAATTTTCCAGCAAGATGGGGCACCGCCCCACTGGGCTTTGATAGTGCGTAATTTCCTGGATGAAACATTTCCGGATCGGTGGATTGGAAGGGATGGTCCAACACCCTGGCCACCCCGCTCTCCAGACATTACTCCCCTTGACTTTTTTTTCTGGGGCTATATCAAGGATAGAGTCTTCGCCACACCAGTTGCTGACGTTGACGAACTGAAGGCTAGGATACAAGCTGCTGTGGGTACTGTGACAGAACACATGTTACAAAACACCTGGCGGGAACTGGAATACCGCTTCGACATTCTCCGAGCTACCAAGGGGGCACACGTTGAAGTTTACTAATGTAAGTAATCTTAAAAAAACTATTAACACTAACCTATGTAACAGCATCAAATTTAAATTATTATGTCAAACAGTTATTCTGCAATAAATTTTTATATTCAGGGCAAGACTTTATGCTCACCCGGTATTTTTCTGACCAATCAACTCCCCGATAAATTACCAACAGTTTTATAAATTTTGAGGTGGATATAAGAACTTTTCTTTATTGTTGTTGGCAGCAACTGCAAAATAACACAATTCGTAGTATTTATGATGTACTTGCGTAATATCCTGTTTTTGTTATGATTGAGAAAAATAACCAATGGGAAACTTTCTATGGTATTTAATATGAAATATTCTTCCCCAGCATCTTTTAGACGCCTTTGTGCATTTTGTGATTGGCGTGGGTGAAACAATGTTGGTATTTCTGGATTTGTGTCATTAAATTATTTTTCTTAGTTTTTTATAAGAAGTCTTAACGAGTAAATAAGAACAAAATTAGCAATATGTATCTTAAACGAACAAGTAAAAGTTAATCGTGGTAATTATAGACAGCATCTGGAGAGAATATGGAAAACAGACTATCCTTGAAAGTGAAGAACTATAGACCACATAGACGAAGAGATTTTGGAAGGCCACAGAGAAGATGACAGTAGTTAAAATACAGAAAGTGTGATACATCTCTAAGGATTGAATTAATCGAAATATACAGCTGATTGCCGAACATAGTATAATAATACATTTTTATAAAAGTTAATTCGAAACAGACATGTAATTAAACGTAATTTTAATTTTGAAAAGCTTATTCTGGTTACCTTTGATTTTTCGTAGAAGCTTATATTAAAGCTCCGTACATCCACATCGAACGAATTAGGTGGCTATGACAATTTAGTAGGCTATATAAACATTGAATTAAAATACATAAATACAAATACATGGAAATTTTACTGAAGTTAGACTACAACATGAAAATTACGAAAACATCATTTGTTCAAAGAATTTTTTACGTTAACAAAATTTATTTTTTAGCGGTGACTTTTAAAGATATATTTTTTTTTAAAGAAAATAACGTATTATAGTTTAATTTTTATCTAGTACAAAAAAAGGAATAATAATTATTGTGAACGAATTTAAATATTTATTTTTTTAAACATACCCATAGATTCAATAATTTTTTTTTTGGTTGAACGAACATGGTTAATGTTTTCCGTAGTGGTATGTAAGTGAACGTTAAGTCACAAGTATACTCTAACTTGTTCAAGATATGTGTTCCCTTGGGTGCAAAGGTATATGTAACCTAAATAACATATCTCTCTATCGCCTCTTCCGTATTATTTACTCATGCGAGATAACGCAAACTACACACAATCTGATGTGGTATTACTTATGTCTGAGTAACCAGTTCTTAAAGTGCAGTCAGGTGTGTGTCATTTACGATTAACTGTTGTTCATCAACGTACTAGTAACTCATTTATTTCAAAGTGTTTGCGGGATTTTGAAAATGTCTTTTAGATATCAGTTATATAAAGAGTTGTGTAATTATTTCCGGTAGAGTAAGATATTACGTAACTTAGTTATTCTTGAGTAAAGAGTCGATAAAATATATAGGCTAAGTTATAGCTTACTACGACGGCATAGTTCAAATCAGTAATGTGAATTATTTCAAATTTGTTAAAAGTCGCATTACCAGTTTGTTAATTAATGATTAATGCAGGTTACGAAAGGGTTCCGATGGATTCTAACTCGTTACGTTTTCAAACTCTAGTTGGTAATCGTAATTAGTATATCCACCCTAATATAAAAACATATGATACTTCTGTCAGGCATTTTTTGAACACAATTCTTTATTTGAAATTGTACAAAAGTTAGAACGCAACGACCAACTTGTTTAACGAACAATGAACCAGAAAAATATTTTTTTAACAATGTAATTCTTTTGCAGTCAGTTTTTTTAAACGTAATATTAAACTTTAAGCAAAGATTATAAAAATCTGAGTAATAACGTGATAAGCATGAAAATATGATAAACACTCAGTAGTGTGTTTCAAAAAAAGACTAAACTGTAAACAAAAAATAAAACTAAACTTGACTAAACTGTGCATTAACATCTTAAAGCATGAAGTTGTTAAGGCTGAAGATGACGATAACCATTAAGGCGTTAAAGATGCCGATTATAAGATGACATCGATTAGTAGTAAAAGCAGAAAAAGATTAAATGAGTTAAATGAAAAAGAAAATTACAAAATATGTAAGTCCAAGTTTCCAGACGTTTCAACCTATGGGTATCTTTACTGTTGTTGAGGAGGTTTATTGCGAACGAATTTTGATGCTCTTCTAACTTTTCAAATGTTTCTCGCTACGTTGTTTAATTTCTTCTTTTATGTAGAGCAGGTTTAGGCCATTTTGCAATAATTCAAGGGGCTGTAGTGATTAGTCTTAGGCATTTCGATTGAAAGCGCCTGGGGTATTTCTATATTGGATGAACTAGTTGCACCCCATAGCTCTAACCCGTAAGTCCGAACTGATTTGTCTATTTATTTGTATAACAGAAATTTAATTTCACCAGAGAGCTGAAACTCACTGCTTAAGAACCAGAAAAATTCACGTAATGTCAACCCAAGTTATTTTCATTTCGACAATATATGACTTCTCCAGGTGAGTCTTAGATCTAAATGTTAACCCAGAAATTTATCTTTTTTTTCGGGACTACTGTACCGTTCAAGGCGATCACTGGATATGTTGGTTTATTTAAAGTAAACGTAAAGAAATAAAGTGTAATACTGTAAAGAAATAAATAACTTTATTTTTAAGAGCTAAAATTATAGGTAGTTCAGCTAGAGATGACGGTAATGAACATAATGTTAGAAAAAGAGTACTGGCCCACAGATACCTGTGTTTACAATCTATTTATATAATCAGTTAGTCTATTTATACCACATACTGTATAGGTTGAAAGATATCATAATATTATTCCACAAATACAATTGGTATGCTGGCAGTCAGTTGATAACTTGAACAGTGCCTCAGTAATTGGCTGAACTGCTTACTTCCAACATTCAATGAATGTATCAGGGACTTCAATAACTAACGAGAGAAATTAATGTAGAGGAAATACAGTTCATTCAGTGTCAATTAAAAAGGATGAAGTTTGAGGGTGAAGTTGCCGACCTTAGAAACACTGTTCGATCATAATTAATACAAACATAATATTAATTACCACTTTTGTTCATTTCGAAATCACAGCTTGTCTTCAAACGTGTACGTGAGAAGAGCAACATTTAAGTGATAGAACTTGTGATATTTGAAGGAGTAAAAACGTAAAAAATTTATTTAGTAATGTTAAACCACTATGGTGAAAAGTTTTTAAATCACAGTAACGTGTATAAGTGGGGGAGGGGATATTAATTCAGAAAAAATGACACTGATCTCCATCGCTCTGGGAGACGAGTTGAAGTTTTTACTAACGGGCTGCAAAATCGCATAATTAATCGTATTCGCAAACACAGAAAATTCACAATTTTTCAAACTGCTAGTTTGTATAATAGTAGTGTTAGAACTATGCACTGGATCATTTGACGAGCTGATTTTTTGCAAAATCCGTTCAAGATGGTTTCTAAGACAATTGGCTCCATAAATAAGTTAAGTCCATAAAGACGTTTTATAAAGACAACTGGATTCGCATTTCGTCTGAGCTCAAACAAAGTTGAAAGCGGAAGATATGACATTTTAGATCACGTAATAATCTCTAATGAAACGTTGATTTAACATTTTGTACAGACGGCTAATTGTTTAGCGGAAACGTCCAGGTTCACTCAATAAAACAAATTCAAAACATAGGCGTCAGCCGGTGAAATGATTTTGACAGTATTCTGAGACTCGCAAGATCCAAATATTAGTGATTCTTTAGAAAGACATGTAACAGAACAGATGTAACGTGAACAGTGAGTACTATTCTAAAATGCTTCAATGTTTAGGTTCGCGATATGGCTAAACCGTAAAGGAGCAAAAAGGTATGATTCTCTTAATGACAACGCATGCCTTAGATCGTTTAGAGAACGGGAGTATCGCTCAAAGAAGTTGGATTGGGAGGATTGTCTCATTCTCATTACACCCCAAACCTCACCTTGTCTGATTTTCATTTGTTCGTTCCACTCAAAGACTTCTTGGCTAGAATTTTTATCAGAGCAAAGCGTTCTAAACAGTGGTCTCTGAATGGTTCAAACAGCAAAGTAAAAACGTCTACGCAGCGGGAATCAAAATCTCACAGAAAGGTGAGACAAGTGCTGTTACCAGAGATTTTTCAAAAGTAGTTTACTTTTTAGTCATTGAATATTTTTTCTCTACATCAATAATTTCTCTTGTTTATTTGTTAACGTCCCTGGTAGTATATAGTTCACTGACACAGTTTTAATATTCGCAAAACGAAATATCAACATAAGTATTTTAATTATGAAATTTTATTCTTAAAAATTGTTGAATACATGACAGTATTTGTTATAAACCAATAACGAAAATACAAAAATATGACACATTTTAAAAACCATCTTAAAAACTACAATTATTATCTACAACAAACCAAATTTGACGAACCTAGTATTAATCTATGTCCCTTAGTATATTAATAACATCCAGTTATTAAATTCAAGTAAACCAAATAGTCTTAAATATTTATTATAACTTAACCCGTCAACACAAACAAAAAATTAAAAATAATCAGTATTTACCAAATTATTCAGAAACCTCTTTTATAAATTAATGAAATGTTTTCTGAATTTTATAACAATATTTTACAAATTGTTCTTTCAAATGTTATTTATGCATGCATGTATTCACAGTTTTTAAATTTTTTAACTGTTATCACTGTTACTGTATATTATCCTAGTGCGTAAAGTTTTTGTCGCATAGTGTATATGCATTTTAAAGCCAGGTTTTCATTTTTTTAACTTTCCCTAACAGCTAGATCATAAGCAACTACTTAGTTTAAGTACTGGTGGGTTTGGACAGCCTAATAGTTTTCTAGATTCAAGCTGGCAATCAAACCTAGCACCTCTCGCCTTGCAGCGTAGCCACGAATTTTTTTAAATTGAGTATTAAGAATCTTTAATTTTTGGGATTTTTAAAATTTTGTTTATTAACTATTAAAATGTAATGAATTTTTAATGTAATAAAATTTATCTCCAGTAACACGAATCTTTTACACTAACGGATTAGTTAGGATGACGATGAGCGTGTACTGAACGTAAGTGAATTGCTGATGAATTTGATTAAGTAACAAAAATGCGGAATTCCTGTGAAAGAGGAAAATTTGCTTAACTATACATCAATAAACTTAATAAAGTCCATTTATTAGTGATATTTATAATATAACTTAAACTAGAATCACATTGTACATGCAGTCCGTTTATGTATTCTTAAAATGTTTGTAATTCATATGCTTCTTAAAAACACACTTTCCTGGTCTGATAATGTGACAGTTTACGATAAAATATATCCTACACAAGAAAACTTTTAAATCTCTTACGCAAGAAAGAGGCTAAGTAGCCCATTGTGGAGGACACGGAAAAAAGTGTTATTTACGCTGCACCAGGATCTAACGAAATGCTAGATAAAAAATAAAGAATTGCTTTTAACTGATATGCTATTCTATTTTTTTGTTCATACCTCGAGTTGAAAGCTGCATTAAACACATTAGCTATGATTTCTTTATCGTATTAGTCTGTATACTTACTATTAAAACACTTATCCGCTTTACGAAAGACTAATAATCGTAGTACATAATGTTCTGAAAATTTTCGTTAAGATTCCAAATTGTAATTAATGTTCAATATACTACACTACTGATTTGTTATTCAAAAATATTTAGTTTACTTATGTTTTTTAGGGAATCTTCATTGATTTTATACTGTAGAGCGGAGGCCAAATAAGCTTGGCAGTGTAGCTGTGCAAACTGTTCAGATTCAGTAGGTAGATTTCGTGCCTAAGCACCAAACTGCCTATTAAATCACATGCGCTGAACGATGTAAATTATCATTCTATTAGTGACGTTAAAAAACAGTCAGTGGTAAACATTGTATAAACATTGTGCAACAATTTTTTCTTCTTAATGTATGTACGTTGCAAACTGTTCAATTCAGAACAATGAGCAATCCCATGACCCAATGAGGTTATAATGATGTGTGTGACGTGTAAATGAGGTTTAGTCTTGTACAGACCCAGGCCAACCATTCCTGGTAAAGTATGGTCAATTGAACCCCAACCATCAAAGTACACCGGTAACTCTGATCACAGCTAGTACAGCACTGACCCCCACCACTAGCCGAGGCTACCGAGCACTCCATTATCAAAATAAACCTTCTGCGCACTCAAGAAAACTGGCCAGCTTATTTGGCGTCCACTTTACTACCAAATTTTATACGATTTAGATAAAAATAAATTTTGTTATTATCAATCATTGACATTTTTAAGTTTACTACGATTATTTTCTTAAATTTGTTGTGAAAAAATTTAAGTTTTGTAATAATTTGGATTAAAATTTTATGCTTCGTTATAAAAATATCTAAACGAAATCTAGTCACTGACTCACGCATTTGTCATGAACCTCCAAAATCTCAAGACTTAAATTTTTAAATTTGGTATGTGGATTTCAAATGGGTCGCCGGTTTTCGTTCAGAAACGATTTTCAAACACTTTGTTTCTAAAGAACGGAAATGGAAAATTAATGTAAAAACGGTTTTTTAAAATTATAGCTTTTAAGAATTATTTTAGGTCAAGCATCAAATAAATGAAAATCACAGAAAATAAAAAAATCTTCTGTATTTATACCAATATTTTTAAGAGCGATAAAAATTAGATATGACTTCAGAAATCTTAACATACATGGCAATTCAACCAAACTGCATAATTACATGGTAGCCAGATTTATGGTGCAGCAAAGTCATCAGTCATTTCATGAATACAACTTTTCCGAATTAGTCTTCCGACTCATTACTAATTCTCCAAGTTACATTATTACAATAAAACATTACAAGATGACTTACTCTATCCTTACGTCAACAAAACATTTCCAAATTGTACCGTAGGTTAAGAAGCAGATTTCAAAGTCATAAAAATCCCAGCAACATAAATTCTCCCGATCTGCCAAAACCGTACAAAGATGAGTGAAATGCCAATGGATATGATACATTAACACAGTACAAGTAGTAAAAATTCAATTTAAAAACAATTTTAATTTTCTGGGCAGTAATTTTTTGGCTCCTTTTCTAAGCCAGGTTTATTAAATTTTTTTGCTTTATTACACACTCTGATCATTTTTGCTAATTGTCTTTGCACAATTGCAAAATTAAACTAAGTACTAACTAAAAAAATGGATTTAACATAAGACGGCAATTCACAATACGCAAAAAATTAGCAAAAGATCATAAAACTTAAAGTAAAGGAAATAAAAGTAGTATAATTTTTTAATATTATCTTTTATTCGTCGCTTAGTTAAGCAGAAATTTACGGTTTTATTGTTGAGTCGAAATTGGTTCAATCCTTGAACCTATATAATATTGCGATGCTGCATATCAAGAAGTTTGTCGGGGAAATTTTTAAACTCCTATTGCACGTCGCAAAATTTTGTAGGCCTATTAGTCAAAATATTTCGATTTTATTGTACAGTTCGTAAATATATTAAAACATCTATGGATGCAAACCAAAACGAGCGGGGCTTCCTGATACAATATGTATACGTATTATTTAGAGAAATTTAAGCAAAAAGAAAAAACCTATCGATATCTAACTTAAAATAGGTTACTGCATTCTAAAATAAAAATTATGTATTTATCTCTAACTTACCAATATCAAACTTTAATTCTTTTGTTATTTTTCTCTAACACTACTAATAAAATGTAATTTTATGTAATTAAAAAAGTTACTACGTTGAGTGCAATTACATACAGTCGAATAAACACAAAACCTATTCTCTGTTAGTTCTCTGTAGACTTACAGACATCAAAATTAAATTCGTATTTTTGTTAATACAGTTATTTACTTTTTGATACAGTTAATTAAAACCAGTACTTTAAAAAAAATACAAAATTCAAAGCTTCTTAATGCATAGGGTACTTCAATATATACAAATATTACGTTGTTGTTTAGGTAATCAGCCTAAAAGCTGGTTTTAACCTCTAGAGGTTTTACTACGTAAAATGAGGAGTGAGGTGGTTTACCATGCGTTCTTCACTGAGTGCAAAAGAATACTTATCAGCATGCCTGGCCCTCCGAAAAGTATCTACTTTCCACCCAGCAAGTGACACCTTCACTTCATTCACCACAGTGAATGAAGTGGAATGAAGTGAATGAAGTCATTCACCACAGGCTCTGGCTATATAATGAAGAAATTCATTACTCTCAGACTAGCTAGTGTACTTAACTCTGGCTAGTGTATTTTACACCTCTACCTCTTCTGTTTTTTTTAAATGCTTGTCATATAATTGGCTGACCATGTGATAAGAAGCAGAACTATTTTTTGTAGCCCTGGAACTAGCAGATCATGTACAAAAATTTATCACTTCACCTGCCTGTAATGGGCATAATATATTATAATATTGTTAAGAATTATTCACAAACAGTTTGACAAAAATGTTTTGTGAGTTGAACAGCTTATGATCTACCTTGAAAAAGAAGGCAATCAGCAGCGTTTCTTTCGTATAATGGTCTGGTTATTAAAGATAATAAAATATTTCTTCTTAGATCCAATTGTTATTACGTTAAAGAATGACATGATTGTCTGTTCATTAATAAGTATTGTGACAATATCAAAGAGGAATGTGTTTTCGAGAGGTTTTTAGAACCGAGAGATTCATAAATATTAAATGGTAAATAATAGAGATAGTTATAAAAAAATTTAAAAAGGGCCGGGTATAATAAAGTAAGGTCTTTGTTGTACAACTATTTGTGAAAGAGTCGGTTGGTTACCATTAACACCTTTTATTCAATTATGACTTGTTTACACTAGTTAAGATTTTGCCAGAACCAATAAAAAGGATTTTTGTATTTTATTACTGCATCGAATCTCTCTGTCTTTCGAGAAATATCTCTGATATACCTATATACAGTGAACCCCAAGTGCGGTTGGAGGAGTTAGTATTCATTTGATCTTTGACGAGTGTTTATTGCATGTGCTATCGGTACGTTAGAAGAGGTCAATGTTCCGGGCATTGTATTGGTCAACTATTGTTATTCAGTTTTATTGTGTAGGTGCATTCTGTATAATTGTTTGTAAGTAGTACTAAGTAAATTATTTAAGTTATTTATTGTATTACTTCATTATAATTAGTTTATTATTTATTTTGTAAATCTTTTAGTTGTAATAAATACTTGTAATTTTAAATCTTAGTGTATGAATTATTTAATTTACGATCCCGAAATGGACCTTAGCGATATTTTAAGTGTCACAGTATTTTTGGAATTGAAATAGGACATTAAGTTTACTTGTACTAGAACAATAATAATTTTGATTGATACATTTTTGTAAAATTAGCTTAAATCAATTGATATTTATAATAGAATAGTATAAATTTATAACAAAATGGAATAATGTGATTGAATGTAACCATTATAAATTTGACAATCTATAAAATTGTGTACAGAGTCATTCAGAAATTAATTAAATTACATATTCTGGAAGCTTAACTCCCGGGATATTTTATTAATTCTCTTATTTCACTGTACGGTTGTTCTGTAAATGATTTCTTTGGGTAATAATTGTTAATTAAAATGTATTTACTTTTAAATTTTGTCAATGAAAAACTTTTAGAATTGTGTATTTTGCTCTATTTGATAGATAACTCACCTTTTCCTATTATAGATAACTGTTAAATATGCTCATATACGAGATATTTTTGGGATTATCCCATATGCCACAAATACGAATGGGTTTAGATTACTTCTCCCTTCATACTCAATATTATATAGCTTCATTCTCAGACGTACATGAATTTTTTTCTGCCAAATTACCCATTTCATTTAAATCCGGCCTGGCTTTAAACGTTAACGCGATTTTATACAAAATATTTTTATATGAAATCTTCCTAGTTTGGTTCTTATGGATACATTATCTGCTCATAATACTACCAATATAATATAATTCGTATTTTCATTAGTACGGAGATTGAAGGTACGGGATTGTATTAAAATATTTTTAGTACTTTCGTTTCACGTTCTTCACACATTGTCCTAGTAGTTACAGTTGTAGTATAAAAAGTTTTTCTGTAGTCCTAAGTTGGTAGTTATACGTTTCATATTGCCTTCTCATGCGACTGAAATTCATTAAATGAAAACCTTCAAACATAATGTGGTAATGTTTGCTTTCGTTTCTTTATTATGAAACTGCAAGATTACAATCTGTTCTTCAAATTTAGAACAATAAGTATTAAGTTATTAGAGTCCATTGAAGGTTAAAAATCTCAGTTCTAAAAATGCGTGATGTACAGATACACACACTGAATCATCATTTAGCATAAGATGAAGTGGTTATCATTTTACGAATATAAATTACATTCTCTCTTTATATTACTCCATATTATTCTTAAAAAAGTCTGTATGACAGATCCATTAGTTTGAGTTTATTAAACCAATGTCTTTATTGTATAAAAAGTTTAGAACCAAGAAATTTGAATGGTCATGAAGTCTACGTTGATATCTATCGTTGAAAATTCATATTTTCTGCTTCACTGTTTTAACGAGTATGTCGGCATAGACATAAGTATATTATTAACGCGTAAAGAAACTTTAGAAATTTCTCTGATGGTTTTCACCTGAAAACGATGAAATAGTTCTACATTTTAATTGCTGCCTTTTTGAAAATATTTGTAGTGAATTAAAAAATTAATGTTAAATTTAATTAGTTTATAAATTACCAGCTAAGTAAGCAGATATTTTAAAGATAATTTTGTGATCTATATAATACACTTAAGGAACAATGATTTGGTTTGGGAGCGGTCAATAAGATATACTTTGTCTATGTCAACAGCGCAGGAAACTGAAATATTTTAGAAATAGAAGCCACAATAACCGTAGCGTTACTAATCTTATTAAAACTATTAGACTATGATAACGCCAAATAGGTGTTAATTAATGAGTATTTATTTACAGTATACAGCTCGAAAACTGGACTTATGTTTATTCCAAGTAGTAAATATAAAATTATTCAAAGATTAAACCTCAGTAAGTTACACTACTAAGACACCTACGCTGAAAACGTGGAGAGGGAAAAATACTAAACTACATGCCTATTTAACACTTTATACATTTTAAAATGTCTTGTTTTTAGTTATACTTGACCCTGTGGTAAATGAAGTAAAGGTGTTATTTGCAGGGTGGAAAGTTGGTACTTTTTGGAGACCCTGGCATGCTGATAAGATACTTATCCATTCGATAAGAAAGGCAATGGTAAACCACCTCGTTTTACTTAGTAAAACCTCTAGAGGTTCAAACCAGCCTTTCGTCTGTTGACCTAAACAACAACACAATAATGCTTACATAATAATAATAATAATACTTACATATGGAAAATATCAAACTTTCTGTAGTTTTATTATTATTATTTCTTTCTAAAAAGTTAGCAATATCTGTAGAAAGGATTTCATCTTACAAAGGGCGGAGCTATGCCGAATAATGAAATCCTTCAAATCTTTGACACAACCTTTGATCATCGAAAATAAAATCTCAAAATCTTAGATGCTTACAAATCTATTAACAATACATTTTGCGAGAATAAAAAGAAACATTTTTACAACGAAACTATTTTGTCTGAAAAATTACAGTAGGTAGCTTCAATTAAACCACAGTTGGACAATAGTTTTTCTTCAATAGAAAAAACAAGTTTAAAAACTAAAAACAATTCATTTAAATGTAATGTTTTCAATACAAATTTAAATCAAATAAACAACCATTTGGTTGTTTTCATTACAAATTGGTTTTAACATTATAAAATATTTAATATAAAGGGAGTTTTCATTTAATAAGCTGCTGAAAGTTTTTGGTGCGTTGAAAAATTTAGCACAATAGAGGAAATTATTTCACACAATCCATGAAGCAAGTTTGAAAAGTAGTGACAGGGGAAACCACTGCAGGCTGTACTAAGTAGTTAGAAATGGCCAGCTGGCCACATAAAGAAGAGGATGGTTGCACGCTAGCAAGTTTAAACTTCTGCACGCGACTAGTCTGTACACCACAACCACTACGGATGTAACATTTAAGTTCTTTATTCTTTTGTATCTAATGATAAGTTATATTAGTAAACAGATTATTAAGAATTGAATAGTAAAAAGATAATAATACTTCTGCTTGAATAGTGTTCTATTAAACATAAAAACATGTAAATTTATTAAATCACTTAACAGCAGATATATATCCATAGTAGTTCACAATTTTACTGACTTCATGTTTCAATGTGGTTATTTGGATTTGAGACTAAATTGAAGATTTGACACCGTGTAGAGTTAACAAATAGAATGAAGGCAATCTAGGTTACCTCTTCATGTTGTTAAGCTACAAGTAGTATTTTCCTAGTACTAGGTTTCCTACTTCAGTCATATTATAAGAGGAAAGGAAAATGCAACTTGCTGAGACTGACACTGTAGGAAAACTTTGAAGGAAAAAGAAGTCCTGGCCGAAAACGGACATTTTGGCTTTAAAATCTTAGACAATGAACTGGTCTCACTTCAACGAACTTTTTCAGATTTATAGTGGTTAAGGTTAGATGGGCCATAATGATCACCAACATTCACTAAAGATATGACACTAGAAGAAGAATAAAAATAAAATGAAGATATTAATTAGAAGTTTGGTGATTTAACATTCATCATCATCATCTGGGTATCCTTCCAGCAGACCGGGTAGGATTTGAGTGGACGATATGCCTCCATCTATCTCTATCTTGTTGTAGTTATTTTAGTATCTATATCATGATGATTATTAGAAGTATCTAGTAAGTTAACAACTACAGAAAATGAGATATGCATTTAAGATATAGAACTACGTATAATTGAGGGTTAATCACGTTTATTAACAATCATTTACTATAATTTAAAGACTTGATAATCGTTACTTGAGTAACGATTTTCTATCCATCATACTTATAGAAGGTTTACAATGAATAAAACAGAAAATTGGTATCATTAAACTATTGCCTAAGATCCAAGCTCTAGGTGAAAGAAAAGGTCTTAGGCTGACATACAATATTTATACCCACAATTTAAGGAGTTAACAATTTACTGAGATTGAACCGACACATGTAAAAAAGTTAGTCTGAAAGAGGCCGTGATACTTATTTTTGTAGCTACGTGAATGTGGAACTGAAAATGACACGCCGGCAAAAGCTTTGTGTACCTTCTACTGACAAGAGAAAAGAAAATTTCAAAAGCAGGGTTGAAAATGGCAAAAGTCCGACCAATCTGACATGAAATTAATTACAATCCATAACCAAGAACTGTAATATACGTATACCCAGAATATAAATCAACGGCTTTTATTACAGCAAGATTTTTTTTTAAATTTTAAACTACGGACCCTGGACGTTATGAAACAATTAGAAAAAACGATTTTATGTACGTGCGTTTAAAATTAAATTGCTATGTTTAAAGTCTACAAGGAATATTTCAGAATTTAAACTGTCAGGTTTGTGAAAGAATGGCAAATTAATTTTTTCATATTCTATTAAAACAATGTTTAATTTTACTAAACACAGTTTTATTTAACTTAGTGATACCGCTTTACAGCTTAAATGATAAGTAAATACACTAAGTATACTTCTATTTATGAATAGTATAACCATACCTATAGTATACCTACTATTTATGATTACAAACCTATAATAATTATTGTATTAGTGAATACACAGTACGGAAAATTTGGAAAAGTTGATAACTTCGATACCTCGGGGGACAGTACAACCAAAAACCAGCAAAAAGGGAAGTGGCCAACAGCAGGCGAGGAACAATGGCTGGTGCACTCCGAAGAACTCACCACCTGTATAAGAAGAAAGCACTTCTAAGATAAGCCACGCTCAGACATTATAATACTGTGATAAAATCTGCGTGTTTGTATGCAAGTGTGTAACGTATAAAATTTTGATTCATAATGTGTTAATTTAATTTTTAAATTTTATTTAGAAGAAAACCAGAAATCTCAATTGTAAGTAGATTAGGTAGTTTGACTGTCGATTATTAGTGATTCTGTATTGAATGTTTAATGGGTTTCTTTCCATTTCTAATTTTACATTTAGAATTGTTCAAAATTTTGGGTACAATATAGGGGATTGGATATTTTACTTTTGTAGTTTAATTTTGAATATGTACTACTGTTCATGATGGTTTTGTACAACAGTTTATTAAATTTATTCATATTAGTCTAATGGGTATTTCGTTTCTTTTCTTTTGATAAGTTTTTTTGTGTTAAATCTTTTGTTTCGAGAGGTTGTTGAACTAAGGGGCTACGTGCAGTGTAGCAGAGACGTTGATGCCTGTTCGATTTCTAACTGTGTTATTGGTTAAAAATTGTCATGTGACCTACCCGTGTAGATGATGTGTAGGGGTGATTACAGGTCGTTCTGTTCCATCGCTAAATGCAAACCGTCATGTGTACCGTCATGAAGGAAAGAGGCTTAAAGTGTTTCTTGGCGGAATATGGCTTTTTGTTAGATGAAGGCGTCAGTTAAGTTTAAGTTCATGATGTTGGAGAGAAGAAGTTTATATTATTTTACATCAGTAATATGTTTTAAATTATTTAAGTATATATACTATGACAAGAATTTGATCATTTGTTTATACTAGGACAGCGTTGTGAAATGTTAGGTAAGTTTTATTGCTTTGTTAAAAGACTCTTTTATTATTTTGGGTTCGATGATTTGTGTTGTATTTTGTTGGGTACTGATTGGGATATTTTTAAAAGGGTTTGAGTAATTCGTGCTGGCGATTGTCTCTTGTTAGCCTATTTTTGTGGTTTTGAAATATTGTGTAACGTAACGTAATTTGGTTGTAAAACATAAATATATGTTTTACTATTATTACTTATAAATTCTTCCAGTTAAAATATATATTTGACGGGTTTTAATGGTTGTTATTTGTAAAAATACTCGTGTACATAGAATAAAAGATGGGTTAATTTTAAATTCATTGAAAATGTAAGGTTATTAATAATGTAAAGTGATTATTAAATCGTAAATTAATGAATAAAGGGGTGTAGCTTTAAACCGCGTGGTGGAGATAAAGTTTTATATTTTCTTTTGTGAATTTTATTTGTATTTTTTATCTTTCAGAAAAAGCCATTGGGTAGCCCAAAACAGGATGATGTCGAGGATATAGGCCTACTATAGATGTATCGATGTTATAGTGGAAGTACTCGTATAACAAAAAATAACCTGAAAGATATCGAACTTTTAAGAAGTATTTAATGTTTTGATTTTCATTTTGTCTTGAGCTTCGTCGCCCAATGTTATTATCTATCTTCACTTTGTCCGTTTTGTTAAAATCTAAAACATTTTTATAATGATTAAGTAAAGTAAGTGTTTATGAGTATGGTGTGCTACCACTTCATTTTGATCTATATGTCGAGTCAATAATTTAAAATCAATAATTTTTGTCAGTAATGTGTAGATTTATTTTTATTGTCTAGATTAAATATTTTTTTAACAGCATAAAACTTCTGCTTTGGTTTTTCTGTTCTAACAAAATGGTCTTAAGGTTAATTACAAAGCAAGTTTTTAAGAGCGAAATAATAGAACTAAGGTGTTAAATGACCGGTTTAAAGAAGTCAGAAAAATATCGAGAAAACTGGTATAACCTGAAAAATATAACGGATCAAACCGAGCTCAAGCAACTGATCACTGAATTTAAGGGCTTCTATAAAAAGTAAAAGCATAACACCGAATAAACAGAAGAAAAGATAAAAGCCTTCAGTAAAATAATGCTAAGAACGTGGGCTGCAAAAGAGCTTTCAGAAATATCTAAAGACACTTTACTTACTCCAAAATGGCTTTTTATAAAAATCGAAAATTAATACGGCTCTAACCTTAAAATCTATTTAACTATAATTTTCATCACGTACCCGTTGAAGTAAAGAATTTAGTCCAGAACAAAAATTATATGTAAATGTTATGAACTAATCCATTTATCTGTGTTAAAGATATAGTACATAATAAGTTAAACAACATTTATTTACTGTAAAAGAATCGCTTATTTTTTACACTGTCCAATTATGTACATTAAATTTAATTGTCTCCTTCACCGCCGTCTGCATTTTCATCTCCTTCACCCCCTTCACCTTCACCCTCTCCTTCACCCTCTCCTTCATCCTCCTCTTCATCTTCACCTTCATCCTCATCTTCTCCTTCTTCTTCTTCGTCGTCTTCCCCTGCTATCTCTTCCATTAGCTCTGCAGCTGCCTCTCTTTCTTTCTTATCAATAAAATTCTTGTTTAATTTCTTCAGCCGCGGTAACCGAGCTAATATTTCTGGTCTGAAAATAAAAAGAAAATTTACCCGCGCTTAGTGATTATGAATATAATTAACAAGTGTCCACAATGATTATAGACAATTAAAACATTTTAACATCATTTTATATTTGTACACTAATAGGTATAAATATTGTTCCCATTTTTCTGAGAGAGGGTGCAAATATTTAGTTGCTTTCGTTAGATTGATCGATTAGGTGTGATTTCAATCATTAAAATCCTAGCCCGTTAATTAATCAAACTTTTTTTATTACTCCGAAAGAAAATTATGTACATACTTTTAAGTATTGATAATGCGATAACGTAAAAGGAACCTGTTGTTCCTTCATTTTAGTTTTCAATAATAATTATAACAGGTGTCATTTGTAACCTTTCATTATAGTTGGTCCTCTTACATTTAATTGATATTTGTCCAGGAAGAGGTAGAGCCCGATTATTATATTTTCTTGTTCTATTTGCTCTGGATAATTTTAGGAATCAATATTCGTTTATTTATCTGGTATACTCTCTGTCAAGATATAAATTCTTCTTTAATTCTAATAAAGTCAGTTTATAAAAACCACCCCTTTGTCGGTCTAAGGAGTATAGTGCGAGGTATCAACACGTGCGTGTTAGCCGTTGAGACATTGTCGATCAGTTGTGTTATAATAAAATGAACTGTAGAATCGGTTTATGTGTATACGGCAGCAGTGCGGTTACTTACGATTAAAAGTGAGTGATTGTCAGGTGAAACATTATTTTCATAGTAGCCATTTTTTATTTTTTAGTTAAAGGTTTAAGTGTGTAATAAGATTTTGTAATTAATTTCGTCTACGTAATTATATTGTAATTTATCAGTAGTCTAATCAATATAGTTTATTATTTTCTTAATAAATTATTTTGATCTTCTTCTTCTTCTTTTAATTAAGGATTAGATCCTAAGACCTGCTGCAGCTTCAACCTAGACACGGGTCGCCCCGGATCGGGCCGTCTAATCGGCCTGTAACTTCTGACCAGTCTAGGAATTCTGTGTGGAGACATTCTTTCAAGATGATTGGTCCATTTTTGGCGGTACTTCAGAATTGTCTCTTTAGAGAACACACATTTAACTTTCACCGTATATCCTCATTTCGAACTGATTCAGTCGACTATAGCCCTTAATTCATTTCAAGAAGAGCATCTCTGTCGACTGAATGAAATTTTCGTATTTCTTCTTTCACGCTTAGACCTTACTGCCATATTATTAAGTCAGAGTTGGACAATTTAAGTAATAAGTATAAGTTTAAAAAAATTTTCATTATTATTTACCATAACCAGATCCCAAAAGAACCGGGATTAAACGTTACACTTCTTTAAAATTTTACTATTTTGCATGTTACATAAATGCTTTTATCTTTTACTGGTCCATAAACTTCTCTAAATTTTTCCATCAAAAGTAATGTCTGTTTACGTAAATTAACTTTATTGTATACTTCTCAAGGAAAAAATATACTCATATATATTTTTACATAACAGTTAGGTCAATGAAATTCTATTTCGTATATTTCACCTTTCAGTTTTACTAAAGCTGTCATGTAAAGCTCTATAAATCTGAATGTTCCAAATCCAATCAAATTAAACATCAAGTAAGTCTTTTTGCCACAATTTGTTCCTAAAAATTTGATTTTTCAGACGTCAACATTTTTCGATGCTTTTCTACATTGAAGTTGTTTTTCTTTTCAAACAGTTTTTCCTACAATAAAATATTCAGAAATAAAAGATTAAAATATTTCTAAATATTTAACTAACAAAAATGGAAATATTATTTTCATATTTTTATTTGCAGAATTTGTTAGGTAGAATAGCTACTTGAGCTCATTTATTAAGCAAACAGAGATTAGGTTTCATGGTGTTTATTGAGTTATTCATGGATTCTAGATTGCCAACAATTTATGCAATTTTTATTCAGTCTTATCCAAAAAAATAACAATCAATAATGATAGTAGTAGTATAACCTCTAAATATTAAATTTTGCGATGTTTCTTCATTTGTATATTATTTTGGGTGAGCGGGAAAAGTGATATGCACGTACGCATATATTGGGTAACAAAATAATGATATTTAATCTCTAACATGCGTTCAAACTGTGCACGGCAATGTAATGAATCCGCTTCATCCAAACTTGTCGATAATTTAACATTTATGTGTTTTTGTTATTAATTAAACCCAAACAGTTTGGGAAGTGTGACACGTGACGAACAAAATTTTGTAAATCAAATTAAACTGTTATGTTAATAAATTGTGTATTGTTCAGCCAAATAAAGACGGATAAAAGCTACACCAAATTATTGTAAATGTTAATATTAAAAAAGAAATGGACGCAAAACACATAAGCCCTAGAACGTCTCATGAAATTTGTATTGTGATGATACAAAATTGCAGAACTTTTTATATTTAGTCAGTGCATCAAATCTGACCAAGGTCTAGTTTTAAAAACATCTAATATTTTATAAATGAGCCTTTTAGTTGGTTTTTAAATAAGAATCCGATCAACCGATTTAAATTTAAATTTAGATTTAGATTTAAATTTAAATTTAAATTTAAATTTAAATTTTAAATTTTAAATTTTTGCAAACGTAATATTAATTATTAATTAATAATGCAAACATTATTAGTAATGCAACATTAAGTAATAATGCAAACGTAATATTAATTTAAATTTTAAATTTTAAATTTTTGCAAACGTAATAGGTTTTTGTAAAAAATACATCATAAATGTCATTCGTTTTACATGTGGTGTGTTGACTGAATTCTGATAAATCTTTAAATTATAAGCCCAATTAAAGAAACTTAAAGAACAAGAGTTTTGAAGAGTTTTACCTGTGTATTAACAAGTTTCGTTTGACTTCTAAAACATATCACATTTTATATTAATGACAAACTTTACTGCTTGGGTTTGTCTTAATGATTAATGCTTACAGATTGAATAAGTTTAGAAAAGTGATTGAATTCTATTCAACATTTCTTTCATTTAATTACATTTTCATTATACGCTATAAATTATCACCAAAACTTATTTGAATTTTATTTTTTAACCAATGTTAAGTTATATTAAAAAACTGAATTACCTTGTTATTCTTATTTTTTGTCAGTTTGTTAAACTAGTAGTGAGTACATTGTTACCTGCTTTCGCTTCCTGCGCCGTATTCATCAAAACCATTCTTATACGCGATCAACCATTCTAGTGAGGACAACACCTTGAGCTTTTTGAATTCTTTTACGTCTTCAATTTTATTGTTTCTAAAAGATCAGAAGAAACGAATTAACTCAGAATGTACAAACAGCTTTGTAATATTTATAGATTGTGTTTATGAGGAAAGATCTGTCATAATTAGTGCTGGTAAAAAATTGATTTTACGATAGTGAATATCAATTCTTAATGCTTACAGATCTTATTATATTTCCAATATAATAAGTTTTTAGTAGCCTAGTTCTATGTAAAGGTATATAACATTTATATTTTTATATAATATTATATTAATCTTTCTTTAATTATTCTTCTTACTTTTTACTCTTACTAGTCTAATTATTTTATACTTACTATAATAATGTTTCATTATTTTCGTGATTCAAGCGAAACATTGTTGTAACATTGTTGAAACATGTGTAACGTATTTCTAATTTACATGTTATGGAATGTGTGATTTTAGAAGGATGCGAGCAACGAACTGAAATCTGTACAAAAAATAAACAAAGTACACGAAACTACTTCATAGTACTAGAAAAGTTTTACAATAGAACCCGAAACCTACGACTTAGTATTCAAAAACACGTAATCAGCTACTACCGAAGCGTTACCATATTTTTAATACCTATAATTTTCATCATTGCTAATCTTTACAGCCCTCTACGAACGAAAATTTCGAATTTAGTACTTAGTATTATTTCTCGCTATTAGGAATATACATTCACTGATTAATATAATTCAAGTTTAATTGGCACAAACATTCCACTACATGTAAATTATAAATACGTTACACATGTACAACAATGTTTCACTTGAATCACGAAAATAATGAAACATTATTATAGTAAGTATAAAATAATTAGATTAGTAAGAGTAAAAAGTAAGAAGAATAATATTAAAGAAAGATTAATATAATACTATATAAAAATATAAATGATATATACCTATACATAGAATTAGGCTACTAAAAAATTATTATATTGGAAATATTCTAAATTATTTAAATCACTGATACAGTTCTTATTGTGTGGAAACAATTTAAATTTTATAGTTTTAACGAAAATTAATGAAGAAATAATAAATGCAACTGCTTGTACAATGAAATAAAATATAATCACAGAATTTTCAAAAATTTCCAGTAAATTAAAAATGATACGAAAAATACTGTAGTATAACAGAAACAAAACATTACCTATCTGAAGGAATCACTATAAGAAGAAATAAGAGGAATCACTACAAGATTGGTGTTTTCAAAAGTAGAAAGGGGTGACTTGAATGAAAATATAGAAAGGACAAAAGGAGTAGAAAAAGCAATGTACAGAAAAAATAAAATTATTTACAGCCAAAAAGCAACCAATTAAAATTGTTAAGAGAAAAACCCTTTATGATTACATGACCTAATAAATAACTTGAGCTTGATAAACTCTAATTTCTTTAACATTTTTCCACGGGTATTGTGGGAGAACGTGGCGACATTAATATCCTGTCTCGTATCGCCTACTCTGTTATTCGTAGTGTTCCAGGAAAATATTTCTATTTACAATGTTGGTAGGAAAGAGAAAATAAGCTGTTGAATAGGCCTACATCTACCAACAAACCAAAGTTTCATCTTCAAAAATATTTCTTCTTTAAGGAAACTGCTACAATGCCACAACCTTTTCCATTCAATAACTAAGTAGATATGTATGTTGCTGCTGCTATATCAACATGTACGCCCTATGCCGTCGTAGGCTATCTTCCCATCAACCAGATGTAGGCCTAATGCAGCAATGTATATTGTTGGGAACGCTTTTGAATAGTACAAACCTGTTGATTCTTTGAAAGTAAGATAATTCATTCTTCAGCATCGTTGAAATTATTCGTGAAATGTTATATCATAATATTATTCTCTAACTCACGATATGAAAGTTCCTGGCCGAACATTTTGAATAAAAGTGATAACAGTTTGTCATAATTTTTCCTGGTTAATAATTTTATGTTTAAAATATTATACATTGTTCTTTTATATATTGTTCCTTTAAACTAATAATATTAATATCGTCCTTTCTTTAAATTTTTAAATTTGTTTCCAGTTTCAGTCCAATCAGGGTTCCCGAATTAGATATTCCATTGTAATATCAAAAACAACAGTTCAATATTTCAACAAATTTAAATATTAGAAGACGTATTTTTTAACATTTCGAAATTTTACAGTAACACGAACTACTGAGAGAAAATGCATAACTTTTCTTGCTTATTCAAGTTAATAAATTATACATTTTTCTACATGAATTATTTTTAGTGTTATTAAGGATATAATATCAATATCAGCTATTTATCATACATGAATTATTCAAACAAACATTTAACGAAGAGTGTGGTAGTGAAAGAAACAGAAACACCAAAACAGTTTTGGAATCTCAAAATATTTCAAATTTAATGTAAAAATCAGCGGTAATGACCACTAATATGTAGGTATAGTATAGGATATATATATATAAATAAATACTTACTTAAAATACACAATTACTGATATTTTCTGCAAAAGCATTTAATACTTTTGTTAACAGAAATAGAGTATTTTAAAAAAAATAATTGTAACAAAAATGTATCTTATTATTTTTTAGACTAATTTGACTCCAATTTAGTTTTTCATTTTTATACAGCTTATATGATATTATTTATTAAATTAGGTATACGAGATGTTTGTTTTATGGTACTATTGAATTTTGGTAATGTTTTCTGTAAAACGTCTGAAGGGCTAAATCAATTAGTTTTAAATTTTAAATTAAGGTAGTAGGACAAACATAAACCGTTAAATTAAACTTAAATTGTGTTGTACCATTTTGGAGTGCTACTTATTCTATTAACCGTCAAAGTAACTCGTTATTTTTTATTGTTTCTGACAATTTAAAAATTGTTGCACAAGTTGTTGTTTTCCATTGAATAGCACGATTACTCTCTCAAATTTACATTTTTTTATCTCAAATACCCGATTTCATTACATTTGATTCCTAAATTGTTTTTTTGTCTTGAATAAATTATTTGAACATTTTTAGTATTATTTTTGTATTATTATTTTTATTATTTTTTATATTTTTATATATTAGTCTTATAACAAAATATTGTCCCACAAAAATATAATATAAATTATATTTATAAAATATAATATTATTCTGTACCTATGTTTTTGATTTGAAGTGATCGGAATCTGTATTTTTATTAAGTAAAAGTATGTAATTACAGAAGGGAGTAAAATATTTTTCAACATTGTAAAAATATTGCTTTTGATCTGATACTGTGCTGGTCAAGTTAATATATTTTATTAAAAGCATACATTTTTGTTTTCATCAATGTTTTATCAATTAAATTAATTGCCATTCCTTGTTTAATTAAAAATACTAAACCATCAATTAAAAAAATACAATGATAAAATTAGCGACCCACCTCGTGTTTATTTTAGAATCATTACTAATATTATAAAAACAAAGCGTGGTTTTTGTGCAGGCTAATTTTGAAAACTACAGATCGGATTTTCATGAAATTTTGACAGCATATTTCATATTTATATTCAGAGCAACAATTTTTTTTAATTTTAAAAACTGGTAGCTATAAGAGCCCTAATGAAGATTTTCATAAAAATGTACATATATATGTGTGTGTGTGTGTGTAAATGTGAGTAGGTAGCGTGCGTGCCTGCGCACGCGCGCGTGGAC
This sequence comes from Catonia carolina, assembly GCA_035578175.1. NCBI lineage: Eukaryota > Metazoa > Arthropoda > Insecta > Hemiptera > Achilidae > Catonia > Catonia carolina. The sequence goes on from JAQMRL010000001.1 coordinate 110,086,452, forward strand.
TTTGGAGTATACAGTCGATCAAGCAGCAACACAACGTCTGTTATATACATATTTTTAAATCGATTACACCATTTTTCGCGTGCGAAGTCGCAAAGGAGCATACTAGTTATCTCATAAAAATTTTAAAACAATTGCGTATGAATAAAACGTTAGTTTAATGAAACTAGTTAAATTATTATGTAATACAGAGTAAGATAAATCCTGTCAAATATAGTAACCAGGAATTTTGAAAAATAATATTTTTATACAGAGTAAGATAAATCCTGTCAAATATAGTAACCAGGAATTTTGAAAAATAATATTTTTGTTAGCCTTGAATATTTTATATTTTTTCTGCGTAAAATGCAGAAAAATACTCTTGCTTTTGTACGAGTTTTAATCATTTATTTTATAAATTTTTAAAGATGACATTGAATAATTAAGTAATATCACAAAAATTGGAAAATAATTAAATTTTTACAATAATGAATTTGTAGTTAATTTTGAAAGACATTTTAACTGAAAATGTATATTTTGTTCATGTTTCGTTTTCATGAAGTGTATATTTTGTTGTAATCTTATATTAAGGTTACCTTAAAATTTTAAACTGAGTTTTGTTGAAATTTAAAACATTAACGTAAGATTACCGGCAAATCAACTTTTTCGTTGTAAATGAGCCATCATCTCAGAAACCGTTAAAGGTATCAAGCTGAAGTTTTTGGAATTATAATATGTACATCGTTCGCCATCACCGTACTAAAAGTACTTTTTACATGTTGCAATTCAACTTGAATTTCAAAATAGTAAACTTATAAAATGAGACATTTTCAATTTTTTACACTTATAAGTAAATATATTGATAGATCTGCAAGGTTTCAATTAGCTACCTGCAACAGTTTTTTTTTGAAAACTAGTCATGAGTAGGTTCAACTTTAACAAGTTCTAGGAACCGGTTACGGGTTTTGTTAATTATTAAAAGATGGCATCATCGTTTCACCAACGTGATCAAAGTCTGCCTTTCTGGTAGGTTTTTTAAAATGGTAGCTGAGTTCAGCAAAACGAATAAAATTGTTTGCTAGAAAAGTGTTGGAATATCAAATAAATAAATTTGACTATTCACATAAAATGAAGGATATGATATTAATATGACAAAACAAAATATGATAAAACAATAATTTCCAATAGGCTGACTACAAACCCTACAATATGGTTATTTTTTAGTTAATATTTTTTTATGACTAAAAATATTAGGAAATCATCAGATAGCCTTATACGTATCGATCTAAATGACCAGCCCCAATATACTAAAAAAATGGTGCTCTTGATTTTATTTATCATCAGTCAATTATGAGTGTCCACCATTTCTGATTCTACTAACCTCGGGTTTCCAAATGAAAAAGGGCTTCAACAAGAACTTACATCGGTAAAGCTGTAAATTTATTTCTACATTTCCTGTAAATTATGCAAGAGCTAACGATCCTACTACGGCCACTCATGTGTTTGTTACTGTACAATCAAATTAAACCTGTAAACCACTACTAAATAATATTCTTTAGGAGAAGAGGGTTCTTTGAATCCTTTGTATGAAGTGATTAGAGAGTTAAGGCTTACTAATTATGTTTATGAATACGTTTATATGTGTCTGTTTTTTACGGAAAAGTGTTTTAGATAAAAAACAGTTTTAAAGCCTTTTATTACGCGGAAAGTAATTCAAGATTTAGGAATTTATTCCAATTTCTTATAAATGTTAATAACTAGGCATATTATTACTTCAGATTTATGACTATAAACAAATAAATTGAATTAATTAATTAAGGCCAGTTAAAATACAAAGTTTTACTGAGTCCATCGCTGTAAACGAATACGTGCGTGCATTCAGATTTACAAAGTTACTCAGAGAAGGAATAAATAAAAGATTAAGAATTTGGTACTTTTTTGTTAGTTTTTACCGAAAATTTACAACTTTAATGTACTATTCCGAGTTAAACACGACTTTTCAGTACCATAAAGCGTACTTGTCTTTATAACTACAGTACTATATAAAATGGTAAAATGTTTTGTTAAGAGAACTATTTCTGGAGTTGTACCAATCGGCTTTAATGATTCCGGTTTTGTTTGAAAGCTATTGCCGTAGAGATTTGCTAAAATATCCCAAATATTTTTTTTCTCGGAAAACCCTACCGGAAAATAAAACAATTTGGTATTTCCATAACCGCTAAAGTTATCGAATTGCAACCTTCACCAGTGAATTCCTGGATCCAGAAAACTAAAGAATTTCAGTTTTAAACCTTACATCAAAGCATAGCCTACTTTAATTAGGTGGAAAATAATTTTGATTATAAAACATGCCTTTTTCATTTAAAAGAGTTCAGTTCCCTATTAAACTATCCTTCGCTACGACAATTAACAAATTTCAAAGGCAAATTTTTTAATTCGTCGGGTTAGATTTACGCAAAGAATGTCTTTTGCATGGAGTTAGTTTTTATGTGGGTCTGTCAAGAACTGGTAGTTCTCGCAATCAGCACATTTTAATAACGACCAGAAAAAAGACAAAGAATGTTGTGTATGAGGCGGTATTATAAACATTGGTGACATTATAACTGATGAAAACGTTATAGCGCTTTCAATTGGGAAAAATATTGTTTCCAGAAGAAACGTTACATTGTACGTACACCATTTTTAGTTGACGAAGCGAAGTCAGCAGTATAAGTCAGCTAGTTATTTACAAAAGGATTGAAGCTATTAAATATTTTTTGTTTTCTCTGTAATTTCAATTGTAAGTTAGGTGAAATCTGAAAGTTACTCATTGTGTTTGTTGTTTCTTGCTGAACTAGTTTTTAAAAGTTAGCCGTTTCGTCAAAGAAAGTGTATATTTGTGGGTATGGAATAAGAAGATTGTATATTCGATAAAGAAACAGTTTTACTTCCCTAGCGTAAACGTTTAATATTTATTATCCAATTTACTTCATTTCGTAAGTAAGTCACTCCTTTTAACGCGTAGTGATAAGATTTGTATGATTGTGTATTATTAAGTAACCAACTAAAAAGTCTCAGTAACTTAGAAGACCAACTAAAAGAGATGTTTTAACTGGCTGAGTATGGCCTTCATCTTTTTACCGCTTTTTTATACCATGAAATGTTATAAAAATTGCTATATTTTAATATCTTGAAGCAAACTTATTATAAAGTTGTCCGGACAGATGCGGCCACGGACTGTTGCGTTCGGAAGAAATTTCCGGACATTTGCGGCCAGGTGATTCCTGTACTACCTAATAACATCCACCTTCGATATAAATAGAAGATTCATTCGGACTTTTGCGGTCATCATAGCTTAAACTGATTCCCATCACACGTTTTCCAGGCTGTGGACTAGTACAATAAAAAAGAAATTATTTTTGCCTGTTCAGAATTAGTGTTAACAACTTCATCTTCAGCTTATTTTCATCAATTTCTATTTCATTTACAAAAACTAATCCAGTTTCTGGATGTACGAGATGGCCTTGATTCAAACATTTATATCGCCACTTTCCTCATATTTCTTCAGGTCTTCTCTATTCTGGAGTTCTCCAGGTCTTCTTCCTCCTCTTTCCTTCCAAATTTAGCTGAATTCTCATGAATATATTGTCTGATCTTTCACCTTATTTCTTGAAGAGTGCAATAAGATACCTACTTTCGGATTTTTATTCCCAAGAATATTAACAATCCAGTGTTGCCAGCCCTGAACGGTGTGCAGAACTGAGGATCAAAAGCGGTTATCTCCACTTTTTGGCCATTTTGGGTTATACGAGCATTTTGTAGAATTTGTTATATTTTACAAGGTGGTATGTTCTGTTTATTTCAAAAGTAGCAATTTTCTCTTGCTTTTATTTAACAAAAATCTAGCGTTGAATCAAATTGGGAATCTCCAATACTATTTCAAGAGTGGAATTCTCCAAATCAACAAACTAGAGAATAGCATTTAGGTCAAATTACTGTGCTTTGATTGCTAAGTGAGGTCATGAGCATTCTGTGTTGTTGTTTTGATCGATGGTAGTAGAGCGATTCTTATTCTTCATATTGTAATATTTTTCTCAGACTGCAGTCTGAGAAAAACGTTTTAAATTCCGATTTTTAGTTTTCTTGGTTTACTTCATAATTTTTATTAATGTCTTAGAATTACGCAGTTTTTTCCAGTTTATTTAACGTTCATAATTTTTATCGTTTAGACCTTTCAGATTGAATGCGCGTGTAGGAATGTGCGTTCTTTAGCAGTTCCAAATTTTTTTCTGCATTCGCGCGTATTGGGCGTGCGTGCGTGCTACATTTTGTCATTCAACGTTGTATATATTCTCTCTCTCATTCATCAACGTTACTTTTCTCTTGAAATTTTTTTCCTTGCCTTATTGCATAAAGCTGATTAGGTGATTCTCACGCCTCATTTCATATCATGGGAGGGTATATGTTTCCTTCATGCTGCATCTTCGGTTTGTCTTAGGCCAAACTCGGTGGTGTTAACTTCGTATTAATTTGGAGGTAATCTAATTTTTTTTCATTATGATACGTTTTAGAAAATTTAAATTTGAAAACCTAACCTAAGTTAGAATTTTTTAATAAAATTATTGATGGTGTTTTAACATTAATTTTTTTTAAATATATTTTTTTGGTTTTTTTATAATGTAAATTTTGTAAATTTCTTTGTACACATGTATTTTGGATTTTTTTGAACTTTCATTTTATCAGGGTTTCCCTTTCACCCATATCGGTCGAACTGTCATTTTTATCGTTATATTTCATATTTTCACGTAGCTTTTTTTGATTCGTTTAATGCTTCGTCTTGGTTTGTACAACCTTCAATCCATTTTTGCTATTAACGTAAATTTTTGATTTTCCCCAATGAAGGCTGTTCAGTTTTTCTTATAAGTTTTCTCCTTTTCGTTAGTTCATTTTATGTTTTTTTGTTTAAGTTTTTTAGTTTTGTTCCAAATTGTTTACTTATCGTTTAAAAAAATAGCTTTTTCCCTTCATAATATGTGTACCAAAAAAATTTCATTAACTATGTTTTTTATTGTAAACTAGTTTTTTTAAACTGCTAATTATACTAATATTTTTTCTTAAATTTGGTTACCTAAAGGAATTACCTGTTTCTTTTAATTATTTTTTCTTTTCACACCGTTTTCGCCTGAGATCAATGAAGCGTTTTTTTATATTTTCTTTTAACCCATACAAGTTAATTTTTTTTTTGCTTCGATTCTAAACATTTTTTTTCTTTAAAAGTTTTTTTTCTTTTAATATCTCTCGTGGAACTTATCATTACAGATAGGACTTCCACTTCAAATGTTACCTTACCATTTGTTTTTATTTGTTTTACCAGACACAAAAATCTTTTTCTCAGTTTCAGCCGGACTGGGGTTTCAAACAGTAAAAAACTTATTATTTTAATGTATTCAGATTGTGAGCGGAAAATTATGGTTAGACTTCTCAAAATATTTTTTTTTTATTTTATTATCTTTTACCATTTGAGTTTTTTTAAACTTTTGATCATTCATATTAATTTTTTATTGTTTGTTAAATTTTTTCGGCATTCAGTGGTCTCATTTAGTTTTATTGAAAATTTTTCTATTTTAGTTTTCCATTTAAGTAGGCCTATTTATATTGTATTTCATTTTTTTGTGCAATTTTTTATGTAGAGTCCGTTCAATGGTTTTTTTGTAATTCCGATTTATATTCTTGTCTTTGAAAAGTTATACATAATTGTCATCTCTAAACCAAACTTATTGTTTTTAAGTTTTTAATTTATTGTTTTCATAAATTTTTCAATTTATTGTTACATAAATCGTAATTTATTATTTTAAGCTATGAATTAAAAGCAACCCACAGTTAAGTCCTTTTTTTGACTATATGCACAATTAATCAATAAATTTTGTGTAATTCAGTAAAATTTTAGGTAATGTTTTTTCTTAAATAAATAATCATTTTTTCAGTTATGGTTTTTTCTACTATTTGATTATTATTTTTGAATATCTACCTTGCATATTTCGTTCACTAATATGTTCATGAATAAATCTAGTGTTTTAATTCCATTTATTGTGTCAGATGATATTTATTTACTTTCGAACCGGAATAGATTATCTTTTTTTCAAATCTTACCTTCGCTGTATTAAAAGTGATATTCATGCTTTACCGTTATTTGAGTTACGTTATTAGAATCACAGGGTTACGAAATTCCCTAGGTTTCCAATTTCAGTTTTTGAATTGGATCCGAAAATTCGGTTGGTGGAGCCCCCAGAGTTTTTGAGATAGGAACCGCATTTTCCGTCGTCGTATGACTGGGCGTGGACTGCCTTTGGGGTTTTCCTTGTAGAAATCACAATGGTGGTTTTCCACTCCGGATTTTAGTGACGCGAAATCTTGGTCTCTATTTCGAAAACAAGCCCAGGTCGTAAAGCCTGAGTACTACTTTTTAGCATACATAAATTACCTTACATAATTGGTGTTTGGCACCGGTTCTGTATTTTGTGTTTTGTATTTCTGCATTTTTATTTCACTACATAAATTGGTGGAGTCTTCTCTCCCCCTTACAATATTACAATTTAATAATAATATTAATAATAGTTAAAGCTGTTGATTTTATTTTATAAAAAATAATAATATCATAAACCCACAAAAAGTTACGTTATATAAAGCTAGGAAAGAAGTGTCGAAACCAAAATTTTAAAAAAGAAATGAAAGCTAGTTTTCCCCACCTAATGTGTTTTTGAAATAGAACTAGATTTCTCCATAGCATTTTGATACAAAAGTAGAAATCTCCACTTTTGAGGAAAAAATTTGGAAACCTTCATGTTTATTATTTAAATTATGAAAAAACTATTCCAGATAATAATCTTAACATTTCAATAATGATTCTACGCACCATACAACATAATATAACAATTTTGTTTGAATTAAAAACTAAGCACTTTCCTTCGTACAGTTTTTTGTCATTTACCAAAAATTTTGTTCAAAGGGGATAACCAGTTCTGATCCTCAAGAACTGTTAGATGACCGCAACAGTCCAAATGAATCTTCCATTTGTATCAAAGGTGGATCTTATTAGGTAGAAAAAGAATCACCTGACTGCAAACGTCCGAAAATTTCTCCCAACCTCAATGGTCCGTGACCGCATCTCCCCTTGATTCATTATAAACACTCTGTAGCTTTATGTTTTTTGTCATATTAGGCCTGGGTATTAAAAAAAATGAATAGTAGATTTTTTCAAGATTTTGCTCTTATAAAATCACAGCGTATAATATTACAATAGTTGAACTTTGTTATATTAATTATCCCCTGAGCCAACTTTGTACGTAACATTTTATACCTGGAAAGTTAAATTCAGAAATAGTTTATGAAACTGAATTCAACTATTTAATAATATCCAGATTTAACATTTAATACGTTCTAAATAACTTATTTTGCCAGCCAATAGAAATTACCTTCGTCACATAAAATGAAACTAGTGACGTAAAAATAGGCACAGATCGTAAAGATGGTAAAGAGGTGAAAGCGAGTGTGTTTGATATTTATTACTGCGCGATTTGCAAGATTTACTGATCGTAGGCAACATGTAAAACTGGAAGTAATAGTCTCAAGGGTTCATAAGAGTTTTACAACTGCCCTGGTGAATAATAAATAAAAATTAAATATTCGCTAGGAAGAAAGAAAAAATATAAGCTGGGTTCACACATACGTTATAAATCATTGAGAATAAGCATTAATAATAAAATAATTTAGGAATAACTTAAACCTAGTATGTTTTATGTTGTAGTGCTAAGTATTTAAAGAGGACAATTTAATTTTACCAACGTAGAAAGTAAAAGAACTCTGTAATATAGGAAGAACAATTCATATTATCTATCACAACTAAGAAATGTAACTTTCCTTGATATTACACCGAAAAATATTAAACAAACAAAATTAAACATATAAAATTATTGTTCTCTTCTTTATAACCTTAGTTTTGTCATCGTTATTGTGTAAATGTGTTGGTGATAATCAATGAATATTGTATAAGACAGAAATAAACCAAACTTGTGTTTATCTGAAAATATGATTTCTGAGTTGTCAGAAACTAAACCTTGAAATAAGTTGTGTAAATTGGGGAAAATTTAAAATTATTTGTTACAAAAGTAAGCATTCTAACTAACATGATTTGGCTACAGAACTATGATAAAAACCAAAAGTATTGGGTTATTAAATGTTTGCGAATTACTTTCAATTTGTTTTATACACGGAATAAAGAGCTTCGAAAGTGATGTTCGTTACTTTACATTAGTTTACTAAAATAAGTTAAATTTTAGTGAAAATACTACTGCTCAAAACAAGCTATGTGTTCTTAACAAGAATATTTATAAATTAATCTTAATTGAAAGTAAAATTCATCTGATATATCCGTAAAGTGTACAAATTTATATTTATCGTTTAGGTTAATTTGGGTATATCGTACACAGTATTGTTTGTTAATCTGTTAAAAAAGTTGGTTTTAAAAGTACCTTAGTTAAAATGTTGATAATAAAAAAAACCAAAGAGATTGTGTTATAAAAATTTACATACCTTAAGTTTAAAATTTGCAAATTTTGTAAATTCGGTGAAATTGTTTTGAGTTTTTTGATCTTATTTCCTGCTAAATTTAATACTTTAAGGTTCACTAGGGAATCCATTCCATGTAGTTTCTTTATCTTATTATGATTCTGAAAAAAAATTGATTCTTGTATTAAAGTATATCAGATGTCTGAGAAATTTTTTAAGTACTAGATGTTCATCAACCTTAAGCTCGAGAATTAAATTGAGTACAGGTGCACAAAAAACGCAGCAAACTTTTCGAAACGAGTCTTCAACTGCAAGACAAAAATAAAACATTTGCTTCCTTCGTATAGACTGACTAACACGCCATTTTAAAGACATTTTTGTTGTATGGACACCAAACTGCACAATCTGCTCTTGCTCAAAATTATAATAGTATACAATGCACCATAAAGTTTAAAGATGAATTAATTACAGAAATGGAGTCTTAGCGTCGGTAGTCAGAACACGATGGAAATAGTTATACCCTTAAATCTATGAGCACACATTCTGATATTCCGATTCTGAACTAATGAAAAAGAGGTTCTAAATTTATCTATCTTAGAACATGGGAAATCACAATAGGATAGGTTAATTTCCCACTTCGTAAAAGTTTATTGATAATGTTTATTTAATAATAGAAATAATGTTTATGTAAATGTATTGTAAGGTTATTCATGTCCAAGAAAGTCTTATTTTTGGAGGAAGGAAATAAATTAGGTAATATTTTTATTATATTATTCAAGGAGTTTCCAACGTTCTATCTCCACCTTGTTAATGTTTGACCCTTTTTCACAGGAATGGTTAGAGATAATTACTCTAAATTTTCAACACATATTTATCAGTATATTTTTTAAATTTTAACAGTCGTTTGTTGGTACGATCGTTTAAAAAAATTAAGCAAAAATATTTGATGAGCTACATTGTGTATTCCATATTTCACATTAGAAAATAAGTAATAACAGAGAAACTGACAAACCCTTGTCTTAAAAGTTGTGAAATATATCTAGTGATATTCATACTAAATTTCAAGAGATTATCTTTGTCCATTCCTGAGAAACCGGGTTTTTTGTTTTTAAAAATTACTTTTCAGTGAAACTCATATACAAACGTATTTACAAAAAAAAAATGAACACTAAATGTCGCTTCCTGTGATCAGATACTAATATATAAAAATGGCTTATGTCAAAAACTTGGCATCATATTTTAATAAATTATATCTTAAATTAAACACAAAAACTATTATAGTATAACTCTGTAAAAAAAGAAATTTTAAAATTTTCACCAAATTTGGATTGAGACCCCCTTAAAATTACTACTGCATGTAAACATATCCATAAAATTAGCGTTATTAACATGCACGATAGGAGCGTGAAACATTAGTAGTGACATATTTTACGAGGTTTTGCAAATACCAAGAATAGCATTGATTTCTGTAACATATTAACAATCCATTTGATGTCTACCTGTTTTTTTCTCTTGCATTGCAAAAATGCGGCAGAAAATGGAACCAATTTGATGTTTACATAGAAAATTATCTTATCTTATTTATATCTAATAATTAACCTATTATACAGCATATCCATTAAGTACAATTAATTTCATTTTAGACCTATGTCCCTTAAGAATATTAAAAAATCGTAAAAATCTCAATATAGGTAGATTTGACAGAAATATTTTATATGAGCTTTGAAACGAAAAGTAATATGAAGCAACATAATGTGTTCACAGCATCAATTTTGTCGTAACATCAAACTTTTATTAAAAAGTAAAGGATGAAACGAAAAATCAAGAACTTCGCAAATAACACTTTTAAATTAAAGGATTTTCTGTATAATACTTCTTTTACTTATATAAAACGTTACATTTCCATAAGAAAATTTTAATATATATATAAAAAATTCCGACAGAGACTACTTTAGAAAAATACGCAAGAAACATGAATTTTTGTGAAAAATTATAAAATTAGTGTTGAAAAATTGAAAGACAGAAAGTAAATTTAAACTACAATATATCTACGCGACAGGAGGAAATTAATTTAACGTCTTATTACAAGGATCCTCCTGCTGAAATTTTGAAAATAAATTATCTTGAAACCACTCTGAACAGTCGCTTTAAATTTATTAAGCAGTGGATCAAGTACATAAAACTTAATTATGTCGCATTGTCTCGTAAGATTATTAAGACAGCTTCATCTTGGTAACATCATAGTTATTAAAAATGAATAGCAACCTGTAAACAATAGGTCTACGTCGAGCATTCATTACATGAAGGATTCTTTTATAACATTAAATGCATATATAATTATCAATTACATATTTATTTCATTTTCAATTTATATGTTCTACATTTGCTTATAATAACTTTACTGTATCCCAGCATTATATTTTTACTTCATTATTAACCTCCTTAATCAAAATAAAAGATGTGAAACAATACTTGTGAGTAAAGCCATGTCATTTGACTCTACGTTAAGTAATGTAGGATTAAATTCAACAAACAATTTCTTCTTTTCATTTACAAACGACAGACTATTTTTATTGTACATCCTAAATTGTATATTTTAATTTGCCTTGCAGGACAATAAGTACACTTTTTGCTATAAAGAAAAATCTGTACTTACATTACAAAAGAAAGGAAAACAGAAATTCGAAAAACACATTTACTAGAAAAAAATAAGATAAAAACAAAATCATGAAAAAAGTTATTAATTATGATACCAAAGTTTTAAAACATGTATTAAATTAAAAATGCAAAAACGTAAAGAGAAGGAATGAAATTACGAAAACACAAACATACTAATACACTAACAATTAAAAATAATTGACGACCTAGATCTAAATTAAGTAGACACAGAACAAAATTAACGAAGAAAATTAAAAAAAAAACAAAAAATGTTTAATTACTCTTTTGATCTTTATTCTTACCCAGTCAGCCCAGCGGGTAGTCGTTTAATTGGTTTTACGTCAGAATGTTTTCCACATTAATGCTAGTACAAGAAGGGTGATAGATGACTATGAAAAATTAAAAACTGCCTGACCTGGTTTTGAACCTGGGACCCCTGGCGTAGAAGCCAGTTGCGTTGACTTTTATTCTATTAGTATTGTTACAAGAATTTATATTTTTAGACATTTGATAGTGGAAACACTTGGTTAATCGACTAAGTGACACTTAAACACAAACATGAACAATTTCTGAACCATTTCCTGCCTATGTGTGACAATATAATTAATAAGCATAATAAAAAAATTTGGTGTGAATCACTCACACGTCTTTCTCTTGCCAATCTAAATAATGAACATTATAACCTATGTTTAATCATGAGTAAACAATATAATATGTAAAACATAACCTAATTTTAATCAGGAATGGATGACGCAAAATGAAAATCAACCTCGACATAAAAATACGGAAAATCACAAATTAACGCTAAACTTTCTTTGAAAGAAAATGTTCAATATAAAAGTTGTAGGTGTTTTAATTTTCTTTAATTTCGATTATATACACATTTGTCGTATATTGCATTCTAAGGCCGCAATCTTTACGAATCCCGTTTTTTACCGTTTTTGATGAGCAATTTAAAGAAAATCAATAATTTTGACGCTAAATTAAGAGTTATAGAAAAACGTTTGAAATAAAAGTTATAATATTTTTAATTTTCATCAACATTTTATAATAGGTACACTTTTTCTCTAAAACGCATAATTAGGCCACAATCCTAAATTAATTTTTTTTTACCGAGAGAGTACAACTTCCTCAAGAATTTCAGAAGATATGGTTACTTACCCTACCTCGTAGAAAATAAAAATTGTAATAATGAGGCGATTTAAAAAAAAATGTTTGAGCCGTTGTTGCCAATATTGCAAAAAGTGAAAATATGCTCTAATAAACTACGCTTTCCGGTTAACTGTTTTGATAAGAATGTTCGTGTCGGGTTTGCTTGTAGTACCTAATTTCAGATCTACTTTTCAACTTTGTACACTGTTCCATTAGGATTCCTTGGGATTTTTTGTTCACACACAGATACACGCATAGTCCTATCGCTACATACTGGTTTTTTTAGCTTCAGGGGCCCTGAAACGTGTATTTCCAGTGAAAACTCGATTTCGAAATCGACATGAAAATAACACTTTCCTTCCCTTTATATTCATTATATAAAATTTACCCTATATATTCATATGTTAAAGTTGAAAAATTGGAAGAATGTAAAGCGAAAGTAATAGTTCTGTTTTATGTTTTATAAAAACAAGAAAAAGGAACCAAGTGAACATGTCGGTTCATTTGTTTATGTAAATTAAAACACAATCGAGTGTATTTGAGGAAAAAACATTGTTTACAATTTTGCATGGTTTTCTCCAAGTCGTTATTATTTGGAGGTGACGTTAACCTTTGCAATTTTTCTAGAATCGTATGACTTTCTGTGAAGCTTCAGGCAATTTGCTATTCGGGAAAATGAAGTCACTGATTCAAATAGCTTTTATAAAACTTTGCATGATGAAAATATGTTACGCATGAAATAAAATAACAAAATGTTTTATAAGTAACACAAGCTATCGTAGTGATAGTAATAGAATTTAGATTTACCTAGTTATAGCAATAAACATTACTCCTGTACTTTCTTAAAATGAAAGGTAAGAAAAAAAGTAATAATAAATTGTACAAGACAAATGTATAATTTACATTTCAAAAGCAATAGTAAAGGGGAGTAGTGGTTAGTGTAATTTGGCTTCTAGAGGTCCCCGGTTCGATTTCTGGTCAGGTCTGGCAATTTCTCATCAGTCATTTACATATCACATTTTCTTTCATTGTCTGTATAAGCTATGATGTGTAAAACAGTCGGAAGCAAAACCAAAAAGCACTGAAAAATTGGATTCATTTCTTAATTGGCTTGTATCTAAGTAAATATTAAAATGAATTTATTCTTAAGTTACTAATACAAATTAGGCCTATTAAAAAAATATGAATAAATATATATGAGGATAGGAGACAATGAAAATATATCATCTAGAGCTCACATGAATAGGCCTTGGCTTCCATGAAATCTTTTTTAATAAATGTGAAGTATTCTTCAGTATTTGTTATATCTTGCATAATAATAAAACACGCCACGACGATTCATCTTACAGATACACTCATTACAACACACCATTTTGATACGTAATATTCTCATAATATTTTTACGCAGTATATCAGCCTAACAATAATGTAACTGCCTACTTACCTTGGGCCATCACGGGTTTACCTTATCGTTGACGTGCGTTCATGTTGCGTAATCAAAATGGTTTCTTTATGAGCCCATTTTTCCTTATTCATATTTTATTTTATGCATTAGTAAGTATGCCCGCCGTCTCAGGGGTTTAGTGGTTAGCGCGCTAAACTACAAAATGGAAGATCCCGGTTCGATTCCTGGCTAAAATCTGAAATTGTTTTATTATCCTTTATTTTACGTTTGTATTTTTATACAGTTCTATGAATGTACCAAATAATTTAGTTAAACGCTTATAGCAAAAAAAAAAATGATAGAAATTATTTAATAAAGAAAATCAATTCCTGACGGTTTAAATAAAAAAATTGACAGTCTATGCTCCTGGCAGCTTACATAGTAAATGTTGAAGCTTGAAGTGTTAGTTCCTACTGTCGATATATTTATCATAGATACCCGAGTTTAGAGCCTTCTTTCTTCAAAACCGCTGGTTCAATGTTAACGTATTATACACTAAAATTTTGCTAATTTCAATCTGCGTAATGACATATTAGTTTCTTATTAATATTCCGTCATAATTATTTTTATTATTAATTTTTATTATTATATTATTTATATTATTATAATATTAATTAATTAATTGTAATAATTGATTAATTTTTATTATTTTATATTATTTATATTATTTTTTATTATTTTCATTATTAATATAATGTCATAATTATTAATTTTCCGATATCAGAATGAGAAGGGATAAAGAGCCGGTTTTTTTTTGTTGCAACACATTGACATTACAATTACAGGCTCATAACTCAAACGCCGTTCGACCGATTTATTTAAGATTTCGCCGGAATATAATCCTGTAAGTTGTTATTGTACGTACGAAATTTCAGATTTGTAATTCATTTAAATTTTGAGTTTAGTAAAATTCTGAATCCCCGTTAACTCCGTAACCGCTCTATTAATTTTACAATTCCAAAACATCATTGTATTCAGTATAAAAAAATAATACAAATTCATTAATATTATGGAAAAGCGATTAACCAGTTATTCGGTAGAGTTTTTAAAATATTTAAATAATGGAAGATGCTGCGGGGAGTGGAAGACTCTAACCATGTTGCCGCGTTGTAACTCAGATAGGCCTACTACCCTATTTTTATTAACATACCTGGGACCTGTCCTTCCAGCACACGCATGGTAAACATGACAATGCAATGTTAATAGTCATTCATCATTTTTACTTACAATAGTACACTAAACTACTAGTTGTACTCGTATGTTACGTCGGAAGGCGGCTTTACGAGGAAGAGAAAAGAATACAGCTGCTTAAAAGACGTGGCAACATGGTTAAGCTTCTTCCATCCCCGCAGCATCTACCATTATTTAAATATATTAAAAATTCTACCGACTAACTGGTTAATTGCTGTTCCATAATATTAATTTTTTTTTACCGAAAAGAATAATTTTTGAAATTGCCAAATTAATAAGCGGTTACGAAGTTAACGGGGGTTTAGAATTTTGCTAATAACTCAAAATTTAAATACGCTAAAAATCTGAAATTTCGTACGTACAATAACAACATACAGCTTTATATTCCGGCGGAATCTCATGTAAATCGATCGAGCGGTTTGAGTTATAAGCCTCTAAATGTATCCAATGTGTTGCAACAAGAAAACCGGCTCGTTTTTCTTCTCATCCTAATATCGTAATATTAATGAACGCTTAAATGAAACTGACATGTATCAGAGCAGGTTGAAATTAGCTAAATTTTGGTGTATAGTACGTAAAAATTGAACAAGCTGTTTTGAAGAGAGAAGGCTCCAAACTCAGGTGTCTATAATAATGAAATCGACAGTATACATATTGTGTGTTGTTTTGAACAAACTAACTAACTTTAAACAAATAGCAATTAATTTTTTTAATTAAAAATAACAATTACTGATGAAACTTAGCCTATTAACAATACAATTTCCTAGATTAAATATATTTCATAAATTAAATTAATTACCAAACTTAAGCTTAAACCAATTTGACTAACAATAGATTGCTGTTCTTAAGAACCTAAACGATTTCCTATCCACAAAAAATAGCTGACCACCCGCACGTACTTACACTATTTACGTAGTTTAAACCCGGTTCCATAACCACACTATTTCAAATGGCTGGATATAACAACTTTCCATTCAATGATTCAGCTATTGACTGGCTCACCACAAAGGCGCTAACCTTTTTGTACCTGCAGTCACTGTTCATTCACACCCTTAAAACTACGACTAAAATACACCGCTCTTCTAGAACCTTGTATAAGAAATAAAAACAAACTTTTCTACTACTTTTGGTTTTCTAGAAAAACTTCTTATTCATTACAATTCTCTACCTTGTTCATCACACTGCACCCTGTACAATACACAAATCTGACAATAAAATGAAGGCAACCTTTATACATAAGTAAAAAACCTATTACATTAACCATTTATAGACTAATCTCGAACAATATTACAATATATGTTGATATAATTAAATAATTAAAGATCCTTACTCCAGGGTTTAGAGTCTGCTCACTTCTGGAACATTTTATTAGCTCAATCCGTTAATAGAGTTGTTTGTAGTTGTGCCATTTGTTGTATAACCGTGTGTGGTAAAATTTTGGAAGCTCATTTAAATGGGATTTTTGAGATCTTCACTTAAATAATTCCGATTACTGCTGCAAGACGGTGCAATTCTCGAAAATTTTGATTGAAATATCTAAGAGGTTACAATGTTGCTTTTCATGGAAGAGAAAAATATCTGTAAGCCATAAATACATATACGCAAAAAAAGAAGAAATACGTAGTTTATATTTTAATGGATGTTTAGATCTTGGAATAAGAAATTGTAAAAGTTTATCATCCAGGTCTAGAAATTATTACTAGATAAAACTCACCGTTCTAGTTTCTTAATCCACCCTAATCGGTAATGACCAAGCTGTTGATGCGACTTCATTTAAACTAACTTTTTTATAGTAGCTTTATTTGCAACAGTATTTTTTTCAAGTAAATTTTATGAAAGTTCTTTTACATCATTTTATCAACATACATTGTTCTATCAGTATTATGTGCTATTAGATTTGATAATATAACCGTCAAGACAAGAACACGACGTGGGTGGGAAACTATAACCGGAAACACTCCAGCTTTGTCACTAGGAAGTGAAACATTTATGTTAGGAAATCAAGATAAAGAAAGATAACAAGCAATGGAGATGTGGCTAATAGACTCGAATGCAGATGAAATGGACCGAGAAAATGACTAATAATGAATAAATATTTTGGAGTAGGCTGCAAATGACCACTCATTGAAAGCATTAATTAACAGGAGGACAATCAATGTATTGACCAAATTATGAGAAACAATGACTTCATTGTTAATATTGTAAAGGTATGATGTTAGTATGAGGTATGTTTCAAAAGAGGAAAGGGAAGGCTGGGGTACCAGAAATTTGAAGGGGTTATTGATAGCTTTGAAGTTTAATAAGTACGTAGACATAAAAAGAATGGTTACTGAAAATAACTAATTGTCGCAGTGACAAGGCAAAGCTTTTTGAATACAAATAAATTTTAAATTTGATAAATTTACTTATCTGATATAGGTAAATTTAATAAGGCCACCGATACTGTACAACATAACAATCATCTGCATTCGCTTGTGATTGAGCAGTTGATGCAAATTTAAATAAACTAAAAAATAGAAGTGTAGTGATGTTTATCAAAATCACAGGTAGTCAAATACGGTAAAACATTTTAGCAAATAGCAGTGTTTTCCCGAGTTAGAATAGAGAAGGGTAATCATATTTAACCCTTTTAAATCCAATACTGCCACTAAGCGATCAGATTTAAAGTTATAAAACCAATTTAATTTTATACTCTGACCGATATCCCAGTTCCTACGTTTTAAAAATAAGTATAGAACAGCCTGTAATTGAAGTTTCAAAAGGAAAAAATAATTGAGTTGAAAATGCGTTATTAGCTCTTAATTAATAAAATGATGAAATCTGAACAGTTTAAACTGAAGAGCTGCATTTTCCAATACAGGAGTGTATAAACACACTGGTTGAAATTCATGTTTACTTAACCCTATACCGCTATCTCAAAATATAGTATGAACGTTATAAATTGGCGCATAACTCTATCATGGGAGACCCTATCTTTCTGCAAGAGTGACAAAGGATCAATAAATCATGATTTCAAGTGATATCCATATAGCGGTGAATGTATAAATTTATGAAAAACTGGAACGTTTTTTGAACTGAACTATATCGTTATCAACGTAGACATGAAATGAACTTTACGCAAAAAAGACACAGAGGTTGTGGTGATTTATTACTTTCTTTTAGTAAAAGTTTTACTTAGAAATTTATCCCATAATTATAGTAAAACAAAGTACTTCTCACATTACGCCTCATTGGCCTTAAATAATTTTTTCACATTCGTATTGCACAATATCGTCTTACAGCATTTACAAACGATAAAATTGGTGTATTTTTTTTTTATATTGTGGCTACCATCTATCTTATGGTTGAAAAAGATTTCGAAAAAAAATAGTTTTGCAATAATGAACTTACTTTAAATTGTAATTAAATTCAGATATTATGTGGACCTTACACGATCAATAATATTGATAATACGTTAGCATATGACAATAATATTGACCGTGTAAGGTGAATAATTTGGATTAACGGTTGATATTGATGAAGTGTAGACAAAAATTAGGAGTTTTGATTTTCGAGCAACAGTAATGGATATTGGAGGGGGCATATTGTAAATACTATTGACCTTGTAGGGGCAGCGGCAATACTTCCATAAATCCTCATATCTGTTGAAGAACAAGTGGTGAAAATACCGACCTATTTACTAAATTTAATTTACAAAATTTCAGCTTTCGATTGACAACAAACTACTTTTGTACAAATCCATGCTGAAGCCGATTTGGACCTACGGAATTCAGTTATGGGGGACAGCATCAACTTCAAAAATCGAAATTCTGCAAAGGTTTCAATCAAAAATTCTACGGATCATACTGAATGCACCGTGGTATATTACCAATGCCGATATACATCGTGATATGGATGTGCAGACGGTACGAGAAGAAATACGAAGTTTCAGTTGTAAATACATCGAACGTCTAAACAACCACGTAAATCACTTAGCACTGAATCTCTTAGACAACAGTAATGATGTCAATAGGCTAAAACGTGCTACAGTGCTGGATCTCCCAGGGCGATTCTGATAGTGTGATTTTAAAGTTGTAAATAATATAATGTTAGTGTTTTGTAGATGACTGTCGTGTTTGAGTGCGAATGTTGTAAATTACTGAATGAACGTTTCGAATTATTTTCGGAAAAGTTAGGTGTACATAATATTCGGAATCATGTGCTTATTATTTATTACTTCTTATTTGTTTTTCGTTTTAAAGGAGGTTTTGGTTATTTTTTATTTATTAATTTTGTTTTGTTTATTTATTTAAAAATCACTATAACATTTTGATTGTTAATATTAATTAAGAACAGTATGAAATGTTTTCATGTTATAATTTGTTAATTACACCAGTGGGTTGTAATTTTTTCATGAGTTGTGTCAAATTGATAAGTTGCATTCATTGTTATTTATAACAGATTATGCATTAAATAAAAAGTTATATGAAAAAAAAAACATTTCTTCCTGCAGCCAAATACCTCAAGGTCAAGGCTAATTTTCCTCTAACACTTATACTTTCTCTTATATTTGTGTCCTCTTTTTTTCATAAATGGTTCAACCAACAATTTGTTAAAGGTACTTTCCTCCATTCAAAAGTAGTTCCTGAAATCGTCAACATCGTTGAGGTTGATTTCCTTTAACAGTACTAGATGAGAATGTTCATCTCTTCTTTCCAACCATTCCTTCATCAACCGTTTTCTTTTCACTCGACGAGTAGTTCCAAGAGCCAAAATATGCAAGCTTTTTTACGATCATTAATGTTTGGGAGATCGCTTCCGGTTATATTAATGGGAAGGTGTTTACTAATTTGTGTCAGATCAGAACGAATACTTTTAACTGGATATTTGTTTACGGGCTTACGATTTTCATTCAACAAATAGTAAGTGAAATTTTCTTTATTCTGTTTATTGAAAGTAAATCTGCATTTAAAATTTATCAGCAAAATTTGCTATTTTCCAGTCAAATAGAAGGCCTAACCTATAGGTTTATAGGTCGATTGTTGCACGGCCTGCATGATTAACGCAGCCGACGCGTCGTTAAACACAAATGTTTTGCAAACATCGCGACTAATGGCGTTACCTGTTCATTCAAATTCATTTCCCTCCAGAGAAGAACAAGAAGAAAGTATCGATAGGCTAACAGCTGATATTTCTCATCCAACGTTAGATTGGAATAATGTTGTTTCCAAAAGGAAGCGCCAAACAGAAAACGCAAACGCAATTAGTAACGTTAGTTCCGCTAAACGATTTACAAGAGATCCGAGACTTACAATTGGTAGTCTCTACACTGCCAATAAATTTAGCGTATTAACGGATATGGAAACAACTGCGACAGACAACACTAATAATGAATCTCCAATAAAAACAAGACCGCCTCCTATACACTTACATACTGATGTGCAATTTTCAAAACTCATTGATTTCCTTCAAGGCATAACTGAAAAAGATTCCTTTCATTGTGGGAGTACAAAAGCAGGAGTCACCATATATCCACACACACCGGATGCTTATAGGAAAATAGTAAAATGTTTAAGAGAAAACCATGCGGAATTCCACACGTACCAACTTGCCGAAGACAAGGCGTACCGCGTAGTAATACGTGGATTGCATTGGTCAATCGGAGAAGAGACCATTCAGAACGAAATTTCTAATTTAGGTTATCAAGTTAGAAGTGTTACAAACGTCATTTCTCGGGACAAAGTGAAGCTCCCGTTATTCTACGTAGATCTTGAACCCAATAAAGATAATAATAAGATATTTGATATTAGATATTTGTGTTATTCAAGGATATGGGTAGAAGAACCAAGACAGAGGAGGCAGCCCGTGCAGTGCGTGCGCTGCCAGAGATACGGCCATACGAAAAGTTATTGTAATTTACTGCCTCGATGTGTAAAGTGTGGCGCAGGTCATGAATCTAACTCATGTACAAAATTAAAAGAGGAGCCGGCCGTATGTTGCCTATGTTCGGGACCACATCCCTCTTCCTACAAGGGGTGTTCAGTCTTTCGGGATCTGCAAAATCGCCGTTCACCAGCCACTGCAGCACGCCCTCAAGAGAGCTCGCAACAATCTCCATCTGTTACAGAAAAATCATTCCCCTCCCTTCCGAAAAGCGCAGTAGCAGGAAGAGAAACTTTTTCACAACAAAACCAAACTCGTAATCACCAATTCATCAACCCTCATAAACAGTCAACCATCACCTACTCACAAATCGCCGCCGATAATTTTGGAGAGCAAGAACGCCAGTCACAATTCAGTATTCAATCGCAGCTAACAACTTTCATGACCGACCTAAAAGCCCTCTTCACACCATTGATCACCCTCATGAGTCAATTAATACAATCACTCACTTTCGCATTTAATGGCAAATAACATGTCTAATTCTATATCGGTGCTATTGTGGAATGCGAATGGGATCATCCAACGTTTGGCGGAATTTGAATATTTAATAAATGAAAAACGTATTGATATTGTTTTACTAAGCGAAACACATTTAACAAAAGACTCAAAATTTTACATAAAAGGTTATAAAGTTTATAGAGCTGATCGCCCTGATGGAAGAGCTTTTGGTGGTACAGCGGTGCTAGTTAGGAACAATATCAAACATCATATATGCACAGTAATCGAACCATCGGAAAGTATTCAATCAGTGGGTGTGGCACTGGAGATAGATCAAGAGGAAGTCTCATTCATCTCGGTTTACTGTCCCCCGAGACACCGGATTACAGTAGACAAGTTTACAGAGTTGTTTTCAAGTTTCGGTCCTCGGTTTTTAGCAGGAGGCGATTTCAACGCGAAACATGCTCAATGGGGATCGCGTCTGATAAATCCACGTGGCAGAATGATGATTCAAGCTATTTTAAACCTCGGACTGGAATTTCATTCAACTGGGTCACCAACGTATTGGCCGTCAGCTCTGACTAAACATCCCGATCTTCTGGACTTTTTCGTATCCAAGGGCCTCTCGAGATTCTACACAAAAACGGAATCACTTGACGATCTTTCATCCGACCATTCGCCAGTTCTCTGCACCCTGTCGGGCACAGTTTTGGAAGCACCGGTGAGACAGTGTTTGATAGATGGAACAGTTAACTGGGACTTGTTCAGCAGTAACATAGAGAACAATATACGGTTGGACTTGCCTCTTCGCACGGCAAGAGAGGTGGAAGAAGCAGTGGAACATTTGACAGTAACAATACAATATGCAGCTTGGAACTCTACACAACCCCGTAGACCAACTCCAAAAAAGAAACACTGTTATCCGAACTATATAAAAGAACTTGTCAGGGAAAAAAGGAGAGCAAGACGCATTTGGCAGCGTACCAGACTTCCTTCGGACAAGAGAAACTTGAATTACATGACTAACGAATTGAAGACAGCTATATGGAACATCAAGACGGAAAGGTTCAATGAAAATGTCGCCAACCTGACAGAAAGAGATGGAAGCCTCTGGACTGCAACGCAGCGTCTTTTGCGTTACCAAATGCAGTCGCACCCACTTAAACACCCCGATGGATCATGGGCTAAATCAGACAAAGAGAAGGCCGACATGTTTTCCGATCATCTAGCGCGCGTATTTCAGCCCAATGACAATTCTTTACCTGGTTTCACCTCAGATGTAGAAAATTTCTTGTCTTCACCATTGAATTTGTCATTGCCTCCGGAAAACTTCACAAGAAGGGAAGTGCAGGCGGCTGTCCAACAACTACCGTCAAGAAAGAGTCCGGGGTACGATTTAATAACGGCGGAGATTCTTCAGAACTTACCATTATGTGGATATACCCTTATAACTCAAATATTCAATTCCATTCTCAGAACGACGCACTTCCCGATTCAGTGGAAACTGTCTCACGTCGTCCTATTTCTGAAGCCAAATAAATCACCAAGTACTCCATCTTCGTATCGGCCAATAAGCTTACTCCCAACTTTATCCAAATTATTCGAAAAATTATTACTAGCCCGCTTATTGCCGATTTGCAACGAAAATAACATAATACCACACCATCAGTTTGGTTTCAGAAGCAGGCACTCAACGATTCATCAGTTACATCGATTGACGGACCAGCTAGCTGTTGCGCTGGAGGAGAAGAAATTTACCACCGCTGTCTTCCTAGATGTTCAAGCAGCCTTTGACAAAGTTTGGCATCCAGGTCTGTTATATAAATTGAAAAGATTCCTCCCGGATACGTATTATCACGTACTGAAAAGCTTCCTAGAAGATCGTTTCTTTGTAGTGAGGCAAGGATCATCAGTTTCTGACTACCAAAATATAGGTGCAGGAGTTCCACAAGGTTCTATACTCTCACCACTACTGTATACAATTTACACTGCGGACTTACCATCTGATCCAAGAATAACGGTAGCAACATACGCTGACGATACTGCTATCTTGACTTCATCCCACGATTTAACGCAGGCCAGTACCAACTTACAACACTTTCTCAACACAATTGAAATTTGGCTGAAAAAGTGGAGATTAAAAATAAACACTAATAAGTCAGTACATATAAGATTCTCATTATGTAAAGGAGAAAGTCCTACGGTATTCCTCAACAACGAACCCATTCCACAAAAGAACACAGTAAAATACCTAGGCATCACGATGGACAGACGACTAACCTGGCAAACACACATCCACAATACACGACTGACTTTGGATAAAAAAGTAAAACAATTATACCACCTCATAGGACGCCATTCCCGATTACTGTTACGTTCAAAATTACTCATTTATAAATCATTCATTCGGCCAATTTGGACTTATGGAATTGAAATCTACGGAACAGCAAAGCCAAGTAATATCAGAAAACTACAGGCATTTCAATCAAAATTATTACGACTCATCACCAATGCTCCATTCTACATTAACAACAGAATACTACATGACGACCTCAAAATAACACACATAAAAGATATGGCATACAACTGCTACAGAAGATTCTTCGGAAAACTTCAAAACCATCAAAATCCATACATCAAAAACTTATCATCTCGTACTCTTCCTGGAAATCCTCGCCGACGACTTCGCCGTTCATGGAATAGAGACCTGCTCTTATAAGACAATGACTCGTGGCACCTACAAAGATTAGCCACTGAGTCTAATCTTTGTTATTGTAAATTTTCCTATGTTAAAACCAGCTCATTTGCTTATTGTAAAATTTTACAGTTGCAAATAAATAATTAAAGAGAAAAAATTAATGTTTGGGAGGTAGAATTAGACAAATAACCAAACGAAACCACGTAGTTGCACTCTACTCTGGGCAGAAAAAGGTAAGTAAACCTTGGACAATTCGAATTGGCACAAATTGGCTTCGGTCTTTATCTACTCCACTTCTCGCCCCTCACCATGCAATGATGGTACAGCCACAAAAATATGCAATCGCTACTGTAATGTGCGACTCACGCACGGTCACCACGCTTTGTTTTCACTGTTGTTATTAATAACCTGTCAGACACAATGATGTGACTAATTTTTTCCATATATTATTTTCTGTTCATTATATATTCAGACCACTTTGTTTAGTTAGTGGCGTGCGTATGTAGAGGATAGTTTAGTGAGTTATAGCAGTTTAGTTCTTGTAATTTATAATTTAAATTTTTTACTGGGACATATTAAATACATATTTTAAAATGAAATAATTATGTGTATGTTTGTACATTGAAATAAGGTTGTAGGCATGCGTACATGAAACTTTGTAGACCTTGTTGAAAGAATAGGTTATGGATATCATTTATGCGGAACTGAATGTACACGTAGAGCAAGAGTTGTGTCAGTTTGAATTGTCCACAGTATACTGAGCGAACTTATTGACAAACAGTTTGTCAATAATATTGGCTGTGTAAGGTAGAGAAGTATTGAGGCTTGTAGCCACGAGTATTGATGAAAATATTGTCAAAAGTGATATTGTCAATACTATTAATTGTGTAAGGTCCGCATTATTTAAACTACAATCGGAATCACAGTATTTTCCTACAAATTCGGGGCTGTGAGATTTGTTACTTTACTGATTCATTACATTATTCTAGGTCGTTTACTCGAGCTGAATTGTTAATTCTACTCGATCATGATTGCCGCTTCACTAATTTAATAAACAACTTGTAAGAGAAGTCCAGTTTCATTAATTCCCTTTCGTTGATAGTACCACTATGGCCATAGTTTGTTTGTTCTTGTAATTTTTATTTACGTTCAGCAAAAATAAAATAAATAAAGATGATACTGTCTTAACAAACATTACTATATAACGAGATAAGTTTAGTTTACCCAAGTATTCGAAAAATACATTTAATATAATAATAATATAAAATAATAATAATAATAATAATAAGAAGAAGAAGAAGAAGAAGAAGAAGAAGAAGAAGAATAAAAAGAAAATAACAGTAGTCAAAATAACCAGTATAAAAAATAAAACAGAAAATGAGTGTCTAACGCACCACGATAACCAACAAAATCACCCAAAATTCTCACCAATTATCGGTTACAGTTAGGAAACACACTGGTTTAATACGAAATAAATTATAATTAGATGCTGAAAATAAAGGAGAAAAACATTATCGATAAGATAGTATTTTTATCGCCTAATCTCTTACGTACGATTAATAGTGAACACCCTTATCGTAAGTGTGTCAACTACAGCTGCGACGTGCAAGCTCGTAAATCTGTAAGTCTAGTTAAAGTCTGCAATTTGCTTTAATTTTAAATCCTTAGTGTGTAAGTGTTTCAAATAGCATGAAGGTCGACTTTACAACCACATCAACATTAACACAATTTAACTGTTGACAGTTGAGTGATGGGAGAGTGAAAAGTACTAAGCATGTTGATTTAATTGATTAGATTCAAATAAAATTCAAAAACCTCTAGAGTTTAAATTATCAATTGAATTTGTATCATAAGCATCATACTAAAAATTAAGACACATTCTTATATACATCCTGTGATGGCAAAACAAACTCCCCAGTTTGCTAGTACCATCCCAAGTACTCAAAATAGAAAATTTAATGCGATATGTACCGTAAAAATCTTTCTAAATTGTAGTTGTCCGTGAAAGTTAAAACCAGAGAAACTACTAACATTTGAACCCTGGGTGCTACCTCCAGCCCGGGTTTAAACGTGGAACAATAGCACACTGGAATCAAATTATTACTAAAATTTATCAGTAACGATTTTGAGCTATCGTCCACCTTCCCTCAAACAAAAAATATTTCCCAGCCATAAACTATCATCTTATCTACAGGATCCAGCTTATACCACATACACAACCGTTTCTACTTTCAACATCTGAAGAATATTCAAAAGCCTCGAATATTAAAAAAACTGTAAGCTTACGTGCCTATTTATGTGATATTGTCTTTTTATATATATATGGGTTTATTTTATTAATTTTTTAAATGTAGTGTTTGTAAATGATGTTCAATCTAAAAAAAGATGAAGTTATGTATTTTAAGTCGTATATAAATAAGTTACTTTCTTTTTGTTTAACGTACGACTCTTCTGCAATTACTGCTAATGCAGACGGTGAAGGATGAAATGATTTTTTGTAACGTATGAAAATATGCCACGCCTGAATGGAATTCGAACCCAAGATCGCATGATGAGAGGCGAGAACGTTATCAACTTCGCCAATGCGGCTGTCGTTACTAAAGTACTGTTTGAATGTAATTAGATTAGTTGTAAATTTGTTGCTAAAACGTAGTGTAAGGGAAATTATAAAGTGGTTGACTGCATAGTTATAGGTAGAATAATATCACTAAAGAAAAACTATTCGCTAGTTTTAAAAAGCTAGTTGCAGTAAATTTTTAATTAAAACTAAACCACTACTACTATTATTATGATAAAGCCTTCTATATTATATTATGATCTTTATTATATTATATATATATATATTATGATCTGATAATGAGAATAGAAAAAGTATTCATGAAAATTTAATTTCTACGTAAGCTATATATTCAATGACTTGTTTGTTTATTTATTATTTATATTTTTTGTAAAGTTAATATTGTCTTGCAATTTTGGATACAGGTCTAAGGTTGGAGAATAGGTCTACGCATAAAAACCACTTTACTGGATGTCAGATTTTACATTCAGCAAGGGCTGGGATAAAAGAGTTTGGTAGATCAATACTGCTATTTTTCTTGAATCTAATATCGTATTACGGTATGTAAAATTTATTCTGATACATGTTCCGTCACACTATAAGCCATACTCAATGTTCTCAGCACATGATGTATGCTCACAAGTAGCGATTAATATTTAAATAAAGTAGTACCAAAATATAGGATTCATAGCACACAAATATTTGTGTCAATTTTTTGATAAACAATTTATATTTCGTTTGTATTATTACACGTACACATGGGGATAAAGTAAGATAATTTATGAAACACATTACGCAATAGTTTATTTTAGAAAATAAAACAGTTTCAAACGATTGTGTATACTGTAGTCGTATTTTTAATTACACAGTGGTTTTTTAACTAAACATTATTATACATTGCAAAACTGCTCACAACAGTACCGTAACTAAGATTATTTCGAATAAAATCCTTGAAGTAAACGGTGTATTTAAACAAAAGGAACGATTGCTTGAAGTTTTGGGAAAAGTCAGGAATTTATTCTATACAACTTTGCTCCATGAAAATGAATTGGCACAGTTCATTAAGCTCATTGAATAGAGAGCTTGTTTTCATGATATTAAACAATACATGCTTACTACTTAGCACATTATTAAAAATCCCTGTATATTCACAAAATATTTCAGAGTTATCTTTATAACAACCAACGCAAAAGTTAACAATGGCTAATTTTGCAATCTTGAATACAATAACTTTGAGAACCTTTAACCTTGAACCGGTTTTCTAACTTTTAATAAGTTTTTAGTAAGTAGGAATAAATTTAATTAATTACCGTTCGTGATATTTTTATTCTTTTTCAGAATTTCACTGTTAGTTATTACAAGAACAACTACAGATTGATTTAAAATGAATTTTTACCATAATATTTCCATTTCAATTTATTCAGAGAGTATTTGGAACAATACTTAGAAATTCTGAAAAACCAAACCTATGACCGTAAATTTGTAACAGAGCAGTTCTCGCTTGCTTTATGGCCTAGCTTTTGTTTACCTTAATAAAGTCAAGCGTAGTAAAGATGTTTCAGAGTACAAAAAGCAGTACCATAATTGTTTTTATTATCTTATTGACTACACTCTGACCTTATTTTCTTCTCGGGATTTCAGTTTCTCTTTCTTTAATTTAAACAAAACCTACGAATGGAAATTTACAGGCTTATTTAAGACTGCGTAACCAAGTATTTTAATTTACGTGAGGTATAAAAAAACCTCTTAAATTGTTTTCTTCATTTATGTCACGTATTATACTGTCAAAGCTTAAACAATAGTTTTATTTCCGCATTGCAACTAATTAGCTACGATTATATGAATATGAAACAAGTACCTGTGGGTTATTAAATATTTTTATTTTTATTTCTTGATAAACAGTACCTTTATAAAGTATTTTAAATTAAAACCGAGTCATTTGTGTTTAAGTTTTGAAAACATATACAAGCGAAATGTACTCAGAAACGCACGAGTAGTTTTGTAACCTCAAGTTATCATTGTATTAGGTTAGGTTCAGGATTGCATTTAGCTACATGCCACCTTTAAGGCAACCAAAAATCTGCCCCTCCCAAAAAAAATTACAAAGAGACAACCCTGCAAGTATTATAAGCCTCTGAGAGTGGTTTTTCTGAAAGTTAAAAGTCAAGCTTATCATGCTTATCCAAAAATGCTGACTTTCTTCATTATTGTCTTTATTTCCTCGTACGTGTTTTCTAAATCTAAATTGTTTCTTTTGATCTTATATGACCATACGCACATTTTGTGGAAAGGATAAATTAAAAACGTATAGCTATAGTAATTAATTTCATATAACTATCTTAATGTTTATTGCACTGAATTTAGAGGAAATATTATCATAAAATTATGATGCATAGCTTTATCAAAAACTGTGGGTACAACGTTCTAAAATAAATTGTATTAAATAACATTCACTGGACTTCAGTGATTAATACGTTCTTCATGGCTTACGTTGTTCTAAAAATATTTTCGCTAAGCCTTCCTTTGTAGAAAACCTCCTATAAAAATCGATCATAGCAGAAATGTTAGATTCTATGTAGAAAATCGAATGACTCCAACGTATTGTCTTTACAGTAGATCTTAAATAGTTTTTATCATTTACGAACAGAAGAATTGACATCCCTGCAGTAATTAGTAGCTAAAATCTAAATCAGATACATAATATTGTAAGTATTCAGTGCAGATTATAAAGAAAATGAGACCCCAAGTAACTGGAAGTGACTACAAATGAGCTGACTTAAATTCTTTTACCCATTAATACCATACAAAGCCTCAAAATAACTATACTGGTCAACAAATTCACCTTCAAGGTAACTTTCTTATTTTAGAAGAATTTTAAGTTATTTTAAATTGTAATGTATGTAAGTTGCAATCTGTTTAATTCAGAACAAAAAGCAACCCCCAGACCTAATGAGATGAGGATGATTTGTATGACGTGTGAACGAAGTGTAGTCTTGTACAGAGCTAAGCCGACCATTCCTGAGAGCGTATGGTTAATTGAACCTAAACCATCAAAGTACAACGGTAACCAGTGACTAGTATTCAAATCCGTATAAAAGTACAACTTATTAGAACCTTATAAAAACTTGAACCAGGTTCCTTTGTCTCTGAAAATTAGCCTTGAAATAGCTGACTCACAGCGACAAATTTTACCTCTAGACCAACCCGGTGGTTCTAACGATCTGTGTAAGGAAATTAATAAATGTTTAATGACGATAATGAATAAATAAAAATTAGTCGCCCTAGATTGCAACCTGCTTGGTCTTATTATAAATACGGGTCTGATAATCTCAAGTGTTGAATTCATAGTTTGACAACATTTTTGAGATCGTCAAACTTGGAATTAACATCTCAAAATATTATTATAGTAAAACCAAGTAAGACAAATCGTCTTCGTTTTGCAGTTTGAAGGTAGAATTTTCTTTAACTTAAAAAGCTCATGTTTAATTACAGTTATAAACAAACAACAAAATTATGCTCGATTTTTAAATTCATCTATGTATAAATTCAACAGTTCATTCTGACTGACTCACTCACATTTCACTAATTCTCAAACTTTCCGATATCCTGGACACTGAAACTGGGAAAATTTATTTCCTAGAAGTTATGTAAAATGAAAGTTAAAATGAATTAAAACATTTAAATTTTGTAACTTGCCTCTAAATGGCTATAAGGCAGTAACAACTTTTGAGTTGGATTTATTACTTTTATACCTTTTAGAAGAGCCGTCATCCTGTCATGACTTTGGACACGTATTCTGAAATTGACGTTTAGAAATAATAAAAAAAACTTACCAAAAGTGTCTGAGGAATAAAAAAGGGGTAACTACCCTACAAAAAATAAACATTTTTATACCATCCGAAGGAGATGCATTTCTAAAATTTAATATGTATATTCTACTACTAAGTAACTTTTTTTTTACTCGTTACTGTTTACAAATGCAATTAGTCTGCACACAGCGTGGGTATCACAGCCATTTTACACAAGTTTGAATTCTTGAAAGGCTACGTTGTAAAATATTTATTGTTTCCTGTTAATTATTTATTTTTTTATATAATTAAGTGACAAATTCGCTGTCAGGTTCCAGTAATGGCTACAATAATTTACCATAATAAATATTTGCTTCTAAGTTTTTGACAGTTTTCATACAAACAACATAAAAAATAAATTTAATCATGATACCTATGACTAATCTTTACATAAATTTATAGAAATGAATTTTCGAAATGTTTTTAAAATTCAAAAATTTTTAGGTACTTGATATCATATTTTTAATGGAATTAAATGTAGGCCTATTGTTGATTACTGCATTTATTCGAATTAGTTTCATTATTGATATGAGCTTCAGACAATTGGACCATTCAAACCGTGTATGTATTTGGGCTGACAGAAGTCAATAAACCATTAATAAACGAAATAAAATTTTATTGTATAAACAATATGACGGTTGGAATAATACACTGTTTGAATGGTATATTTTTTATTATTTTACCACCTGAACAAATTATAATTAATGGGAAGTGTCTGGTACAAATTAACGGCCGTGCGTTTTACAGTATCCTGAATGTTTCCTATCCACATGTAGGGCTATATCGAAGCAGACAGAACACACGCTTCATCTCGTCCCATGACAGAATTCACTATACTGCAGATACTTTTTTGCAAATAAATCTAAGCTTCGATGTTTGTCAACCACATATATTTGTAATACAGGTTTAGGTAACAGATTTATCAGAGAGCAATACTTCAAAAATTATAATTCACATTATTTTAATCAGAAAGAAACTGAAATCAAATTTATCCTAAAAATATAATACTTAAATTATTATAAACTTTAATATTCTTATTTAACTGCTAACTTTTAGTAATTTGAGTAACGTTAACTTTTTAAAATTGTTTATAGTTTACTTTATCAAGGACAATACAAATTAATGCAATTAATTATGAAATAAATTTACTCCCTATGATTATAATTCTAAAAATTGACAGACTTTTTGAACCCGTTGAAATAACATTTATGCTATAGTATTTTCTCACACAGCAGTAGGCTAACAATCCAGTATTAATAGAAAAAGTATCGTAAGATACATTTAGAACATATACATTCGTTGGTTGACTAAAAATAACCAAAATTCATGCTTCTTAAAATTTATGTGTGAATCAGTTGCCCTGAAACTAGCGTACCAGAGATCTTAAAATTTCAAAAGTTCTTAAAATTCGGCTGTAAAACTTAATAAGTGTAAAGTACGTTAACATAGATCCTCAAAAATATTACCCTACTGTATTATTTTCTTAAAATTGCGACTTCATTATATCAATTTTTATTAATAGAACACAAGTCACAAATTAACCGGACTTGATTTCATAGATTAAATTTTATTTTTATCTCTTTCATAAAACTCACCGTTCTATAATGTAATAAAGTTCAATGATGTTTTCAGTATATTCTACCTATTCAATTTGATATTTCCAAGGAAATAAACGTAATATTTGCAGATACTACTCAGGAGGGGTCAAAGAAATCGTTCTCACGCAACCGATACAACGTGTTTATGTCCTCAAACTCTACCAGTTTTGCTGATCATTCACTCTTCCACAAATCGTCTGGTATTTTTATGGTGAATATTGCGGTGGTAATATATCCATCAAACCAGCCTAAATTTAATTAATATTTAATTAGAAGTTTCTGACTTAAGTCATAAAAATTAATATTATGTGACTGTATTTTTGTAAAATATTTCTCAGTGTTATTCACTATTATTAGGTTGTCTTCAGCAACCACCTTAGCTTGGTGCCCCACACAGTCGCTTCTGTCCCTTAGATTTGTAACTAGCTCTGATAATATCGCATGCAAAATTTTGAAAGGATGTTCAAGGCGCCTATCATTCATTCAATAATATACTATCACATTATTTTATTATTATTATTGTTTATTATTATTATTATTATTAGTATTATTATATTACACCTAAACTTTGCTAAAGTAATGAAATTTTGAATACAAAACAAATTACCAGTAGCCTAATATTTTATTAAGTACTTGCTAACCTTAAACTCTGTTAACATATTTATTTGGTTATGAAACTGCATTCGTATAAACAGTTACATTAGGCACATACAGTCTCTGTTTCGTTAGGATTGTAAAATGACTGTAAAACCTTTAAATGAGTATTTCTAACTTAATAAAAAGGCACTGATCTCTGAGTGTTTTGAACCACGGAGTAATATTAGTTCCCTGTTTAGTAACGAATGAGTTAACAGTGAAAATAAATGAGTATACAGACGGCATAAAATTGAAAGTTAAGCAACCGTTAACAAAACTTTATAAACGTAATGTTCTGTATAGAATAGTACAAAGGCACTGTTATTTTATCGTACAGAAGGAGACGTACTCATTATTCTAATGCGATATTTCACAGAAAAGTAGTAAAATTCAAACTTCAATTCCAACGCTGATTTTCTTGCTTTTTAGCATAATATCATTAAAAACACTGTTGAAGAGCATTGGCTGATGACTGATCAATTTCATTCTTATGAATAATAGATCCAATCCATAACTGAAACTAAAATACTGATAATTTATTTATGGGAAAAAATGCTTAACGAAACATGTTTTCAGCCAAAAATGGCAATAAAACTAATCAGCCTACCTTAGTTAATATATGTTAACATTTTTTACTTTCTCTTGCCTATATGAATATATAGGAAGGAAAGTATTGTTTTCATTTCGATTTTTCGAAATCGAGTTTTCACCAGTTCTACACGTTTTCAGATCCCCTGAACCCCAAAAACATGATTTTAGCGATTGGTCTGTGTGTGTGCGTGTGAGCTAAATCTCTAAGAACGGAATATCGTACAAAGTTGAAACTTGAAACTTAAGTTAAATATTACTAGAGAATCCGACAAACATTTTCATCAAAATCGATCGACCGGAAGTAGTAGTTTATTCATGTCATTTACCATTTTTTTGCGATTTTCTCAAAAACGGCTCCTACGATTTTTTTAAATCGCATTATTTACTCAATTTTTTATGCTCTGCAAGAAAAGGTACGCGTCATGTCTGCTGAAATTCTTGGGGAGGTTGTTTTCTCGTAAAAAAAATGTTCTTTTTTAAGTTTGCAACTTCAATATGCATTTTAGCGCAAAAATTTATGTAATAAAAGTTGCACAAAATTTAAAATTCTAACAACTTAGTTCAAACATTTTTTTGTATAACGCTTAGTTTAGCGGTAATTAGCGATTTTCTGTTTTTCTCGCAAAAATTGTAAAAAATAGATTTTTATAAGATATCAGCCTTAGTTTCCATTTTATGACAAAAATGTACATAGTAAAATTTATAGGAAATTAAAATATCTACAACTTTTGTTAATAGCAGTTTTCTCTACAGAGCTTAGTTTAGCTTAAAAGAGTGATTTTGCGTTCCTATTTATTCCGTTGATTTTTATTTTGCGTCTTTTATTTATTAATAAATTATTTATTATTTATAATTAATTTTGTAATATATACTTTTATATTATATTCATTTATAATTTATTTATAATTATTATTTAATTATTTATAATTCATGATTAAAATAAGGTTATGTTTTTGTAGTGTGTTTTTTGTTTATTTCTAATGTTTGATTACTACTATTAGGTTATATTATTCATTATTTTCATTGGCAAGAGAATATCGTGTGTGTGTTTCACACCAATTTTTAAAAAATTATTTAGGTTGTTCCCTTTTAGATTTATTTAATAAAGAACAGAATGGTAAAAAGTAGTTTAGGCAGGTTTTAAATTAGTTACTTTTTTGAGTAAGGTTAAAATTGCATAAAGCAATGGATGTTTTCACGCTACTGTTTGTGTCTAAAACACGGCCGTTGAGAAGTACTAAATAAATAAGTGAATTCAAGCTACGGGAATGCGCTTTTTAAGAAGTTTAATGGGCGTTACCAAAATGGGCCGGATATTAAACACACGTAAGCAGTACTAGAAGAAAACATGGTATGTTTTCTGTGTACTAGAGAATTTTACATACTCTGAGAATTGGGTAGATCATATTTTATATAAAATGGAAGACAGTCCTATCCCAAAGTAAATGATTAGTATCAGCCTTCCGGACATCTAGAGGAGGAGATATACAAGTAGTAGCCGGAGTAGGTCAATTATTTAACCCTTGATGAAGAAAATGATTTTAAGTACCGCAAAGAAAACCAAAATGCAAAGGTTCTGAAAACTAATATTTTACTCTTGGTGAGATCGGAGTCAAGAAGTGTGGCGATTCCAATCTGTTCAAAGGGTTTACCTTAGTAAAGGAAAATATAAAGTAGTTAAGTAAATCTGACATATTGAAACATTCCTTTACAGATACAGCCAAAGAGATTATTAACCCTTCGTAGACTATTAATGGATATATCAGCCAAAACATTTATCCACTGGTCGCGTTTTCCGAATACATCAGCACATTTACAAATTAAATCAAAAAATATTGTGACTAAAATTTTTATTAATAGTCATCAACATATCAAAATATTCCAGGGAATTTAAACTGCAGAAGCCGGTTTGACAGCAATTCCCGCCGGTGTTTGCTGGCTGCCACAAGTCGTGCTTACTCTGTTTAATAATACTTACCTGTGTTCTTACGAACATAATATGTGTTCGTCCAATTTAATCATAATATTTCCTTAAATAATCTTTGTACTTGAATTTTGTTTTCTCCTTTTATTCTACAGTTCAATGTACAAACAATTTTTCGTCAGTTATATTTAAATCCGCATAAGTAACATCATTCAGGACTAAGACAGATATAGGCCTATATCCGCATCCATTATTATTGAGTAAAAGTGAAGAGAAAAGTATGTGATGAAATTTGTGTGGATTCTGTGCCGTTAAAAACTGTTTTCTAACCTGGAAAAAATTTCTTAGCCCAACCCATAATAAATGCGTCTGTAACATGAAACTAACTCCGCCCACAAATGGTTAGATAGTTTAACAATTTTAATTTTTAATTTGGATAACATAAGATACACTGAAAACTGATGAAACTGTTTTTCTTTGAGGGTTTTATTATTTTATTGTGTAATTGACTAAATTTTAATGGTTTAAAGTTGTTTGCTTATTATTACAATGTAATTTGCTTCCATTAGTGCAATTGCAGATACTAGTCTACTGTTTGTACTTGAGGTATGCAAAGTTATTTTAAGTATATTTTTGTATTGCTATTATTTGGGTTATACATAATATGGTTAAACTCACACACTCTAATATTTATGTTGCTGTTTGGATTTCGTTAACTGTTTGGAAAGTTCTGGAACTATCTAGAGAATTTTTTACAGCAGATCTTTGTATTAAATAGAACTCCAGGTTATGTTCCGTTTGGCTTCTTTTGCAATCAGGTATAAGGTGAAGTTAACATTCTAGTTGTTCTCTAAGTGCGCTAGCGAATGTATGAACCTTCTAAAAGCTTAGCAACCTATGTAAATAGAAGTGTACTAGCGAATTGTAGACGAGACTTGTTCGATAATTTGTTATGTAAAATTGAATAAAGTTCTTTGTCGTTTAGAGTATTGATATTTTATTTTTATAATAAAGAATTTTGCTGCTTTTACCTTGTACTTTAAATTTAATATTCTGATTATTTTGGTAAGATACTAAACCTATTGATATTAAAAACTTTCACTTATAACTAGAGGATATATTTTAGTTCTTTCGTTTTGTTAAATAGAGGTCTCCTTCAAGACAAACAGTTAATACATAGAAAAGAACGTAACGTCTCAATATAAAAGTTATAATGAATTAATACTTGTTCGTTAGTTAAAAATTAGTCAAAATAATATTAAAAATCTGGTGTAAACACTCAATTTCAATTCAGAATTCAAATTCTCCATAAGTTATCACCTTAGTTTTTATTACTTAAAAATATATAATTATTTCAGTTTAGTAAATGCCGGTTCTTAGTCTAAGTACTCTTTGGTACTTTTCTATAATAAGATAAGTTGTGAAAAATCGTTAGTTGACGCAAGTTTCGAAATAATTTAGTTAAAATATATTTAATCACGTATAACTGGAGAAAGGAATTTCAGAGAAAATGTCTCTTAAAATGTTGAAAGATGGCATACGTAGGCTCAGAACTTTGTAAAGCAGTTACTTTGTCACATGTTTTCATGTTCTCGCCGAGACCATGTTTACTTCCATATGCAGATTTTATAGCAGACCTACCCATTATATTAGAATATACAGTACTGGCATGCTAATCCGGTTGGTGTTTTTGTTAAAAAACAAGGAATTACTTTTGGATTTTGTTGTATTATATCCGTTCTTTTATAAACACTGCGATAGCGAACACTTTATTTAAACTTCTTAGTACGTAAATGCATTATGTTATGTAATTTTGACTATAAATTAAGTGTAACCGAATATGTAAACTTTTTTATTTTCTTCATAATAGACCTACTTATAACTTTGTTTGTTATTTTTTACTTCCATGCACTATTTTGTATTAGGTTTACACTATGTCAATTACTATTTCATTATTTCTTTCCATGGAGACTATAAAATCAATCGATCCTAGTTAAAAGAAGACTTACGTTTTAAAGAAAGTATTAAAACTGTACTCATCTTTTATTAAACTACCAGTGTCTTGATAATAATAATATAATGTTATAGTACAATGTAATCTTCTCAAATAATATTTAATGGTTAAATATTAGTTACCCATTGATCTCAAATCTGGCTACGCATACTCTTCCAAACAATCCAATAAGACGACTCAAAACGTTGATGGAGCCGGGATCTCATCAATTAACGTAGTACTATAGTTGACTATCCATTACAGTGATCTAAATACTGCACTTATCTATTCACGTTGGAGTTATGTCACTGGATTGTATCTCCTCTTCATTTTTTTATCATGTTAATTGTTTCATAATCTGTGTTATCACATTCACTGATTGTATCTAACAGGTTGTGAATTTCTTGAATAAAGAAAAACATTTAAGTTAATTTGGTAACGAATATCTTAGTCAAAAGATTATTCAACATTTATCAACAAACTTACTGTCCCTAATAACTTAAGCCATCAGAGTTATCAGAACGGAAACATTTAGTCCATTACTGAAAAATTATATGTTGGGGACAAAATCTGAAACAGGTCAGGCTGAGAATAGTGTTTAATCCTAGGTTTGGACGCCGGCCGATTGCCAAAGCCCGAAATTAACTTTTTTCCAAAGTGCCACTTTGGTTGCTTTTAAAGGGCCAAACCTAGGTCTGGATGGTTGAATATTGCCAAAGCTAAACATCCAATTCGTCTTCGAGCCTTGGTAATTTTAAAACAGTACAGTTTATCAAATGTATAAAAATTATTTATTTGTGCAGCTTGATGATGAGTATCATTACAGAACTATAAAAATTCAATTCAAAATATTATTTGTTAAAAATAGAAATTTAGAGAAAAACGTAGCTTTTAGGCCTACTGTAGATAATAAACCGTAACGATAGGAAACAGTAAACAATAAAGACAAAATTAAAAACTTATATATCCTCATAAAATAATAAACCTTATACGTTTAAATAATAATAGGCTAAAATACGTTTTAGTACAGTTTACCAGGTATTTAAAAATTAATTAAATCTGCAGCTTAATGATGAGTGGCATTTTGAATTTACCAAGTAGTTTTGCCAACAGCTTTGGCCAACATGCTCTCTGCCAACCCTAGGTCAGGTTGCTTCATGATTACTAAGGCCCGAAGAAGAACTGCATGTCTAGCTTTGGAAAAATTTACATACATACAACCAGACCTAGTTTTGCCACTTTAGAGGCAACCAAAGTCCGGAAAACAAGTTCATTTAGGGCTTTGGCAATCTGCCGGTGTCCGAACCTAGGATTGAACACTTTTTTCAGCCACTGGCCGGTTTCGGACTTTGTGCCCAACGTTCATATTACAAAGTGTAAACGAGAAATCTGACCAAATATACTTTAAATGGAGATTCATTTGTCCTTTATACAGAATTCTACCGAATGGATTTTAAAATGTTTACATGGTTTAGTAAAGTGTAAACTTTTGAGATTTCGCAAAAACATCCGAAAATTAAAATTGGTAAAAGCCGTAAGGTTTATGTAAAGTATATAAAACGTATTTAAATTGAGGTTTTGATAGTGCACAGAATAGCACAACTATTCCGTAAGTTCTGTGAAGTTACGAATTTTGAATCAATATCCTACATTTTTTGAAGTGTCATAATGGTAGCGCAACGTCTTGTTACGGAATATAATTGTTAGCTGATACTTAAATTAGTTTAAAGCAGTAGAATTAAATAAAGTTTATTGTTAAAATTACACTCTGAAGTTAACTAGCTGATTCGTGCAAATTAATTTGCAGAATGATGCTAATTCATTCTTAACAACCAATATTCAATCACATTAAAACTTATATAGTCTTATTTTGGGATGTTTTGTATCATTGTCATTGCATAAAATAAGACATGCACCTACATAAACTATTCCTGTCACCTGAATGATCCTTAAAACAAACTGAACTTTACAACGTCACTACCAGAATACTAGCACCAACGAAACTTTATTTTATTATTTTATTATTTTTATTTAATTCGCAAGAACTCGTTTCAACGGTTACCAAATTTATTTTCTGTTATTTTGCTGAATTCCGAAACTTTCCTCTTAACAACCATGTAACATTTTAAAAATCCGTTTGGTGAAATTCAGTATTTAAACAACCTCTATTTAAAATACATCAGACTGGGTTTTAAATGTGATGATGATTTAATAGAACGTAGTGAAGGGAAAAATTTTGATTCTCAGTGACTGAATGTTTATTATTCGAAATGCTTGTAATCTTGACTAATGATATGAAGAAAATAATGAGCAAGATTGTAAATAAAGACATAGAAGCCATTTCAGGAAATATCATGTATCCTAGTTTGCGAATTTTATCAATAAGATCAAAGCGGCAACTGAAGGATTTTCAAGATGGTGTATTTGAATAAAATCCCTCTGACAAAGTAAGTGATTTAAAATAAAAGTCTCGGATTCGCTGGAATCTAGAATATAGGCTTGTTTCTTTCTAGAGAAATCAGTTAACTAAAAACCTGAAATTTCTTTTACTTTATAAGCCTACTTTACATCCGTAATCTAATATTTTAGCTATTGTATCTATCTTCCAAGATTACTACTTTGTTATAAACGAATACTTAATATAATTTAGAAAATATACTTAAACGAGGTTAATTCAATGACAAACAAAACAGAAATAAATGTAATACTAATAATAAAGTCAGCTTATCATACATTTAAATTTATTATACCTTCTTTCCTAATTGACCTATGTTTAAAACCAGTGACATACAGAGATTAATGACTTCAAGAGTTGATTTATGAGTCAACCTGCTACTAAAGAAGTTTATTTTATAGAAGCGAAAACCAACGTTCAGATCTCAGTTTAAAAAGCTAATAAATATTTTAAAAAGTGCATTCATTGTATATTTACATTACGCTCAGGGAATAAAACTTATTATCGAATAATGTAGTTCAAAGATTTTTCTAATATTACAGACGCATTACTCTAAAACTTACGTTATGATAAAATTTATTAGGAACAAATAGAAAAAGGCTACATTATCCATCTCAAAATATTTATTTATCCAGTTGCGTGCATCATCGTTTGTGGAATAAGTAGAATCATTTAGCGTAGTAAAGTTTCTTTGTAAAACGCATGCCGAAGTGAATAAATGAAATAAAATGAAGTGGAAATAGATCAGGATACGAAAGATAAACAGTTGGGGACACACAATATACAACGGTACAGAATAAAAATTTTATCAAAGTGGATTTTTACGTAGAAAAAATATTTCATTTTATAGCTAGCTTCTGTTTGAAAATAACCACGGAAAATACTATATAAGACGGTTTGAAAATGCATTGTGACGTCTTTCATCAGGTTAGGAGTTTATTGGCTACTACTTTTCTTTTTCATTATTTTTGGTCAACACCAGTTGAGTTCTAACGTAGTGTTTTCTTGACAAAAAGAGATAATCTGCATTTCCTGTAATTTTCACTTTTTTAAGTAAATATTGTAATGTTTACTTCGAATTCTTACAAGATCTGGCTGTTAAATAAGTAACAAAAGTTTCTTTTAAGTTCATAATAGATGTTTATTCACAAATCAATTACATTAATTATTACAGTTACAACAACTAAAAAGTTACAATAAACTACTCAATTAAATAACAAAATAATTGAATACACAAATTCCCTAAACTTAAAAAATTATAAAAACTAAGACAGATTTTTTTTTTTTTTTTTTTTTTTTTTTTTTTTTTTTTTTTTGGTTTAACGTCCGACTGTTCTGCAATTACTGCTAATGCAGACGGTGAAGGATGAAATGATTTTTTGTAACGTATGAAAATATGCCGTGCCTGAGTGGGATTCGAACCCAGGACCGCATGATGAGAGGCGAGCACGTTACCAACTGCGCCAATGCGGCCGGATTAAATAGAACAGATTAAATAGACAGATTAAATAGAACTAAAAAATATATGGCTGTTTACAATTAAATGAATAATTTATTTATACTCATAACTCTATAACGATTATTCATTATTTACTCGTTACGGAAAAACTGCACGGAAAAACATTTTATACAGAAACCGGTTGTTAACAAACTCGCTTCACACTGTTAAAAACAACACAGAACTAACATGACTTACTGTTTTATATATAAAACTAGTAAAAAACCTTCTCGAAGGGCAAAACATAATGAAGTAATTGGAAGGGAAAACACGGTAGTGATGCTAGGTAAAATTCAAAATCAGTGCACCTTTTCTCTCCGGAAAGGCGAATGTTCTCAATTATTCCTCAACAATAAACCAATACCACAACAACAAAAAGTTAAATACCTTGGACTTCACCTTGAAAAGAGACTCACCTGGGCGATTCATATAAAAACCAAAAACTGACTTTGAACTCCAAACTAAAAGAACTATTCCGACTACTTGCACGCCGCTCTTCACTGACTCTAAAATCTAAACTGTTACTATACAAAGTTTATTATAAACCAATATGGACCTATGTACTACAAATTTATGGCACAACTAAACCGTGAAACCTACAAAAATTACAAGCCTTTCAGTCCAAACTCCTATGTTTAATCACCTGCTCACCTTTTTAAGTCAACAACAAAATTCCACATGACGACTTTAATATTCCGTTCATAAGTGAAATAGTTAAGTCCAGCTACTGTGTTTTTCACATAAAATTGCATGAGCACCCCCAACGAATTGATCATCTAACTATGGGATGCATCATTACCAGGGAATCTGCAATGCAGGTTAAAACGTCAATGGGCGCGAGATCTTCCATAAAAAGATTTATTTTATTTTTCTAACTTCTTTTTATTCTTGTAATGTTGTTATTTATCATTCATGTATCATGAACGTTATCTCATAGAACATAATACTAAAGGGTATCACTGTTCTTTTTTAATTTTTTTCCTTGACATCCTTTGTTTACTTTTATCAAATTTGCTCGTTGTATCTTAGTATATAGTTGCAAATAATGTTATTGAAGTCAAGAAAAAAATGTGAGCTCACTTTCCATTTTATTTTTTGTCGTTAGTTAAAGTAGTCATAGTTTAAAAATAATTGTTTTCTTAATTGGTCATAGTTTAGAGATTAGTGGAATAATTTTTTTACGTATCCTGGCGCATGGTTTTTAATCATAGTAGGATAACAATTTCCACCGCCTCGGTTATTGAAAAGAATGTGATAAAAAGAATAGATATTTGTGTTAAAAAATTGTATTCTATTTTGGAAATAAAGTATTATTATTATTATTATACATAACGAAAAATGTATCAACTGTTTGATTATTAGATGTTGTGGCAATTCAAGGGACGGTTCAAGTGGATTTTAACATGTTAGCATTTTCTTCACCCTAACCCGGAATCCAACCCTTGATTTACGGCTACGCTGTCTAGCACCTTAACGACTTAGCCACCTAGAGGCAATCGACCTAGGGTCAATTCGTTTTTTAGGTTAAGCATTATGAAATTAACGGTGATAAATAAAACACCTTACGGTTATTTGATGCTTGAAAATGTATGTAAGTGAGTACAGAACACCTTGCTAAAAGCTTCACCAGACAGTCATAAAGTAATAAAATTATTTTAAGTAGAGTATATGTACTTTCTTGTTACTGCTTTTGTTTCAACTGAATAAATAATTTTCAAAAGCCATTTAATATGATCACCACGATAAT
This sequence comes from Catonia carolina, assembly GCA_035578175.1. NCBI lineage: Eukaryota > Metazoa > Arthropoda > Insecta > Hemiptera > Achilidae > Catonia > Catonia carolina. The sequence continues at coordinate 110,129,322 of JAQMRL010000001.1, forward strand.
GATACGACATGTCTAAGCAATGAAGATGAGCTACGTGTAGTAATTTCGACAGTTTATTTCATTTCCAATAAATTTTTTCTGAGTTCGTCAAGCTCTTAAATTAAGCGGAGAAGGACCAGCCTATTCCTCATATTCCCCATGTTAAACTTGCTATGTATTTAAGACAAATTTTCTCAGAAACTATTTAAGCTACAGAGGTGAATTTCTGGATTTTATTCTTCATATTTTGCAGATGTTATGGTACTACAATGACAGATTTATATAGAAAATTTAAAAAAAAATTATGTGAGAAATTTTCACACTTTCTTCAGTGGTAAATAGTTTTTATTTCGAGCAATTTTTGAGAAATCACAATAATTCTAGTACCATAATATCTACTTTATTAGTATAATAACTGGTAAAAATTTCAAGTCTTTAGATAAAATTTTTTCTAAGGAAATGAGTCATATGTATAAAAAAGTTATTCCCGGAAATAAGCGTTTAAATGATGTATATCAAACATATTCAGATTTACTTAGTATCAGAATAGAGGAAAATATAATTCAATCTAAAAATCGGTGCACGCGCCTAAAAAAATATTTTTAAAACAAAACTAGACCACGTAGAACCATATTTAAAAAAAAATAGAATAAATAACCTAAATTTTAGAATTAAAAAATAAATCAACTTTTTTCGATTTTTGGTGTCTTCTTCCCTTCATTCAGACGTAGTTTTATCCTGCAAAAAGAAGGTGTTGTACAACATTTTGCTAAGATCATTGAAACCTAGGGTTAAAAGGCTAGATGCAGTACATTGTCTCCGATGAGATTTAATATATGGTTCTCTAGTAGTTTTGTTCTTAACTGAGACCTACCGGTGTTTTATCCGACGTTAAGGATGTATTTTTATAACTTATTTTGTAATCAAGTTTATTTTTTCAGTTTATGGTAACTAATTAATTATTATCTGAAGGCTCATAATTATTATCTACCCAGTTTATTAAACTTTGTTGTTGGATTTCATACGCTTACTTAAATTTAATGATTGGGAAGAAAATTCTTTTTTATTTTACAGATAACATAAGTGTATTAACATAACCAAAGTGTAGATAACAAAAGTGTATTATCGAAGTACGTTACATAAATTTTGACCGCTAAAGTCAATGTTGTAGCCTAGAGGAAACATAATGAAGACAGGAACAATAATGTCAACGAACGAATATACATACCAATAAGAAATACATATTATAAGGATGGTTAAACATATAACTACTTCCACAACATTTGTATGTGTACTTGAAAACATAAGTGAATTATCTGAAATTTATTACAGTTAAAATATGTTAATTGGCTTCAAAAATGCAGATTAAACTTTTTCTTAGGATTTGGTATAATTTTTCATTTTGTTAAGTCCGTACATGAAACCACATAAAATGGTACAGCAATGCAGTTACACGGAATACTAAAATTTGAACCCGCCGATTAAACTGTTACACTTCATAGGCAACTGTTTTAAATAAAACAGTGGTATTAAAAGGAATTCTCATAGTAGGAGTAATTCTCTGTGGATATGATGTAAATAGGCTAGCTAATATTTGTTCGTGTTAATGAAGCTCACAAACCAAATCTGGCGAGTTCATTCACACGGGCACTTTGCAGCGGCTGAGTGTGGCTCTGAGAGCAACCCCCTTCCTTGGCCTACCACCCTGCAAAGCTCATCGATCGGCTCGAAATGCAGTGGCAGCGCTGTAGCCATACTGCCTTCATTATAGTCATCCATACAATATCGTAACACGAAGAGTGTGTATTTTTTTAGCATACAACTTGTTTAATAATAATTAAATATAACACAATGCAACTTTAGAATGAAATGTTTTAAAAACCCATGCAGCTATGGCTTTTTAACAGAAGATTTTCTGCAAGTAAACTGCGAAAATCTAATCGTACAAACTAACAAAAGTATTAATAAGCAAATCAATTTATAAGTAAGCCTAAAAAGTGTTTGTAATTCGATTTATAATATAATTTACAAAATTAAATTAAAATATTTGTAAAGATGACAGTCCTGTGTTTGTATTTCCGGCCAGATAAGTATGTAACATTATGGAACGTTTAATAGTAATATTTAATAGAATTAAGTCATATTTAACTTAAGTTTATATTAGCACGTACTTCTTTGAGGCGTTGATTGACGTTAAAATCAATTTTCGACCTCACCTACTTACATTTGCGTTGACTTTTCTCATATGATAATACTAATATCATCCTACTACTTGGTAACAATTGGAGATATGAACTATACATTATACAACTCATAAAAATATAAAAAAATAACAGCTACTAAAATAAAATTAGAAAATCTTTCTCAATGTCTTTCATATATCTTTTCCCCTTATACGAGTATTATGTTTCCTATTCTTCTTACAGACTTGAAAATTCTATACGTACTCTCTGACATAACACATTTTACCAACAATTTTTCTTAAACTAAGGACAAATGACAATAAACTTTTAAAGCAATGCACGTACATCTTATGTTCCAAACAACCCACCTAAACAACTTAAATGCGAATAGTGCCGGGATTTACTAGAGTAACATCTCCAGTTTTCCACAGGATTATTAGGCAAAAAGTGCAAAGTTCTTTCTCCATTTAACACTTGGGTGGAAGATTCATAGCTTTCTTTCTAATCATTTCACTACTATTATGCTGTTCAACGCTCATTTATTATAATTATCGCTAAACCTTCAGATCTTAAATCAAATTAATAAAACTTAATTTTCTTGAATTGCTATACCGTATTTTTTACTTGTTTTAGCACACCGAAATATTTTATATCAATCTCAATTCACTTTTAATTATCAATATTAAGGTACATAAAAACATGCTGTGTTATGAAATGTTCAAAGTAGACATAGTAACCGGTATTGTACAACGTAAATAAAAAAGGCAAGTGCTGTCAGTGGTACTAATTAAAGTAATTTAAAAAAATTTGTTCTCTAGTAAGTTGACTCGAAGTAATTATATTTTTGGTCTTTTGTAGAAATATTTAATTAGATTTTTTCCACAGCAGATGTTAACACACGTAGCTTGTTTCTTTGGTTGCCCAATTAGACCTATAACAGAATTATAAACTTTATGACAGCATTGAACAGTATCTGAGATGAAATCGAAAATAATATTACAGTAAGAAAAAAGCCACGTTATAACTTTCAACAGTGTTTTGTACTCAAATTATAGTTGTTTTGTATTTTACAATGCCGGTTAAAAATTTTCTAATTATATAAAGGGTAAAATTATCTGTGGTAATTTTATTTTTTAGATAGATTCAATTATTTTTCTATGAAATAAAACATGTTTAATGTCCGTGTTACATTTCGTATAATGTTAAGTTCTAATTGTTTACAATTATGTTGACTGAATTATATTTTTTGATAAATTGTCCTTGTTTTTTTTTCAGTTCAAACGTTTTTTATAGATTGCATTTCCAACAAACACTATAATGTCTAAAAAAATAGGTCGTAAATATTTTCCTTTATTTGTTTTAAATCCACATATAAAACACGAAATTTGCCGACAGTCACCCGTCAAAAAAACATTTTATTTCATTTTCGTTACCCCACCAAACTGTTTAGCGTAGCGTGTGCATTTATCAGAATCTGATGTTATTTTTATATACGAAATTGTTCCGTAAATTATAAAGCGGTATTTTTAAATTTCTAAATTCAATACATAGCCTACGTAATTTCAATCATATTACCTTGTCGGTAAGTAATATATTTACTGCCTTTTGTACACGCACTACACTCATCCTTATTGCTAGCGTCTGAGGGGTTGATTAGACCTCGACATTTATTAAAAAAGTTTTATGAATACGGCAAAAGAAAGGCTAACAGTCGAAATAGTTATCACATTGTTACACGAGTTTTTAATCAAAAGATCACTTGTCAGTAACTCAGAAGGCTTGTAAGCACGAGCACATTCGTATCAGAAAAAAATAAAAATGCAGAAAACCAGGGGACCTAAACTATGGACAGGGTAACATTAACGCAAATTACATGTTTAATAAAGGTACCGAACACAACAAAATAAAAACACAAAGAAGACAAACCAATCGTGTGAAAATGTGTCTGAAAATGAAGTTGCTGAACTACCAATCTGAAATTAAACGGAATGTTGAACAATTTCAGTCGCACTTTTCACGCTAAAGACTCAAATCCGGCTACTTTAGTTTTCTACGCCTAAAAATCTAAAAACAACCCAAAATCTACGAATGGGTTATCAAAGAGCTTACGATTTCCACATTTTCGAAACGATATAACGTCTTCCAACAAAAAAGGTACTTCCGCAAAACTGCACCATTAGTCTTTTTGGAGACCTCAGTCAATTGAGCACACAATCGGTGCGGTAAATCTTCAAACAATAGGATCATATAACAAATATAAATTTTCTATTTTTGTTTAATTTCTATTACGATAGCTGTTGTACAAATCTGCAGGCGGATAACTGCATTTAAAGAGAAGGTCGAATCAGTCTAGTGGAAGTTGAAACCAATGAAACCGTTATTCTTTTAAATGTAGTAACTTATGATATCTAATTTTTTGTAATAATAGAAGAAATAATACACAGGAAAAGCCTTAAGAAAGGCATAGGTTTTGATGTATAAATATTGTTGGATGTCGGGGATAAGTGTCAGACAATATTGAAGAAAATACAGTATATTATTATGTATGGCTGTCAACAAGCATATCATTGAATATACAAGAAAATTGTTGGTTTAATATCATTAAAATCGGTACGCCCTAATTTATTAAGCAAATTTTGTGAATTTTAAAGTAATATGGTAAAAAATTCATGTCAGTAGTACTTTTGTCTATAGCTCCTTACCATATATTTAAGCATATTCACAGTTTTCCCAATTGTGTACCTTCTAATATGATTTTCCTGTGCATTCTGGTTACAGATACGTATAACATATACTTTTATTAGAACAAAGCTCACTAAATTCGTTTCATAATTCGGGTATTTTACTAAAATTTTCACGTGTTAGCTAATTTGTTAATATTTTTTTGCAGGCTACACCATAAATTGGTTTTGAAAAGAAGTCAGTCAATTCAATTGTCTTTAAATTTTAAATCCTATTCGTGATAAAAAAAATCCTTGCTCAATGTAGCTATGACAAAAAGAAATTCATTTTCCGTTTTTCATTAGCTAACGGAAAGAAATTGCATGAAGCTATTTTACTAGTGGATTAAACAAACAATATGAGAAAGTGTAATAATAGTTTATTATCAAAAGAAAAAATAGTTGTCGGGAAAAAAGTTCTTTTGTCAGTAGTAGTTGCGGTTAGCACAACGTCCTGAGGGATCTTACATTCGAGAGAAAGAAAATCAAGAACTTTATAACGCTCTTGTCTGGCGTTAAATGCCTGGAGCGATAGTCCAAATCGAAATCCATGACTTTCATTGAGCAGCCAACGTTTCTCAGTAAATAAATAAAACGTTGGCAGAGTCCTGGAGCAAAAGTTGCCAGTGGTAGAGTATAACACTGTAAACGTTTCTCGTCTATATCTATGTATGTATCCTTCATCATAATGTATGCCATCATCGTTGATAGAATTTCATTTATCAAATGTGAATATACGTAATCCAGTTTTAGTTAATGTCAGTAGGATAAAACTAATGTTTACTTTCTCTTACCTGTATGAATATATATATGTAGAAAGAAAAGTATTGTTTTCATCTCAATTTTTTGAAATCGAGTTTTCACCGGATCTACACGTTTTCAGGCTCCCGAACCCAAAAATAATGTTTTTAGCGATTAGTCTGTGTGTGTGTGTGTGTGTGTGTGTGTGTGTGTGTGTGTGTGTGTGTGTGTGGGTGGGTGTGTGGGTGTGTGTGCGCGCGAATAAAATATCTCAAGATCAGAACATCGTACGAACTTGAAACTTAAGTTAAATACTACTACTGTACCCGACGCGAACATTTTCATCAAAATCGGTCATCAAAACCGGAAGTAGTATTTTCTTCATGTCATTTTTTCACTTTTTTGCGGTTTTTTCAAAAACGGCTCCTACGATTTTTTTTAAAAATCACCTCATTTACTAAATTGTTTATGCTCTACAAGTAAGGGTGGCGCCATGTCTGCTGAAATTCATGGGAAGACTGTTTTCTCGTAAAAAAATTGTTTTATTAAGATTGCGGCTTTAATATGCATTTTAGCGCAAAAATGTATAAAATAAACCCTATAGAGAATATTTTAAAAATTCTACAACTTTTATTTCTAACATTTTTTGTATATTGCTTAGTTTAGCAATAATTAGCAATTTTCTCTTTTGTCATGAAAATGTGTAAAAAAATCGATTTTTTTAAGATTTCAGCATTAGTATGCATTTTATGACATAAGTGTATATAATCAAATTTATAGGAAATAAAAAGATCTACAACTTTAATTTTCATTTTTCTCTAGAGACAAGTTCTAGTTTAGGGTAAAAGAGTGATTTTCTGTATTTTTAAGCCAAACTGAGGTTGATTTTCAGTTTGCGTCTTTCATTCATGATTAAAATTAGGTTATGTTTATTGAGGTAATTTTTTTTATTTATTTCTAATGTTAGATACATTGTTCATTATTTGCATTGGCAAGAGAAAGTCATGTAAGTGTTTCACACCAGATTTTTTTAGTACATGGACATATTGCTTTTCATATTTACCGTAGCAATTATTTTTACTGATCAAGTACTTGTCAGAAAGTCTTCTATATTTAATAAAAAATGTATTTATTCTACACAGTCTTTTAAAATTGTCAAATATGCGATAAACCCCAAAATTACAAAACGTCAGACAGATTATCTAATTTTAGACTGAAATGAACTTTAGTGTTACTAGAGAAATAAAACTACTGCAGTATTTGTTTTGACCCCGTATGCGTATATTATTTAGACTGAAGTATACACAGTAATGATTAAGACTTGGGTTCAGTGCAGTATTAATTAACATTGCTGTGTTGGTGCTGTGATACAACTCATGTACGAATAAAGTTTTATACACGTGTATTTGCTATAACATCAGAAACAAAGGTAAAGCTCTAACATTACCACAGTTTATACTCTTGTATATTTAATTATATCCAAGTAATTACTGATGACCAGTGAATGGAGATTTTTACTGCATAACTGTATTTAATACACATAAAGTTGTTAAAACAAACGGAAGTGAAAATCTAATTATTATTTAAACGATGCTAATAACTTTCTCAAATCATACTCAGACCAATTTATCACAAGTTAAAATAAAATAAAATTTAACAAAATAATGTAAATTTTATGCATTCACTTGGTTCAATATTTTGACTATAATGGTTACACTGGAGAAAGGTAGAGTAGAAAATCGGTGCTAAAAATTCTTGTTCAGAAATACGTTCCTAGAGTTTACCTGTAGCATTCGAATAACTTGCAGACTCAGTCAAATCTGATAGACCGATTGAGTTAGTGGTCAATGCAGAATTAAGTTCTGATTTGAATAAAGTGCCACAAACAGAATTTATAAAGTTAGTACGTAATTAGGGTGTAAAATTGTTGTATTTTTGTAATCATTCTTTGAGGTAATTTTTTTAAGAATATTTTATTTCTTCATAAAGACAGTAACAGAATCATTTCAACTTCGACTTGTTGAAGCCGAAAAACAGTATCGAGGAAAGATTATCGATAAATTCCATACTATTAACTTATCTTATCTTAATTCACACGAAAATTTTCAAAAGTATTTTGTTGAAATTTTTAATTTGTGTAAACGTTTTAAGAAAGAAATAATAGGGTTTTATGTTTCTGTATAAGAAACTGTATCTAAACAGTATCGTTTACATTTGCCCATAACAGACAGGTGGAGTGTCAAACTACTTACACTCAATCTGTTCGTTGCAGAGCTAAAATAAATAGTTCTGTTTTTTATCACATGGTCAGACAATTATATAATTGAGTTTTATAAGAACAGAAGAGGTAAAGGTGTAAAAGACACTAATGAGAGTTATCTCCTCTGAAAGTAATGACTTTCATTATACAGCCGGACCCTGTGGTGAATAAAGTGAAGGTGTCATCTACAGAGTGGAAAATATGTGCTTTTCAGAGGGCCCTGGATGCTGATAAGCGTACTTTTCCACTCAGTGAGAAAGGCGCGGCAAACCAACTCACTCCTTTTTTCCTAAAAAAAACCTCTACAGGTTCAAACCAGCCTTCCGGCTGATGACATGAACAAGAACAACAACAACATCGTTTATATAGCTTGTTACCTTAATCATTTAAAATAATCCGGAGATTTTTAGTAGAATTTCTATTTAACAGGACTCGCTTTATCATTACTACGCTATTTTGAAAAATGACATGTATTAAAGTACATATAATAAGTCTGGATTATGAAATTAAAACAGTTCTTATAATACTGTTTCAGAATCAGCCGAAAACAATTAAAGACAAAGCCGTTATAGAATGAAAATATTAAATGTCTTTTTCATTAACCTAATGAAGAAAAATTAACAGTTACAACTGGAAACAAGTTTAGAGTGCAGTGCGTCATTTATTTTGTCCTTAAATAAGTTGTAATTGTATATTGAATAAAACGTTATAATATATGTAAATAGTAGAACAATCAAATAAACAAGAAGGGGAAAGTATATAATATTGTTCCATGTTATTAATGTGTTTTTTTTAAATAAATAACCCATTTAATCGGATTGATTTGGTTAGCCAATTACCTTGTTGTATCAGTTTGTGCATTAGTGCAGTGTAATGATTACAGTATGGCCTTACAACCGATGCCATCAATTTAATTAATGGGCTCATCATTAAGTTAATATTTAATTAAAGACAATTGCCATTCCTGATTACAATACCAGTCGCTTTATTTTCAGGGGCAGTCTATGTATTACTTCAAAGATTTATAAATATTTTTATTTGCACGTACTGAATTTCATGGTTTTTTAATTTTAGAAAATGTATAGTTAGCTCTAATTTTATAAGTGTTTATTTGTAAACTGTATTAACATCTACCACTATAATATATTTTTATTTACTTTGACTTTCCATTGAATTTTGTTTGACATGTCTCCATAAACTACATTATCACCTACCGTTGTCAAATCGAGTTTCACTGGTATTGATTAACATTTTACTAATTTAAATCAAGTATCATATTAGAATTTTGTTAAGCCGTGGTGTTTTTATTTAGATGATACTTTCCATTGTTTAATAAATTGACTATTTAGGCAATCAGATGAATGGTTAAGAATAGCAGAGAATTATGAAAAAGGTCCTTGTAATGTTGTTAGTATAGTAAAGAAGCTCAGCATTCGGGTATGGCAAGTGTAAACTTTCAGTTTATTAAGTAGACCTATGAAGGAATGGTCTTGTTAACTTTCTTAATGATCTTTGTAAATAAATTTAAAGAAAACGGATATATTGTGTTTGTGTGGGACAAGTGTTCTTTTAAATTTACATAAATAACTTTAGAATACTAGTTTTATTCTGATAAGTGCGTCTACTACTAGTAGTATCTAGAGAACTGAGAAATATTAGTATGAAACTAACTATAATAAAAATCATAGGAATTCGGGAATAAAGCTTTTTTGCGATTGTAGGGCTGTCAGATTTGTCACTTTAGCAGATTAGTCAAAGTCATTTATCCGCAAAAATTATACCTGTAGTCGATCATCGTTGCCGCTTCTCTGTATTATCAATCATGTGTACAGAAAGTCCAGTTTTGTAAATTTCCTTTCGTTAATAATTTTCCTTCTTTAGTACAACCACTTTTTGTTTGTTACTATTCATGTAATTTTTAAATAATTAATTCAGTAAAAATTAAATAATTAATAAAATATGTAATTCAGCAAAAAATTAATATCTCGTTTTATAACTGTATCCAGGAGACTCCAAAAAATTAGTAAAGAACATGTAGATAAGGATAACACTTAACAAGCATTAGAATATAACCGAGGTAAGTTTAGTTTAGCCACTAATCGTTTCATCTATTTTAGGAAATAATAAAAATCACAGTTTGAGAAAAAAAACTGATAGAAAGAAACAAACTATTATATATACCACGAAAACGATAAAATAACGCGTAACTCGCACCGTTTATCAGTTACTTTTAAGGACCACAACTAGACCAATATGAAAAATTTATGATACTGTGCAATAAAGGAAAAATATCAGTAAGGTAATTTTTTAATCTCTCTTAGATAAATCATAGTATACACTGTTATTGTAAACGTGGTAACGTGGGCTGTTACGTGTAAGCCGCATTCATATTGTGACAATATCTAAAATTAAAGTATTCTTCTAGAATTCTCTAGGACGACGGAGATTTAAAAAGTGCTAATATAAATAATAATTAAACAGTGTTGTTAAAACGGGTTATTTCCAAGGAATAGTTAAAAATATTCAGTACAATAGTTATGGGCCCATTATTACGACGGCTGTTGTTATGACGGGGCTAGGCGCCGTGTGGGAGATGGCGGCGCCAACTGCCACTTCGCCTCAACCAGCCTCAACATCAACTGGGACACCCGCCCCTTCATCAACGTCAGCATCGATGGAGGTACATGAGGACGAATCTGGATTCACCACCGTCCAACGAAAGCGTGTCCGGACGGACTCAGGTGGCATGTTACAAAATTCTACTCCTATTGCAACCTCACCCACAGAAACGACCCCCCGTAGGAACAAAGTTCCTCCGTTCGTATTCCGCGCCCCTGCCAACCTGGCTGCACTTACAAAAATTCTCAACACCCACCTTTCGGAGTCATACAAGGTCACGACACGTGGCAACTCCTACTCCTTGTTCACGAAGCACATTGGGGACTTCCAAAAGTGCAAGACTGTCCTCTTTTCGGAGGGCATAAACTTCCACACATATTATACGAATGAGCCTGATGAGGTCAAGGTGGCAATCAAAGGGTTACACTCTTCGTTTCAACCCGAAGAGGTAAAACTGTTCCTCGCTGAGCGTGGTTTCGAGGTGAACCACTGCCAGAACATAACTGGCCGAGCTGGCAGGCCAATTAACGTATTCCTCGTTAAGTTGCGCAAATCACCTCGCTTCGAGGACATATACAAGGTCGATACGATCTTTAACATTGAAGTGACCGTGGAGGCCTTCCGCCCACGGCCGGGTCTGCCACAATGTTTTAAATGTCAACGATACGGACACTCGTCCGTCAATTGCAACCATGAGTTGCGCTGCGTCAAGTGCGGCGGAAAGCACGACGCCGCTCAATGCGAAGGAAAGTTAATTGAACAGCCTCGTTGCTGTAATTGCAATGGCCAGCACCCTGCTAGTTACCGGGGGTGCCCATTGCACGTCCGGCTCCTTGCCGAGAGGCGCAAAGCTGCCGCCCAGACGACGGCCGCCCCCTCATCAGCTCCGTCTACCGCCAAGACCCAGGCGTCACAATCCCAGCCTTCTTCCTCTTCTTCCCCTCCTACTCAGAGGAGCTACAATAAGACGATCTACAAGAAGGCTCCTGTGCACAGGGCCACACCCAAGACTCAGTTTCCAACTTCTGAGTGGTCCCACCACTCAGTGCCATCCAAGCCGGTCTTTTCGGAAAGGGAGTTTCCGCCACTCCCGGCTAAAAAGTCCCTCCTCAGGACAGCACTACATTCGATTTTACTAAGATTGTCCAGTTCCTAACCTCCCCTAAGTTTCTCGCTTGGGTGGCTAACATTCTTCCTCAACTCGCATCCATTAGCTCCGCCTCTGAAGCTTTCTCTGTCTTTGCCTCATCTCTGCCCTCCCTTCTCTTGTAATGCGTTTTCGCATTATGTCATGGAATGGCAATGGCATCCTTCGCAAACGTAACGATCTACTACGGGTACTGACGGATTACGACATTGACATTGCTCTTCTACAGGAAACTAAACTTCTACCTACTACTCGCTTTCGCCTATCCCCCTACATTGTGTATCTTGTCGACCGCCCTGGCGCTGTCGCCCCGGCAGGGGGGGTAGCTATTCTAATACATAAAAGACATGTTCATAACTTACTTGACACGGCCCCTATTCCTTCACTTGAACATGTCGCTGTTTCGGTGCCTCTCTTCTTGCGTCTGGTTACTTTCATTTCGGTTTACCGCCCTCCGACTGCCCATTTCCACCCTGCAGCCCTTGCTACGCTCTTCGACCAACGTCAACCTGTGTTTGCAGCTGGTGATTGGAACAGCAAACACACGGACCTCGGCTGCCGAACAACGAACCTTGCTGGTACCGAACTCCTATCCTTCCTCGAGCAGTCTCCTTTATCGTTAGCGCTCCATGTGCCTGACACCCCGACTAGGGTGCCCCCAGTCACTCATCACTTTCCTGATATCCTTGACTATGCTATTTCTCTCGATCTCGCCTCCGCCCCTGACATCGATGTATTGCCCGAATTGAATTCTGATCACCTCCCGGTTCTGTTTACTTTCATGTCCTCGACTGCTCGTATTCCGGTCCCGCCTCCTTCTCTGAAGGTCTGCTGGCGTTCTTTCTATGCCTCAGTTGCCTCCGTACTCCCGCCTGAACCCCCTACTATTACCACAGTAACTGAGCTTGAGTCCCATCTTGATTCCCTCACTTCGATACTTTCCGATTCTATTGCCCAGAACTCACACCAACGCCCGCCTCGCACTAGGTCGTCACTTCCAACTGCTGTTAAAGCAGCAATCGCCGATAGACGTCGCTTTCGACGGCTCTGGCAGCGCACCAGAGATCCACATCATCGGGATCTATTCAACGGTGCCGCCGCCAGGTGCAAACTGCTACTCGATGGTCTCCGGTGTAGTCAGTGGGAGGACTACCTTCATCGAGTAGCTGACGATGGAAGACCATGGGAGGCTACACGTCGTTTGTTGTCGACCCAGAGGAAGTCGCATCCTCTGATGACACCTAATGGTTTGACTTATTCTGCGCAGGCGATTGCTGACACTTTCACTTCGCATTTTGAACGACATTTTGTTGCCCCTCCGCCCGTTCATCATGACCAGGATGAACTCATTAATGACGAAGTCAACTTAACGCTTTCTGACCCTACACCCTGTCACATACAGCCGTTCACAGAGGATGATGTCACCTCTGTAATTTCCTCGATCAACCCGCGTAAGGCCCCTGGTCCTGATAATGTCTCTGGATACGCCATCCTGAATTCCCCGCCAGATCTAAAGCTTCATCTTTTGGCAATTTTCAATGCAGTGTTGGCGCTGCAGCATTTCCCCTCTTCGTGGAAGGTTTCCAAAATCATTACTATTCTGAAGCCCCACAAACCTCCGACTGATCCCGAAAGTTATAGGCCAATTTCCCTTTTACCGATCCTGTCCAAATTATTCGAAAGGCTTCTTCTCCCGCGCCTGCGTCCTGTTGTTGATTCTGTTCTTCTTCCTGAGCAATTTGGTTTTCGTCAAGGACACTCCACAACTACCTAACTCCTCCGCATCGTCACGGCACTTGTGGATGCCAGAAATTCCCACTGCGACACGACGGCTGTGCTGCTCGATTTTAGGGCTGCATTTGACCGCGTCTGGCATGTGGGCCTCCTTTACAAGCTGGCACAATTTTCCCCCCCTCAACTGTACGCTTACTTCATTCCTACCTTATTGGGAGACAATTCCAAGTCTCTGTCACTATTCCTCAGTTCCACATGGTCATGTCCCCACTCACCCCTTCGTCCGCGGGTGTACCTCAGGGCTCGGTCCTTGGGCCCATCCTCTATCTTATGTACACCTTCGATTTCCCTGTCCGTGATTCAATCCAATTCGGACTGTTTGCCGATGACGCTATTCTGTACCGTCACAGCAGATGCCTCCGCCTCAATTGCCGCGCGCTTCAAACTCAACTTTTAGACGTCACGAGCTGGTGTCGTGTCTGGAGACTGTCACTTAACCCTACCAAATGCGAAGCAATCCATTTTACATTAAAACGCAATGTTCCTCCGCCTCTACGATTGGAAGGGGAACTACTCCCATGGCAGAACAGCGTCAGATATCTAGGGGTTGACCTAGATAAACGACTGACACTTCGGCAGCACATTGACAACAAGCTTAGCAAGGGTAGGGCCCTGTTCGCTTTACTCGTCCCTTTGTTCATTTCTACTGCATACTCCTCAAAACTGAAACTTCTGATGTACTCCTCCATTCTACGTCCTTTCCTTTTGTACGGGTCGCCGGTATGGTGGCCCTTTCTCTCCAAGACCAACAAAAACGTACTTCAGCATACCAGAACAAAGTCCTCCGGTGCATCACAAAGTTTCACTATCTTATCTCCAATCGCATCGTGCACGAACACCTTCTCTTCCCCTCTATGGAGGACTTTATTTACAATACCTCGAAACGGCTCCACGACGCCGGGAAAACTGACGGACCCCAGATCATTCAGGACTTGTACCGACGCCCACATCCGCCCGAAGTCTTTATGCCATTACCATTCCACGACTTTATCTAAATTCCAGTATGACCCACTTATCAAAATTTTGAGTTGCCACATTTTTATTCCGCCCTGTATTCCTCTTATATACCCATGCCCCTTCATCTACTTGTATGACTCACGCCCCCCAGTTGGTAGTAGTCCCCATGTTCCTATGCATAATCATTCCACTACGGTGAAAAGAGCCGCCATTTTAAATTATTAAACACTTAGAAAATAAAAGGCCGGTGATTATGCCAAACTCTACCCTTTCCGTCTCCCCTAAAATCATAAACTAACCCCTACCTAAAATTGTACCATTTGTCCACGTTAAGTACGGTGCGTGCCTTCTCCTCCTCAAGACAATAAAACTCCCACATAACTGAAAAAAGCCACTGAAAAACAAAAATAAGAAAAGAGCCGCTCTTAAACCCACTTGTCCCTTAATATAAATTTTCATCCACGAGTAACTTCTTAAAATACATTACCTCCTTTGAAGTCCCAGTCTTAATCCCGCAAGAGCCAGAATCCTATTTCCTAATTTTAAACTATAAAATTCCCCCTAAATTTCATGAGGTTGCAATTATTCGGTAAAATTGTTCCCCGAGCGACCAGGTGTTCCTTAACACGATGTCGCCATCATAGGGCTTCTCAGCCCTCTCAACCAGGATTCAGGATTCAGTTATGACGGGTCGGGGTATCTATTTAGATAATTTTATATATTTTAGGTGTCGCAATGTGTCCTTTTATTTGTTTTAACCAAACAAAAATTCAGGGAAAGCAATACCACTGATATATTTTGTAATCAATTACACGTACTTTAGCTTACAAATTAAATTATTCATTTTATGAATGAAACATGATGGTTAATAGGTATGCAGTATTGAACAATAAATAATCATTGTTTGCAAAACAATTATAAACCATAATACGACGTAACGACCCATAATTCTGCAACGGAATAATTAT
Organism: Catonia carolina; assembly: GCA_035578175.1. Taxonomy (NCBI): domain Eukaryota; kingdom Metazoa; phylum Arthropoda; class Insecta; order Hemiptera; family Achilidae; genus Catonia; species Catonia carolina. The sequence goes on from JAQMRL010000001.1 coordinate 110,144,690, forward strand.
TATAATAAAGTATGATTTAATCATTCCATATGGCAAACAGCAAACAACAATTATCAAGCTCAGTCTCTCGATTAGTCAGATTGGGTAGCCGCATAATGGAGGCAATAAAATTACACTCGTCCTTTATTGCTTTAACGCGTAACACACTAAATTGATTGGGTATTTCTGCGTAGACGGACCGATGTGTTTATTGTATGCAACGTTTCATTTATCCCTTTTAAAAAAGTATATAGTAGAAAATAAACATGTATCGAATCGTAATGAGATAAAATACTATTTAATTATCGTAATTTCGGTTCCACTCAATGTTAATTAATCAGTACTTATCACAAAAACAAACACACACATACGCGCACGCGCGCACAATTAAAGTATTATTATCATTATTCTTATTCAAAAATTTACTGTAAGACACCTCTAATGGATAGTATGTATCTGAACTAAGTTATGCGTATATTATGTAAATCATTTATTATATTTTATGTTGTATGAATCTGAATAATGGAGTTCGTCTATAATTTGTTCTTAAGAAGAAATGTATTGTTTTATAACTTAATGGTTTTTTTCTTCTCCTTATTTTGTGTTTCATTGAATATATTTTTTTTACATGATTTCATATGGATTTTTACTGGAAATATCACAGTAATGAATGTAAAATTAATTTTATTTTTATATAGATACTATTTCTTATTAAAAATTTTATAATTTACAATTATTTATTATAATATTATTTAAAAGAATCTGCTGCTATTAGGTTTGCTTTTTTGTATGTAAAAATTACAAGAAGTTAAGGACAGAAAATGTAAAACTTCCCAAAAAAGCTAATATTAGCTTAGGAAGCATTCTTGGTGAAATGCAATTTGTTTTTTTTTTTTTTTTTTTGAATAACTGTAAATCTACGATCTGCTCTCATAGAACAATGAGTAGATGTGTTGTAAGTATAAATCTTGAGTAAGTAATACCCCTTGGTATTACTCTATAAAATTTCCCATTTTGTTGAAGTGATCTTGCGATCGTAAAATAAACTACACAATCACATATTGAAATAAATCTGTAGGGTGTAGTCTGCATAGTCTTCTGTGTGTTCCACTGTTGTCTAGGAGATTGATGGCTTCTGGATTCTGGTGATTTTCAAGTCTTGTTTGGTAACTGGTGCAAAATTTCTGTACAGCTTCGTGTACCGTGGGAGTGTTCGTGTCTCTGTGCAATATAGTGTTGGATATGTACCAAGGTGAGTCCATGATGTTTCGAAGTATTTTTGACTGAAACCGTTGAATTATTTCAATGTTACTGTGACTTGCTGTGCCCCAGAGTTGTATCCCATATGTCCACACAGGTTTAAGTACAGTTTTATAAATTAACAATTTGTTTTGTGCCGATAATTTGGATTTTCCATTAAGCATCCAATACAGCTGTTGGTATTTAAGATTTAACTGTTTTCGTTTGTTCCATATGTGAGTCCTCCATGTTAGACGCCTGTGTAGGTGGAGGCCAAGATATTTTGCCGTATCGGATTGTGGAATTTGTACGTTGTTCAAAAACACTGGTGAACATGTTTCCCGTTTTAGTGTAAATGTGACGTGCAGACTCTTGTGTTCATTTGTTTTTATACGCCACTTTTTTTGCCAATTTTGTACGCTGTCTAAGTGTTGCTGCAAGTTATGAGATGCACTTTGCGCATCTTCGTGTATTGCCTGAATGACTGTGTCGTCGGCAAATGTTGCCACTGTAGTGTTGTCATTTTGTGGAAGATCAGAAGTGTAAATGGTGTACAAAACAGGAGACAGCACGCTTCCTTGAGGAACACCAGCTTCAATTAATTTTAGAGATGATTGTTCGTCCTTATATTTCACTGTGAAGTATCGGTCCTCCAAATAAGATGCAATAATTGAGTAATACTGATGGGGAAGATTTTGTTTAATCTTAAAAAGGAGACCCGCATGCCACACTTTGTCAAAGGCTTGCTTGATGTCAAGAAATGCCGTGGAGCAATATTTCTTTTCTTCAAGTGCTTTGTAGATGTTGTTTACAACTCTGTGAATTTGCTCAATCGTGCCATGACCTTCTCTGAAACCAAACTGGCAATTCGGAATGAGATTTATGGTATCCAGTACTGGGCGTAATCTCTGAAGCAATAATTTTTCAAATACTTTTGAAAGAATTGGCAACAAACTTATTGGTCTGTAAGACGATATTTCATGCGGTGGCTTCCCAGGTTTTAGGATAATTATAATTTGATCAACTTTCCAGTTAGAAGGAAAGTACTCCAGACGTAATATTGCATTAAAAATTATTGTAATCAGCCTAAGGGCCTTGTCAGGAAGTTCTTTCAAAATTTTCCCCGTGATGAGGTCAAAACCTGGTGCTTTATTCGAACTCAAATTTACTTTAATGGTGTGTTTTATTTCAGACAATTTAAATACTTTTATTGGAGGACTCATTTGAAACTGAGAACTAAAAAATTCAAATAATTCTTTTTCATCGTCTGGATTGCATTCAGATGGGAAAGGTTTAAAAACCTCTGATAGGTACTCGGCAACCGCTTCAGCCTTGTCATGATTACTTTTAGCCCAACCAGTTGAAGTTTTAAATGGAGATGTGTGTTGCTTCGGACGTTTAGCTTTCTTCATTTGCTCCCACAAAGAATAGTTTGTCGTGTTGTCAGGAGACAAGAGTTCCAAATATTGTTGTATTGAGTCGTTAGTAAAATTCCGTAACATTCGTTTTAAAGTTTGGGCAGCGTTATTGAAGAGCCTTTTGTCATGCGGGTTCCTAGAGCGTTGCCAATTTCGTCGAAGTCGTCGTTTTTCAGTAATGGCCTGTTTTAAGTAACCTGGTAGATATGCGGTTTGTTTTGAGAGCCTAATAACCGGTGTAGCTTCCCAGCCAGCAGTTTGAATCGTTTTAGTTAGATGTTCTACAGCGCTGTCGATATCGGTCGTGTACTTTAATCTCAAGTTGCAATCAAGATTTGCTTCCACTAAAGTTCTAAACGAATCCCAATCAGTATGTTTATTGTGTAAGGCTTGAAGAGGCGATTGAGTTTGCAGGTTTTGACTGAGCGAAACGATGACCGGTGAGTGATCGGATGTAACCCCCTTTTGCTCACGCGAAACGCCTATGAATCGCTACCAAAGCAAAATTGGCATAGGGGACAAGAAAGAGAAAAAAAAAACACCCCAAAAGAGACTGCGGTGATGTGGTATAAAAAAATTTAACAAATAGATTTAAATTAGTAAAAAGATTTAATAAAAGTAAGCAAATGATTAGGTAAACTTAGTAAAAGGAGAAGACAATAAATTTTTAAATTAGGTTAATAAGAAAGTTACATAGTTATCCAAATGTTAATTACAATTACCATAATTAATTAATATAATAAAATAATAATAAATGAGCTCAATAATTAAATATTTTTGTACTGGATCCAGAAAAGATTTAAGAAAATTGTTAAGTTAAATACCAAATCGGTATTATAAATGAATCAATATAAAATAGATTAATAATCAGATTTTATTAAAGAGATTAAATAAAGAATTTAAATAAGTAAAAAAAACATGCTTAGCTTATTATTTCAAAATCAGATCTAATAGTTGAAAAATTTTTCTTTTTTTTTTTTAATTTAAAAAAAATTTATTTTACAATTTTAGGTAACACAAGATATTTTGTGTAACGGAAAATAATTTTTCCAAAATCAATATTTATGCTATAATTTTGTTGAAATAATATAAAGTATTATTTATAATGTTGAAGAAATACATTAATGAAAGCCAAAATTTAATTCAATAATTAGCTAATGAGGCAGGCCCAAAACATGCTTTGACCAGATTTATGTAAAATGTGCATGCTGTCGCCAACATAAGAAAATCTTGTATCATATTTAATGATTTACATTATAATAATGATAATAATGAAATTACATTTTTATAACAAATATTAAAAAAATTTTAGTAATTTTTATTAAAGAAAGAAGATTCGAATAAGAAGAAAGCAGGTCGATCCCGGCAGAACTTTGCTAATTAACTAGCAGCGGACAAGTTCAAGCAAAACAAGGGCGACGTGTCCTTTTTAAAAAAAAAGATAATCCAGGTTAATCATAGGTGATAATTCGGAAACAGGAAAAATATATCTTCTCCCAAAAGAAATGAATACAGATGAGTAGTATTAAAATATTGGTATGTGAGGCTTTCGGGCAAAGCTGGAAAATTCCAAATTCGACATTTGGTTTTCTTGCCGCATCGTGAGGGTAGATACGTAATAAATGGAAGAAATACCACCCCAGAACAGGTACAAGACTGTTACCCCAAAACTGGTCCCTGCAAAGAGCAGAAAACCAGGACTTAGAAAATGAGGGCCACCACAAAAGACAAACAAAAGAAAAAAAAGTAGATAAACCCCAACAGCACAGAAAAGATATAAAAAAGAAATTTAAAGAGCGATTAAAGATTTAGTATAAATTTAAAAATTTAAATTACCCAAAAGGGGTTTACAAAATTTACAAAATTTAGAAAAACATTTTCGGCTTCAATGGGATTTAACTACCAGTGAAAGAAAATAAAGCGACTTACCGTAAAAACGGGAAAACAATTGGTCAAACAGCAAAGCAGCACAACGCCCCGAAAAGACTCAAAACCATAATTACGGCATATAAAAAAAAACACGATCCGATCATCGTCGAGACCAATTGCAAAAAGAGCGAGAAGAACCAAACTTCCCAAAAGGAAACCTCGCCTCTGACGTCACCGACCCCTTCCACCCCGCTAGACAAATTATCCAAAAACAAGAAATGCAGGTTGAAACGGATCTTACACGACAGAATTACAGATAACAGCAGTCGGCAGTACAAAGTCAGAACGAAAAGCAAATCGATAACGAGATAACGGATTGCGGCGACATAAAGATAACGAAATTTTAAATGCAACAAGACAGAATAAGGAAAATGAATTAATAATTAAAATTACGTAACATTAAATAAAATGTTACACGGATGACAGGTCGAAACTTGATTCAATGTTCGCATAAACGTCTGGAATACCTTTCGTCACGAAGAAGTCTAAAAGATCTGGCACTCTGTTTTCATCAGTCGGCCAATACGTGGGCTCACCTGTAGACAAGCATGATAACTGAAGATCTTGAATCACAGTAAGTAGAACTCGTCCTCTTGGAGATGTTAGTCTAGAGCCCCAGTATGTACTTTTGGAATTAAAATCAGCTCCAACTATAAACCGTCTTCCTAAACTGTTGAAAAACGTGACAAGAATTTCAGGAGACAGTCTATAACGTGGCGGTAAATAAGCAGCGGATATGTGAAGTGAACCCATCCAGTCTGTTACCACAACACTACTGGCTTGAATCTCATCCGTTTGATATGGAGGTAACTGGTAGTGAACAATAGTACTCTTAATGAGTAGAGCCGACCCTCCATGTGCTCTCCCATCCGGAGAATTTGTGTTGTATATGTCAAAACCAGGAATTTTAAATGTGTGTTGTTGCGTAAAGTGCGTTTCTGAAATCAATATTATGTCCAAGTTCTGGTCTATTATAAAGGCGTGTAGTTCCTGTTTGTGCTACATGAGTCCGTTGGCGTTCCAAAGTGCAATACGAAATCCCCGTTCCATTAATGCAGTTTTGTCAGAAGTGATGATATGATGTTTAGAATAGTGCGTATGTCTTCAGATAATTTTAATTGGTTCTCTATTTGACGTTCAAGTAATTGTTCCAGTTTTGAAAGTCTTGTGTCCATATAAGTGACATTTGACGGGTATGAAGGTTGTTTGTCTTGAGTTTCAGTGGAGCGAACTTTAGTGGCTTGTGCATAGGATTGAGGTCTGTTTAAAAGGCGAGGGTCCCGAGGAGAAACAGATGGAGGAATTTTTGAGGAGCAGGTAGTTTATCCCTGTCTGGTGTAGCCTCCGGTCTGGCTTCTGAAGTATTAGTGTCATTTTGGTACGTTGTAATTCGTTTTCTGGGTGAAGGAAATTTTCTCATTTTGATCTCCTTATAAATAGAGCATCCCTTGTACTTAGCGGGATGCTCACCATCACACAGCACACACTTCGCTTTTGTAGCCCTGTCTTTCTTAGGACACTCCTGAGTTGAATGGTCTTTTGCGCACTTCACACAGCGAAATGGATGCCGACAATATCCCTTGGAATGACCATATCGTTGGCATCGTTGGCATTGGATTATTTCCTTTTTGTCATAAGGCATTTCAAATTTTATACGCGCGTTCAACAGATATTCAATATCTAGGATGTCTTTATTGTTTTCGTTTTTCAGCATATCAATAAAAAATAAATTTAACGGTTCCTTTGTTGTTCTGTGCTTAACGTTATGGATTCTAACTACTCTGTGCCCTTTACTTTCTATGTCAGATTTTAAATCATCCAGATCTACCGTATGGTGCATTCCTCTCAGTACTACTCTAAAATTTCGTTGATTATTAAGTTGAAAAGTATGAAAACTGACTCGTTCTTTTTCCAATAATTTTGCGATTAGCACATAAGTTTTAGTGTCGTTAGGTATCAATTTCACTTGGTTCCTATTCTGCAGCTTATAAATGTACTGATCTTTAGCTACGGAATCAATTAAACGTAAAGTGTTATTTATGTCAACAACGTCAATAAAAATCGGCTTCGGTTTCTCTGTAGACGGGTTGTCGTAGTCGTTGATGTCCGTATTTTCAACAAATACTAATTGGTCAAATTTATTGGACTATTCGATAAATTGTTTACTGAAAGTTTTACTTTTATCCGTTAATGCATTACATTTCGTACTGTGATTGGACGTGTTGATGTCTTCATTTTGACGTTTCTTGCCTCGGATGGTTCGCCAATCATTACTGGCGCAGTGAGTGACGTCACTGCTATGACACAATTCAAACTCGGCAACACTGGGACTAACTGAAACAGCTGTTCCGTGATTCGAATAGTCATTCATTATAAAGAAGAAGAAAATGCGGTTAAAATGTAACCTCACAATGTTTTATTTTAATAAAACAAACAAAAAATTATTAATTTAAAAAGTCGTTTAGTAATTAATATATAAAATTAGCAACTTACATATTTATTCACCATTCGCACACAATCACACAAAAATAATTGTTAAATTAATAATGTTTTAACAGAAAATAGTGGACAAATTCAGTAACTGAACTTCACAACACACAATCAGATGATAATTTGTTTTTGTAATGTTTCTTTTATTACTTTATTTATTTTGCAACTTTAGAAAAACAACCAGCTAAATCGTTCACAACTAAATTAAAAAACCAACCGCGTTAATGACTTTGAGGAGTACACCCCCCAGCGATAACGATAAATGTGTTCATTTAAATTATATTTTTGTATAGGCAATAATGTTACAATTAATTTAATGTATCATGACTCTACTCCAACAGAATTTCGGTCGTCTTTGTGCGATTCCTGTTAGGCCCGGAGAATTCATGTTGGAATTGGAAATGTTGGAATCATTAAGAAATTTTTATGATTGTAAAGTTTGTCTCTGAACCTACAGTACTGTTTTAGATATGGGTCGTTGACGTAAGGAACGCGTAAGTCCCCGTGTAGTGTTTTTTTATTTATTGAATACATAACTCGGGCAATTAGTAATCAGTCGTAAGAATTTACTTTGAAAACGTTGTATTGGTGAAATTACTGATGGCCTTGCTGCACCATAAATTTTACTACCATACATCCAGATCGGTTTGTCATTGCCTTGTACGTCAAGAGTTTTGAAGCCATGGGTAGTTTTGACCGCTTGGCTAATAGTCTGTACAACTGTTTCAGTCTGTTATTTAGCAGTTGCCGCTTTTGGTTGACGTCCTTGTAATATTGTTAAAAATAAATACATAAAAATTTTTATTATTCTTAAAATTGAAGCAATTTATACTAACAATATAAAGAAGTAACATTTATTTGCTTGTATGAAGTAATTCCAGGAACTAGTCTAACGATCAAAAATGCTTTAAATTGTTGAAAAACGAAGTGTCTTCTGAGTAACATACGCAATATGGCGTAATATAATTTTAAAGGTTGAAAAACATTTTCAATCGCCAAAATTAATTCATATTTTATTTCATTTGTTTTGTAAGGTTAGTGCTTCTACGTATTCTACACATCAATTATATTCTATTCTAACATCTATTGTACTCAATATATCGTAGCGTGCAATGCAATACGGTCAAGTATCGGGTACGGCAATGTACCACCTAAAACTGTACTATGACGTCATCCTTTTCTCTTTATTGTTTCAAAAACATTATTTACGGGACAGGTATTCAAAAATTTTCTGCACAGAAAGTTATGCATTCCTTCCAACAATTAGAGATTGAACCATTGGTTTTTAATAAATAAATTTTACCTACTTTTTATACCACACAATATTTAATTATTCTCAAGTCGTATATCCGATTTCACTGGTAATTCATACTGATGTCAACAAAATTTCTGTTTCCAGTACTAATTGGTTTTATTTGTACGGCGTGATTTAGAATTCAATTTGGAAGGTTGTTTGAGAAATTTGAATGCTTGTAGTTTAGTTTAACGTGGGACGCAATAAGCGGGGGTTTCTAGTGTATAAATAAACATTAGTAGTTTACGTTTTTTATACGAAAAAATGTTTCACTCTCCTACTAACCACTTTAATTTTTAAACCAGATAAAATAAAAATATAAATAATTGCAAAACATTTTAGTGATAATTTTCTTTTGTTTAAAATTAAGACAAATGATACAAAAATTTAACCACCCAGTTTACTTAGTAGATCAATAAACATACTGAGAGCGGATAAATTTTCTTTTAATTTTTTACCCCAACAAAATTACCTTTGGAGTTTATGTTAAACTTGTAAAATGTAAATTAGATAAAGTGACCCCCGACGCAAATTCAGAAAAGCAACATGTTATGCCCCCACTGGTTGAAAATTTAGCGAAAAATATTTAGTTTACATTTCATGTACATACGGAAAAAAAATTAACTTTTCCGTAGCAATTAAAGAGTTAAACATTTTTAGCAACAATAATTTGATTGTTAATTCAGTGGCACATTAGTGCGTTGTGTGAATTAAATTTTACATGCTGTTAATACAATTACTTCCGTATTACGTATCTTTAATGAATAATTTCGAACGAGGCATGCCTTACTGTTTCATTTAAAAGCACAAAATTTGTTTTACATAGGATTATAATACGGAGAAAAAAATGCGATGTACGAGCCGCATCCGAGACGCTCGTATGAATTAATACGGTAATTCTATCTCGCTGAAGATATAAAAACCAACGTAAGCATTGCTATTACAATTGAACCTTTGTTTCATATTGTATTAATAATGAATAAACAAGTAATAATTATAATAAAAAAAGGAAAAAACATCTTACAAAGTCTGAAAAGGTAGTTATAGTCAAGCCCTACCTTACCAGAAAACATGAAAAATCTGTACTAAGTATTTGTAAAATACGCTACAATTTTTAAGTATTTTATATTAATTAAAAAATTAGTTATAATTATTAATTATATTTAGTTTAACAAGAATGCTTCAGATTAACGTGAATTGACGCTATTTTTTTTTCTAAAACGTGTAACCCATAACACACTCGTATTAAATGACGGGTGGTTCAAAAAATATCCATCTCGTTTTTAGATGAAACGAATGACAAGTTCTACTGGATAAACATGTTCGTTCATGTAGGTCAAACATGGCAGTAAAGTGTTGGGTTATGTCACGATAAACCGCACCATCTACAAATTTGTCAAAAAGACCCTATTACAACTCGACGTCGAGAGATCGCACTTCAAACATCAATTTTACATTTGTAATGATCGTGTAATGGTCGTTCGTGAAACACGTGAGAATTTCAGTGCTATATTCGGCAGTTTTGACTGTTAAAATAAGTGAAACGACACCTCATCATGAAAGGAACGACGATCCAACACCTAACTAAATACAATTTTTGTCGACGAGAGAAAGAAAGAAACCAATGACAATGCTGTAAACGTACTCCATGGTCTACTTCTTGCAGTTAACGTATGACACCAATGTGGTAAGCACAGCAATATAATTTTTTAGGTAGCTCTGAGAGCAGAAAATAGTGAAATCCCTGCTTGTGATAACTTCCTGAGCGATTTCTTGGAAAGAGAGTTAAACTTACGTTTACATCTTTTGAAACTTCCATGATTCTCACTAATAGTTATCTTTTGCAATATTGCTCACTCCCAGTATCTAGAAATTTTATTTAGCAAAATGTGCAAGATTGTTAACTTATTCGGAACAGTAGGTATATTTGAAAAATGTTAACTGAAACTCGTCTCTTACTCGTTTGTAAGATTTATAGGGCATAAGCGAAATTAAATCTCAAGAATAAACACACATGTGTCTTTGGAAAACGACATCGTTGACACAATACAAACAAATGGATACTGTCCGGAATAGCATTGGTGCACAATAACGACATTTCAGTTGTTACAAGTTGTTAACCTTGAATACAATGTTACCCACTGAAATGTAAGGAGATATGAAATTTACTTATCGTTACTTCTATCTTTTTAATGTCGCGGTACATCCTTTTCGAAACACCCGTTATTACGTGTTTATTTGTTTTAATCAATAATAGAAATTGTCGTGCAATTGAAATGCTACCATTTCCATTCCAGCAAAATTTAACCATATCGACACACTAGTTACTGTTAATATTTACATAAAGGTATGGAAAATATAATTTAGTATATAGCCTTGTTATGATATAACGGAACGAATTTACTGTTAAATGTGCTACGAATTAAAAATGGAAACAACAATTTAGCTTCATGAACAACATTGAAAACACAATATGGCGTAAAATTACGTTTCAAAAATGTTTAAATTCACATCGGTTTGACTTACCTATTTTTTAAACAATTTTTAAACACACAATAGTAGATAGTAACTAAGTATAAACCAAGATTACATATGATGAAAACTCGTTCCAAGCTAAGACAGACGGCGAAAGGTATCGGACATATTTTGAGGCTAAGTGATTTCTTTAGAATGCTTTTGATCGTAAAATGTAAGATTTGGAGAGGAGGGTCAAAATGCCTATCAGATTATATTGTTCACATTTAGCCTGTTTCCAGCAGCCAATAAAGAGTTTGGCTTCAAATATTCACTTTCTCAATTCACCACAAAAAAAATTTTAGACATAAACATTAGACGAAAGATTTTAGTTAAATAATTACTTTCAATGGAGAAAACAGGTTTCACTCATTACTGACGTAGAGTCACCCAAAGTTCAAAAAAAGAGCCATAACTAGGGTTTAAAACGGATAACTAAAAAATTTCCAATCACTAGTATCAGTAATACTGTTGTACTAACAGAAGCTCTTAGAAGTTTCAAGTTAATGTTAGTGTTCGTAGTTTTTGAGATAATTGGTATTTTATCTAAAAATATAAAAGTCAGTTTTGAGAAATAAGCCATAAAAGACGAATTATTACATATTTTACATATTTAAACGGTAAAAATTTAGTTTTCTTCATATAAGTTAGGTCTCGAAAACAATCAAGACACTTTTTAAAAAACAATTTTATTTAATTCCACATACATGGGAATCGAACTAAGACTTTTACATATACACTGTAAAAAACATACATGTTCATTGTATGCGGTTGAGTACAAGACTAAACTATTGTTCTATTAACATTAAGAAAATTATAATAAAGAATTCTTAGAACTAAAGCCTAAACTATCAACTTACACTAGTATCTTATTCTATAACTCCTCCACCCCTAAATAAAACTTCCGGGGGATTCGGACCACCGAATTCGGGTGAAGTTTTCCTAAATAATTTGTGATACACAAAATAACAAATAAAAACAATTGATAAAACATATAAAACTATTGTCCATATACTAATTTTATCTGTAAGAATTACAGTTCTTTGTGTGATTGTAGAAACTTTATTTAAATTGATTTTGTCCAATTCTAAGTGTTTAATATTTATGGAGAGTTCAGGTTCTTGTTCTACATGAAGGTCTAATTCGCTAGTATCCAAGAGTTTTGGATGTCCTTTTATGTCGGATGAATGCTGAAGTATTTTGTTTTTGTAAATAATTTGATTATTATTTGGATTTAACAAATAAATTCCTTGAAGTGTTTTGGACAGTGTTTCCCTAGAATTTTCAAATTTTAATGTTTCTTTGTTTGGTAGTATTGCCAAATATTGAGACATTTCTGGAACCCATTTAATTATATTTTCATTTATTTCCAAGGCTGTGTATTTACAGTTTGTGGTTGTTCCTGAGCTGATAATCGCACTTTCACAATTTAAATCGTCGTTCACTAAATTTTCTGATGAGCATAGATATTTTGATTTAATTTTATTTTTACAATAATTGCTTAAACCTAAAACTTTTGTTTTGCTATCTACTGAGTTTGATTTTAATAAATATCTAATTTTTGGTAAGATGGTCACAAAATTTACTTCATATTTTGATGGCACTGAATACAGCATATATAAGTTAAAAACAGTTTCTTTTACTAATGGCATTTTCTTAAAATACACAATATTATTATTATTAATGTTACAACTTACTTCTATTATTTTTTCAAACTCCCACATATTTTTAACATCTGGTTCTAACGGCAGTTGAGTATTATAATACTTAGAAATTTTCTTTATCTCGTTATACAATTCTTTTGTTGATATAATACTAGGATGCATTACACCTAGTTTACAAAAGGTCAATGAATTTTCTATGTCATTTACCAAGTTTAACATAATATTATATAAAATATTTAGCTGATTTAATAAGTTTCTAAACTTTTCTAATTCTACGTAATCCTTAACATTATTATTTATTATATTTAATTTATCTCTTAATTCATTAAAATTATTTTCTACTATACCTAATGTTTCATTAAATTCTAACATAACATTCATATTCATTGAATATTGGTTCTCTATTTGATTTTTAATATTTTGTTGATTATTTTTAATATGTTTAATCATTTTATCATACCTTTCACCATCGTATCCATCGAGGTTTCCGGTAATAAATTTAATAACTGAGCCTAGCCCAATTATTAGGCCTCTCTTTTTTCTTGCATTGTTATTATTATTGTTATTACTATCAATATTTATTATTTCTAATTTTTCTTTAATAACTGAGTTTGTATGATTAATAAATTTCATATAATTAATAACATCTCTATGTTTATTACTGTTTTCGGTAACATATTCATTGTTTCCGCTAACATTATAATTAATATTAAAACTATCTGTTACATTTTTATACAAATGATCTAATTTTTCTATTTGATTAAATATTTCACTTAAACTATAATAATGTATAAAATTATGATATGAAAATTGTAACTTAGCTAAACCTAAATCTATTGGTATTACTCCTTGATTAAAAGTAATATTTTTTATTTGTTCAGTTCCGCAAGTGACTCCACTGAGGAATAGGATTGACCTGGAACAGGGTTAAAAACAGGATTAGTATTTTGGGGTTGGGATCTCCCTTTAATTACCTTAATTTTTCTAGGCTTCTTAACTTTTGACAAGTGGATCTTTCCTTTGGTGTTATGGTGCCTTTCTTCAATTTTTGCGGTTTTTAGTCGCTCATTGATCGATGTGATCTTTTCCTTGTTGTATTTATTTTTGGTCTTGCTCTGTTTTTGCATGTTCCTAACATTAACTTCGGCTGGGATTTCAGGTAATTGTTCTCTTCCAGTATTTCGTTGATTTATGATATTTTCTTTGGTCAGGTGGTTAACATCTTTAATAATTTCGTACAATTTTTGTGTTTTCTCCCTATGATTACTAATAAAGTCGTTTACTACTTGCCTATCAATATCTATATCTAAGAGTGAATTTGTGTTAATGTGTCCATATAAAACTTCAAACGGTGTTAATTTTGTTACAGAATGTATACTGTTATTGTACGCTAACGTTGCAAATTTTACTTTATTTTCGATAGTTTGATTTTTAAATTCAGGTTGATTGTTTATTAGTCGAATATGTTCTATTAATGTAGAATGAAATCTTTCTGTTATTCCATTGGATGGTGGGTGCTGTGTACTTGTAAAATGTAATTTAATCTTATAAATTTGCATGAATTCCTTAACTAAACTATTATTAAATTCTGTTCCGTTATCTGAGACTATCGTTTCAGGTATTCCATGGTGAGTGAAATAATTTAACAGTTTGTTTACGATCTCAATTGCTTGTGCACCGGCTATCGAGTATACTTGAGCGTATCTGGAAAAACTATCAATGATTGTCAAAAATTTTTGTTTATCTAGTGTTACGCTATCTACATGAATTATTTGAAGTGGTCTTGATGCTGTGGGTGTCAAGTTCAATTCTAACTTTAATGGTGTTCTATCGTATTTGGTTTTTAAACACGTTTCACATTTATTAATATAATTTTGAATATGGGATTTTAAATTAGGCCAATAATATTTTCTTTTAATTTGTTCGTAGGTTTCTTGAATACCTCGGTGATTATTTTTTCCTATGTGATAATTATTTATAATTTCTTTTAACTCCTCTTCATCTGTTATGTCTAAAATTTTATTCGTACACCTAACTAATTCTAACTGAGATGTTTTAAAATACTTGGCGACTATTGCTGTGAATTTTTCATGAAAACTTTGTTCAAAATAAAGATGGTATTTTATATTAGGTACTAAATATTCTTTAACAAAACTAATAACATCACTTTCCAAATTATTTTCCGAAATTTCTACAGTTAATCTTGTTTTACTATTATTAAATAATTTTTTAATTTTTGGCTTTCGTGGGTTATACTTTACTAAAGATAATATTACTTGATGTTTTCCATAATTAACAGGTTCTTCTAAAATTGGTATTTTTGTTATAGTGTTTCCTTCGTAGTTAGAGTGAATTGTCTGATTACTGTCTTCTTGTTCTTCATCTTCTGCGTCAATGTTTTCCAAATTTTCCCTAAGTGCTGCATCTATTAATTCACTGGATAAATCTTCGTTTATGTCTAAATTTGCTACCATTGATTGGCTATCATCTAATTCGGGAAAATACAAGTTTACTGACTCTTCTATAAGATTTTGAAGGTCGTCATTATTTGAAATTTCAATATTTTCTCCTGTATTTTGGGAATTGTTTTTATTCATGTTTAACAATTGTATTCTGGACAACGCATCTGCATTTAAGTTCCGTTTACCCTTTTTATATACAATTTCATAATCGAATTCTTCCAATTTTAAACGCCATCGCAAAAGTTTTGAATTTGGTTCTTTAATGGAAAATAACCATTGAAGCGGTTTATGATCTGAAAATATTTTAAATTTCCTTCCGTATAAATAAGGTCTAAAATATTTGGTTGCCCACACGATTGCTAGGAGTTCCTTCTCGATCGTGGAGTATCTCGTCTCACTATCGTTGAGAGTTCGACTTGCATAAGCTATTGGTAAATCTAAACCGTTTTTAATTTGACTGAGTACGGCACCAATTGCAAAGTTGCTGGCATCCGTAGTTAAATGAAATTCTTTTTGAAAATCAGGATATTGTAGTAACGGTTCGTTAGATAAAACGTTTTTACAAATTTCAAAACAATTTACATATTGTGGATTATTTATATCAATTTTTACTCCTTTTCTTAAACATTTTGTCATTGGTTTAGTAATACTAGCAAAGTTTTTTATAAATTTTCGATAATAACCTAAAAGTCCTAAAAATGCTTTGATTTCCTTGGTAGTTTTTGGAATTGGGTAACGTTTAACTGCTTCTACCTTTTTTGGGTCTGGTTTAACTCCTTCAGCGGTAACTAAGTGTCCTAAGTATGCTACTTCTTTTCTCAAAAATTCGGTTTTGTCTAATTGTATTTTAAAATTAGCGTTTCTTAATCTTTCAAATACTTCCTTTAATCTAACGATGTGCTCTGCAAGACTAGTTGAATAAACAATAATATCATCTAAATAGACTAAACATTTTTCGTTCTGAATACCTCTTAAAATATTGTTCATTATACGTTGGAATGTCGGCGGGCTGTTTTTCAAACCGAACGGCATGCGTAAAAATTCATAATGTCCTGTGTCAGTTGAAAATGCGGTCTTCTCTACACTATCGGGGTCCATTTCTACTTGATGAAAACCAGATGCTAAGTCTAAAGTAGTAAAATATTGCGCTCTTCCTAATTTATCTAAGATATCGTTGATGTTTGGTAATGGAAACTTATCGTCTATTGTTTTTGAGTTTAGCCCTCTGAAATCTATAACTAACCTAAATTTTTCTTGCCAGAAGCGTCGGGTTTTTTCGGTACGATCCAAATTGGTGAATTCCAGGGTGATCGCGAGTGTTGAATTATTTTTTGGTCTAACATATCTTTAATTTGTCTGTTTACTTCTTCTTTGTAAATTTCAGGGTATCTATAATTTCTGGTGTAAACTGGTATTTCGTCTGTAGTTCTAATTATGTGTTTAGTTTTATCTGTAAAGGTCAAGTTACTACCTTCAGTGTGGAAAATATCTTCGTAATTTTTAATTAAGTTTATTATAGCGATTTTTTCTTCCTGGTTCATATGGTCTGTCCTAATTTTTGAAAAATCTAACTGTTTTGGTTGGTGATTAATCATATTAAAATTTGCGTTATATTTTCCGGATTTTAAATCATCATTCGTTAAGCAATAATAATTATTTAAGTTTTCTAACGTAATAGATTCTTTTATTGTTACTTTCTTATCATCTAATGTAGGATTTAATATGGGACATAATGCTATACCATCCCTGACATGTACTATACTCTCTGGAATTTCTAGGCCAGATATATTTCTGTAGCGTAGTACTCCATTTCCATTTACTATATTCTTTACATTTAATTTTATAAATCTCTTTGTTCTACCTTCTATATTAAAAGATACTATTTCACGTTGACGAACAGATGTGCGCTCTGTTTGTTTACGTGACTTATCTAATTGTACGTTTTCTTTATATTCTGTATTAAAATAAAAGATAGGTATTTCTTTACCTTTAAAGATTAATTTATTATTAACGAAGTCTAAATTAATTTGCAAATTTCTTATAATATCTAATCCTAATAATAAATCAAAATCTTGATGAAAATCGAACAAGTAAAATTTACTCTTAAACTTGCCGAATAATGCGATTCTACAACTAAAATTTTCTTTTGAGTTTCCATGTGCAGTGGTTACTTGAAAGGGGTCTTTTCTTAAACTACTCTTATAAACTTCTGTTCCAATTAATTTTTTGACAAATGATCTAGTGCTCCCGGTGTCAATTAATATCCTAAAATTAGTTGCTGGATCTATAAAATACGGTAATTCATTTTTTTCATCTTGGAGGTTCATTATGGCGAACTGTCTATTTGGCCCTCTATTTCTAAAAAAGGGTTCTGTTCAAAATTTAGTGTTTGGCTATCCTGATAATTACTTTGATCATTGTTAACCGTGGGTTCAAAAGTTTGAAATTCGAAAGAGTCGAAGTTTTCTTGTGGCTCCTGTTCTTGCTCTAAATTATGTCCGGATATTTGGTAGAGTTTCGGTCTCGGAGTTCCATCGGATTGCCTAGTCGATGTACTCATAGGAGTAGGACGATACGGTTGATTTTGAATTGGTGTTGGTCTAGGAATATTGGCATTGGAATTATTAGGTAACGACGGTTGACGGAATTGGTGTGGTTGTATAAATCTTGGATTAGGATTTTGATAGAATGGTTTTTGGTAACTTTGTACTGGGAAAGCTGGATTTTGATTAAAATTTGGGTTTCGGTACTGTTGCGGCTTATTACTAAAATTATTCTGATTTTTATGAACAAACTGACTTTTACTTTGTGGGTTATGTTTACTTGGTTTAAACTGAAAGTCGTTGGTGAGCATGTTCAATGCTTCGGCCAGCGTACTTGGATTTTTAGTTCTCATTAATGATCCTAAAGGCTCATGTAATCCTCTTAATAATACTCTTAAAGCTAATTTGTTTACATATGCACATAATACTTTAGCGTTTGTTGGTTCTTTGTTAATAAAATAGGCTACCTGTAGATTTAAATGTTTTTGAATCTTTTCATAAAATTTAAAAGGTGTTTCACCGGCTTCTTGTTTAAGTTCGGCCATTTCTAAATTTAAAGTAAAACAATCACGTTTATCTACATAGCTAGATAATAAAATTTGTCTAACATCAGCCCAAGCATAGCTGTTTGAACTGGTCACTAATTCTAAAGCTGGTCCTTTTATTTTTGTTAAAATGGTTGAGAATAAATATTCATTTTGGAAATCCTCTGGGTTATTGGTTACAAAAAATTTAGCTACTAATTTATCACAAATTGATATGAACCTATTTAACATCGTAGGTTCACCTGTAAATTCGGGTATCATGTCTAAATACTCCCTTTTTAAAGTTGGGGTTGCCATCTTTAAGTATTTTGATAAAAATGAATCTTAAAACTAGTACAAAAATTATTAACTACACTAATACAAAACAACAAATTACTTACTGTAATAAAATGATTAGATCTATGCTCATCATAGTATCGTTGCACTAAATACTTTAATTTTATTCACTTTCAAGATTTATATTAACTTGTTTTCACTTAACTTTTTCACTTTATTCACTGAAACTTTTTATTCATTAAACTAATAAATTTCTTCTTACATACTAAAGTTGGTTGTAGCGTGGATATACTTCGTAAACGATTAAAATCGACGAAAATTATATGCATTAACTTTCTCGAAGCGATGTCCTACCGACTGCGCCAGTTAGGTCTCGAAAACAATCAAGACACTTTTTAAAAAACAATTTTATTTAATTCCACATACATGGGAATCGAACTAAGACTTTTACATATACACTGTAAAAAACATACATGTTCATTGTATGCGGTTGAGTACAAGACTAAACTATTGTTCTATTAACATTAAGAAAATTATAATAAAGAATTCTTAGAACTAAAGCCTAAACTATCAACTTACACTAGTATCTTATTCTATAACTTATATGTATTAACAAAGTAGAAATGAATACTACTATAATATCGTTTACGGTAGTAGTAAAAGTGTTGCGGCAAAAGTACTAAAAACAAAATTTCCCTTCCTTTAAAAAAAGAAAATAATGGGAAATCCGAGTTAATAGAAAAATACTGTTTTTGAAACACCACGGGTTTACTACGGGTTTACTGACTCATTATCACCATGACAAGGAATAATAAAGTAGTCATATTCTTTTCTAATTTAATAAATTATACATAATTTCAAAGCTAAAAATATCAAGATATACAATGGTAAAAAAAATTGATTGAAAATCCGTTGATATCCCCATGAAGGGAAGGAAATTCTGAGGATGTCGAATTATAAGGATTAATACAAAATATGAATTTCAATTGGTGGATGAACATCATAAGATTACTGAAACGAACTCATAAATGCAGCCGCGTCAAGGAAAGTTCTAATAAATTACCACAAAAAATTAAAAGTTTTAATCAATGCCAATGTTTTATATGTTGTATACTACGTAGTTGGAAAATAACCAGTACACTGAAAATTATTAACATGACTTATAAAGAACAACGAGTCAAACGAACCGTTTATGATTATTTAAGTAGTCAAATTTTGTATGAATTTGAAAACCGTCATTTCAATCAAAGTAGGTTAAAAGTAAAAAATATTACAAAATATAATTGCGCCAACCACGCAGAGTATTTACAATAGTACATCTACATAAACTATTTTTCAGCGTTCTTACAAATCTTTCAATGAATAGTTTTGAATAGTAAATATTTTTTTAGGTTTAAGTGTATTTTTTTAGTAAGCTTGTAACATAATTTTGCTTTCGGCTTCTTCTTCTTTAATGCAAAATCGATTTAAAGAAATTTGAAAAGAAATATTTTTATCGCATTTAAAAAGAGAAATTTACAATTTTCTTTTTCATAAAAATATCTCATTTTTTCTGTACGAATAATAATATTTTTAAAGAATTCTACATGAAAATAATCGTAGTTTTATTTCTTTAGCGGTATGAAATATTAAATGATAAACAACGTCTACTTCTTCGAAAAGAGCGTCTAAATATCTCATGTGTGTGGTTAATGAAACGAAAATACCAATGCTTTCACGTGACAAAAATTAATGTTTGTCTGTATAGACATTCGTTTGTTTTTATATTATAAATGGTAAGCATATTTTTATGACATTTCAGAAATACACAACGAGCCACGTTAAATAAAATTACAAAATTGTTTTGTGCGATAAACCTTGAAATCCAAGATAAGATGTACGTACTCTACATTTTGTTTTTGTGGCAATATATATTATATATTATTTTTATTAGATTCTACTTCAGTTGAGAGGTAAGCACGTTGTGGAAATAACGGACTGTGAAAATAATTTAATATCGTTTTGTTTTTTAACTTTCATAGGCGGTGTTCTCAAAAATGTTCGTAATATTAAGTATTCACTCAGTTATCTGGTAAAACAGTAAAAACAAATATTAATTTCAGCGAAAACATATTAAATTTATACGTAGACAATATCTTTCTTTTGAGACAGATAATAAAATTACGTTACTAAGAACTTAATTCTGTCTGTAGATAACAGGCATAATAACTCAAATTTTGAACTACAAGAAATTAATATACCGAAATGAACAAAGTCAAGACCTTAGAAATTGAACAGCAAAAAGTCTTGAATAACTTTTTGACATATACAGGGTGATTATAAATGAAATAGTCAGTTTCGATAGCTTTTAGAAAATGTATTTTTGAAAAGTTAAGGTAATTACTTACATGATTATATAGAAGAATTCATTAAGTTTTTATTGAAAATATTTACAGATGTTCAATGTATGCACCATTTGTAACATGACAGACATCAACTCGGTAATCGAATTCTTCCCACACACGATTAAGCATATGACGATCAACTGGGGCTCTAGGAATCAACCTAGGGGGAGCTATGGCTCTGGGCAGTGGAAGTGTTGATGCGTAAGCACCTAACATCGGATGCGTAATCTAAGGACTTCATGCAAGAGATTTCCTCTAGCCTCTCACACTTCAACTCCAGCATGTAACCTACAAGAGGTGCCCCCTGTTACGTCGAGCAACCCAGTGAAAGGTCGGGTAACCAATCCAGGCGGGAAGCTGGGTCGACAAGCAGATCAGTGCTGGGGGCTGTGAGTTTACTCACAGTAGCAGATTCTCTCAACCTGAAGGCTGCCTAACACCAGTAGCGTCTCAGGAAGTAGCAGGCACGAAGGAAATATGACTGTGAAGAGAGAATCAACGGGTAGACAAGGCTCGTAGCTGTAGTGAAAGCAACTCGTCTAGGGGAGAAAACCCTACACAAATCCTGTGAGTTCAGACGCAGCAAGGTGGCGGCCCCACCGCTGGACTTAACCTGCGCAGCGTTCGTACCGCGGCCAGGGGATCAAATCAACTACTGGCAAACTCACAAACAGCCTCGGAAATAGGACCGGTTTAAAGGATTATAAAACAAATAGGATTGCAAAACAAAAAAGATTTGGGATTATGGATGTTTTGAATTTGGCTACATAGAATGTTAGAGGATTATCAAATAAGATTTATGAACTGAATGATTGTCTTGCGAAGCAGAAAGTTGACATAGCAGTGATTACTGAGACAAAGAGAAAGTTGCAGGGAACAGTGGATTTGAATGATTATTGGATGGTCTACAAGGGAGTACCTCAGAATCAACGAGCAAGTGCAGGAGTTGCAATAATGGTGAATAACAAATGGAAGGATGCCATTCAAGATTACACCTATATAAATGAGAGGACAGTATCTGTTAGACTCAAAATTGAGAGAGGTTATCTAACGGTGGTAGGAATATATGCTCCAGATGAAGGGGAAAAAGAAGAGACTGAAACCTTCTATGACAATCTCCAGAAAATAGTGCAGAATATATGCAAAACAGATCACGTTGCAATTGCTGGAGATTTCAATGCAAGAGTCGGAAACATCCCTATTCCAGGTGTACTAGGTACTTTTGGAGAAGCAGTGATGAACCAGAATGGACAAGAACTAAGACAATTTGTTTCCTTCAATGACCTAAAGATAACGAATACATTTTATAGAAAGAAAGATATCCATAAGTTCACCTGGAGTGCTAGAGGCTCAAAATCCATCATCGACTACATCATTGTAAATAATAAAATGAAGAGTTTAGTACAAGATGTAAGAGTCTATAGGGGTTGTGATATTTATACCGACCACTACCTTCTAATGAGTAAGGTGCTGATCCTAAAGAAATGGAGAACTGTCAGGAGAAACAAAAAACAGGGAACCGAAGTCTTCAAGATTTCACTTCTGCAGGATGACAGTGTACGGGACTTGTACCAGAGAAGGTTGCAGGAGAATCTTTTGTTAGTTCCAACTGCAGATGATGTAGAGACAGAATGGAGAAATATAAAGTCATGTATTCAAAAAGCTGCAACTGAAGCACTTGGTAAAAGGTTGAAGAGAAGGAATAATAGACGTCTGAGAATTTGGAACCCACAAATAGAAACTGCCATAAAGGAAAAGCAAAAGGCCTATCTTGTATTTTTGCAGAAGAAAACGCAAGCAGCTCGAGAATACTATATGCAAAAAAGGAATATTGCAAAGCAAGTTGTGAGAAAGGCTCAACAGGAGTCCTGGGAAAAGTTTATTAATGTTATAGAGAGAGATATTCATGGACGACAGCAATGCGCGTATAAAATAATGAGGTCTTTGAATAGGAGTGATAAAGACAATGCTGCATTAAGTATGATTTCGGATGATGACTGGATACGGCATTACAAAGATCTCTGGTATTCTGATAATGAAAATGTAAATGTGCCTCAAAATCAAATCCGGAATAATTCAGTGGATTTAATAACAATGGCTGAATTACAACAAGCACTAAAGAGCATTAAAAACAGAAAAGCTGCAGGTTTGGATGGAATTACTGGTGAGCTTTTCAAGTACGGTGGTTTGTTACTAGAATTAAGGGTCTTACACCTGATAAATGAATGCTGGATGAAATGTCAAATTCCGAAAGAGTGGAGTAAAGCAGAAGTAATCTCTCTCTTTAAAAAAGGCAAACGAAATGACTGCAAAAATTATAGAGGTATCAGTCTTTTGAATGCAGGATATAAAATATACTCAAAAATAATCAATTCTAGAGTGAAAAGTATCGCTGAAGCAGTTTTAAATGAGGAGCAGTGTGGGTTCAGAAAAGGTCGTTCATGCACAGACAACATTTTCTCAGTTAAAAGGCTGATAGAGAAAAGAAGAGAGTTCAACCTCGAAACGCATATGGCTTTTATTGATTTTGAAAAAGCTTTTGACAGAGTGAATAGAAGTCTTATGTGGAGAATTCTGATGGAAAGAGGATATCCTTTGCATCTTGTAAACGCAATACGATCTCTTTATCACAATACTCAAATAATAGTCAATACAGGTGATAAACGACTAGATGAAATCACGATCAACCAAGGTGTTAGACAAGGGTGTAGTTTATCGCCCACCTTATTTAATATATATGTGGACCACATTTTCCGAAAATGGAAATGTAGAGTAGATTTAGGAATCAATCTTGGTAAAGACGTTTATCTAAATGCACTGTTGTTTGCTGATGATTTGTGTGTGATACAGGAAAACGAAGATGACCTCCAAAAATCTGTGCATATCCTCCACGAAATTTGTAAAGAATATAATCTCAAAATATCAAAGGAGAAAACAAAAATCATGGCTTTTAAAGGAAAGTACCCAATACGATCTAAAATTGTGATAGACAACAAAGTATTGGAGCAAGTGTCTCAATTCACATATCTGGGCTGTGACATAAGTTACAAAGATGAAATGGATGTGGAGAAGAAAATAGGAAAGTTCCAAATGATTTGTGGAAGTATCAGTAGGACATTGGCGAAAAAAGCTACCACAAACACAATAATGAAATTCTATAAAACAATGGCAGCTCCAATACTCCTCTATGGTAGTGAATCTTGGGTCACATCAAAAGCACTTGAGAGTAAAGTGCAGGCAGCGGAGATGAGATTTCTTCGCAGAACTAAGGGCTGTGACAGGAGAGATCACATCAGGAATGAGGAAATAAGGAGGGAGCTGAACATCTTCTGCCTGAATGAGAGAGTTGCATCGTATCGCCAACAGTGGAAAGAACATGTTGAACGAATGTCAGCCGATAGGCTTCCACTAAAAATTTACAAGTATCAACCGGTAGGCAAAAGAGGTATAGGCAGGCCACGGAAAAGGTGGCAATGATTGTACCATGGGGAAAAAAACAAATGTTATAAGATAGACTTAAATTTATCATTGATGAAATATGAATTGCATATTTAATGTGGATGTTTTCTAAAATTATTAATATAAGCTGAATGTGAGTCGGAACAGGCCATGGCCTAATCCCTGTTTGAAAGAAGAAGAAGAAGAAGACGATCAACTGTGGCAAGAACATTTGCGATACTTTGTTTTAGACCATCAATATCTACAGGAAGCGGTGGTATAGAAACTTTGTCTTTTATAAAACCCCATAAGAAAAAGTCGCAGGGCGTTAAGTCTGGACTACGAGGTGGCCACGGAGTAAACACAATGTTTTCCTTACTTGCACGGTCGATCCATCGTCTCGGAAGACGTTCATCAAGATAATTTCTGACCTGTAAGTGCCAGTGATGTGGAGCTCCATCTTGTACAAAAATGAATTTATCATTATCTTCCTGGAGATGAGGCATTAACCATTCGTTTAACATGTCCAGATAAATTACTCCGCAATGTATGTAAATGCGCAAAAGACGTTTACTTTAGAGGAATCGCGTATATGCTGTAAAAGTTATTTTTGGGTTTTCTGTGCCCCATATTCTAACATTATGTTTATTACCTTTTCCACTAAGGTGAAAACTACATTCATCACTGAAAATAAGGCGATTAAAGAATGCGTCGTCATTTTCAACACAATGTTGCATTTCCAGACAAAAAATTTTACGTACGACTTTATCACTGGTATTTAATTTTTGTACCAACTGCAATTTGTAAGGTGTAATTTTCAAACGTTTCCGCAGTTTTCTATACAGTCGGTTGAGGAATTTTCAATTCTAAACTTGCTCATCTAGTTGATTTTCCTGGACTTCGTACATAAACATCACGAACACTATCAATTTGTTCTTCTGTAACAGAAGGTCTTCCAGTACTCTTCCTTTTACACAGACATTCACTGTTTTCAAAATGTTTATACCAGTCATAATTGATTCCCATGTTGGTGGTGGTTTACTGCATCTTGTTCTGAAATGACGGTGCACAACCGTAACCGAATTTGTTTTCGCTAATTTAAGAACACAATAAGCTTTCTACACTTGAGTAGCAGCCATTTTGCTAGACTGGTTGTTGTAACAGCAGCCAACAACAAAATACTAGCAACAGTTGTACCAACATAAACAATAAAAAATTCCTTTCAGACCTATATCATTTACTATATTTAAATACACCAGTTTGATGTTTAAGAAGCTGTCAATTTGACAAGGTCTGGCATGTTGGACTTTTATACAAGATAAAAATTAAACTTCCCCATCATTACTTCATTATCTTAAAATCATTTCTATCAAAGAGATATTTCCAAATTAAATTTCAAAACGTTTACACTTCTCCTTATCAAATTAATTCTGGTGTTCCACAAGGTAGTATCTTAAGTCCATTTCTTTACACCTTATATACTTCTGATCTACCGGAGAGCAATAACACAACCATCGGCACTTTTGCTGATGACACAGCTCTATTAGCAACAGATGTCTCTACCTTTGGGGCTACTAAATTACTGCAAGACCATCTAAGTATAGTTGAGAACTGGTACAAGAAATGTAAAATTAAAATAAATGACGACAAATCGAGACATATTACGTTTACTTTGAAGAAAGACACGTGTCCACCAATTCGACTAAATGAAAGACCGGTTCCTCTGGCAGATGATGTGAAATACTTGGGACTGCACTTAGATCGACGCCTTACCTGGTCCAAACATATTTGGAATACACGGAAAAGACTAGGATTGAAGCTGAGAGATTTGTGTAGGATTGTGAACAAACGTTCACAGTTGTCATTAGAGAGCAAGCTTCTACTGTACAAAGCCATACTGAAACCGCTGTGGACTTATGGGTTACCGCTTTGGGGTTCAGCTGCGAAATCGAATCTTGCTATCATCCAACGGTTCCAGTCCAAAGTCTTACGGATAATAACCAATGCTCCATGGTATGTGACAAATGATACATTGCATAAGGACTTATGTGTCAACACCGTGAAAGTGGAAATCACGCAACTAAGTTCAAAATATCAAGAAAAATTAGCAGATCACCCGAATTCTTTGGCGCTTAATTTACTTGATAACAGTGAAGACGTGACACGACTGAAACGAATAAAATTGCTTGACCTTCCGTTTAGATTTACCGACTAACCTACTTTTTTTTATCTTCTCTTCTTTCTTTACCCATCACCATCTTCTCGCAATCATCATCACTTCATCGTCTTCATCATCTTCTTCTACTATCACTGTTATTAATTTGGTTACCTTTTCTATTAATGTTATTCATCTTTTACCTTGTTAATATTTTAAAAACTTATACTTAAACTTTTTCTCGTTTCCGAAGCAATACCATTGGGTATTGTCTTCGTCATGTGAACCCAATCATACCATTTACTTACAGTTTTTGTTTTTTAAACTGATTGTAAATATCCTCAGATGTTAGAAAAAAAGAAGCTGTCGAAAGTATCTATTTCATTTATAATCACCCTGTAATTCTAGTACAAATATCAGTTGGCCTAAAAGAAGTTAAATTTTATTTAACTTTAATTTAATTTAGTTTTTATATTTAAATAATATTTAGTTTAATTTTTATTTTTTAAATTAATAAAATTACAACCATTTCAACTCCAAAATAAAATTGAAATAAATATAATAAAATAAAATAAAATTGATCTATAAACGGTATGAAGACTGTTGTCATCGCACACACGCACACGTATTTGTTGGCACATAGGCGTGTGGGCGCGTGCGCTTGAGAATCTTATTTAAAGTACAACACTTATAGAATTAGAATTTAATTCCTACCTTCTGAGAATTTTAGTTTTTTAAATTTCCTTTTTTCAGAAAAATATCGTTTTCACAGGCATTCTTTTAACATTTTGGGTGTGACCTGACCACCTTAATTTCTAATGCATAACAATAAACAATTTACAAAAAGATATGCCATTGTCTCTGTTTAATCGGTCCAAAGTTTTTGCACCAAACTGACAAACTCTGCCACCTCTCAAACTGAATAGTTTACAGGTTTCTTATTTGTTTTAGGAAAAATTTGAATATAGTTCTTAATAAATGTCTCAACCTGCTCCCTCGTACATTGAAAATTTTTTAAAACGAATTACTTTAGCTAAATTTTATGATAAATTTTTGAAATTAAACAATATTATAATTAAAAAATTACAATTTTAAACATTTTGATATGAATTTTGATTGCAAATTTTTGATTAAAAATGCGATGAAATACTACGATGAATATTGTATACATTTATTATGTTAATGGAAAATATCTGGTGACTAATTATTATTTAATTTTGCTGTAGGTATCAGAACCTAACCAAAATCATCGGCCAATATCACTGACAAATAAGTTAAATGTAAGTTAAAAAAATTAAAAGCTTGCTCACTAAAATAATTTTGAGGCTTGATAAAAATCTTGAATAATTCGAATGTTATTGGCTATTAATGTATAAAAGTAATCAATTCAAGCAACTTAACAGAATACTAAATGGAAATCTTCTTTAGCTGACCTTTCCGTTAACTGATATCAGAATATTGTTTAATAAAAAACTTAATATGGTAATCAGGGGTTGTTATTAATTCTTATTATTTTATATAACATTATTAAATAAATACTTCTGTAATGAAATAAATATTTTTAAATGAGGAAAAAGAATTCCAGAGAGAGGTTGTAAAATGCTAGACTTGTTGGACATGTTTAACTAACTTACTAACGTTTCCCCGAAAATTCTCAGTTCAAATACCAGTGGGCAAAAGAGAGTAAAATATTACACCATTTATGTTTTATTTTGGAGCAAACGAAATTCAGCGCAGTAGCTCGTTATTCCCTTGAAACTAGGTTATAGTTCTATAAAGAAGAGAAGTTCCACATGGTTGCTATTCCGGAACGCAAACTGCCCCTGAACGATAATTCTAACTTAAACCTGTTGATAATGAAGTTTATATTCAAAAATAGTTTTCCGTATCTTATAAGAAACTTTTTGAAATAAACTTTTTTGCTGTACAATATAGTCGTATTAAATTTATATTATTATATTAATTTATAAAATGTTACATTGTTTAGACGCATACATGGTAGATGTGAGTTGTTTTTTTATACTTCTACCTGATCTTTACCGAATTAATTCGCACTATAATAATAATTTATTTTTAACAAAAAAATCACAAATGTATTAACTATTTATTAGGCTATAGTATTATTTCAAGATGTTTTTATATCATTGTTATTATGAATAATATAATATGCACAAAAACTGTTTCAGTCACCATAACAACTCTTAAAAACAAACAGAACTCTCATTGTTTCTACAAGAACAGTAGCATTATCGAAACCTTAATTCAATTATTTTTTATCAAATTTTCAAAATCTCGTTCTGGCTTTTACCAATTTGTCATTGTCAAATTTTTAACAGATTCCTAAAATTCTCCTCTTTAGTAAAAGACTTGTTAATCTAAGAGTATTTGTAAAATGATTTTTTAAATCCGTTTGGTACAACTCTGTCTTTAAGGACAAAATTTGTCCTTAATAAATTATATTTAATATAATTTATATTTGCGATAGGTTGCACCAAATTTCTTTTTTTTTTAATATATGACAATATTATTATACTCACAAATAATTATACAACATGACCACCGAATGAAAAATTCTATTGTTCACGTTAACTACAAAAAGAACTTTAGTTTCTACCATTTTCAGTTAGTGTTATTAAATAAAAAAACCATAGGAAGGAGTGTTTTGTTTTTAGTTAAGGATATCCGGAACGGAGAAAACTTTACAAGTTCACATACCCGGTTGTTTGCACATTATTAAAATTTAGAGTTTTCTGCATCTAATGATGTATAATTTGTTGGAGTTTTTGCAGTTTTTATCCCAAAAAAAAATATGTTGAACTCTTACGTTATTTTCTAAACGTTACCAGTGACAAACACTTCTGTTTTTTGAATGACAAACGATAAATTCCTATTTTTGTTTTGTTTTTAAACTTTACGTTGGCATTAGACCAGCTGTGAATATAACAGTAGATTTGCAGATTATGATCCTGGAATGTATTAGAGGTAACTATTTTGCAGTATTAATAATATGTTCCCTCTTAGTTCTTTCTTGTTTCCCGTAAATAGCAATTTTTGACACATAAGGAACATTTTCTCAGCCAACTGTGTACGGATTTAAATGAAATTTTTGCACAGCCTTTTATACCATAATTGCAATGCACTGAGTTAATATTACAGTAAAATAATATGTTTGAATAATTATTTTTTATTTAAATAGGCAAAAAATTATGATTTTCGAAAGTGGTAATTTCAAAAACCATTTTCTTACCTTCTTAACAATTTATAATTATAAAGATGCTATTGATTCTGTGGGTGTAGAATACCCTGAAAAAAAACCACAAAAATATTGGACAGGATAACTGTAATACGTAGTTTTTGAAAATTGTTCCTTACATTAACATTACGGAGATAGGCATTCTGGGTATCCTTAAGATAAAGTACAATTTTAATTTATTACCATCAGAAATATTTATAATGATGTGCGTGTGTAATGTCCCATTTTTTGTCTTAATTGAAAAAAATCCTCTATTAAAACACCCTCGTTGATGTTCTATATTAGGTCCCTATTCCAGCTTCTCTTTAATCTCCTTTGTAGATTCTGTGTTAAGGTTTAACTATATGTTGCAGGTGTAGCAATGATATTACCTCTGAATTTGTGTTTAATTAATTTTGAATTTTACAGTTTTTAAAAGCAGAACAAACGTTGTTGTGTGCTAGGATGCTAGGGAAGTTACTCCTACAGATTTAGCTTTATTAAAGATTGGAATTAATTCCACTTACTTAATTGTTATAATTATTAAGTAGCCTATCAGTTGTTTTATACAGCAATGTAAAAGTAAATTTAACTGAATAAGCTTTAGCAAATAAAGTGTCATCCCATAGTGACTTAACAGTTTTTAATTCAGCGATTTCATACTCGTATGATGTGATGGAAAAAACAAGTTGTGAATATGTACTTACAAGAATCTTTAAATAAAATTAAATGATTATAGTTCTTTGATTTACTATCAATGTAATCTACTTGAAAATCAGAGTTAGCGTTATTCATAGACTGAATATTCTTTTACCCTTTCGTGCTGCACTTTCTCGTCTTCATTGTCTTAAAAAATAATATTACAGATGTCGTTTAGAAGGTCACCTGTTAATATGTTATAATAAACTAGAATGCATAATATGTATTAGTATTCTAGTTTAAAATACATATTATTTAAAAATAATAAATGTTAATAAATTCCCTTAGATATTTTAATTTGAAACAAGATAAGGTCAAGAGCTAAACAACCACGCGGAACTATTTGTTTATTTTTATAATGGTTATGAATTTAATTGATATATTAATTAAGTTTTAATGAGCATTCATCATCTTCATTTCTGGGTTAAAAATGATTAATTTAATTCTAATTTAATTTGTTCGTTGTATGTGATTTTTAAAGCCCAATAACTTTTCCTTTGACCTGTAAATCTTTTATTGCGATAAAACTTCACATACAAAACTTTTGTACTTAACTTTTCAATATTCCAACTTTCGCTGAGTAAAGTCACCAAACTTTGTTGATAAAGTCATCCAGTATGATATAATTGCTTGCCTTTGGGTCATTGTTAACTCTTACACAGTGTCTCTAGGGTTCTAAACAGCTTTGTGTTGTTCATCTTGAAAAGAAGTATTGCTAAAGTTCAGTTTCTTATTTAGTCTATTTGAAAAAAAAAATGTTGTAGAAAATATATTTTGTTAAACGGTATATCTAACAAATCGAAGTAGATATTAAATATTGAACTACCATAACATTTCATAGTTGCAAGAAAACTGTAAATTTACTCTTTCTTACTACAACAGTACCTGACAAATTTTAGAATGTTTTTTCAATGACAATCCTTGGAGTAAAAAAATATATTCCAGATAAATATTGATAACAAAGTAGATAACAAATAACAGATAGAAGAGTATCACTGGACGGTATTAGGAGATCTGAATAATTTTTCACAGCGAAAAGTTTTAAATAAGCACATTAATGTCTTACATCTCATACCATTTGAAAAGTTTTCGGATGAATTCATTGTATTCGCTAGTGTGACCTACATAATGTTAGACATAACGTGATAATTCTCAATTCAATATAATCTTACATTGTGGTCGTTTGCTTTATTGCTTATGTAAAAATTGACTCAGTCGAAAGTTATCTAACAGGCTTCGTCAATGTCTGCTCCTAAAACTTCAAACATGAATCTCTCTGAATCCCTTTTTTATTATTTAGTCCTATTAAGAACGCACTAGTTATGTAGGTAAAGTCAGTTTCTTTTTAATTTGTTTCTTGAGCTGTCTCCTCTTGGCGTGGTATTCTTTCATTCTTTTACTCTCCACTTGTTTTTCTTCTGTCCAGATTCTAATTTTGGACTTAGCAGACTGGAAATTCCCAAAAGTTTTTAATTGTATCTAATTATATCTCCGCTCATTGTCGTCACCTGAGATTTCCATTGTTATTAAGTCCTCTTCTATTTCCTTTAGCCATTTGTCTCTAGTTTGAAGTCCTTCTTGGCTCCTGATCAGTTTGTAAGTCTCGTTGTTTGTGTCCTTATTAAGTGTCGGTAATATTGTAGTCGTCTCTTTCTTTATTTTGTAGTCAAAGATTCTTCTAGGAAATTCATCATCTGAATCCCTTTATCTAAATTAGATATTACCTGTATAGCATGTAGAATTGACTTGAAAAATACGTAAGGAAAACTCTTTACACTATTTTTAGTCGGAAAGGTGTGTCATTGAGTGACAGTCACAAGGTAAAAAGTTTGTTTTGAAATGTAGTCCTTCCGAAGTCGGTGAACATTTTCGTTTATTTTAAAATAAATTAGTGTGGATGTATATTTTGAAGTCGTTTTTTTTACTCATCTCTTCCGAATATCATAAAAGTGTTTCGTATGTTTTGTTTTAACTATTGAAAATAAAGACAAAACTTCCACGGGTCTAAATTTGTACAATTTTTGGTGAACACGTAGAAAACTACTTGGCTGTGTTCACCCATGCGCTGGTACGATAACACGTGTTGTATGTTATACCGTGTACAAAAAATTAGACTAATTTTGAATGCAAGATAAAAAATTTATAAATACAAAATTACGAATATGAACACATAAAAATATTTAATATGCCATAAATATTTTATAGCACCAAAATTTCCTTTAAAATTTTGAAAATGGAGTGATTCTGTTAACAATGAAATTTAAGACAGCAAGTGAATTTTTTGAAAGCAGTACTTCAAAACTACAAGGTCAACAATCATTAATATTAAATTTTTTAATCACTGTACAAAACAACAGTTTTATCTAAAGAATTTCATGTTCAATTACTGTATTTAGTCTCGAGTCAGTTAAGAACAAATATTATATAACGAAAGAAACTTACAAAAATATAGCAAAAACATTTCTTGATAACTAACTCAAAAGTAATGAGAATTTTTATTACACAATGCGAATGCAAAAGTGTGAAATTAAAATTTAAGATTGTGTTATAATGGTATAATAAATTACAAGATGTAATACAAAAGATAGGCAAAAAGTTCCAGCAAGGAAAAACTAACTACAAAAGAGATATCACGAATGTATATTGTGAACAAAGCATTAACAAGAAAAATATTAAAATAGTATATTTTAAAAATGTACTAAAATATACAATTTAAAATTATTTGCGACTTAAAAAGAAGTCATACTTTAAGATGTATAAACAAAATATTAAATTTTAATATTGTATATACCTAGAAAGTTATTTTTAATAAAGTAATATAAATAATATTCTGATATACTTTACATTAATGTATTCTATTTTGTGAATTTTATTATTTCACATATTGCAATTTAATTAAAATTTACTTACATAGCTTTATTGTTTCGAAAATATATCATATTTTTATATGATTTAATCTGTTATTGGGAAAACAATTTACCTTTTAATTTACTGATCATTGTTTTACAAATGTATGATTAAAAGCGACATTTTGTCATTATTATTTTATTCCCAATGCACGGTTCATTCCTTTACCAGTTCAGATAAATAGAATATAAATTCGTAATAATGTTACTACTGTCCAATTCGCTAGAGATTTCGTAAAATTTGTTTACCAGGTATGATTCATACATTATCGATTTGATATTAATTATTCACTGAAATTCGCCATAAACTTTATTATAATTAATGTATTTATTGCAAAGAGATAATATTTTTCACAATACACAATAAAACACTAAAACTACAATAAAGTTATTGTTCTAGTAATCGATTGTATTTTTTACTAACGAATAGAACTGTCAGTTTTCTTTCGTGTTTATTAATTTAATAAAATAACAGTAGACCTTAATTGTTTATGAAACTGACACCAGCGCCTCTTGTACTTCGGTACTGTAATGTGGAGTTCTCGACTATAACACATCGCGGGAGAAAGACAAATCGATCCCGAGAGCAGCAAAGAAGGCAGAAGAAGACCAGAGACGTACACTTCGACCAATCAGAGAGCAAGTTGCATTCTATGTGCCCTCTAGCTTTCTCACTCTTTCTTCCTTTTCTTCCCTCCCCCCGCTATGACAAAACAGTATCGATAACATTGTGAGAATTAGTAATGTGATATCTTTGCTGGATGACGAGACTCCGTGGCTACCGTAACCACTGTAGCCGCTCGTTGCCATCACGGTGTCTGGTTGCCTCGGGAGAACAAAGCCAAACGAATCTTTTCAGGGCCACCGAAACCTTAAGGTTACGGAAGACCACTCGTTATTGATGACATCCAGTTAAAAATACAATTCATAGACATTCAATTTTTTTTTTATTGTCACCGTCACCCACTTTATTAAGTACTGTTCTGCCAGGCATTCAATCACATGACATCACCATGCGAGAGAAAGTGCTAACGCTCTCCTCCAAAAGAAGCGAGACAGCAACATACATTCGGCATTGGCCTGAGGTACGCAAGCTTATTGACAATATCAGCCAGCCAAAGGAAGCGTTCTAATCTCCTATCAGTTGATGAGTTTTGGGTATCCAACCAATAGGAGGATGTAGAGTGGTCGCCAAGAAAACTTGCCGGTGTAGCTGCACAAACAGTTCGGATTCAGTCGGTATAATTCGTGTCTTAGTACCAAACTGCTTAATCACATGTTCTAAACAAAGTAAATTATCATCTAATAGTGACGTCTCAGTGAACGGTGTCAAACTGAATAATCTACGATATGCAGATGACACGATTGTATTCGCTGATACAATAGAGGGACTGCAAAGACTGATGAACAGGATAACAGAAGTGAGTGAGAAGTATGGCCTGGACATCAACATCGTGAAAACCAAATTAATGGTAATTAGCAGGGGACCGATAACTGGTGTAGACCTATATATACAACATGCAAGAATTGAGCGTGTAGCATGGTATCCGTATTTGGGCACTATTATCAATGAAGCCTGGGAAAACTCACAAGAGATCAAGTGCCGTATTGGTAAGGCAAGGAGTGTTTTCAACGCAATGAGTTCGGCGTTTAAGAGTTATGATCTCACTATGGGCACTAAGTTGCGACTCTTGCGGTGTTACGTGTTTTCCGTTCTTCTGTACGGAGTAGAGTCTTGGACGTTGACGAGGGCGACCACTACTAAACTTGAAGCCTTCGAACTTTGGGTGTACAGAAGAATGCTGAGGATACCATGGACAGATAGGGTGACCAACATTGAGGTACTGCGTCGGATGGACAAGGAACCAGAGGTAATAAACACCATTAAGTGTCGCAAGTTGCAATACCTCGGTCATATTATGAGGAACCACGGTAGATACGAACTGTTGCAGCGCATCCTGCAGGGAAGATTGGATGGTAGAAGACAGCCAGGCCGAAGAAGAATATCCTGGCTTGATAACCTGAGAGACTGGTATGGGAAAAGCTCGGCCCAACTGTTCCGCATTGCAGATGACAAGACCAAGATAGCCATGATGACAGCCAGCGTTCGAACCGGACAGGCACGCTAAGAAGAAGAAGTGACGTTAAAAACATTTAATTATAAACATTGTATACAACAATTAACGCTTATCACATACAACACATTACAGGTTAATGTTTTCAGGTTAGCTGATATATAACGTTGCGAGAGCAACATGACTCTGATCACAGCTAGTAAGCACTGACCCCCACCATTTGCTGAGGCAACCGAGCGCGCCAATATGAAATAAACCTTCTGCGCACTCAAGAAAACCTGCAAGCTAATTTGGCGTCCGCTCTACAGCTGTCTCCGTAGTAAGCAGGCCAGCTCGGCCCAACCAGTATTTAAAGTTTGCGAGCGCCGAAATAGATAAATCGACGAAAGAAGGTGTTTCAACTGGATGACGAAAAGAGACACTGCAGTTGCCATAGCGTCAGTCGTAATCACTGCCGCATCCACGTTATGCCCTCCGCTAGTTTGCTTGCCAGCAGAGTAACAACCCATTGGCCTTTTCAATTTCATCAATTTAATAAGCTTTCTCAACGCGATTAATTGTCGCTTGCTGATGACAATTGTTAAAATTTATTTCGTTATACCGACAGTCGTTATAACAGGAACAGAACATTTTTGTAGGGAACAAGAATTACAAATTTTATTTTTTTACACAATAGCTATTGACTTACGTGCTTAAATTTCCTCTTGTTCACTTAAATTTACAAACGTTGTTTTTAATATGCAAACAATTTTTGTTTTATGTAGATAAAACTTAAATGTATTTTAAGTCCATCACAAATTTCATTCTTTAGCTACTACGTTTTAACAGCATACTGTGTTTGTAACAGCGAGAAAATAAGAGCGTTTTTGTAAATATCTTTATATTTTTAATATTTTAAAATAAAATGATTAATCCTTTTATCATTCTCACTATTACGTGCTTAAAACTAATGGTCGCGGAAAAACTTTGAAGTTAATATTCATGTTAAAGACACTTTATTTTCTACAACATTGGTTTTGCTCTCTGTAGGAGGCAAAACATTAAAACAAATCAATGGAACACTGGATCAATGATAAAACGTTAATTACTTTGGTCTTCTTCTTCTCAGGGTGCCGCTCCGGTCCGGAGGTTGGCGATCATCATGGCGATGCGTACTTTATCTGAGGCTATACGAAACAGTTCCAGTGAGCTCTTCTCAAACCAGGTTCTTAGATTGGCCAGCCAGGATATTCTTCTTCGTCCCGGTTTTCTCTTCCCGTCAATTTTGCCCTGCAGAATTTGTTGCAGCAACTCATATCTGTGCTCGTTACGCATTATGTGTCCCAAATACTGAAGTTTACGTGCCTTTACTGTGTTAACTAACTCGGCTTCCTTGCCCATTCGACGTAAGACTTCCTTGTTGGTGATTTTTTGGGTCCAGGATATTCTCAGCATTCGTCTATAGAGCCAGAGTTCAAAAGCTTGCAATTTGTTAATTGTTGCCTGTGTTAATGTCCAGGCTTCTACTCCGTAGAGGAGGACTGAGAATACATAACACTTCAGCAGTCGTAATTTCATTGGAAGTGTCAAGTTATGGCTCTTGAAAACCGAACCCATGTTATTGAAGACACTTCTAGCCTTTGCAATACGACATTTTATTTCCTGCGAGTTATCCCACGTCTCGTTTATACATGTGCCCAGATATTGACATTGTGACACTCTTTCTATTCTAACCCGATTGACTACAATATGATCGTGTGCACCAATCTGTTGTTTGCTGATGATCATCACTTTTGTTTTGTTAGGATTTATCTCCAATCCATATATTGCACTAACCTCTGTTAGCTTGTCCATTACTTTTTGTAGGCCTTGTATGGTGTCGGCAAATACCAGCGTGTCATCAGCATATCTTAAATTGTTCAATCTGATTCCATTTATTGATATTCCCTCCTCTATATTATGTAATGCTTCTCTGAAAATACGTTCGGAGTACAAATTGAACAGGATCGGCGACAAAATGCATCCCTGTCTCACACCTCTCAAGATTTTAACTTCATCTGTGTGGTCTTCTCCACATTTCAGTACCGCCGTTTGGTTCCAGTAGAGATTTGTTATTATTTTGCGGTCTTTTGCGTCTATTCCTATCTCCTCTAGTATCGCCATCATCTTCTCGTGCCTGACACGATCGAACGCCTTTTGATAATCAATCAGACAGGCAAAAACGTCGCAACTCACATCCCTACATCTCTGGAACAGTATTTGCACACTAAATAGAGCCTCTCTAGTCCCAACCGCATTCAGGAAGCCGAATTGATTGGGCGAAATTTGCTCTTCACAAATTTTATACATTCTTTTATGAATTATTTTCAAGAATAACTTTAGGAGATGACTCATTAAGCTTATTGTCCTGTGGTCTTCACACTTCTTAGCACCTTTCTTCTTTGGTAAAGTTATAAATTCTGACTTCAACCAGTCCCTTGGAATGATTCCTCTTCTATAAACGGTGTTGAAAATTGTAGTTAACCATTGCACTCGTTTTTCATCCATCAGTTGAATGATCTCTGCAGGAATTCGATCCAGTCCTGTTGCTTTTCCCTTTTTGAGCTGTTGAATGGCTGCTTCTACTTCTTCCTTTAAAATGTCCGGGCCATCTGTATCCTTGATCTCTGGCTCCACCTCCTGTCGTGCGTCATAAAACAATTTTTCGAGATACTGTTTCCAAGTGTCTTTGGTCTTAAAATAAATATTTCATGATTATGGTTTTTCAGTTTTTAGTTGGTAAATTTTGTAAAGATTTAAATTTTGTACTTATGAAAATACATACGAGTAATTTTAATAAAAAACGATTTAATTATCCACGGAAGGAATAAATAAATTATATTATTTTTAAAATATGCATGATACGGTTATTACCATTATTTTCAAATTAATGATTATTAATACTGAAATGTACAAGCTGTTTATATAGGCGTAGTATTTAAAGCTGCGTATCTAATTAATTGGAAAACAGACAGAAAATCGGATAAATTGAATTCAAGGTAAAAATTTACTTTCCAGTTTAAAAATGTTACTTAAGTTCATTATTTATTTAAATTTAATTTAATCAAGCCGGATAAACTTCTCCCAAATTTGAAAACGAGTTTTACATTTTGAATCGGTTTTAATGTTAGTTAGTTACCTCACCGCTTTACTAATTTGCATTTTACTGGAAATATTTCTTGAAATTCTATCTTCTAATAAACGGGTTGCGCTCAACAAGTTGCTTTATATAAGTTCAAATCTGCTGCTGATATAACAACAGTACGTTTCACTCGTAACTTATTAACTCACTTTCACATGAATTGAGAATTGGGGGAGTAAGTTAAGTACACTGAGTACGTGTCTGCTCTTAAACGTTATTAATTAAATTATTTCTCACAAAATTATTCAGATTTTGGGTTAATTTTGAAGTCTGCTTTTATATTATAATTTAAGGTGTATTTTCACGATGATTAACATCATTCGTCAATTATATTATTTTAGATAAGGTGGGTAAGTCGGCTTAGTAACTTCACATAAGGAATTTATCATAATAAACATTATTTTCATGGATAAGACGATTTGTTAGTACGTTGTCGTTGAATATCAGTTCTATAGTCTTAATTTTTATTTCACTCAGTAATTTACAATCTTAGCTATTTTGTATTGAATTCATATTGTAACTAAATCGATAATAGGTAGTGTAATACAATCATTTATTGCTTAAAGTTTTAATAGGTATAGTTTATTACCTGCCTAGCACCAACAGTCTTGTTTGCAATTTATATTGTAGCCTTTATTTTTGTTATTCATTGTCCGGTTTTTCTAGCTTATAAAAAATAATGATATCAATTGACATAGTATTCCTTTAAGTTCTATTATTTATCTTGATTTTTCTAGTTTCTTTAAGTGTGTTTCCTTATATTGAATACCGCCTGTTAACAAGTTAGTTAGTTTTTGGAATAATTGAAACAAAATCAATACGAATAGAGTCTGTTAATTGTTGAAATCAGTTTATATTAATGTGGTACAAGTGCAGCAGATCTTCTTATGCACAATTTCATGTGCAATATTGTTTGGTTTTGTAAAAAAATTAGTTCGTTATGTTAATTAGTTCATTTTTAATTACAAATAAGTGTAAACGTAAAATATAATTGTAATAATTTATTTTGTAAAAAATACTTGTTTAAAAGGAATGTTTTTATTATTTATCAACAACCAGATCCCTAAGAAACCTTTATTAAACGTTACAACGTCCAAATAAATTAAGGCTAGAGAACTGATATTGAACAACTTCCTAACAAATCGTCTTATCCATGACAATTTGATATTCAGAATAGATTTTACTGTCATGATCAGTCGTTTGATTTATTATGTTTGATTATTATTTAAGACCATCGATTAGTTATTCCATCGTGGGTGTAGTTAGATGATCGCGTGTATTTTATTCATTTGCTGAAACGGCTAGAATATTGAAGAATACCGTAGTTCGTTTAAATTTGAATGAACCACTCTGAAAATCATTGTTTTACCAGATTACACGTTTTTCAAAAAATGTATATAACTGCACTTTCAAACCCATCAGTGTAATAAATATACATGACTTTACTTTTTATGTTAAAGTATGTTGAAGTATACTAACGGCTCTTTTAGGTATTGTTGTTATATTTATAATCTACTAGTAATATTAATAGCGTCCAAGCTTCGCTCGGGCTTTTAGGGGTATTTTCAGATGAGTGCAATTAACAGACTGATTTATTTCTTTATGTTTTATCGGTTTCATTCAAAACAGTTTTTTTGTATCTTCTTCAGAATTCTAATACCGATGTTTTTATAATTGCAGCACCTAGGGAAACGTAAAGAAATTATATTTATTTAAAATAAACACCCCTTCCTAACCCTCAGGAGCCAACTACTTTACGATATCTTTTAAAAAATAAGCAGACCAACATTTTGAACTGTAGATTTTTGGAAGGTGTAGAAATAATACCTATTTATTCAGGTTAGTCACCCATTACTCCAAACAATATGGTCGAAAGACTATGCTTTGGTTTTTCTATTTAATCCTTAAGTATGTACCAAATTTCAGTTTTTTAGGTTACCGTCAAGTTATGAAATTTGTGATAAGTGATTGAGTGAGCGTGTGAGTGAGTCAGTGAGATAATTTGCATTTATAAATAGAGATTAATAGATATTTGGTTAAGATTGAGTTTAGTCTAAACACGAACTAGTGCTACAATCTCGTATAAGCTGCGTACATTAATAATCTGTTATGAAGCAGTATCGCTTCATACCTTAGTTAATCCAGGAAACCTGCTAAAGTCAAAATTTACTTCCACATGTAATGTTTAGTCGGCTAAATTGAAGGGATAGCTCTGTAGCGAAACCACAAGCTAATAGTAGGACAGAAATTATTAATACATTGCCAATTCGTATATGGTTTGAACAGGGTTAACCGGAAAGCCAATAAATCAATAACGTACACTTGTTCACAGAGAGTGTTAAGCTATTTTCTCCTACATTTTTCACCGATAATTATGCTTCAGTGAATCAAATTATACGAAAATCAGTTATCTAGAAAATATAAGCTTTTATCTCACTTTGTATTTTAAACTTGTACTAACAGGAATTATTAAACGTCCCGTTTATCAATCGTTAGAGCAATTTTTAACTGTAATTATTGCTTTATGTAATGTTTATTTTAGATACAACATTCTAAATAAAATATTTTATACATTACAGCTCACAAATCTGATATCACGTGTACAGTTAACGATTAATTCATTGATATTTATCGTGAATCAAATTATTTTGATTTTCTATGTTGTTATAATATAGGATATAAATACTTGCCGTGTCATATAATTATTTTTAATATTAAAAATAAGTTAACTAAAAAATACGAACTCTGTAAACTATTCGTTTCTAATGTGAAATCGATAAGTTTTAGTATAATGCTTGGGTGCCCTGTTCAAAGTTATTGCACAGTTTTCCTTGGTCATCCCAAGAGAGTGACTAGCTAGTTCCTATTTCTCTTGTTTTACGACCCGAGCTGTAGTAAGACCTTCCCATTACCTATCTCAAATTTTTGACGTGTCATACACAGGATGGTTCTAAACTTCGCAGAAATCATTCGAGATCGCAATCTAGAACTGAGAGTAAGACAATTTATAAATTAATGTCCGAAAATGCTTCAGTATTAACGACAATAACGAAATGTTTTGCCTAGACTTTAGCTACCCTGGTGAAATAGTCATACTGAAATTACTCGTGCCACTACTAATGAGTAAGTTAAGTGGTATACGTAGTTTTTGGCCCGACAAATTTATTTAAATTTTTTTAGCCTATAACACGTATCTTCTGTAGTTTTTGAAAAAGAGGTAAGTACAACAAAAAAGAATACGAGTCAAAAACTTACTTATCTGAGTTAAAGTAAAATAATTTATTAAATTGGCAATAAACAGATAGGATTTTTATTTCAGCAACAACATCCACCAAAATATATCTGGTAGTTCTAAATAATTTTAATTTGAAATTTTGGCCCGATTTTAAATTCGAATTGTTTGTCTGAAAATAACTAGATCAGCGTAACCTGTAGAAGAAATTATCACAACTCAAAAAATTATTAAGCTACGTCTTTAAACAGTTCTTCTAATTCTCAATAAAATAATTTTTGTAAGGACAGAATATCTATCTATTTCCATCAAGTGAACTTTACTACATACACTCACAAATTTGTGTTCTATTTTGCCTTATTAATTGGTTATTACTTTCATTCTAGACTCTGATAAATAATTATAATATATTATAATGGTTTGAAAACTTACAAGATGAAGATGTACCAGTGTTGAAAAATTTAGCCCTGCAGCAGACTTTAATTGGTTCTTTTTAAGACTTAGTCTTCGCAAGTTTACAAGTTGCTCGGGATGCAAATTTTTTATTTCTTTAATTTTATTATCTGCAAACAAACAAAACCTCAATTAGTGTACTGAGTGATTGTTTCACAATATTTCATCGTTATGTAATGTCAAAACAATAATGTTCTTACAAAAAAAATCTTATTAAAATTGTTTTTTGAAGAAGTTACGAAATTTTATTTTGATACCGATAAATTTCCTTTTTAGTGTTTTATTATTATAGGCCTAACATTAACAGATCTTTGAAATTTTTATTAATTCTCGACCTATAAATGGTGATGAATTTTGTTTAAATATTCTCATTTAACTAACAAAAACAACAACAACAACAACAATAAAACTACAACAATAATGAAGAATAATATATTGTAATTCTAGGACATTATTGTTCAGAGTAAATGTGTGCGCGCGTGAACGCGCGTTAAGCACATTATATACAGCAGAATTTATTTAACATTTATATATTAGATTTTAGGATCCACAAAAGGTTTAAACTCATTAAAAAAACAAATTGTTTTCTAAATATTTTTTTTTAAAAGCAGATTTAACCGTTTAGCTACCATCGGGACATACATGTCCCAACAGGGTTGAAAAATTGATCGGTGGGACGTAGTTCTATATTTTTGAACGTGATTATGTCCCAGTGATACTATAACTTCTTTTCTACTGTTATACTGGTTTATTTTTTAAAAAAGTTCTCACAGATTGCAGCACTTTGAAGTAATCTACTGCTCAACCCGTCATTGCCGGTTGATTTCCTCCAATTTTCTTCTGTACTGATTGAACTGAGTTGTGTAGCTTTTATTTTCGTGTGTTTTCCTATTATTACTATGTAAGTAATATAGTGTGAAAAAGAGTTGTCATAAATATTTTGTAAGGGGGCTGCAAGAGACCCTGAGATATATTGTCTCACAAGTATTTTATAGTGGGACTTTTTGTCCCCGTGGTATATTATTGTGGTACATACCTCTGGGACATATAATACCACTATAAAATACCAGTGGGACAATAGTGTCCCACTATAATATACCACTAGGACATATTGTCTCACTATAAAATAACAGCCGAACAATAATATCTCAGGGTCCCTATACAGCCCCGCTTACAAAATATTTATGAAAATTATTTTGCACACTATTACTTACAGATTATATAATAGGAAAACACACAGAAATAGTTGCTACACAAAAAAAATAATTGGTAGTGAAAGGGTTTTATGTATTAAGAACATTAACAATAGCTATTGGAAAATAATTTAAATTTTAAAATGCGAAATAAAGATGGAAATTTATCTTCCATTCAATCCCCCAATTATAATTTTAAACAGGAAAATATCAAATTAGATTTTGCATATACGATATTATTAATTAGCTGCAGTATACACTTCTATCGAAATAGCTGTAAGAAAATTACTTCTCTTTATTTACAAAATGATATATTAAAAACCGATAAAGTTAAGGAAACACTGAATTTTTGAACTTTTTTATATTACTGCACAATCTTAAAAGTTCAAGTTTTTTTGAAAGAATAATTTATATTTTCAGTGATAAATTGTTATGATATATTTCGTATCCTTCTCCATTCTAACTGATTATCATTTAAAATTAAAATTCTGAATTTTGGCAATCAGATGAACTAGATAAATATTTTAAATACCAATATTGGTTTTAACCCAATGACCGGTGGCCTATTTTATCATAACCGGCAGCAGAAAATATGCCAAATGTAAGGTGTTATTAAATTATTTATTTTCCAATCATTTTATAATCTTGGTAACACATATCATACATCAAAATTCTCAGAGAAAATCTCAAATATTTATTTACTATTACTAAAAATTAAATATTTAGTGGTAACCCCTTTTACTCCCCCCCAAATTCACTACATATATGAATATGGTTATAATTAACCCCTCTTACCCCCTAAAATTGAAACAAATAATAATTTTTTACAAGAATTCCATTATAGCCACTTTGTAGAAGTTTTTGTTCTGCAGAATATGATATAAATATTGTGTTGATACATTTAAAACGTTTTTTTTCCTATAGTCAATAATACAAGAATACTACTTAACTAAATATTTTCATGTCTACCCATAAATTATATACAGTTCAAAAGCAAATAAAAGAAACACTATACAAAAGCTGATATTAGGGCTTTCATCGGTAACCCTTTCATCAAGCACACTATTTACTAAATCGCCTATTTCTTTATTTACATTGAAATTCATGATGAAATAATAATAAGTAAAACTTAACCTATAAAACACAAACACTCGCGAGTTGAGTTACTACGAAATCAGTTTAGTTCCATAAACATCAATAAAATAACGAATTACGCAATAACTAATAATAATAAAACATAATTGTGATTATCGTACACAAATCTAAATGAATATAATTATAATAACTAAAAAACAAACGAACACGAGTAAATGCGAACGACCTTTGCAAAGCAGATGACAACAAGTAACACCAACCTGACTTCCATGAGAATTATATATAAATTTCATTGAATAATACATCGACAACAATCAATTTTAAAAACAAAAATATTTTTAGTTTATAAAGCTGAATTTTCTGATTAAAAATATTTATTACTTGCCGTGGTTATGCGATACAGTTTGTACGTCATAATTTCAAAACGAATGCATTGTTG
Organism: Catonia carolina; assembly: GCA_035578175.1. Classification (NCBI taxonomy): domain Eukaryota; kingdom Metazoa; phylum Arthropoda; class Insecta; order Hemiptera; family Achilidae; genus Catonia; species Catonia carolina. The sequence continues at coordinate 110,189,504 of JAQMRL010000001.1, forward strand.
ATCGATACGATTTATCGATACTGCCGGTACAGAAAACGCGTCGAAAAATCGATGCCTGCCGGTTGTAGGGTGGGAAATTCATAATTAAAAAAATAAAAAATAAAGGTGTAATTTTTATGGAATGAGTTCTAAAGAATGAATACAAAATTTGTGGTACGGTAGTAAGGTTTAATAAAAGTATGACCAGGGATTGTTTGATAGACCACTGAAATGTTTCTTCCTAATTTATTGTGCGAGTAACAAAGGGATGAGGTTTAAAATACATAAATAGCGAATAAAACAATTTTATTCTTCTCTGTACGAAATGATTTGGAAAGATGAAGGTATGTGAACACTTGAGCGAGTATTCATAGTAACTTTATTGTTGTTATTGTTAGTGTTATTGGAGTTACCGCTAGTTGAGATCTGCTCAATAGTACAATATTCAAGAGGCTAAACGCCATAAACGTTTGCGAATTAACTGGCCCATTGTTATATTCCCCTTCTTCCTCAGATTCTACCTAGTCTGAGCAAATTGCCAGCCAGTCTAATCCCGCTTAATTAATTCTACTACCTTCCTACATAATCCTTAAGGTAACATTTAAACCCAATTTATTCCATAAAATTAGGCTGTTTGGAGGAAAATTTATTTTTAGCTTGGTTTATATCTTTTAACGTAAAATATTGTAGAATTAATGTGTTTACTCATTAAATCGTGTTTTAACTGGAATCAAGTACTCACATAATTTATACAGGTACTGCGCTAGTAAGATGCATAAAAATGAAAAGCATTTTTATGTTCTATAACAATAATACCTAATGGAAACTGGCACTTTAACAATTTTGCTCCTTGCATATTTATAAAACTTTTCAATCTTTATTCCATTGTCAGGCCTTATTTTATTTATTAAATTAGTAATTTATCAAATTTATGTATAACGTTTATAAAGGTATTTTTGTGCAAGTGAGTTTCTTTCATTTTTCGATAAAACTTTATTATTTTAAATATTTGCATACCTAAATACATGACTACAGATTTTCAGTTTATATTCTTTTTAGTAAAATATTTTAAGAGGTATTTTATCAAAACCTTCTAAAGAAGATTTGTGTAATCTTACAGAAACCGAGGGCAATCAATTTAAGTGGTTAAACATCCTTCAAAAATTAAAAAAAAATTGTTAACAAAATTTTAGTTCCTTTGTTAACCAGGAAATCCCCTACGATTCAGGATAACTGAAACTGTGGACATTAAAGGAGATAAAATCACAGTTATGTCAAAATGACGTCAGAGTTTTTCATTTTACAAAATATTGATTCAATGTGTAAATAATTAAACATAGAATACAAATATAGACGATTTTTTAAAATTTTATTAAGGTCAGGTCAAAAGCTTGGTCATAAGTAACTATTCTGAGTTTATGGACGAGTGGTTTTGAATATGTAATGATTTTCAGATCATAGCGGGGAAACGAACTAAGGATCATCCCTTTGCAGCCTTGCACGCAAACTATGGTAGCAGCCTATATTGAAATTTTAATTCGTACCATTTATTTATATAAATATAGGGTAATTAAAATCCATTTGTCTGTAACAAAAGTGTTAATAAAAAAAAAATTAAGATGGAATTGATTTATTTTTGTCATCAACGGCTTAGGTCATTAGCCCAACTGTTTAATTGTTTTTAAATAACTTGTTTAAATAATACTGATCTACCATACCATTTAGGATTAATTTAGTTTACGTTAAGCAATAATTGCTTAACAGAAATGTTTGAAATTATTTCAAACATTTCTGTACACTTTTTTACTTTCTCTTGCCTATATGAATAAAAATTAAAGTGGTTAAACATATAGGAAGGAAAGTATTGTTTTCATGTCGATTTTTCGAAATCGAGTTTTCAACGGATCTACACGTTTTCAGACCCCCTGAATCCAAAAAAACATGTTTTTAGCGTTTGGTCTGTGTGTGTGTGTGTGTGTGTGTGTGTGTGTGTGTGTGTGTGTGTGTGTGTGTGTGTGCGTGTGTGTGTGTGTGTGTATGTGTGTGTGTGTATGTGTGTGTGTGTGTGTGTGTGTGTGTGTGTGTGTGTGTGTGTGTGGGTGTGTGTGTGTGTTTGTGTGTATGTGTGTGTGTACAAAATATCTCAAGAACGGAACATCGTACGAACTTGAAACTTGAAACTTAAGTTACATACCACTACCGAACCCGACACAAACATTTTCATCAAAATCGGTCAACCGGAAGTAGTAGTTTATTCGTGTGCTTTTTCACTTTTTTGCAATTTTCTCAAAAACTGGACCTACGATTTTTTTAAAAATCGCCTTATTTACTGAATTTGTTATGCTCTACAAGATAGGGTAGGCGCCATGTTTGCTGAAATTCTTGGTGAGGCTGTTTTTACGTAAAAAAGTGTTTTTTTTTTGAGATTACGGCTTTAATATGTATTACAGCGCAAAAATATATTATAAAAAAATTTAGAGAATTTAAAATTCTACAACTTTTATTTCAAACTTTTTTTTGTATAACCATTAGTTTAGCGAAAATTACCTATTTTCTGTTTTTTCTCACGAAAACGTGTAAAAAATCAATTTTTTTAAAGATTTCGGCCTAGTATGCATTTTATGACAAAAGTGTATATTATAAAATTTATAGAAAATTAAACGATCTACAACTTTTATTTAAAGCAATTTTCTCTACAGAGCCTAGTTTAGCGTAAAAGAGTGATTTTCCGTATTTTTAAGCTAAACTGAGGTTTTATTTTGTGTCTCTCACTCATGATTAAAATTAGGTTATGTTATTAAAGTTAGTTTTTTGTTTATTTCTAATGTTTTATTACTAGTGTTAGGTTTATTGTTAATTTTTTGCATTGGTAAGAGAAAGTTGTGTGAGTGTTTCACACCAGATTTTTATTAGTGTACAGTACTATTTCATTGTAAATATTACATTTAAATTATGTATTAAAATATATTGTTCGACAACTTGTTTACCACAGTTTTGTAATTATTTTCTGTGGTATATTTTATCATTATGTGGGTGATTGGTAGACCTACGTATAACTCCTTCTTGTTTCATTACTAAACGCAATGAAGTTTGGTTTATCAATAAGTTATTAACTTACAAGCTAAAGAAAAAAAATATTGTGTGACTTTTATTAATTTTTCTCTAATCGTATGAAGGCTTTATGGTTAAAAAAATTTACCCAGACAACTCTGATATAATAAGGAGTGTTGACAAACGGGTTATGATAAAATAAATATTTTGGCATTGTTAATGGGTTTTTTCAGCGTTACAAGAGATATTTTGTTAACAAAACTGCATAATGAAATAAAGGTTGTGAATGAAGAAAATTTTTTAACTACACTGAAATAACAATGACATGAATAAATTTAACGTTATTTTCATAAATTTTATACTAATGTTCATGTAATGCAGGATTCTAATTTTTATCGTTAAAGATACTACCCATAGTGAAGTAGACCAGTTAGTGGTTGCTGTGGGCATTTCGCCAAGTGAATTTATCAGCTGTGCGTGAATTGACTATTCATAGTCGTTTACCCCTGTGAGGCATTGGAACCACAAATTTGTTTATTTTTCAGCTATCTGAATAAAAAATTTAATAAAAGAATCTGTAATATCATAAAGAATTGAACGTGATCAAATTGTGCTGATTGAATATATTCTAATTAAATACTAACTTTGTAGTGTTAGAACTATTGTTAACTAAAATAGTTTTTAAGAATCTAGTATAAAAATAAACTATGTATTAAGGTATTTTATACAAGTTATTGAAGAAATTAATTTCTGTAAGAGGAAACCCGCATTTTAAAGTAATTAACTTATAAGGTACAAACAAATAACAATGTACTAATTCCGAAAAACAATATGCAAAACAATACTATTTTATTGGCATAAAAAGTTTAAATAGCATATAAAAGATACTACCTATAAATTCCAATCTCCCGATTGTCTACCCCGCTGTATATATGCCGGACATTTTGTTGGAGAACTCTACATCCGTATCCAAATTTATCCTCACGTAATGCGGTATTAGAGTCAGCTATGCTACATCATTGCCACCATGATTCAGTTTAAAGAAAAGTTGCCATCCAGGTATATAGTCAGAATTTTGGTTCGAGGTGGCTTCGTTTTCCAGTCATTTAATACGAGATCAACACTTCCGGCTTGCCGTTCCTTTTCTTTATATATCATTTTTCAATATAAATAATTTCTTACAATTGAACTATCATCGGAATAAGCGCAGGTCTGTGCAAATTCACAAAATGTTTTCACTTTAGGGACCAATTTGCCTTTTTTATATTACTATCTTCCTACTTAACACCTAACCGAAGCAAAAAGACGTACTACTCTGTTTGTTCACCTTCTCTATCGTTTTAGTGTTCAACATTCAACATCATTTAACATTCAAAATTCATCATTCTTTCTAGATTTATTAATTTATCTAGAATTCTATTTTCCTGACGTAGGTATCCTATATGATTGAAACCTGTTAATTTCAAAACCCTATTAGGAGAAATTAATTATTATTGGACATATCGTGTAATGAAAATCTTCCAGTGACATGACCAAAAAATTTCCTTCCCAATTCCGGCATTCAGGTTACTGTGAATTTAGTCAATACTAAATCATACCTCTCAACTCTACTGGAGGCTTCCTCCAGCTGGTCATAAAATTATTTCTTCTCAGTTTAATCTTTTATCCAGTTGGCACTTGAGTGAAAGGACTGTCATATTACAAAACGTTTCTTTCACACATATTTTCCATAACATTTAATTTATCAGTATGTTCTTATTGATAACGAACCTGTTCTAAATAATCCTGTTACGTTACAGAGCTACTACATAAAAGTGTATAATTATTCTTGTCAATTCTACTATTGCATCGAGACCGAATTTCCTGGCGAGCCACGTATCAAGCTTGAACTTTAAAAATTCATCACATATCTTCCTAATTTTACTAGACTACCTGCCATGTATAAAATAACCGCATCTAACTCTTTTAATGTTGTAGGCGTTCCGTTTATTTACTAATCGATTTTTTTTGTTTTCTTTTTTACTTTCTCTATTATTTAGAATTTCGTCTATAAGACGAATTTAATTCATTCCCAAAATATGTGTTTTAGCTGATATTGCATTTTTTTAGCCCTCTGTAAGAAAAATTGCTCAGTTTTTGACCACTTTCCAAGATCAATTGTTTTTTTTTGTAAATAATTTGAATTGTAAAATATAAAAGTGAAAAACTATGAACTCTCCGTATGAAGAGTCTAAGAAAGTAAAAATAGTAGAGGGTTTGATGAGAAGAAAAATCTTGATTATCCCACATACTGTTCAGGAATATATACAATAAAACTAACAAAAATCTTGTTTTTCTTCGTTTAATTAACGTCGTATCTACTACTGTGGTCATTAGCGACGGCGTTGGGTTGTAACTGTATAGGATGAAAAGATTTTTTTTGTGACGTATGAAAATATACCGTTCCTAAAAGAGATTCGAACCCAAGACCGCATGATGAGAGGCGAGTACGTAACCAACTAACAAAAATCTTTATTAGACGTTTTTGGCAAGTTTGCTTATACACTTAGCTGAAATTTTTACCAATATCCTTTAATATAGAGGTTTCTGCGTACTCGTTGCATCTTGTTAGACTTTTTCATATAAAAATAAACAGGTTATAAAAGAGTTATACCAATTCGCAAATTTAAAATTAATTTATACTCAAAAATTAAAACGCGAAAGTATGATTAGAAATTGCTTAAAAAATTCCAGTACTTACAAAACACAAGGAAAAATTGAATGAAATTTCAGGTCTCTAATTTATTACAACTCTGAAACAGGGTACGCAACATAACGATAGATAAAATTTAACATTAGTGAGATGCATGATAGCTACATTATACCCCCTTAACAAGGCCAAGAAGTCAGTGATGCAAAAATGTTTACTGTAAACCAGTGAATAAAGTTGCTATTAGTTAAAAATCTATAGTGTGTGTTACTTATTTCAATTAATGTCGCACAGTATTAAAAAGTTTATAAATGTTTACATACACGTGTTTAAGAAGAATATTTAAATAATCTAATAAAGAGTTTTAGATGAAGGTAATATTTAAACAAGAGATATTGTTATGGAATCTGACTTTTTGTGAAAGTACACGCGCTTTGAGTAACTTTGCACTTCAGTAGATGTTGCAAAGTTACCTACTCTAAGTTAGAGATGTTGATTAGGTTTACTGTAGACTTTCAGACTCATCCTGTGCACTTCCGATAAGGCGTTATTAGATTGCTCTCATCTGATGAAATCGGCAACTAAGATCTGACTGAAAGTGATCAAAGTAATTTTATAAAGTTTGTTTACGGAACTTATATGCTCCGTCTATAATAATATTAAATTATTTCCTTACTGAATTTAAAGTAAAAAGCTTACACTAGCATTTTGTAGGATTGTCGTAATTAAGATTGGATAATGGTTTTCATTAGCTAAAGCAATAATATAAATAAGCGCATTATAGTGAGTGTGACGTTTAAAATTATCACTTTAACAGAGAAAAGACAGGTAGGGTCTCACATTAAACTAAGTTTAACTTTATTTTCTAATGTTTATTTAAAATAAACTATACAGCCATGTAATTAATACAAGTTTGGTTATTTTTCGTTTGTTATTGTTTATGTCTATTAACAAACAACCAATATGGAATAAGGCGATGAATCTTGGAAAAGAACTACCTTACAAATCAAATTAAAATTATGAAAACTTTAATATTAGGGGCCTATGCAACAGTCTTAGCAAAATCATAATCTAAACAATTCAATATAATTATTATCATTTATACCGATTCTAAACCGATAATTTACGAAATAATTAGATTTTTGAATGGAAAATATAAAAATTAATAACAAAGTTAAATTTTTTTGTACCTCATCTCACGTTGGTGTAAGAGGAAACGAGAATGCAGATAATGCCGCTAAACTTGTCATAATGGAGTATTTCATGAACATGGTGTCTTGCATGTTGATCTGTCAAATTTGTTCACAAGAAATATAGAACCATAATGAAAATGGTCGAAGTAAATTACATGACTTCAGAGAAAATACACATGACATTATGCTCGTACCTATTAATATCACAAATTGATAAGATCAGATGCTTCTAATACATCTACGAATCAAGCATTCTAACCTAGAACACAAATATTTACTTCAAAAGACTGATACACAAACATGCTATATTTGCAACAAAACTACTCAGACAATAAAACAGCATTTCATACAATGCCCAGAATTACGTAGTTTAAGAGAGCACTACAACATAACACACAATAAGAAAAACCCATGCTAGCAAAAATCAAGAGTACACAAAACACGTTTTTGAACCTCAATTACAGCTGATACACAAGATCTTTTAATGACAAATTCAAATTTTTTTTTGTACGTTAATGTTCCGTATTCTTAAATTGTTTCTTCTCTTTTATCGTTTTATTATTTAGTCGTTTATAATTATAATATTGTGTTTAGTTTCTGTTTTTAATTTTTTTTTGTTTTGTATAATTTATTTAGGCCTACTATCTCCAATGTATCGTTCAGTTTCTGCTAAATGTTTTGCATTTTTTTTTTGTAACTTTTACTTTTTCTTTTGTATTGTTTAGATTCTATTACTTGGTTTTATGTACAGTTATTTCATACTAATACTAAATTACTGGTAAACTTTTAGTATTTTTGTATAATGTATTATTATTTCTAAATTTTATGTTGTATTTCAAAACTTGTTCATAAAGTTAACTTATTATCTGATTTTTTTATAAATTTTTGATAATTTTGTTTTATATTTCTTACCAATTTTTTAAAATGTAATTGGTATGTAACTATGCTCACTAATGACTTTATTGTTGGTTCAACATGAAATAAATTAACATAAAAACATTTTATTTACACAAGTCCTCACTACTTTTAAATTTTAACGGTTTTTCAAATTTAAATTAACTGAAGTGAATTTTATTAATTAAAGTATTATTTTATTAATAATTTAAGTAAACTTATAGAATATTATTGCTGAATTTCGTCGATATTAGCCCATGAATCAAATCCGATAACTTCACTTTTTAATTAAAATTGTCTGCTATGTCAGTAAAATATTGTTTTAACTATTGTGTATTTCAATACTCGGAGAAAACCGAAATATTGAACATTCTTAACAAGTAAGTCGTTATGTAAAGAAACTGAATAACTGTTCAGTATTGAAGTATGACAAAAAAACACGTAGAAAGAGATAACTGCAAATTGCTGGCAATGTTCAAACAATACTTCAGGAAAATATTATTAGTACACGGTAAATTCGACATAATTTAAGGACGAAATAGTTGAAAAATAATTGTAATAACAAACACAAAAAGTAAATAATTAATTGCTAGTGCAATGATGAGCTAATTGTTATTACAAATAAAAATTTATGTTTACATGGATTAAATTTGTTTTGGTGAATGATAAATTAGGTCTTTTCGGTGATATATTGGCACTAATATGTAATAATTTTACTTCAGAGGTTTAACGTGAGGGTCTAATTTTGATTGATGACGTAAACAAACGTCAATTTTAGTTTTCATAACATTCCTAGGTCACGGTAGAAAATCTCATTCAAGGCGTATGAAGATGCTCATAAAAAAATCAAACATCATTATCTAATATCTTTAAAATATTTTTTAACGTGTCCTAATAATTTTTAACTTAATCATAATTATTAAATTGTGGAAAGGCTAAATATGGTAATTAACTGAGAGTCCTACTAATGAGAGGTAGTCCTTTAACGTGTATTGTCATTTTTAAAAATATATTTATATTATATGAAAATTTTCTGGTTGTGTAAAACCGCACAGTTATAAAAATTAAGTTAAAACAAATTCTATTCAGGAAAATTTTAGTTTTCTTGTGGCTTTGTTGGTTCACTTATTTACTAGTAATTTTGAGTTATGAAATCTAGAGATTATATTAATGTATATTCAAACCATGGAATGGATATTCGATACCAATTTATGCCATAGATTGATGCACCTTCATTATTCACTGAACTCAAGTCAGATGATTGTTACTATTTTAACATACTCCATTTCGTACTTATTTATGGAAAGATATAAATATTTATTTTAAGCAAGTGTAATATTTAATATCATCTAATAAATTATTGATTTATTTATTTAGAAATAATACTTCTCCAAAATAGCATAGCCCGTACTCCGTGAAAAAGTGCATTAAACAATAAAGCGGCACATAATATAAAATTTATAAGACGCATAAATAAAACAATAATAAAACAATAACTCAAGTTGTATAAATTAAATACAATGTTATCTTACTACAAGTTTTATCTAAGTAGGTAGGTATATATAATTTTAATTGATATAATTTTAATCATAAGATAATATTACATCTTTAAAAAGCACGATAACCAGTGGTATCTAAGTTTTGAGTGTAAAATTAATTTTATATAAACCAAACTAAAAACCAAAGCAAAATAAATACTATGAAGTTATTTTTGCAAAACAAAACATATTATGTAATTTTAACTATAATGTAAAATTAATTTACGATTCAACTGATTGTACACTTTAGCTTCTAAGGTAATGATTCTCATGGTAAATTTGCATAATGAAGTTTCATTTATCACCGACAATTAAATTAAATTAGTTAGTGATAACATACGTCATACTGAGTTACTCTAAAAGTATTAATGGTTGTGTATTAAACATAACACATTTTCTTTTTTAACATGTTTTCATGTTAAAAATGAAGTAAAAAAATAAAATGCTTACAAATTCCTTACATTACCTACCCATCACTGATACGTGACCGGGAAACAAATTCGCAGAGAAGAAAAATAGTGTAATATCAGTTACATCCTTAGATCAATAGAATGGCAAAAGAAGGAGGCGTTTAATTTATATAAATTATGCAGCTGCCACAACCACGGAAATATTTATTCAGTGATAAATTAAACAAATATTTGGAATGAAAAGAAAGGAAATTGAATCGGTAAGAATATGCATGACGGAGAATCGTTTACAAAAAAATCTGCGTGGTTTTATTTATAAATTAGATGAAACGTGAATTCCAATACTATATACATCGAAGAATTCCGTACACATAATGTATTAGTGTAGTTCATTAATATAATAATATATTAATATACCTAATTATTTTCTCTTTATGAATAGTCTAATCTTCTTATAATAATTAATTGTAATAGGGCCTAAATGAATATATTTTTATTTTCCTTTTTTGTTTCCAGAATCTATGCAATTCGTAAAAACCTATGCAAATTTAGTAGACTACAAAAACTACTGTGACAACTTTTGCAGAAATTGACCATTTAAGATCCGAGATTGTGATTAATAACCGTTCCATTAAGTTGATCAGACAATTTTCGGGCTGTCTAATCTTTTTCGACAGTGAGCGTAATGCTGACAAAAGAAAAATACGTGGGGTTTAGAGAATATGCCAAACGAATAAAATAAAAATTGCTAATACTAATAATTTGCTATGGTAACCTGTAACTTATTACAAAGAGTTGTTTATTAACACTGATATTTTTTGTAGGTGACAAACCTAGATTTGGAGTTCGCTTTTAACATGTACTAACCAATTTTGTATAATTATTAAACCTTATTAGGCCTAACTAAAAAAAAACCCATGCTCGAGTTATTCACGGAAATAAAATAAACTTTTCTTGTGTAGGAATTTTCAAAAGTACACACAATATCTGTAATAAGAAAAATATAAAGGTATTAACACAGTTAAATAGCCTATGAGCCGTACACGAAATGATAAGATATAGACTCAGAACTTTTTACAATTGAATTGATGTAACTCGCACAAAATCCTAAATAATTTTTCAAGTACAATTATGTAAAAATTATAATATACGCCAGGTAAATTCTTGTAATAGATAAAAGAAAGGTTTTCTACAGAACGCAAAAAAGCAACTAATCAGACATTGACTTGCAATGTCAAAAGAATCGTGCAAAATCTTTGAATAGGACGGCCAAATAAAAAACTTCTAGCATTAAATGATTATGCAAAATTAAATTAGAAACTAATCATGGGAACTTTATGTAAAGATTACCATAAACTTACACGAACTACTGACTGTTCAGAAAATCAATCAAGCTGGGAAACAAATAAGCGGATAATTTACGAATAAAGTAACCTACGCCAGGAGATTTTGAAAACAAAGTACAAAATCCTTTTAAAACAAAATGGAAAATCTCAACTATTTTGCATTAGTGGGATTGAAATGAAATTGTTGTATTACAAAGTTATTTTTTACGCATAAGTTCTAAAATTTTGTCTTATTAAAATATAAAGTAGCCTACATTTCAGTATCATGCCAAGAATTTCCTGACAACTTTTATTACGCAAAATAATAAGATGTTAAAATAGTTATATATTACTGGCAGTCGCATGCAGGGTGCGACAACGACATTTAGGTTATATATAAATAATGTATAATGGGCTAAGTTACGTTAAAAACCTGTTTCAATGTTGGTAAAGCAGCCAAATTTTCACTACTTGTTTTAGGCGGGTTAATGTAATTTAAGGATACACACAGTAATCAGTCTTTCTGACCACCTGCCAAATTCCCACATACAATTTCCTCACCAACAAATGCCGTACGGAAATGTTACCACGATTTATTTCCCTAAATATGCAAAAATGTTAACATACCGATTTACATAATACAACTTTCACTGACTCATTGAAAGGAAAAGTTATACCCGAAGTGTATCGCATGGCACTACACTCATATTAAAACCTATTTGCGTTGTTGGCTTATTGTAATGTATCACTAGATAAGCTTAACAGACAAAATATTGAGCATTCTAAACAAAGTTAGGAGATTAATTGTGCTTGAATAATTTATGATAAGCCTGTAGCAATTGTAAACTTTGATAATATAATTATCACCGGTTTCAGTATTGGTAATAGTATACCAAATTAAAACAAATTTAACTCTAGTGCTAGAGAAGACCACCTAACGGCGCGGTTCACTAATTGTATAAACTGAGAAATAACCCATTTATTGAAGTAACGGCAGTAGGCATACCTCAACTAATTGTACGCGACCTTCACTGGTTGGATTTTAGATTAAACAGTTAGTATTAGATTAACTTGTCACTGTAAAGTCTGGTTCTTTTCAAAACAGTAGGAGAATAAAGCACTTTTGGTTATTCGGTTTTATTAAACGGTGGTATACTGACTGGTTCCCAGACATCTAAAATTATCAAGAGCTTTTATATTCACTAACTGCAAATATCTCATATGACCCATTCAAATTAGCTAGAGTTTTACGGTTGCGCAAAACCGTCATTTTTTTATATCTTCATACCATTCAATGATTATAATCCGAAACGATTCGTTTAATAAATTTGATCTTCGTAAGGTTTTAATGGATATATCCGTAATGACAAAAGTTTTTAATTTATTAAACTTTTCACGTTTTTGAGACAAACTAAAAAAGCATTTAACCCATCGATAAAAAGATTATAATACTCTTCACAAATTTAAACTTTTCACGTTTTTGAGACAAACTAAAAAAGCATTTAACCCATCGATAAAAAGATTATAATACTCTTCACAAATTTAAACTTTTCAACTAACAATACGCTCAGATAGTTTGGAAATTACAAAAATAAATTTTGAAAATTAAAAGCCATCGTTTAACAGAAATTAGCATACTGGCCTGCAAAGTAGAAAATCCCAGATTTGATTTCCGGCTGAAGTCTGGAAGTTATTACATATCAAACTAACAGTTTCATAACTCACAGCAGAAGCTGATGACCCAGCAGATGGTGTGACTAAAAATACTTTTTTTTAATAAAGAAAAAGTTAATTAGTTTTTTAAAAGTAAGTTAATACATTTATTAGGTATGTTTCATATTCAGAACTTATTGATATATTATAAATTCAGATTTTTCACGTAAATACAGTAATTAACTATTTCAGCACGTTCACTGATTGTAACAGATTGTATAGACTTGTGAATATACATCAATGAAGGAAGAGTAAATAGAGACTGATGCTTAAGGAAATTGGTTATTCTACGACGTAAAACATTGATTGAAGTCATCTGTACAATAATAAAGATTAATACTAGAGTAGCAGGGAAACCTAAATTGGTGTACACCATTCATACCTCACGCACTGTTACAATGTTGTATACGAATAGAAACATAAGTAAGTAAACTATTAGAAGTCTACTTCTCAAATTAAAAATTATGTTCCACAAAAAATCTAGACTGCTTAAAGAATGGAGATTCCTTTGGTTTTTATCTAATATAATCTTCAACGTGATCTTTTTGGATATGATCAAGAACAGAGGTAAAATTCTATAATTGTGCCATAGTATTTAAAAATTTTATATTACGTACCATAATGGAAAATAAATAAAAAATCTGTTGTGAAACACTCACATGACTTTCTCTTACCAATTCAAATAATTAACAACATAACCTAATATTAGTAATAAAACATTAGAAATAAACAAAAACATAACCTTATTTTAATCATGAGTGAAAGACGCAAAATGAAAATCAACCTTAGTTTGGCTTAAAAATACGGAAAATCAATCTTTCACGCTAATCTAGGCTCTGTAGAGAAAAATGCTCTCAATAAAAGTTGTAGATCTTTTAATTCCCTATTAATTTGATGCTATTTTTGCCGTAAAATGCATTCTAAGGCTAAAATCAGAAAAAAACTATTTTTTACACGATTTCATGAGAAAAAACCATAAAATCGCTAATTACCGCTAAATTAAGCGTTTTACAAAACATTGTTTGAAATAAAAGTTGTAGAATTTTAAATCCTGTACAACTTTTATTATACATTTTGCGCTAAAATGCATATTAAAGCCGCAATTTAAAAAAAAAACAATATTTTACGGAAAGCAGGTTCCCTAAGAATTTCAGCAGACATGGCGCCTACCCTATTTTGTAGAGCACAAAAAATTTAGTAAATGAGGCGACTTTTAAAAAACTCGTAGAAGCCGTTTTCGAGAAAATCGCAAAGAAGTGTAAAATGACATGAATAAACCGGTTGACCGATTTTGATGAAAATGTTCTTATCGAATTCAATAGTGATATCTAACTTAAGTTTCAAGTTTCAAGTTCGTACGGTGTTCCGTTCTTGAGATATTCTGTTCCCACCCACACACACAGACTAATCGTTAAAAACATGATTTTTGAGTTCAGGGGGTCTGGAAATGTGTGGATCCGGTGAAAACTCGATTTCGAAAAATCGACATGAAAACAATACTTTCATTCCTATACATTCATATAGGCAAGAGAAAGTAAAAATGGCTTAATTTACTAATATTTTAACACACATAATAAAAATATTGATAAATAAATGATTATGAGTGCATTTCTTTAGATTTTACATAGAAATAAGATGTACGAGTAATTTTCTCTCCAATGAAGAGTAACCTTTATACTATTCAAAAAAACCTGTAATGTAGATTTTGAAACCAGCCCGATTGCCCATATAGCCAGACATATCTATTTTGCAGTAAATACGCTTGTTGATAGGAAATATGCTATTCACAGGATAAGAGCACTTTCGTGATATTCAATCTAATTTAAGTAGGCTGTTTTTACGCTGTTACAGTTGTTACTAATTTAACGCGTTGTTCTCAATGTTCACGAGCAGATAACTCCATTAACTGAATTTCAGTGAAAATTATAAAGTTTCTCCCACGAACACATAATATCGTTGTTTTTTGTAAATTGCACTTTAAAATATTGACGAATGAATTCAAAAAATTAGCATTTTAATGCATTTGCTCTTCATTTACGATTTTATTCGCAGCGGTCAAACATTCAGTTTTAAATAGTTTTTTTTTAATATTACAAAACAAAACTACAAAGAAAATAATATCTGGGTTAAGGTGATACAATTACAAAATATGAGAATACAGTATTTATTTTTTTTATGAACGTTTGTTCACTTGGTTTTGGTTTTTGTACTCTTATCCATTTTCAAGTATATGCTTAGTTAGTGTTCTGCAATTAAAAATAAAAATTAACAAGAATTTACCGTTTTTTTTCAATTAATTTAGAAACTCAAGTCCTATACTCTATTTCACGTTCAGAATGCAGTACAGATCTTACGAGAACCCGCTGTGTTATTAGGCGTACGGAAAACATCAGGCACAGCCAATACAATACTCTCCTCCTCCGACACCATCCGAAGATCACGGACAAAAATATTTAAGAGTTTCACTTATTACGCTCTAACAAGCTCATTTTTAATCAAAACATTCTGAAAAAAATACTTTCGCTTCCTAATGAATCGTATTTTATTACGCTGTAAATGTTATTATTATACTCGTTATTTTAATAGGAGACCGTGGGTATGTATAAGAGAAAAGGGAATGACGTCTTCCTCACCCTCACTGTCGGGCCAGGGGAGTTTAATTACCATTTTAGACCTTTGCAAATACTAACGGCTGTTATACAAACATGATTTAAAGATTTAAACAACTGTTCTTTGTTTTAAAATAATTAAGAAAAGACAACAATATTGATAATAAATTCCAGTACTACAATAATTTGTCAGCTCCCTGATCTTTGAAACAAATATAAAGTACAAAATCAAACAAAATATCAAGTATGTTTTCGTATTACGTTATTCAATTAGGAGTTTGTAAACGAGAACATGTTGTAGCGCGAAGTCGATATTTTTTCTCAAACTCCTACATGAATTGCATTGCTTATGGACTTAACGTGCTCTATTCTGAACGTGAAATGAACTATAGGGTCGAGGACGTTCGATACGTTATTTTGGCATCTGCCAGGAGCATGTAGGCCAAATTTTAAAACTATGTACATTACTTCCCCAAAACCTAAAAAGTGAGCTTAGTTTACTGGGATATTGATATAAACACGATAACTAAAGTATTTCTTTTCCTTAATGTTCAGTTAGATAATTGTAGCATCTAGAACATAAAGGCTGGCCAGTTGGTGTAGTGATCAACACCACTTCCTTCTATACCAGCTCGGGTTAAATTCTCGGTGAGGTCTAGAATTTTTCACCAGCTTTTACTATTTGTTGTCTTAATGTACCGAGAAATCGGGTGTAAAACCAATACAAAGAATAAGAACAAATGAGGTGAAATCGACACTAACCAAAGTTAATCGTTTTGAATGTTAATAGTTATACAACCGACCGTGTGATTATTGAATTCCAGGTTGAAAAAATAAAATATGTTTTTCATCGTACCTGACATACTAACTAATTATCGCACTTCACACGCAACTGAATCTCACTTCTCATTTCTATATTGCTTTTACTTCTTTTTTAGACTGTTAAAAAGTAAATAAACCTTATTTATATTTTAGTATCTACATGTCAGCTATCTCAGTGTTTTATTCGTACTAGTTTTCATTTTCATATTATCTTCGTCCGTTGAAAAAATATAAGTAATTTTATCGATTTCCCCATTCATTTATTGGAAGAGTGGCAATAAATATTTCAGCAATTTTTAATATATTACATACTCTCCTAAAATAAACGTCCCAGTTTCAAACATTAAAGTCTGCCTTGAAGTATACTTTTTAAAATTTAGCTTTGCACAATCAAATTCTTTTAAACTATAAAAAAGGGAAAGAACCTTAATTTTAAGCAGCCTTAGAGTGCAGTTTTATTCCATTTTTTTATATATTTATTTTTCTTACCAACTACCCAATGTCAAGATTAAGCTATTGTGTAAATCATATGAAAAAACTTGTTAATAGTTGAGAACTAACAAAAAAAAATTTCACTGCTTAATCTGTATGAATTTAACGGTCAACTGTGATGATACAATATGTCAATATCTCTTCATGCATTGGTTAGCGTGCTAGAATGCAAAGATCCTGTCTTTGATTTCCGGCTATGGTCTGTTTATTATTACAGATTAATGACCACCGTTGTATAGCACAAAATAGTTGTTAATGACCACGCTGTTAAACATTTTAAAGTAAACTTAATACAAAAATTTCATTTTAGTTATTTTGTACTTAAATAAATATTTATAACTTTAATGCTCTCCTCATCTCTCGTTATGAAATAATTTATAATTAATAAATATAATTAGTTCATAATTAAAAATCTGGTCAAATGTATTTTAAATGGAGATTTTGTGTGTCCTTTATAATACAGAGTTCTATCAAACAGAATTTTAAAAGCGTGCACATGATTGTAACGAGAAAATTTCGAGATTTTGCAAAACATCTGAAAATGAAAATTGGTAAACGCTGTAACGAGATATTAAGAAGTAAATAAAAAAATAATTTAATAGATAGAGCTAATATTCCGGTGGCGACATTAGTTTAGTTTGCTTTGAATTATCGTTTTGGTGACGGGTATTGTTGGTTTACGCCCATATTTTTTACATCGTAAATAACACTGAAAGAAAGTTTCTTGAAATAAGACTACATATAAGTGTTAATAGAGTTGTTAAATTCGTTGTTAAGCACAATAATAAGTAATATTGCGTAAATTAATTCGCATGGTTAGATAGTACAAATAATTTGAATTTTGAAAATATAGTAGATTCATTAAAATTTAACAAAGTATACAGTCATTATTGATTCATCCCCATGCGGGCAAGAAATTGAACTAACAAGGAAATTCGTCCATTAACCTATAACCTTGCATGTTGGACTCACGTTATGTTACATCATAAAACTGTAACTGGTGTAGAATACGTTAATATTAGCCGATGATAACCACCAAAGTAACAACGGTTTATGGTGTCTTCAATAACGGCGTAGCTACAAAACATTAATTAATTTTACGCAGCTTCCTCCACATGTCAAACGATTCGTATAGTTTGCATAAAATTAAACTGCGTAAACCACAATTTAATTTGTTTATGTGAACAATCTCATCACTCACGATGAACATATTGTCATCACGGCTGACATTGCTAAATGGAAATTTTACTTATACTTTAGATTATATTAATAATTAATTTTCTTATATTAATTTAACAAAATACTTCACATTATATACTGTTTAAAACAGTAGGATTTAATATTAAAATTCTGTTGACATGTTTATTCATTGAAAAAATTATCAGAATTAAAAATTAATCCTCGTACTGTATTGTTATATATTTTAGTTTTTCGCTTTTAATTATTTTATTTACAACTGTATAATACTGTGATGTTTAATTCAGTTTCTTTCGGGATCTGTTCATTTTTAACTAATAAGACCTTGTTATAAAATCTATAAAAATATGTTTTTAGGAATGAATTTCTTACCTTAATTATGACAGTTATAACTAATAGAGAGCCACAATAAATTACTTATTTCATAAATGATTTTTTTTCACGTATAAAAAAATATGAAGAAATTTTTAACATTATTTTGAAGATTTG
Organism: Catonia carolina; assembly: GCA_035578175.1. Classification (NCBI taxonomy): domain Eukaryota; kingdom Metazoa; phylum Arthropoda; class Insecta; order Hemiptera; family Achilidae; genus Catonia; species Catonia carolina. The sequence continues at coordinate 110,207,905 of JAQMRL010000001.1, forward strand.
AACTACATTTAACTCAAAAAATATGGTCATTTACATTCAAGTAAATAATTGACTAAATTACAACCAAAACAATTTTACGATAACTGCTCGCTAAGCGGGCTTATAAAACTGTTCAATACGCAACGTGTAATGTACAAAACTGGTTTTAACAACTTACTACATATCACGCTCAGAACAGCACTGACAACACGATGAGAATCGGCCTCTATAATCCACCTCAAAATTATCTGAGGATAAAGAACCATAAAAAGAATTCCAGATAAATAAATACCCAATAATCGTAATAGAATAATCGAGAAAGCAAGTAACAATAGAAATAAAAGAATATTACAATCAAAATCGTATCTTCTGGCATATATCAGAAAAAATAACAGCGAATACAGATTAATCAGCGTTTGGCAGATAATAAATTACACTTCTTAAAAATTTCCACAATAGCCACTTCCATCATCCATTTGTCGCAATACTTAACAACTAATGAATAGAGGGAAAAACTAAAGAAGGTAACAAACCACGGTACGACTTGGAGGAGTAGGACTCTGAAGGCAAATTAAATTTATACTGCTAAATTGAAAATTTTAGAAGAATAATATAAATTCTTTTCTAAAATATAAAAAGAAATGCTGCTGTCTATTGAGATCCCTGCTTCGGGTAAGTAGCAAACTTCAAGATGGGTTACCAGGTAAATTATTAGGTAGAAAATTATGTGTTGTCGGTTAGAGTTTTGTAATACAGTAGTTTATATCTGAAAAGTCTGTACAGTCTAATTTACCAGTAGAAAACAAGCAAAATTCATCGTCATAAAGTAAAGTTATGGTTATACAGTTTATCGGTTTTTTATTAAATAAAAAACCTGCGTGCAAGTTAGCATTAGTTACATAAAGGTGAGCGTATACAATTTGTCATATTGTTTTCTACTGAAATCTTTGAATTTCATTCATCACTGAGGGTTTCGCACACCCATAAATGTGGCATACTTGCTGATTGATTTTAGAACTGACTTACTGTTAACTTCAGTTTGACAGGTATAGATACTGAAGTCACGAGATTGCCTTTCGCGCATAGATAGGCTGTGAGGAAGAGAAGTGAAAATTTGCAGTGCTGCCAACCTCAACAGTGAGACACTACTCGTACATTTCACTACCGTGCAGTTTCTACATACATTTTGTAAGCTGTGGTTTATTCCGAGAAAATTTTTTGTTCATAAACCTTATAAGAAAAAAATTTGACGGGTAATATTGCCTATAGCTTAACTACATGACTAGAAATGTTTGACTTACTGTAATTACCAGCTGCCTTATTCCATCGGAACAAAATTTTCTACGAATGAATCGCCTTCTTTACTATCGCTGTCACCGGCGTCTTCATTATCAGTCTCACTAGTGTCTACCTAACTGTTTCCTTTTTTTACCAGGTGTCAACAAAACTGTTGAAGAATAGTTTCTTCACGTCTTTAATTATTTTTTCTTTATTTTTTGTTTAGCTTCAACTTCACAGCACTTTATTATACTGCATATTAGATTTCTTTTTGTCATCAGTCTCTCGACCGGTTTGATTCAGTTCTCCAAGCTGTTCTATCTTGCGCAAATCGTTTCATATCTACATACCTGTAACACCCTACATCTTTTGTAATTTGCTTTATACCTATACTCTAACCTTTGCTTCCCTCTACAATTCACTCCCTCAATATTACCCTCCATTATTGATAGACTATTACCTGGATGTCTTAGGATATGCCCGACTAGCCTATCCCTTTTTTTGGTATGATACTTCCATATACTTCTTTTTTCATTCGCTCGTCTAAGAACCTCTAAATTACTTACTTTGTCCACCCACCTAAGCTATAACGTATCCTATAACACCACATTTCAAAAGCTTCTATCCTCTTCCTTTCTACAGACCCTATCACCCACGTTTCACTCCCGTATAATGCTATTTCGTGCTTGATTTCGTTAAGCACTGTGAATAGTCCGCCCACGTTTTCGAGAAACTAACATTTCTGTTGACGGTAACAAACAGTTATATTCGTACAGTTAACTCGTGACGCAAGTAACTATATAAGTCGTCGTGAAATCGGGAAACGTGATAGTTGTCTTTCTTCCAATTGTTTTCTTTTAATAGCACGTAAGCCATCTTAGCGCAACTATTCTCGGTTCTTAGGGTTCGATTCTCGGTTAGGTCTGGCATATTTCATTACTTAATTTTTTCTATCACCCTTCATCGTCTGCATTAGCGTTAATGTTCATAACAGTCGGATATAAAACAAAAATAAAAAAATCTAAGTATCATCCAAGGTGTCAACGGTTTTCCGAGAAGGAAAACATATAAACTTCACAGTCATAAAGTAAAGTTATGGTTATACTGTTTATCGAGTTTTTATTTATTAAAAATCTTTTAAACTCATATTTTCAGGGTGGTTTTTTTGTAAGTAAATGGCTTTGTTGAAAAATTTTTATTTCTTTGTACAGAGTAATGATAATACAGGAAATTTAATATGAGTATAATTAATAGATTTGTATAAGGTAAAAATTCATCATTACATCGTTAGCGCAAATACCAGTTAATTAATTCAGAAATAGGCAACATTTTTGATGATCTGTGTTGAATGATCTAACTGGACAATTTAGTAGACACAATACATATTACTTGAAGATCATGTAGCATGATGAATAGCAGAGAAAATGTCTAAAATGTAGGGTGCGTTCGTTTTTTATGTAAGGTAAAAACTGGTGTTTAGGAATGACGTGGATGAATTTCAAGACCAAATTATAATTATATAATAATATTATTATATATATTAATTATATAGTATAACTCTAGCTAGTATCTTCTTTTATCCCTTGTTTTTACATCATTTATAAAAATGATTTATAAATATGAATAGATGATTTATACAACAGTTCGAATGCTTCAATGATGTATGGTATAATTATACATTTACTTATCTTAACATTGACTAAGTAAATACAATTTTAAAATAAACAAATATTTTTGTTATAGAAATTTATATAGAAATCTTTCTTCATACAGTAAAGCATTTTGTTTCCATTCAAAAATATCACGCTTGAAATTTTATACGATCATTATAGTAATACCATCGTAAATTGGAATAAAAACTTTAAAAGAATATCGTAAAGTATATAACACCCCCTCATCGCCGACGACAACACATACGGCAAACAAAAGCGATAGGTTGGCAAGGGTGTTAACCAAACATAAAAAAAACAATTTAAGGAAGCACAAAAAACAAACACTCGGGTAATTCGTTGCACAAATGAAATAAATCTAAAGTAAAATGGTAAAATAATTTAATTTTAAAACCAGAAATAAATATAGAATTAAACAGCAAAATGGTACAATGTGATTCAACCTTAAATGACTGGAAGTTTTAATACATAATTAGATCCAGACCAGATATTTTCTGTGGTAAATTTATAGATATTTAGCAAACAATAAATATTAAATACAATATATATATATATATATATATATATATATGTATGTTCATGCAATGAACAACTGAACATAAAAAAATTAATGGCCAAATATTTTATTTTAATTAACCTTTTGTTTAGCATGCTAGCAGCCTTTTATAAACATATTTCATCATTATAATTCTTAGAATTAAACATAAAATCAAAAAAATAATAATTAACCTTTTCAATAAGGTGTAAAACAGAAGTAATAGTGAAAGATTTTAAATGAAACTTTAAATTTATCTTTAGAATTTTTTAAGTAAAAAAATAAGTACACAGATTCAAATTGGATTCTTAAATGAGAGTAAATAAAGCAATTATTATTATCATATTATGCAATAAAAGAATTTAAATTTAATTGTAAAAATGTTCCTGGTTGCTTATTTCAGCAAATGAATTAACATGAAATACTCTTAAAACAGGTTACTTGTAAATCATAAATTTTCCTGTTCAAAACATGTAATTACTGAAATGGATCCAAATTCGGATGTGATCTTTTTCCAAAAAGAAAATGCATCGGTTGCCACAAAAACACTTTAGGTAGACGGACGAAATCCTCACATAATAAAATAAATGATAAAACATACCCATAGTTGTTAACACACTTTTGAACTGCTACAAACACAAGTACCGATCTAGGTTACAAGATCATTGATGAAAACCCTCATCCAAATTGGATTCCGAATCACTCCAGGCAACAAATAACCAGGAAACGCCGAACGTCAAATCACAGGATGCTGGCGAGGTGAAAATTTTGTCATGTTCAGGAGTCGAACTCCGTATACTGATCTGATTATGGATAATGATATGATTAACGAACGGATGATTCCGTTCCCGAACTCGAACCCTGAAGAAAAAGATCGAGCGAGTGTTAATATTTAACAAAATAAGCATCGATCTTAAACAACAGCACAAACGTATAAATAATACAAAGTAAAAGAATGAAATATAACAAAGTTATGAATTTAAAGAATAGAGACTTAACACGAGTTGCAATATACAATTATAAAGTTTTAAAAGAACTAGACAATTTAAATAAGCAATTACTATTTGCAAAAATACAATTTACAAATTGCAAAACTTTACATCGTTTACAATAAATTAATCATAAATCAAAATTAGTTTTACATGGATCGAAATCGTATCCAGTAATCAAGAAAAGCAAGCACAAACACAACGTAACTTCCTTATTATAAAAACTTAATTTTAAACAACTCGTGATAAATTTCCAGCTCTCGGAATACTAAAAATAAAGAAAATTAACTTACCATTTTTAAATGGGCAGAAGAAATTTAACTTATTTCAAAAGTTAGAAAGTTAGAATATACGTAATAAAAATTACTACATATTCACAGTACTGTACTCACTGAAAATTCAACTTAGAGTGTCTAGTCATGCATAAGGAGGTAGCTCGCCGCGAGGGCCGAACGCAGTTCGCAGAAAAACGGTAGAGCGCGCCACCGGACGGTGAGTTAAATTAACATCACTAGTAGAATCTAGTTATCGGCAATTAAAACAACTAGCTACGCCAGCAAAACCAAAACACAATGTAACAAACTGAAAGCAGTTGTTACAAGTAAGGACGAAAACTACGCGATTTTAAATGCAATTTTCAACGGTAAGTTTTCATAAACATAAGTGTTGTAGAACCAAGAAAAGTAATTTTTAACGTGTAAATTTTTGCTCACTCAAAACTTATATTACTGATAAAACAACAGTTAACAATTTTACGAGTATAATTATTCTTTTTTCATAATTGGTAAATTATTACAAAGAAAAGGATTAATTTTTCTCTAATTTTAGACATTTGGGACAAAACTGCAATCATTCGCTTCACCATTTACTTATACCTATTTCACTGAAGTGATTCTCTTTTACTAAACTTTCAGATCAATTTTTACTTTCTCTTGCCTATATGAATATATAGGATGGAAAGTATTGTTTTCATGTCGATTTTTCGAAATCGAGTTTTCACCGGATCTATACGTTTTCAGACCTCCTGAACCCAAAAAACATGTTTTTAGCGATTGGTCTGTGTGTGTGTGTGTGTGTGTATACAAAATATCTCAAGAACGACACATCGTAAGAACTTGAAACTTGAAACTTAAGTTACGTAGCACTACCGGACCCGACACGAACATTTTCATCAAAATCGGACAACCGGAAGTAGTAGTTTATTCGTGTAATTTTTCACTTTTTTGCGATTTTCTCAAAAACTAGTCCTACGATTTTTTTAAAAATCGCCTTGTTTACTCAGTTTTTTATTCACTACAAGATAGGGTAGACGTCATGTTTGCTGAAATTCTTGGTGAGGCTGTTTTCACGTAAAAACAAAGTTTTCTTAAGATTACGGCTTTAATATGCAAGTTAGCGAAAAAATTTATATTATAAAAGTTGTAGAAAATTTAGAAACCTACACCTTTTATTTCAAACATTTTTTTGTATAACGCTTAGTTTAGCAGTAATTAGCAATTTTATGTTTTTTTCTCACGAAAACGTGAGAAAAATCGATTTTTTAAAGATTTTGGCCTTAGTATGCATTTTATATGAAAAGTGTATATAATCAAATTTATAGCAAATTAAAAGATCTGCAAATTTATTTAGAACATTTTTCTTTACAGAGCCTAGTTTAGCTTGAAAGAGTGATTTTCTGTATGTTTAAGCCAAACTGAGTTCGATTTTCATTTTGCGTCATTCACTCATGATTAAAATAAGGTTATATTTATTGAGGTTAGTTGTGTTGTTTATTTCTAATGTTTTATTACTAATGTTAGGTTTATTGTTAATTATTTGCATTGGCAAGAGAAAGTTGTGTGAGTGTTTCACACCAGATTTTTGATTTTATTTTTACATAGGATTCAAATAATTAATTGACAATATGAAAGCAAGTTGGTCACAATGAGAAACAAATGTTATGAAACTTTCTAACTTTTTTGTTAACAAAACAGATTTAATTTCAAGTACACTTGATTGATTATGGTTTCATGTAAGAAATTTTTATTACATAAATAATTTACAGAACAGTAAATCTCTGTATTGACTTGCAAGAAAAAACCGCGTTAAAATAACGCATGAAAACAAAACACCAAATGTGTTAGGAACTTTTAAAACACGGACATTATCCATTTCAATAAATTTCATTTGGAACTCTATCCTTTTTTGATAATTACGAACAATTCACATCAAAATGTTATCAGGCGCTCACCAACCAATAAATTACATTATTTCACAGAGCACTCACATATTTTTTTCTTTCTTTTCTTCTACCGTTTCCTTTTCCGTTTTCTTAATTTAATAATAAATATCATTATTTTTGAACAACTTTTGCTCTACTATTATTTCGTGGGATGTTTTTCTTAGTTATTAATAGCTATTATTAAACTACTGGAGGTATTGTTATTATAGTAAGTAATTTTATTCAAACATTATTTTATTTTTATAAGCAAAATAAACAAAACATATAGTATTAACAAGTAGACTATATAAATCTAAATAAAATAGTGTTAAGCAATGATTGTTTTGTAAACATGTAATGTAAATTTATTATGTCAATAAGCCTTATATGGATACGTTCTGCTAGCCTTTGTATTGATGTAAATAAATAAATATATAATAATATTCTGGAAGTACTCTAGAATAAAAGCAGCCAAAATCGGACTACCTACAAGGTATTTGACCTACTATATATCTTTCAAGAAAACCCAGTTCATGAGTCGAAGAACTGAGCAGGTCGCAGATATTCTCCCGAACCAGATCAGCCGAGTTAACCGAGTTAAAACCTTCAAGTACCTCAGTGAATGGATTGGCCTGGCTAACGGCGAGATCAAAGCCATTCAAAGTTGAAATCTAAACTCAAGATCGCATATCAAATCACGCAGTCCACCTATAACAAGAAGTCTCTGTCCAGAGCCGCTTACATCAGCCACTTCAACACAGTAATCCGACCAGCAGTCTTATATGGGGCGGAAACCCTGAACATAACTCTCGAAGGATTAGTAGCCAGTCCAAGCTGGCTACCCAAGAAAGACGCAAAGTCAGAAAGATTCTAGGACCCGAGTTCAACCAGGACTCTGAGAATCGCCTCAGGAGCAACGACGAGGAGTACTGGCTCATTAAACCTCTTACGACGTCCTTCAGACACTGACGATTAGCGTTCTATAGCCACATCGTCCACATTGGCTAACTCCCGCCTCGCCAAACAGATCCACACCCAACTGGCTCAGTACAAGAAACCTGAAAACAGGCACTAGCCGTCCAGACCGGTATGTCTACGATAAACATCTCCCAGGAAGACATCTGGGACCGCCTTACATATTACCTACCAGAAGATGAGGCACATGGTGTACGTGGAGGATAGGGTTGTGTCTAGGATTCAGAGGGTCTGGACCGTGGAACAACACCAAGCACTCAGCCAGAGAATGAAGACCTACTGGGCTGACCGGAAGTTGAGCGCTCTGAGAACACGCGATCCCAAGATACCATAATGCTACAAAAAAAGAAAGAAAGCAATCTGCCCGAAGAAAAAACGCATTAAAGAAATCTACCCTCCAGTCACACTGAACAACATTCCGCTACCTCAAACTGACTCCTCCAAGTATTTAGGACCACATCATGATAAACGCATCACTTGGAGAACAATTACTTGGAATAAAAAAACACAGTTAAATTTCAAATTTTTCCAAATGTATTTTCCAAAAATCAAAATTATATCTCGAAAATAAATTAACAATAAACAAATCAGTCCTCAAACCTGTCTGGACATCCAGGTATGAGGTACAACATTAACATTATACAACGGTTCCAGAGTAAATTTTTTAGCCAACACAACTGACTCTCCCCTGGCACATAAAGAACGGCACTCTTCACCATGACCTACACATACCAAGAGTTAAGGAAGAAATATCACAATATGCCACAAAATACAAGTTAAGACTCGAACAACATTTACATATTTTTACCTTTAACTTACTAGACAACAGCTACGAAATTCGATGCTTACGACGACTTCATCCAACCAACCTTCTCTGGACTAAAATTTTCGCTTGTAGCTACATAGTACACTAAATTCAAACAAAAATTTTATAAACAATTTTTTTATGAAATTTTATCGAAAATGGTTTTTTAATTTATTTTATTCGGCAAATTGTTTGTTACTAATTTTTTCATTGTTTCATGAGAACAGGTTGTAGAGTTTTACTGTCAATATAAAAAAGCAAAAACAAAGTTAACGAGGAAAATATTTTCCTAACTTTGTTGAATAAAACAAATTAAACAATCATTAATTACTAACTCATCGTTAACTTTGCTTATTGTCAAGGGGTTAAGGACAAATAAGGGGGTAATCCTCTACGGTTTTTGGGCCCCGATATAAAATTTCTCCAATCTACGTGGGCTTCCTACTTTTATACATATTTAATCCTTGAACATATTCTATAATAAACAGTATTTAATGATTTACCTTACATGTAGTTACTGCGACGTTTATTATGAACATTATGTGATTATCTTAACATAAAATTAAATTGTATTTTATTTTCAAGATAAAATTTAGCATCTTAAATGTTTAAGTTACTTGAAGCTGACAAAAATTTATAAAAACCATAGTTATTCAATGTTGGTATTTTTTCATTTTATTTTTTTTATTTTAATATTTTATGTGTCACCGGGTGGTGACATTAAGTGGCGAGTTGAAACCTTTACTCATTGTGGCCCTGAAAAGCGCCGTTTAAACGGTGTTCGTCTTGGCGAAGCGTCGGTAGTAGTCGTCGTGGAGGTCGAAGGGCTGGGCGACACGGCGTGTCGTCGTCCAGCGGAGAAATCATCTTCTTCCCTCGCAGTAGTGCGTTGAGGCTGCTTCTTCGGATCCGGTGGGCGTAAGGCTCAGTCGAGGGACCGCTGTGGGCATCAGTCGTGGGAGCGGGCAATGGCGGTCCCGGTCGACGGCGAACGGTGTCGGGTCGGCGAGCGAAAGCATCATCTTCTCTCAGGGGGGGTCGTCGATGAGTCTGCGGTGGAGTCCGGTAGCCGTGTGTCGATGTTTAAAGTCTCGTCGATGCTTCAGAGTAGCGTGGAATCGAATTGAATCTCCTGGCTCAGTGGAGCGCTCCTTATATAGTCGTTTATTTCATGATCATGAGAACGCTGTGGTGTAGGGGGCGGTTATTGTCTTGGCCTTGGGGACAAAGACCTCTGTCGATATGCCACCACAAACCAACCGCTCCTTTCGCAACCATTGGCGGTTCCCTCTGTCGCTAAGTCGGAAGCTTTGATAGCCAGCAGCACACTTCCTAATCAAAGGAGTCGACGGTGACACGTGTCATTTTCGTTTTTTTTTTGTTTGACGAAAAACAAGCATAATTTTTTTTCCATTTTAAGGTTTAAGGTTTTACGACTTACAGCTTACACAACCGTATTTGGTAACAAAGTTTGAAAAATTAGTAGTGTATAATTTACACCGGTATGTGTTCATTGGGTTTTTAACAGCGTGAAAGTTAGAAAACAGCAATTTTCAGCTTTAATAAGAAGAAATCGAGAGGAAAATATTTAGAAATTTAATGTGATAAGATTTAACGGAGAAATGAAATAAATAATAATAGTAAACTTTATTACAGTTCAAAGAGCATGATCTCTGACTTGTAAAAAATTTCAACTGACATGTAAAAAAACTCGTGGTTATTGGGCGAACAGTTGTAATAGTACAGAAGAAAAGCTGTGATCCGTGCATTTCAATGGCAGCACTACCACACAAACGTAGTGTACCAAACCCCCTTGCATTAAAAGAACAGGGTTCCCATTCCATATTTCAAGCTATGTACCGTGCAAGATTCATTCAGAAAGTGACATTTGTGTTTTAGGGTTTATACTTCACGCGTTGTCATCGACCATGCAGAATTTACAACCTAAATGTTTATAACACGGCACGTTTTGTTTACTTTTTACCTGTGACTTGTGTTTTGACTAAATTTTAATTTATATTGTTGTCAAGTCTCAAGTAAATAAATAATTTATTTGACACTAAAGCGTGTGAAATTTAAGTTAACTGTTAGGGATGCGTACTCACTTATTGATTAAACCTAATATTCTATTAAAAGTTAAAATCTAAAAATAAGGCAGATCGTTTTAGCAAGCTTTTAGAAAAAAAACATCTAAAAGATTAACTAAAATAAATTTTGTATTTGAAAGGAAAGTTTTGCGGAAAATTCTGAATTATGGTTTGGGTACACAATTGGTTTTTTTGCTTCGCCTTTGTGTTTGGTAACAGGTTTCTTTCTTTAAATAAAAATATTTATTAAATCTATAACATGAAATTGAGTAATGTAGGCTTTAGCAAGTTATTGTTTCCAACTCGAATATCCCCTTAATTTGCCTGATTGATAACCTTAAAGATATAAAGTTGATAAAAATTAAAGAGCTTCAAAAGTTTCCGTGATTGTTGTAATTTTCACAGAGCTGAAACTTTATACTAAGTGTGATTGCTACAAAATGTAAATGAAAAATATTAATATCAATGTTTAACTGCTCATGTATTGCACAGCGATCCCAGAATAAATTAAGAGTAGGAAAGGAACTTTTAACAAGATTAGCTTTTCTGTCTTTGACTGCTAAATTTCAGTTCTGTTATTATCCGTTTCTCTCTCTCAACCAACATAGAGAAACCTGCGTGAGAACTCTCGTTGTAACTCCGTGTGAATACACGGAGCTAGATTTGAAGCACGTTCAACGCTTAAGAGGTAAAGTTTGACGAACTCTATAAGCCGCTTCTGACCTGATGTTTCTTAGTAAAACTTTAATTCGGTAGAAACTTAGCCAACAAAAAATGTAGGCAGTAACAGTTTATATCCATTTTAGGGATTTCAAATCCCTTGTATTTCCAATGTTTATCCAGTTATGAGAAATTGACTTTTCAGGAGTTCTCCAAAATACAATTATCGGTAACAATTCAGTTTATACGTTTCTGCTACCAAGTTGAAAGTAAGATTTGTTTACGTTAACGTTTTATTGTTCTACAAAGTATCATTATAACAGATGTTTTGTACTTACTTACTTACTTATCCTGGCGCTACAGCCCGATGTGGGCCTTAGCCTCCTCCACAATTCGCCTCCAAGCTCCTCTATCTCTCGCTGTCTGTCTCCATCCTCTCACTCCCATCGATCTCAAATCCCTCTCCACATCCTGCTGCCATCGTGCTCTCGGCCTCCCTCTTCTTCTCACTGCCTCCAACTTCTCTTTCAGCATTACCTTTTGCATTCTTTCATCAGACATTCTTTCGATGTGACCAAACCAACTTATTCGTCTTGCCTTTATGTACCTGAGGATATTCCTTCTTTGCAGTATCATCTCTATCTCAGCATTTTTCAGGATTCTCCACACACCATTCTCATAAACCGGGCCATATATCCTCCTTACTATTTTTCTTTCAAACACTTTCAGGGCTTTGTTATCTTCCTGGAGAATTGTCCACGTTTCACTACCATAGGTGACAATTGGCCTTATTAGCGTGTTGTAGATTTTCATTTTTGTGTTCCTAGTAAGGAGTTTTGACTTAAGCAGATTTCTATTTGCAAAATAAGCACGATTGCCCAGCATTAACCTGCGTTTTATTTCATTTGATATTCTGTTACTGCTATTGATCTCAGTTCCCAGGTACGTGAAGCTCGTCACCTTTTCAAACATGCTTTCTCCTATTTTTACTGCTCCTTGTCCTCTCAATCCTCTGGTGCTCATTTCTAGATACTTGGTTTTTCCCTCATTTATTTCCAAACCGACTGTCTTTGCTTCCTCCTTGATCTTCAAAAAGATCTCTTTCAGTGACCGCATGCTTCTTGCAATTATGACAACATCATCGGCGTATGCCATAACTTGGGTCATTCTATTCATAATGTTGCCCTTTCTGTCAATACTTTCCATTGCCTTCTGAAGCACAATATTGAAAAGCAAAGCCGACAGCACATCACCCTGTCTCACTCCATCACAGACCGTGAACTCTCTACTTACTCTGCCTTCAGTTAGAACCATGCCTTTTGTTTCAATCATTGTTAGTTTCACTAAATTGATCAATTTTTTTGGGAAACCAAACCTGTCTAATGCTGCAAGCACTTCCACTCTCTTCACTCTGTCAAATGCCTGTTTAAAATCTATGAAAAGCATGTGCAAGTTTATGTTGTGCTCATAAAACCTCTCCATGATTTGTCTAATGGTGAAGATCTGGTCTGTAGTGCCCCTGCCATGTCGAAATCCACACTGATACTCATCTATTATGTCTTCTCCAAGCTTGCTCAATTTCACTGTCAGAATGCGGGAAAATATTTTATAAGCTATGTCCAGCAAAGTGATCCCCCGATAATTATTACACAGCAATTTATCTCCTTTTTTATATATTGGACAAACTAAGCCCTTTTTCCACTCCCTTGGCATCTTTTCTGTCCTCCACACCAGTGCAATTATTCTGTGTAGGCACTTTACCAATGCTTCCCCTCCATATTTCCACATTTTAGCAGTAATATTATCCTCTCCTGCTGCCTTCCCATTTTTCAGTTTACTCACAGCCTCTTTTACTTCCTCAAGACTTGGCTCTATTACTTCCAGATCAGCAGTATGGCAATTTGGCACCCATTCTTCAACTTTTTTTGAGTCTTCTATACTTGGGCATATATTTTCGAAGTACTCAGCCCATCTCTCCATTATTCGTTCTTCCTCTATTATCACCCTCCCATTCTTATCCTTGCATGCCCCCACTTTTGATTAAAACCCTAAACTCGCAATTTTTTGTGCTTTGTAGAACTTTCTTGTTTCATTCAATGTGTTAAGTTCTTCCAAATGTTTCAGCTTGCGTTTTATGTGTTCTCGCTTTGCCTTTCTTAATATTTTATTAGCGATTTTTCTTTTCTCTTTGTATTTTTCCACATTTTGTCACGTTTCCCTCTGAATCATTGCAAGTCTAGCATCATTCTTCCTTTGCACCGCTTCTCTACACGATTTATCATACCATTCAATACTTCTTCCACTTCTTTTCTCACCTACCGACTCCTGTGCTGCATGTATTATTGCTTGCCTTGTACCATTCCATAGTTTATCAATATCACTCTCATCACCACCTTCACCTTCCAGTTCATTCATAGCCTTATTGAGTTCTCTATTCATGATATTTTGGAAGATTTGCATAGTTTCTGTATTTGCTAATTTCTCTAGGTCCCATTTGCGCCTACTTTTCTTAGATCCTCTTTCTGCCATTGATAGCCTCTGCAATATTGTTGCTTTCACCATAAAATGATCTGAGTCACAATTTGGACCTCTTGCTGCTCTTACGTCTTCTATAGAACTTGCATGACGTTTTGTGACCAGTATATGATCTATTTGGTTCACTATATTTGTTCCTGGCATTTTCCACGTTCCAAGGTGTATCTTCTTATGTTCAAATTGTGTGCTGGCAATAACAAGATCCTGCTCCTCTGCCAATTCAGCAAGCATCCTCCCATTCTCATTGCTTTCCTCATGTAAGGTATTTTTTCCTGCCACTCTTGCTAAGAAGACCTCCTTCCCTATTTTTGCATTAAAGTCGCCTAGCATTACTACCATGTCATGCTTTGGGATCTTGCTGCAAACATTTGTTAAGCAATCGTAGAATCTTCCTTTGTCTTCCTCTGATGCTTTCTCTGTTGGAGCATAGGCTGAAATCATTGTGGTGTTCCAGAATCGACCTTTCATCCTTATTCTGCACACTCTATCCGATATGGGTTCAAAACCTAGCAAGCTTCCTCTTACCTTAGCAGTTACCATGAATGCTGTTCCATACATACCAGACTTTTCTGTATCTCCACTATAGTACAGGCTGAAATCTTTTTTGTCTATCTTTCCTGATCCTTTCCATCTAACTTCTTGCAGGGCCAGTATATCCACATTGAATTTTTTCATCTCATTAAATACTTCCATCATCCTTCCTGCCTTCATCAAAGTCTGCACATTCCAGGATGCTACCTTTACCAAAAATTTCCGTTTCCATTTTCTCTTATTTGATTCAATGCCATTTTGATTATCCGTAATTCCTGTCCCTATCCGAGGCTCATTGCTTGTTTTTAAAGCGTGAAACGATTTTTACAATGTGAGGCTGCTGACCTCACGCCCAACCCCCAACTTGGAGGACCAGGTGATTTGTTCAGGTTTTCTTCCCTAGCCTTTGATAACCCAATACCCAACTGCAAGGCAGCAGTCAATTTTCTGTTAGGGTTTTCTTCCCTTAGCCTTTGAATTCCACTACATTCCATCTACAAGGCAGTAGCTTTGCTGGTTTTTGTCCACCCTGAGTATTTTATTTCCTCAGTACCCTCCAACCTTGGTTGGCGAGCATCCCCATCGCCAGGGGCGGCCCCCGATAGCAGATCCAGCAACAGCCACAAAAACAGATGTTTTGTAAAAGATATAAAAGTTTTCTTCTGAAGAAAATGAGAATTTGTAATTAACAAATCTGAATACTAATTATATCTTGATATGTTAATTTGGAGACATAACAGTTATGTCTTCAATACTAATAATAATATGAATTATTAGTATTTAAATTATGCCTGTTTTTAAGGTTACTTAAAATTTAAGCTTTCTTTTTATTTTTATTTACCCAGCGAATGTTGCTGTTTCATACTTAAGACCTTTATACTTATTTTGTGACGAATACAGGTTTCAACAAAAGTGAATGAACACTGTTTCAAAATAGATGCGTAGAAAATCTGTCTCAATATGCGATTTTCTCTTCTTATTCTTAAGTTACCGTTAATCGACTCAAGTTATTTTTGGTTTTACTGGTGTCAACCAGGTGACTAACGGCCAAAGGAAATATAATTATTATCACCGCCTGAGCTGAGACTGTAAATGTGTATAATTGGAATAATAGATGTCTTGAATAATGGAACTTTATATAGACTATCAGAATAATATATGTATTGAAGTAAACTTTCTGGTCATCAGGTATGAGTTATCTTTTTCAAACATTTTTTTATCGTAACTAATCTTCAATAATAATTAAGGAATGTTTCCAGAGATGTTATGAAATCCGCTTCCTTCCAACTACAAGTCCAATATTGTTGAGTGCACTTTAAGATGGTGTAAAATATTTTTAAAAATTTAAGCCATTTACATCGTAAAGAGGCTACAACATTAATAGTATAGCCATAAAACAATAATTAAAGAATAATTTTAATTAAAAAGGAAATAAAATATAACAGAACTAAATTCTTTAAATTTAGAAGTGAAGATTATACCCGGAAATTCTTGCAGACTTTCTTTTAGTATAGTACAGTAGAACAGCTAATAAATGATAATTAAAGGACTTATTTATTATTAAGCAGAACCTAATGACAACAATATAACTTTAAAATTGAACGGAAGGACAGACAGAAACAAATACATTAACCTTTATAAAAAAACTCTTCGAGTATTTACCCAGGCGGATCAGTCGGTTAAGTAGGAACTAAATAAAACAACCTAACAGGTTCAATTCCCGACTAAGAGTCTAAGAGTAACTAAACTTTGGCATGAATTTAAAGCGATCTAAATTCAAGTAGTCTTAAATGACCTTTAAAGTTTTATGTTCAAAAACATTCTTTTATCAATTATTGTACGTAAATTATTACTGAATAATATTTTGTTAAAACTTGTTCACAAAATATGATCAATTAAGATAATGAGGTTTATTTCAGCGTACCCTGCGTTTATACGTTGGTCTCTGTCATTATTCTAATTAAGATAATGTTAGAATGAAACGTGATTTATTTTCTAAAAGTAAACAGAAGTTTTTAAACAAAAACATAAATTTTTCCGGCACGCCGAGAGTTTCACTTTCTTAACGTTATTAATTGAATACAGTAAAAATACAATTCATTTATTTTTAGTATCCAAATTCTTTATTATCAAATATACGTTACCATCTGTACCAAAAATATGAAATTTAATGTAAATCTCCAGACGACTGGAACGAAGGTGGAATAGGGATCTTCTCCGACCACCATAAACACATTTTAAATTAACTTGTCATGCCTGTTTAAAATCATTCATTTCATATAACAACATCCATCATCATAGTTCATGAACCATTATTATTATTATTATATATTGGCTTAATGGTTTTTGTATAATTTCACGCCGAAATCGATTCCTGGATATATTCAAATTCATGTCACATTCACGCCATTCCCAAACATTTATCATCTCATTTACTAGTTGTACATTAACATAAAAACTGTGCTGTTGTAAATAAAAATAAAATTGAAGTCAAAAAAAAAATGAAAATCTCTTACATTAGATGACATAAACGCAACTTTTAATGTTAGCTAATCGGATATTTATCATTCTGGGATAGAATTTCTAAATTATCATTAAGTAATTTCAGTTTTATCATATTCTTACTGTTAACTTTCTAAACTCCAATTTTAATAATCAAATAAGACGATAAAATAGGCCAGCCCGTGGTGTGGTTGTCAGCACAACTGGCTTCTACGCCAGAGGTCCCGAATTCGATTCGCTGTCAGGTCTGTTCATTGTTATCACTCATTTTCATCTATCACCCTTAGTCGTCTAAGTTAGCATTAGTGTATAAAACGGTTGGACGTAAAACCCTTAAAAAATACGAGAATAAATCACTTCATGATTTTCTTTTACAGTGTAACAAGGTTAACACGAAAACGCCTAACACGAAATATTTATTAATACGAAACACGTACTACTGTTATTACAGTTTATATAGTTAACGCGAAAGCTTTGTCAGACAAATATCGGTTAGTACGAAAAAATAAGGTCTATACATAAACAACACGATCCGAAGTAATAAATACTGAAGTACGATATGAGTGCTTTGTACTCCGTTCAGCTTAACAATGCCTGCGATAATGGTAGTGCAGACGAACCTAATGCCGAAGAGAATAATTTACCGGTACCTACTTCTGCCGACATGCTTTCATTGCTACATCGTATGCGACACTATTTAGAAGCGAACTCAAATACCGAAATGTCTGAATACGTCGATAAATTAGAACACTGTAAAAAATAAAATAGTGCAAAACTCCATTCAAAACAAAATAACCGATTTTTTTAAATTAGATGGAATATTAGACAAACAATAATCATTAGTTCTAAGTGTCTTACTTGAGATTAGTATTATATTATAGTGTTAAATTTTTAAAATACTTAGTTTAAATTTTTTTACTTAAAATAGATTAAAGCTAGTCTAAAAGAAACAATAATCATTAGTTCTATGTGTCTTACTTGAGATTAGTATTGTATTATAGTGTTAAATTTTTAAAATACTTAGTTTAAATTTTTTTTACTTAAAATAGATTAAAGCTGCTCTAAAAGACCAACCATTAATTTTTCGTTCATATTATCTTAACAAAGTAAATACTTAAATTATATAATCCGTTCAACAATGTTTTATATCTTAACACTAAAATATACACAAAACTATTCACTACTTTTGGACTTCACACTGGTCTGCTTAATACATTACACTGCACTGTTACGCTATTTCGAAGGGCTTCTTCCTACTGAGCCTTCTAGGAACATTTTCATTATCAAGAAATTGAATTGCTTCAGGAATGATGTGGCCATGTAGGCGAGCTTCATGTTTGGCAGCAAATCTTCTTATCTCACGGGACACAAAAGGGATGTCAAGATCTTTATGCAAATCACTATTCCTAATGTACCAAGGGGCATTAACCATAGCTCTCAGTACTTTGTTCTGAAACGTCTGTATAATCCTTATCTGACTTTCTCTGGCGCAACCCCAAAGTTGTATACCATAAATCCAGATGGGTTTTAAATTTGTTTATAGATTGTTACTTTATTATGAAGAGGCAGCTGCGATTGACGTCCCAGTAACCAATATAGTTTCCTATAGCTGAGGCCCAGCTCAGTTCATTTTATCTTAGTGTGCTCCTTCCATTTCAGTTTCGTATCTAAAGTCATTCCTAAATACTTTGGAGTGTTTGCATATGGTACAATGTTTCCATTTATGGTGACTAAAAAGGATCTGCAATATTTTTATTGGTGAAATTTATATGTACAGATTTTTGCACGTTCAGTTTTATTCTCCATTTTTTGGTTTAGTCAAATATTTGATCGCAGGCACGCTGAAGCCTGGTTGCTGATTCGACTTGATTTGCATCCACTGTCAACAGAGCCGTGTCGTCCGCAAATGTTGCACCTGTGACTCCATCTACTTGTGGGATGTCACTTGTGTATATAAGGTACAATATTTGTCCTAAGACACTTCCTTAAAGATCCCCGGCTCGAATTTCTTTCAACTCCGAATATTCATCTTCTTGTTTTATTCAGAACAATCTATCCGCTAAGTAGGAAGACAGTAGCTCCACGTACTGCTTTGGTAGGAGTCAGTACAACTTATATAATAAACCCTCATGCCAGACTTTGTCGAATGCCTGTGCTACATCCAAAAAAATGGCAGAACAAATTATTCTCTTTCCTAGGGATTTTTCAATAATATATCTGTTATTCGATGAACCTGGTCTATCGTTGAATATTTTCTTCTGAAACCAAATTGATGGTTATGAATTAGATTGTATTGTTCTATTATGGGCATTAATCTTTTCAGGAAAATTTTCTCAAAAAGCTTAGAAATTATTTGGCAACAAATAAATCGGCCTGTAAGATTTGGTATCATTTGGTGGTTTACCCGGTTTCAGCAGCATTGTTACCTCTGCCACTTTCCATACAGAAGGAACATGTCTTAGTCTAAATGTTGCATTAAATAGATATGTTAGTATAACTGTTACGTCCCAGGTTCGTGAAATAAAATTCAAAAGCTTTTATCGAAAATCTAACTAGTGTTTTGTTTTATTCAAGAAAAAAAATCTTATCAGATCCAATGTTGAAATATTTAAAACAATTTAAAATTCTTAAAACAATTAAAATTCTTAAAACAATTAAAACTCTTTAATTTCAGTTGGATTAATTATTAAATCTTCTAAAATACTTTCATCAAAATAAAGTTGAAAAATTAATAAATTATTAATATTTTGTTTCTGTTTTTTATAAAAATTGTATATCACCTATCCCTTTAAAAGTTTTAAAAGAGAGTGAGGACAACAATCCAATTCATTTAAATTAAGAAAATTGTCTTTTTCTTTTTTTTTTTTGTACTCACATCTGACGTTGTGTAAATAAGATCATCTGGTGGTACATTGATGTTGATGCTGTAAGAGTGTTTATGTTTACGTTGGAATGTCTTTACGTGCGTACTGTTCGTTATGTTTTGTTTTGTTTTGTGCGTACTGTTCGTTATGTTTTGTTTCCACTGTCCGTTATGCGTTAGGTGTTCGTATGTGTATCTCCAATTACAATCCTATTACAATCTTCCCCTCCCCCCGGAGAGTAAAGAGAAGCACACAGTACGTGTAAGCAAAATAAAGGGGGTGAGTGTTAAAATGAAAAAGAGAAGATGAGTATGTAGCAGTTGTCGGCTTGAGATGGTAATATACATTCATTTGGGGCCCCATTCAATAAAACATTCAAACAACATGCAAACAGCATTTTTTTTTTTTTTATTACAATCATCCCAAACTCGAGGATCGCTACAGACAGCACCTAAAAATAAATTATGTAATTTATGAGTATACTATTTAACTTTTTTAATGTTAGAAATATGTTCTTTAGTGATATCTCCTCCTACAGTCTTACGAAGTAATGCTGTAACTGGAGTAGAGAAGCCGATGATATAAAAAGGTTCAGACCATCGATACGCCATTTTGGCACAAATATTTTTTTGTTTTGAACTAACGGGGTGAGTTTTTAGCAGAACTTTATCTCCCACTGAAAATGGATTGGGATGGCGTGTAGCATTATATCGACGTGCCATATCATTATGTGATTTAACTAGTTTTCTTCTAATATCACACATCATATTACTAGAACGTATAGGATTTCTATGGAGGATATCTTGGATATTCCATGCTCTATCTAATGGAGTGTGAGCTGGAAAAGTATGCAATATGTCAAATGGGCATTTCCCATGAGCATTATGTTGAGCCATATTGAAAGCTAATTGAAACCAAAATAAAGATTTGTCCCAAGTTGCTTGAGTCTTTGCATGATACGCAATAAGGATAGACCTAAGATTTCGGTTTAAACGTTCTGCATGCGATGGTTGAGGGTGATAGGGTGAGAGGGTAGTTCGTTTTATGCCTAAATTGAAACAAAAGTTTTTAAACATTATGGAATTAAAATTTTTAGCATTATCTGTGACAATCAATCTTGGAATAGAATAACTTTGGAAAATACGTTTTAATTCATGTATAATAGAGGATGTATTAGTGTTTTTTAACGGGGCTAACCATGTGAATTTTGAGAAACTATCGACTACCACTAGAATATATTTATATCCTTGATTGGTTTTTGCTAGGCTACCGACGGTATCAATAAACAGTGTGTCAAATGGCGCTGTCGGAACTCTTGAACTGAGATTTCCCCATTTATAATTTATCCCAGGTTTGCTTCGTTGGCAGGTCGTACAAGCCTTGACTTTCAGAGGAATTTCTCGATATATATCTGGCCAATAAAAATATCGTGTGATTTTGTGTATAGTTTTCTCAACACCTAAGTGTCCACCAATCTCCGAATCATGAAAATATTTAAATACTAAATCTTTTAAAGAGTCGGGAAGTACGATTTTGGTTGGATTATTATGTTTATCTTTTGAACATAGGACTCCTTTGGATAAACAAAATTTACTATTCCTTTGTTGTTTTTGTTGTAGGATAAAGGTATCCTGTTCCTGATGTAGTTTGACGTCTGTAAAAGATAGGGGGAATTGTGACAATAAACTATTAATATAAGTTATATCCTGCGGAATATCTTCATTATTTAGATCATACATCCTCGATAATGCATCGGCAACATTATTATCTGAACCACGGATGTGATTAATTTTAAATTTAAAGACAGATATTCGGAGTAACCATCTAGCTAATCTACCTAACTGTTTTGGTTTGGAAAGAAGCCAGGCTAAGGCTTGATTATCAGTTTCTAAAAGAAATTCGCGATGTGTTAAATAGGTCCTGAAATGATCCGTTGCGAAAACAACTGCAAGACACTCTCTTTCATATGTTGAAAACTTTCGTTCTGCTTCTGTTAGTGTTTTAGAAGCATACGCTATAGGTTTCCTAGATCCTTCTTGTTCCTGAAGTAGGACAGCTCCTAGACCTGTATCAGACGCATCCGTCTGCAAAATGAAAGTTTTGGAAAAGTCTGGAATTGCTAATACTGGTGGATTAGCGATTGCCTGTTTGAGATCTTCAAACGCAAGTTTTTGAGCGTCGTGCCAGATAAACGGAGTGTTTTTGCGACGTAATTTATTTAGTGGTTCAATTCTATCAGCATAATTTTTGATAAATTTGGAAAAATAATTAACCATACCACAAAATCGATGTACTTGTTTTACTGTCATAGGCTGTGGGTACTGTAATATTTTTTGTGTCCTATTTGAGTCTATAGAGACTCCTTTGTACGACAATACATGTCCGAGAAACGGTATTTCATTTACAGCAAATGTCACTTTATCAGGATTAACTGTAATGCCAGCTTTCCGTAAAATTGACAATACTATTTTGATATGTTTAACATGCTCTGTAAAACTTTTTGAATATATTAATATATCATCCATATAATTAAATACAAATTTATATTTAATATTTTTGAATAATGTATTCATAAGGCGAGTTAAAACTTGCGCACCAGTCGACAAACCAAAAGGTAACCTTTCATATTCGTACAAACCATCTGGTGTACAAAATGCAGTAATTTGACGAGATTTTTCTGTCAATGGGATCTGATGGTACGCTTGTGCTAAATCTAACGTACTAAACCATCTTGCATTGGAAAACCATTGGAACGCATGATTTATATTCGGCAAAGGTTGTGCCTCTGAATCAATTATTAGGTTAACTTGACGATAATCTACAACTAGACGACTAGTTCCGTTTGGTTTCGGAATTAAAAATGCTGGGGAAGAATAGGGGGAAATACTTTCTCGAATTACCTTATCTTTTAATAATTTGTCAATTTGTTGTTTCATTTGAAACGTTTTTATCGGATTTAAAGGATAGGGTCTAGATTTAATAATTTCATTATTTTTAAGTACAATATCGTATTTCAATACATGAGTACAACCTAATTTAGTTGTAAGAACATCAGGAAATTCTTTACATAAATCATTAATTGTATTTTTAATATACTCACTTTGTTCCACGTTGTTAATTTGTTCTGGAGATAGGTCGGTTAAGTGAAATTGTTTACCTCTTGCCCAATCAAAAGTTATGAAAGATTTTGTTGGGTTAACTATTGCGCGGGTTGTTTGTAAAAAATTCATCCCGAGTATTATTCGGTGTTGTAATTTGGATAATATTTTAAAATTCACTTTCCATGATAATTTTTGAAGATTAACCTTAATCCAAATTTGTTTATTTATTTTTAAAGGAAATCGATCAGCTGTGAGACAAATTGTATTAATGTTTTCTTCCTCTATAATTGCCTTTTTATTTTTTAAAAATGTATACAGTTGTTGATTTATAATATTATGGGTGGAACCTGAATCGATAAGGGCATTAAATATGTTATTTTTAATTTTTATTGGTAATGTTTTTAAAGAATAATTACAATTTAACTTATTTTCTTTCAACCTTAAATATTTACTTGAATTATTTTTACAAATGCACATCATATGTTTATGGTCAGTACATTTGTAAACATTTAGTTTTTTGAAACATTATTATTTCCTTTTTGTTGTAAAAGTTTACAATTTCGTTTGATATGACCTAATTTATGGCAATAGAAACATTTTAAAGTGGTTGCAGGCATTTGTGATCTAACGGTGTTGTAAGTTGTATCTTTTAATATATTTTGTTTACCTCGTGAAGGTACCATGCTATTTATATCTTGTATTACGCTCGTATCACTTATGTTAGATACGCCGATGTCATTCAGAGTCCTAGCATAAACTCTCTCATAGACATAGGTATCTAGTTTATTGAAATCTTGTAAGTTACGAGGTTGGCCAATTATACCTATATGTGCGGCGTATACTTCATTTAAACCGGTTAAAATTATATTAATTAACTCACCTTCTGTTAGATCTAATCTTAATACCTCATGGTGTTCTAAAATTTCTTTTATGTATTCATTAAGTGTCTCTGTTTGCGACTGATTTCGGTACAACAATTTGAGTTTTAATATTTCTTTCATTTTTGGCGTTATTAATTTGTTGACTAAATCTCTATGAAATTGATCGAAATTATGATTATTTTTAATTGAATTCTCAAAGATTTGTTCCGTAAAGCCTGTCATAAATTGAGTTAACAATACTAAAGGTAAATCTACTGCATAGCGTTTCTGAATTTGTTTAATTATTTTGATATTTCGTACTAGTATATCAATATCGCGTCCATCAGTTATAGTTAATCGCTTTAATTCATTTTCAATTGGATTTGCAATTTTCGTCCAATTGAAGTTTAACTCACGATTAAAATAGGCTGGATTATGATTACCTACTGCATTCGGTATTAATATATCAGGAGTTTCGTTTCTAAGAACAGGATTTTGCATTACTGGGGAATGTAAAATATTAATATGGTTAACACCAAAATTTTCTTGTTGATCAAGTAAGAAATCATTTCCTAAATGTGCGTTTTCAATATTTATGTTGTTTTGTTCTAAATTAGGCTCAATTTCGAAATTTTGTAACCTATTAAGTTTCCAAATATCAAATTCTCCCTTTAAATTTTGAAATCCTACGAGTTTATCTGGTTTATTAGTTAATATGAATGTTAATAATTTATTAAGCCTATCATCAAATGTTTCGGCATTATACTTTTCTACTTCAGTTAAATTTTCTAGGTTTCGTAACTTTACCAAATAGTTTTGACACTCCGTCAGTTGTTTGTCTATGTCAAACCTATGTAGCGTAGTTAAGTCAATTTGTCGTCCATTATTTAAGAGTTTTTGTAACCTTTGTCTTTTTTGTCTTACGTTTCCTGTTGTTGTACTTTTTCGTATTCGTAATTGGAAATTAACGTTTGTTTCGTCTAATTTAGTGGGGTCAAGAATTGGTGCTACTTGTCTATCCATGTTTCTACCTGTTTATTGTTTTCTGTAATGATGACTATTTAAATGTATATAAACAATACCTTACCAGATAATTTCAATACACTTGCCAGATGTGAGATTGTTACGTTTTTTTGAAATTGTTATTGATAATTGATTTTTATGAATTTTAGAAGATTTATTGATGTTATTTATTGAATTTTTGTTTTAGTTTTTATGATATTCTGATTTATATCCTGGTTTATCCTTGTCGTATCTTGGTTTATCCTTGTTTTGTCCTGGTTTATCCTTGTTTAATTTCCCGGTCGATGCACCATTTTTGTTACGTCCCAGGTTCGTGAAATAAAATTCAAAAGCTTTTATCGAAAATCTAACTAGTGTTTTGTTTTATTCAAGAAAAAAAATCTTATCAGATCCAATGTTGAAATATTTAAAACAATTTAAAATTCTTAAAACAATTAAAATTCTTAAAACAATTAAAACTCTTTAATTTCAGTTGGATTAATTATTAAATCTTCTAAAATACTTTCATCAAAATAAAGTTGAAAAATTAATAAATTATTAATATTTTGTTTCTGTTTTTTATAAAAATTGTATATCACCTATCCCTTTAAAAGTTTTAAAAGAGAGTGAGGACAACAATCCAATTCATTTAAATTAAGAAAATTGTCTTTTTCTTTTTTTTTTTTGTACTCACATCTGACGTTGTGTAAATAAGATCATCTGGTGGTACATTGATGTTGATGCTGTAAGAGTGTTTATGTTTACGTTGGAATGTCTTTACGTGCGTACTGTTCGTTATGTTTTGTTTCCACTGTCCGTTATGCGTTAGGTGTTCGTATGTGTATCTCCAATTACAATCCTATTACATAACTATTCCCTTTCGTGGAAGCTGTTTTAATACTTCACCCGTTATGAGATCAAAACCTGAAGTCTTCTTGATACTTAGATTAGTCTTTATATCTCCCTAGCCACTTCATTTGGTGTAACTGGATCGATTTCTTTATTTTCATGGTACAGAGCTGGCAGCAAATCTACGGCAAATTGAGTCTCATTTGGCTGAAAATTATCATATAGGTAATCAGCGAAAATTTTTGCTTTTTGTCTATTGTCCCTAGCCCATGTTCCATCTTCCTTTTTTATTGGAGGAATCTGGGTAATTGGCCTTTTTAATCTTTTTGTTGCTTTCCATAATGAAAAATCTGTATCTTCAGTGGCTGTCAAATTTTGGAGATAGTTGCTACACGTTTCGTTTTTCCAGTTTTGAATTTCCCTTTTTAACCGTTGAGTTTTATTGTTAAGAATATTTTTGTTTGTCGGATTCCGTGTTTGTTGCCATCTTCTCCTACCCTTTCTTTTTTCAATGACAAGTTCTTTTATTTCTTTTGGGTGATTGTAGCCCCAAGCTACTTCCTGTATTACCTTGTTTAGCTTATCAGCTTCTTCTTTTAACTGCAGTGTAGTTCTTAATGGCATATTTAAATTTATTTTATTTTCGAAATCAACTTTAAATCGTTCCCAGTCTGTTGTTTTATTTACTAATGTCGGTCTATTTTGTTTTCTAATCACACAAGGTCAAAATTACTGCAGAATGATCCAAGCTCAAATCGTAATTTACCTCGATATTAATGATATTTGATGATATTTTCTTTAATATGAAAAAAATCCAAGAGATCGGGTATTTTATTTGGATCTGTTGGCTAATAAGTCAGTTTTGCTGTTGAACGGTATGTGCAGCCAAGCTCTCGGATAGCTTCTCTTTACTCTTTTCCTCTTGTCGTTGTTAATCGTGCTTCCCAGTCTACATGCTTTGCATTATATTCTCCACCTAAAATATGCTTATCACCAAGATGTTCTAGTACATTTTATATTGATTTTTTTTAAGTTATGTCTTGGCGGACAATACAAGGCTGCAACATTGAATTTTTGATTAGTTGCATGAATTCTAATCACTGTAAGCTGAGCTTCGTCAGACTGAATGTGGCTTCCTTCGTAATGATTGATATTTTTCTTTTGTGATAATTCTTTTATTATAATCGCTTCCCCTCTGGCATGATTATCTGGATGGATTACTTGGTAGACCTTGTAACCTTTTATACTTAAATATGAATGTTTAGTCAGATGTGTCGCAGAGGCAAGACATACATCGATTTTTTTGAGTTTTTAAAAATATTTCCAATTTTTACTTTTTATTTTGAATGCCATTTGCTTTCCAAGTAGCTATTCTAACCTCCCTCTGATTCATTTCTATATATTATGTCTAGCGTATAGATGTTTTTGACTAGCACCTGTTGTATTCCTGGCTTCTAATCTATCAAGCCTACCAGAGAACTCATTAATTTTATTTAATATATCTTGCAACAAATCCATCATATTTGATTGCGATGTGGATTGTGGTTGTTTTTTTTGGTTTTACAGTTACAAATTTAGATTTTTTGCTTTAGTCATTTCAGCAAACAAAACAGTACTTTGTATTGGCTTTGATACAAACGTTTTCTGTTGAGGATTCTGTGATTGCTTGGTTTTTTATGTTATCTCTTCGTTTTTGTTGCTCCTTTCCCACGACGCATTTTCGATAGTTTGCAGAATGAGCCTCGGCACAGTTGAAGCACTTCGGTGGATCACTTTTTTATTTTGTGCATTCCGTAGTTTGATGCTTGCCGGCACATTTGACACATATCGGTTCGTGTTGACAAAACTTTTGGGTATGGCCATAACCCTAACACCTTTTGCACTGTGCAATAAACCTGTTGCTTCTGAGAGCCTCAATTTTTACTTTCATGTGACATATGCATTGTAACTTATGAGTTACAGAAGATATGAAGAAAATAAGTTCTTCATATCTTCTGTGTTTTCGAAGGTAAGCATAAACAGAGTAAGTCGAGTAGTATGCTCCCTGTCATTTGATTTATATTTTTGATTTTGTTAACTACACTAAAAATGCAAAACCCTTTATTCAATAAATCATTCCGAATATCCTCAGGATCACACGGAGGGTGAAGATCCCTTGCCATAACTCTTATTGGTCGTGTTTGCTTATTTTCATGTGTATGGCAATCCAGTTTACTGGTGGTCATAAGACTGGTCAAATTTCTATATTCTTCTTCAGTATCAACATTAATTTGTAATTGATTATTATTCATTAAACTTGATTTAAAGCTTATAATATTTTCTCGTAGGATTTAGTTTACTTGGTTATAGTCTACAACACTCCTTAAAATTACTGGTGGAGGCTTAATTTTGGCTTTTGTCTCCTTCGTTGAGATGAGTTTAGAATTGGAGCTGTTCACCTTCTTCTCTGATGTTTTTTCAGTCCTCTCTCCTGATTTACTTAGTGGCGATACTGCGGGTGAAAGAATAGCGTTCCTTTTTTTTGTTTGGCGATTTTTTTTAATGATCCGTTCTGTTTCTTATCTTAACTCCTCTTCGTCTGTAGAATACTCCTGACCTCGCTTAGGCTTAGCACTGCCGGAACCAGAACTGTACTCTGTAACTAGATTGCTGGTTGTTTGCTGGGCGGACAACTGTTCCAGAACTTCTAATCTTTTCTAAAGTAGATCGACAATATTCTGCAGACGGGAATTATTTTTTTCTGTTTCATTTAATTTTGCTTCTGACTCCTTCCAGGCATTAAACAGAACTTGTTCGGTGGTGGTCTTTAGTTGACTAGGTTCAATTTTTGACGGACTGTATTGAACAGCCATTTCTGAATCGGAATAAGAACTTTCTTCAAATTCCGGTAAAAGAAAACTCGACGGCCTTACCAAGGACATTTAAAGGCCTTAGGAGGCTAATGTGTTTTTATAATTATTTATTTAATTTTTAACTATTGGTATAATTTAAAATTAAATACCTGGATTAGTTTTATGTTAAATCACTTAACAACAGTACGCTGACAGTTCACATTCCGCTGACTTGTATAATGCAAAGCACAGCAAAACCTAATTCGGCGCCTATTATTATTACATAAAACTACACACTAAGCTATTCTAACGCACTAACACTACTCTACGATGTTTACTCCACTGCTGCTAAACACTGAATGTGTAAAAAAAATAAAAAAATAAACCAGAAAAATACGCTGATAGGAAAAATATTTTCATGTAATTACCGACTAATTAATGTTTTAAATAAATACGAACTACATTGTGTGGAGTAAATTTTAAATAAAATTAAATTAAATTCCGGGGGTTTAAATAGCTCCTCACTCGGATCTCCGGGAGGAGCAGTTACAAGTTTGACAGAAAGATTAGAGTGTCAAGAAGAGATCAGAATTGGCACGTGGAACGTGAAAACGATGAGTCAGGGTGGTAAGGTCCACAATGCAATACAGGAGATGACACGGATGAAATTGAGTATCATGGGAGTATGTGAAATGCGATGGCCAGGCTCAGGTTCCCTCAACATACAAGACGACCAAGTTTACTACTCTGGAACAGATAATGGCAGGCATGAACTTGGAGTGGGGTTTATAATGACAAAGGGAGTAGCAAAATGTGTCGACAATGTCATCCCGGTTTCATCAAGAGTGATGCTGGTGCAACTCAAGGCAAGACCTGTGAACATAAATATCATTCAAGTGTATGCACCAACAACTGATGGAACAGATGAAGAGGTTGAAGAGTTCTACAATGGTATCAACCAAATAATGAGAAAACTCAAGAAACAGGATTTGACAATTATCATGGGAGATTTCAATGCGAAACTTGGAGCAGGCAGAACGTCAAGTTCTGTGAGGCCTTTTGGACTGGGAAATCGAAATGCTCGTGGAGATAGTTTGGAGACTTTTGCTGAATCACATGAGTTAGTGGTGATGAACACTTGGTTTAAGCTTCACCCAAGAAAGTTGTACACATGGAAATCTCCAATGGATAGACCAGGGAGGATTGTAAGAAACCAGATAGATCTTTTACTGGTTAATAGAAGATTTCGGAACAGTTGTATAACTTATCTGTTAAAACATATCCAGGTGCAGATATACAATCTGACCACACCCCTTTGGTTGGGAAGTTTAGATTGAAACGAGTTACATCCCGGAAAGTGAAAAGCTACGATCTTAGAAAACTAAAAGATCCTGTCATGCAGCAGATGGTGAAGAATGCCTTGAATGAAGGTTTGAAGGAGGGAACAAATGTGGGAAGTGCAGGGGGAGGACTTGCTGCAATACAAGAAGTAGTGAGAGGTATAAAGGATCAATATCTGAGGAACGACTCAAGGAAACTGAAATCATGGATGACTAATGAAATACTGGAACTCATGGAACAGAGGAAGTGTCACAAGGGCAATCTCACTGAATACAGGAAAATACAGATTATCATTAGAAATAAGATAAGAGAGGCCAAGGAGAGGGAAAAAGTTGAGCAGTGTCAGGAGATAGAGTTCCATCAAAGACGATATGATAGTTTCAATGTCCATCGTAAGGTGAGGGAAGTGGCAGGGAGGTTTCGGAAGGGTAATATCGGTCGAATATCTGATGGGGATGGTAATTTGGTCATTGACAGGGAGGAGAGGAAGACTGTTTGGGAACAATATTTGAAGGATTTATTCCATGACCTCAGAGCACAACAACCTGTCATGGAAGACAGCACTGGACCCAAAATTCTCTTGGAAGAGGTAACTGCAGCTGTCAAGCAGATGAAGGAAAAGCAACAGGCCCAGATGAAGTACCAACAGAATTATTGAAGTTGCTTGATGAGGAAAATATGAAGACAATAACAGAAATCTTCAACTTCATATACTCAACTGGGGAAATTCCAACACAATGGCTAAAATCAGAATTCATTGCGATTCCAAAAAAGGCAGGTGCAAAAGTCTGTGAGGATTCCCGAACTATCGGTTTAATGAGCCACATGTTGAAATTGTTTTTAAAAATCATCCACAAAAGAATCTATCACACATGTGAGGAGCAGATCGCACCAAATCAATTTGGTTTTGTGAAGGCTGTGGGCACAAGGGAGGCTTTGTTTGGTTTGCAGGTTTTGTTTCAGAGATGCAGAGATGTGGGTTGTAGTGTTTTCGCAAGTCTGATTGATTATAAAAAAGCATTTGACCGTGTTCGACATGAGAAAATGATGGATGTATTGAGGAGAACTGGAATTGATGGAAAAGACCTGCGAATAATAGCTAACTTGTACTGGAATCAGACTGCGGTCCTCAGAGTAGATGGAGATCATACAGATCAGGTGCAGATCCTGCGTGGAGTGAGACAGGGTTGCATTATATCTCCAATTATTTTCAATCTATACTCAGAACACATCTTTAGGGAGGCGCTTGGAGACATGGATGTTGGTATCTCAATCAATGGAGTCAAGCTCAACAATTTACGTTATGCCGATGATACCATAGTGTTTTCTGATTCAATAGAGGGCTTGCAGGGTTTGATGGATAGGATCACAGAAACAAGTAAAGTATATGGACTTGATATAAATATTAACAAAACAAAGCTTATGGTCATTAGCAAAGAAAACATTGGAGGGGCAGAACTGTACATCAATCAGACAAGAATTGAAAGAGTCCTACAATACACCTACTTGGGAACGGTGATCAATGAGTCATGGGACAATTCTCAGGAGATCCGATGCCGTATTGGAAAAGCCAAAAGTGCTTTCTTAACAATGGGTTCAGTGTTTAAGAGCCGTGACCTCACCCTACATACAAAGCTAAGACTCCTCAAATTTTATGTATATTCAGTGCTTCTTTATGGTGTAGAATCATGGACCCTAAAGAAGGACACAATATCGAGGCTCCATGCATTTGAGTTATGGCTGTACAGAAGAATCCTGAGGATACCATGGACCGATAGGGTTACCAACCAAGAGGTACTAAGGAGGATGAATACAGCCCCAGAACTGGTAAACCTCATCAAATGTCGAAAGCTGGAATATTTAGGTCACATAATGCGCAATCAAGGCAGGTATGAGCTATTGCAGAGCATATTATAGGGGAAAATAGAAGGCGGAGAGCCCCAGGACGAAGAAGAATTTCCTGGTTGGCTAACCTTAGAGCGTGGTTCGGAAAGACCTCCACTCAATTGTTCAGGAGCGCAACCAACAAAGTAATAATAGCCAGAATGATCGCCAACGTTCGGAACGGACAGGCACCCTAAGAAGAAGACATTGTGTGCATATTAGCGTCAAGTATATTCAAACTACCACCTACCTACTATTTTTGATTTCTCCATATCTCTCTTTCTCTCTCCTTTATACGTTGTTCGCTCCGTTAACACAAAAAAATATCTGCCTCCGGACGTTATGTGTTAACCGTGTTCCACTGTATTTGTATGCCTATAATAAACATTGATATTTCAGAATCATATCACCTGAAAATATCACAAGAAAGTTCAAAAGAGAGACAATGGTTCACTTCGAGACGCCCTTGATATTATATTCATATTCAATATACTTTTTTAACTGATATGTTATATTCATTTTCAGCAATGAGAGGAAAGTGTATGAATATACACACAATTCATTTATCTCTGTATTTTTGTAATGGATACTAGAAACTTCATGAATAAATTTTAGTATAGGCCAACCATTGAAAATGAATTAGTTATTGCGTTAGTTATTGGGTATAGAGATCAAGGTATACTTCAAGAAATAATTCCTACGATAAATTAATTTAAAAACCAGTCAATGAACCACTT
The DNA here is from genome assembly GCA_035578175.1 of Catonia carolina. Lineage (NCBI taxonomy): Eukaryota > Metazoa > Arthropoda > Insecta > Hemiptera > Achilidae > Catonia > Catonia carolina. The sequence continues at coordinate 110,240,120 of JAQMRL010000001.1, forward strand.
TAGAAAATTATTTCACCAACCACATTGTTATAAATGAGTTTGTGACCAATATTTGTTCCTTTGTGTATTTATTCGGGTAAAATGTGAATAATCAGATCACCATTCTTCCATCGTTTTACAAAATAACTTTAAATAAAAATACATTTAATTTTTCTTTTGATGGAAAAATATATAATTTTAGCAGTATTTGTCGCTACCTGGGCTTTAAAAATGAATCTGAAAAATTTCTTTAACTCGTTCGCGATTCTAGATGTTAAGTTATCAGCGTTTTAGCGTTCCATTATTTATTAGAATGATATTTTAAAATGTATTTTCAATGGTTCAAATGTAAGGGATGTATGGAATCGTTTTAAATATACAACGACTTGAGTCCCTCACACTTACGTTACTTAAAAAGAGATTTAAGGCAGGTACTCAAAGAAAAGTCATCGGTTACATTTTATCAAAAATAAATATTATAAATATTTTACATTTTATTTAAATATGGTTCAATCGATTCATTTAAAAATTAACGCGGAACAAAAATTATTGAAGAAACATTGAATAAATAGTAAAAATGACATGATATACATTAAATTAAAATTATAGTTCATTAGCACAGATTTATTATTCGCGAAAACGAGAGAGAAAATTCAATTGGTATTTAAAATACACACTTTCATGAGAAATTATATTTTTAGTAAAACATGATTGGAAGTAATCGTAATACATTGAACAAACGTAAGGGTACATACATTTTGCAGAATATTTTTTCTTGAGAGGTCTTTCTTTACGAGATCCTTCCTCCATCTTCTTTTAAATATTTGGTGAATGAGTCTTTTTCTATACCATATTTCATGATCTATCGGGTTTTGACGGTGATGTAATTTGTTATAGAATTTCTTGAATACGGTGAGCAGTTTCCTTGAATGAGTTGCTTAGTCATATGAGTAGTATAGAAAAGCCGATACTGGCGCAACCTTGACCTTTGACCCCAGGTCATGACCTTGACCTCGAACTTGACCCGACACGTGTCGGGTCAAGGTCGAGGTCAAAAATAAAAATAAAAAAAAAATAAAAAAATTGCCGCCAAAAAAAAATAAAAAAAAAATAAAAAAAAACCCGCCAAAAAAAAAAAAAAAAAAAAAAAAACGCGCACGCGCGCGCACACACGAAAAGTTTGGCAAAGTTCCAAACCCGATTTTCTCCGCAACCGCTGGGCCGATTTTGATGCGGACGGCACCCACGTGACCGGGAGATCGAGATCTACAAGATAAGCGTTAATCCGTAGCCGTATCCCCGATGGAACCTGAGATAGCTTGTAACACGTGACCCGAGGGTCGGATCAACGAGGTTCAGGTGCGCGCAGGATCCGGACGTTCCGTAGAACGCGTTACGTCCGGTTTCGACCGTTAGGTTCTTTCGGGACCCTAAATATATAGGAAATATGTTACCGCCAAAAAAAAAATAACGCGGGACGGGCCGCAAGACTCGTCGCACCACCCGCAGGACATACGTAGCACTACCCGACGAGGTGAAGACTAATGATTGGGGCGATGAAATCTGTTTATTTGCAACTCTATTTTTTAATTTTGACAATGACGCATGTTGTTGTTACGAGTCACGTGGTATGCGCGTGCCTTTCATTGACGTCATTCGTTTTTTATCTATGCACGCGCCAGACTATTGATCGGGATGATGCAACTTGTTATTGCAATTAAAGATGATGCAACGTGTTTACTTTGTTTATTTGCAGTGACGTCATCCGTTTTTTATCTGTGCACGCGCCAGACTATTGATCGGGATGATGCAACTTGTTTATTGCAATTAATTTTTCTAGATGATGCAACATATCATCCGTTAAAGTCACGAGCCGTCGACTCAGCGATAAGGTGTTTGTTTCAATCTTAAAAAACCGTTGTCGTCATACCGCTTGTTATTCTCAGAACCGCAGACTCAGCGTTTCCAATGCATTATGGGTATAATGTAATTATAGTAATTATGGGTATAAAAGCGCGACGATTTTCCCATCGAATCATAACTCTACTGCCAGTAGTATACCACTGACGTCACAGTTCTTCGTCTTCTGATTCTTCTTCTCTACATACCTACCGTTAATTGAAGGTGAGTTTTATTCTACTTTAAGCAATCAAATTGAACTTTAAATATTTTTAAATTTTAAAAGACTTTAGCACTTTTATGAAATATGCACTTTGAATCTTTTATAAAAATTAAAACCTAAAATTTGTTTATAAAATTATGACGTAGAACCTCGTACGAATTTAACGACGGGTAATAAGTTGCCGGTACAGCAGCAACACCAGTTTTAACCGTTGTTGGTACAGCAACAACAACAACCGTAACAACATCAGTTTCAGCGTTTGCTATTATAAATACGGAATAACAATTCCCATACCTAAATTAAATTGTTCCAACCGCATGTCGGTAGTTCAGTAACGCATGTAAAACGCTCGTTCACTGAATATTTAGTCTGTTGTTTTAATCTGCAGCAACACAACAACCGATACCGACTTAAACGTAGAATTAAATAAATTTGAACTTAACATCTTCTTATAAAATTAAGACTTTGAATAGTCGAACTTAGAACGTAGTAGTATTAAAACGAGTCTCTAATGCGTGTTTCTGGTTTTTGTTCTGTTTTAGTTTAAAACCATCCTACCACCAGCAACAACGACAACAACAACCAACAACAAAATCAATTTGTTTGATTACAGCTCTTATTTAAAGGTTGGTCTTATTATAAATACTATACTGTAATAATAATAATTTACATACTAAAAATAAAGGGAGATTTGTTTTAACCGCATGTGATGAGTGTAGCAAAGCGAATTCAAATAAATATTTAATTTAGAAACCCTTGACTAGTCTCTAATGTGTGTTTCTGTTTGTGTTCCGTTTCAGATTAAAATCGACCATCACCACCGCCGTTACCACCACCATCACCACCGACAACACCAACAACAACTCCATCAACAACACCAGCACCTCACCGTCTACCGCCATCATCTCCTTCTTCAGCTCCATCAACTAGCGAGGCTACATATCTCACCGTAAGTAATTTGTCGACCGTACAAATTAAATAAGTAATTACTAAGATAATATCATCAACATAGAGAACATGGCTACAAACCTTCTATGTTTGGAAACCGCAGCCGAGACTGGGGCATATGCAGATACAAACCTTACAAGTGACGTATTGTTGTACAATCTGCTTTCATCCCAGCCTCCACCAACCGTTTACTCATATGTATGTGATGGATCTAAGATCCGAAAGAATATGAGAACCGTTGTAGTAGGATAGAGGCGAATGTACCACAAGGTGGCTGCAGCCGCAGTGATATATTTCGATCGGTTCCTTAACCGAAAGCCCGATACTGAGCCTAATGATTTACAACTACTGGCATGCTGATAAGTTCAAAATTTTACGAGGCGCACGGATGCCTCAGACAGAATGACGGGATGCGCATTCCATCGTATTATTAGTATCAGTATTAGTATTAGTAATAGTGTTAGTATTAATAGAATAAATGTATTAAACTGTTTATCATTGTTTTCATTTCAAAGTGCCATACTTTTCCCGTTAAAATAAAACATATGTTTTTGCAGGAAATATGGAAGGACAAGCCAAGCGAATCAGGTTGGAACAAGCTGCAGAGTCTGGCACCTTTTGCGTCTTGGAAAATGCGTTCGGATGTAACCTCCGGACGTATTACTACAAGAACGCAAACGAAGAACTTAAAGACGTGCCAGTGCTCCTTATCCACCTGAGGGAAGAGATGGAGTCGCTGCTCAAGGAGATGTCGACCTCCCTAAGATCGTTTAAATTTAACATCTTAGTGGAGTGCACGTACGAGAAGGCGTCGACGGGGGAGGTGCAAGACATAGGGTTCAAGACCGCCAACACCTGCGTCTTTCCCGGGTCGGATATAGGAGCGCTTGTAGACATGTGCGTCCAAAAGCTTGTGGATGAGGAAGCAGAGTTTTTAGGGAAGGGTAGTGGATGGTCTCTAGTATCTGTCGATGGGATCCTTCTCAGGATCAGCCAATACAGACCGCTCAGAGGCTCATCGTACCTACCTCTTCCACCTTTCTTAAAGAACCGCAAAGCGGTTATCAACGTCAAGAACCGTGACGAAAGGTGTTTCAAGTGGGCTATCCTGTGTAAACACGTGTCAGGCCGTGACAGGGAAAGAATCGATAGACGGTACGACGCCCTGCTTGACAAGTACGATTTCGGTATGGTAGATTTCCCCACTTCCCTCAGTCAAGTAAAGGCCTTCGCCAAGGCCAACGGGGTGTCCGTCAACGTGTACGGGATAGCCGAAAAAGAGGCAATAGAACCTCTAGTCGTATCAGACGCCGAAAAAGACGACCATTTTGATCTCCTCCTGGTCGCAGAGGGTGACGCTCAGCATTATTGTTTCATCAACAATTTTAATCGACTCATCAGTTCACAGCTGACGAAACATGAACACGGAATCGACGTATGCAAGCGGTGTTTCACTTTCTATAACGACGATCCTAAGGGTAGGGAGAAGATGGCGACCCACCGCGAGTACTGTATAGAGAACTCCCCATGCAGTTTCACGATGTCCAAACCTGATGATGACACTCCTCCGATGATGAAATTCGAAAACTACAATCACGTATTCTCCGTCCCAACGTACGAACCGTCCCGAGGCTCGTCTTACCTTCCCCTTCCGCCGTTTGTCAAGAACCGCAAAGCGGTTATCAACGTCAAGAACCAAGACGATAACTGCTTCAAGTGGGCTATCCTGTGTAAACATGTGTCAGGCCGTGACAGGGACAGAATCGACGGACGGTACGACGCCCTGCTTGACAAATACGATTTCGGTATGGTAGATTTCCCCACTTCCCTCAGTCAAGTAAAGGCCTTCGCCAAGGTCAACGGGGTGTCCGTCAACGTCTACGGGATAGCCGAAAAAGAGGCAATAGAACCTCTAGTCGTATCAGATGTTGAAAAGGACGTCCATTTCGACCTTCTTCTAGTTAAAAATGGCGATGTTCAGCACTATTGTTACATCAACAATTTTAGTCGTCTCATCAGTCCACAGTTGTCTAAACATGGACACAAAATCGACGTATGCAAGCGGTGTTTCACCTTCTACAACGATGACCCTAAGGGTCGTGAGGCGATGACTGTTCACAGGGAGTACTGTATAGAGAATCCTCCTTGTAGGATCACCCTGCCCAAACCTAACGATGATGGTACTCCTCCTGTGATGAAATTCAAAAATTACCATAATATATTCCCAGTCCCTATAGTAGCGTATGCGGACTTTGAGTGCATACTGAAACCCACTGGAGGATACCTCCCCAAACCGTCATCTTCTTTCACTATATCCACGGAGCGCCACATTCCCATGAGCTACGGGATGTATTTTGTAGTTGACCCGTCGCTTCCCGACGACATCGCCCAGTTAGTGCCGAAAACGCCCTTGCTTTATAGAGGTCCTGATGCAACCGAGCACTTTATGCAGACCCTGAAAGACATAGTCGAACGGGTAGCCGCAGCGTCGGACCGTAACGTTCCTATGGTCTTTACGGCTCAGGACGAGCTTTCGTTCAAAGCTGCTACGAGTTGTCAGATGTGCGACGTGACGTTCGGGCCTAAGGTGAGACCCAACAGGGATCATTGTCATCTGACTGGAAAGTATAGGACCGCTCTCTGTTCAAAATGCAATCTGATGAGACAGAACCAGAAGTTCTTGCCCGTCTTCATCCACAACTCGTCCAATTACGACTCTCATTTCATAGTCAGGCAGCTCGGCTATGACGAGAAGAGGATATCCGTCATACCCAATTCTACGGAGAAGTACGTTTCCTTCTCCAAAAACATAACCGAGACGCTAGCCGTGAGGTTTGTCGACACTTTTAGGTTCATGGCCAGCAGCCTGAGCGCTCTGGTAGACAACCTCCCTCCCGAAGGCTTCGCCCATACCGAGTCTTTCTTTAACGGGACGCAGCTGTCCCTGGTGAAGAGGAAAGGCGTGTACCCTTACGAGTACACCGACTCGTGGGAGAGACTCGATGAGACGGAACTCCCGCCTCAGGAAGCATTCTACAGCAGCCTCACCGGGGAGCACATTTCAGACGACGACTATCGTCACGCCCTGAAAGTGTGGGACAGTTTCAACATCCGTACGCTGGGCGAGTACTCCGACTTGTACCTCAAGTGCGACGTCCTCCTGTTGGCTGACGTCTTTGAGAATTTCAGGTCGCTGTGCAGGAAGGAATACGGGCTCGATTGCGCCCATTACTACACCGTCCCAGGTTTCTCTTTTGACGCCATGTTGTATAAGACGCGAGTAGAACTGGAACTCATAACCGATTATGATATGTACATGTTTCTGGAGAGAGGGATCCGAGGAGGAATCTCTGTTTGCGTCAAGAAACACGCCAAGGCCAACAACCCTTATGTGGAAGGTTACGACCCCGAGCTGCCCTCCAACTACCTCATGTATGTTGACGCCAATAACCTATATGGTTGGGCGATGAGTGGGAACCTCCCCTACAAGGACTTTTCCTGGGTCGAAGACGAGGAGAGGAAGAACAGGTTGGTCTCGAATTTAAGTGTCATCCCGAACGATTCCCCACTAGGTTTCATCCTCGAGGTAGATGTGGAATACCCTACGGACGCTGAGACGCAGGACTGCCACAACGACCTTCCGTTCATGGCTGAAAACGCGACCCCTCCCGGAGCCAGAAACCCCAAACTCCTGACCACCCTGCAAAACAAGACCAGGTACGTTTGCCACTACGGTCTCCTTAAGCAGGCCATGGCACATGGTCTAAAGGTGACCAAAGTCCACAGAGTCCTCCAATTTCAACAGTCTGCATGGCTCAAGCCTTACATAGACCTCAACACCCTTAACAGGCAGTCTGCCCGCAATGCCTTCGAGAAGGACTTCTTCAAACTGCTGAACAATGCCGTCTTCGGCAAGTGTATGGAGAACGTCCGTAAACGCATGAACCTGGAGCTGGTTAGCAACTCGAAGAGGTTAATGAAGCTGATCGCCAAGCCCTCTTTCAAGGACAGGATCATATACGACGAGTCGCTATGCGCTGTCGAGCTGTCCAAGACCTCGGCCCATTTAGATAAACCTATTTACGTAGGCGCTACGGTCTTGGACTCCAGTAAGACCTTAATGTATTCATTTCATTACGACGTCATGAAGAAGAGGTACGGGTCAAAAATCGACCTCCTGTACATGGATACAGACAGCTTCTTCTATGACATCGAGACTCCAGACTTTTACCACGACATGCAGGACCCAGAATTCAAGACCTTCTTCGACACCTCCGACTACCCTCCAACACACCCATGCCATTCCGCCACCAACAAAAAAGTGCTCGGCAAGTTCAAAGACGAGTGCAACGGCATCCCCATCGCAGAGTTTATAGGTTTGAGAGCGAAACTGTACACTTTCAGGACTGGCGAGGGTATTGTCAAGAAGAAGGCTAAAGGCGTCAAAAAGAATGTGGTCAAGAAAGACATCACGTTCGACGACTACAGAAAGTGTCTCGAAGATCCCTCGTTGTGGTTGTACAGGGACATGAAGCTGTTTCAATCCCGCAAGCATGTAGTCAGCACTGTATTGACGAGCAAGCTTGCGCTGTGCAACTACGATGATAAGCGCGTCGCCGTAGATGCCATCCGCACCCTAGCATACGGACATAGGAACATTCCGCAGGAGCTCCAAGAAATTATAGGTTAGTCTCCTTCTAGCACATCCCGCTAGTTCCCGCATATGTCTACTAGCCGACTTTATCCGACCTCTAAACGTCGAACCGCACCAGTATTGGAGTTTCATCAGTATTATTAGTCGTAAGAACTTAAGAGCTCATCGCCATACATGTATTCGTTTTCATCTTCATCATCATCTTATATCAATAAATGTTTTATTCTTTTATGAATCTGTCTTTTATTTCTTGTAACCTAAACCGCCTATAGTACCTAAAATACATGCAGGCAGGATCGGTGCTCGATTCCTGGGAGGGTCTGTCCCCCGACAGATCCTCGTATCGTGCTGCGCTTTCGCTTCACGATCGACAAAAGCCCTCGGGCTTCGGCAAGACTTATATCTACAGGTGTAAAGGTGTTGAAATGATGACACGTTTTGAAAATAAGTTTAATACATATATTCTGAAATCAAAGTACTAGACTAATGTTACAAAAGTTCAGACTCTACAAGCAGCCGTACATGTAGGAAAAAACGAATCGAGGTTACAAGACGCGGCTTTACTGGCTGACGCGACAGTTAAAAATGCATTGCATGCAGTGTTTTCTCTTCTTGGTAATGGTCCATTCGTCTTCGCCGTAGTCGCTCTCCTGTTGAGCGTGTTCTTCGCAGGGCATCTCCGACAGTAGTTCTTTATCATTCTTGAGGTATGGCGGTAAGTCGTCGTATACGGCGGATATGCAGTTGCCGTAATGGTCCAAGAGAAACTCCTTGGGTAAGTAGCGGAGGGCTTCCGGCCCTGGGTTGTTGAAGCCCGAGTCCAACACCTTTTTTATGCACTCCCCTACTTTGTTTACCGTGTCGAAGACGACGCTCTTTTCTTTCCACCACGCCTTCATCACCTCGGCCCTCTTGAGGGAGCAGCTCGAGTGGGAAAACGGACACTGGATGTCCGACCCGTGCGTATACATGAGGCGTTCGACCGAGGGACAGTCGTAGTCGTCGAGATCTGAGATCTTTAGATCGTTGCACATCAATAGCCCCTCTAATGTCTTCTTGTTCTCCTTTCCTTTAACAAATATCTTCCCGCCAGACACGGCTCCGGTCAGCAAGCGGTAGAGCTGTGCGTAGTCGACGAACCCGCTGTTCCACCGTATCCCTATTCTGTCTTGACCTTCCCAGATGCGCGCTTTCTTGGACGGTTTGAGTACACCGTAAAAGTCGTAAGGAGGTTTGAACAGATAATGATGCTTGACGCTACCTTCTACCGAGAGGACTACCAGCTCCTTGATGATCGTCTCGTAATCTGAAGGTCTGATGACCTGAAAATCTACAATGAAGGAAGGCATGTTGTTGCGTGCGACGAGACCTAGCACACAATGGCTAATTTATCCTCCTGACGGTCCCTGTTAACGGTTGATATTGCATGACGCAATCTGTGATTATCAGGCAGTAGGCGGAGGTATTGGCAGGGATATTGTTTTTGCACTTGATCTCGATTCTGATGTCAATGGCGCCGGTGTTGAGCGACTCGTTCTGCTTCGAGCAGTCTATAAAGAAGAGCGGGACTTTCGTCTTGAAGCTCGTAAAATCAATGAGGGGTTGATTGGATTGTCCTCCGTAGTAGACCTTGTGGAAGCGCTTAAAGTTTTCGTAGAAGAGTGAGTACTCTCCCTTCGCGTTTTCGTACGGGTAGTACACCGAATTCAGGTACAGTTTTATGTCTTGGAGCTCGCAGTGGTCGAAATGAGATGATACCGCCGTCTTGGCCTTCTTGTCGGTCTGCAGTCCTACTATGATGTAGCGGGGCTTATCCGCCTGGGAAGAGGTCTTGACGGTCCATAGCACGTCGGTGCTCTGCGGTAAGACGGGGTACTCGTACAGGTTCCATCTGCGGAAGGCGATCGATATAGGCTCGTCCTGGTCCACCATCCTGAGCAGCGGGAGCCTGCGCTCGTCGGAAAGCCTGACGTAAGGCATCTTCCACTCCACCTTGGTGAGAGACAGCTTGTAGTCCTTGCCCGCGGGTACCGCCACGGCGCGGTCGTCGGTGGCCGACCTGAGCAGGATAAGTTCCAGCTTGGCGTTGACTATTATGCGGCGGTAATCCTCACAGAATCCTATGATCCTCTTTAGCGGTACGTGAGCCGAGAACCGACCGGTGGTGCTGATGGTAATGGCCGTAACGGCGTCCTTGTTCCACCCTTCAACGTCTATAGAGTTCTGTTCTCCATACCTGAAGGACGGAATGTTTTTCATAGTCGTCGTTATACCCACATTGCGCACTCTATCCACCTCGATACCGTTCATCTCTAGCCTGATCTCTTCAAACAGGAAAGCAAGCCAGTTGTCTGAAAGAGTCAAGGCCGGATCCAAAGTACCATCAGACGCCGCAAGTTTCCCGTCGACGTACAGCAGGCTGTCACAAGGTAGGGTGTACACATCCTGCTAGTTTACTGGGATCCTGATCTCATCGTTGTTGTTGAACGTTGCTGACGCGTACGGAGTGTGAGTGTGCAGCTCTATGCCTATGATGTCGTCATCCGCCACGGCGTTAGAGGATTCCACGTCTATTATGTAGCTCATTTCTCCAACACGGTGAATCCTAATGATCTCAAAAAAGCGGCGTTATCTGAGGAGAGTCTCTTCTCTTTCTTGTCGCGAAGTGGCTGGTCGAGCTCTACAGGACGAATGTTCTTCGCTCCGTCCGGTACGGTTCTTTTATAACCCTCTTCCAGGTAGACTAACCCCATCGCGTGCGTCTTTTAAGGTGAAGCCTGAGGCTGATGACTTCGTTCTGAAAGCTTATTGGTCTTCCGTCCTGATCCACCACAGAGACGGTCAGTCTTCCTATCCTCGAAGTGTTTACGGGTAGGTAGATGACGTTCTTGGGAACTTCGATTATCTTATAACCCCGTTCCACCTGCGGGAAGAACTCGTGCAGGGTATGTCCTTCGGCTCCGTTAGTGTACGAGCCCCGCACGATGTTGCACGTTACCCTGATGGCGTTCACAGCCGTAATGTTGACAGGGCGCTGGGACGTGTACCATTTATTAGGTTCGAGGATCACCGCATCGAACCCCAGCACCTCTCTGATGGTTCCGGGTACGGAAAAGTCTATTTTTTCTCCGCAGAATATCGAGCACTTTAGAGTGGTGGGGTCTACGACCATGATAAGTCTTGGGAGCGGACGGCATTCCGTCTTTGATCCCTTTGACGTCTCCTTCTTCGCATCGCTTAAGGCTTTCGCTTTCGCTTCCTCCTCCTCCCTTTTCGCTTTCGCTTTCGCTTCCTCCTCCGCCCTTTTCGCTTTAGCTTCCTCCTCCGCCCTTTTCGCGGCCCTTATTTTCGCCGCATTCTCCAATCTCTTAAGGACCTCATCGAGAGGGTCGGTACTCGATCTCTCTTTCCTTTTTCCTTTCTGTTCCTTTTTCCGCTCCTTCGAGAGCTTTTGGTACTTGAGGGATCCTGCGTCTTCAACATCGGTACGGTTTTCGTCTTGCTCCGCGTCTCTGCTGCTGCCGCAGTTCACTCCGCCGTACATCTCCAACATCTCGTATTTGATCTTTGAGTGGATGTCGTCAATCTCGTACATGCCTTCGGGCAGCTCCACCTTCATCCCGTCGCCGAAGCAGAACAGGTTGTTCACCCCTTTCCGCACGTTGGGTATGTTGTTGTAGCTCATGAAATCTACCAGGCCTATCTCCCACTGGCCCTCTCCGAGGTCTATGGGAGGAAAGTAATCGACCTCGATCGTAGAGCTCTTACCGCTTAGGCACAACATCTTTACCCGATAGAAACTCTAGGCATAGATGTCCGCAGACGACTGAATCAAAGTCCTGCCTCCTGGCGTAATTATATCTTATGATGTTCGGTCCGTCTTCTCCGTTCTCGAGGTACCTTACCAGCTCTACGGGGGGCCTCAGGTTACCGTAGCTGTCAAAGTACTCTACGACTGCACCGGTCTTCCTGTAACATACCCAGTGGGTCCCTTCGTTCCTCGCGCTGTCCAAGTTGACGATGGCTGATTCGTTCTCGTAGGGTCTATGGGGGAGCGTGTCACGCATAAACACCCCTCTAAAGTTCGAGATTTCGAGTGCGTCGGCGGCCACCATCAATTGACTATCGGACAGGGGTTTGTTCGGAAGTTTCAACGAAGTTTTTTTTCTTTAATCCGCATCCCGCGTGCTGCGTAGGGTACGGTTTCAAATACAGGCCCTCACCTCGTCGGGTAGTGCTACGGTTAGTCCTGCGGGTAGTGCGACGGGTAGTCTTGCTAGAGGTCTTACGAACGGTCTTCCCACGGGCAGGCTTCCTACGGACGGTCTTCCCGGTCTGCCTTCGCTTGATCCTCCCGCCGAACTTGCTTTTAGCTTTCATTATGTTGGTCACCGCCCAGGCGGCCGCTTTCTCCGCTATGCTGGAGTCGGACGCTCTCACCCTCTCCCAGGCTCTATCTGCTAACACGCGGTCTGCTTCGGCCCTGCCCGCCGAGTCTTTGCGGCTGTGGTAGGCTATGTCGTGCTGTTTGCATGCGGCGTCGAGAGGGTTGATGCCCGGGTCTCCTCTTCTCAATCTCTTCTGCAGGTCCGTCCCCGGTCCGCAGTACTGGTAGCCCGGTATGTGGAGTTCCACGGGTAAAACGTCTATCGCTTTGTTCAATACGGTTCCTACGACGTTCTCGGCGGCTCCTAAGACTCCGCTCGCGATACTCCCTACCAATCCGGCTCCTGCATGCGCTTTACCGCAAGTCGTGTTGCGTCGCCCCATTTTAAATTTATAATGAGGTCTGCGGTGCAGTCACCGGCTATTTATAGAGCTCCTTTTGTTTCCTGTATCCTGAGATCTTCCTCAGTCAAGCCATGCTTCAGAATTAGCTGCTTCTCTCTTATCCTCCTGCGCTACTCTGCGATCTCCAGCACTAGATTCTCATCGACCTGTCTCGAAGCCATCTCCTCGTCTATTAACGCAGTCCCTTTCCACTACCGTCAATATATACACGACCTGCTAGCTGCGCAGCTTTTTCCTGCTTATTCCTGCTAGCTGCGCAGCTTTTTCCTGCTAGCTGCACAGCTTTTTCCTGCTTATTCCTGCTAGCTGCGCAGCTTTTTCCTGCTTATTCCTGCTAGCTGCGCAGCTTTTTCCTGCTTATTCCTGCTAGCTGCGCAGCTTTTTCCTGCTTATTCCTGCTAGCTGCGCAGCTTTTTCCTGCTTATTCCTGCTAGCTGCGCAGCTTTTTCCTGCTTATTCCTGCTAGCTGCGCAGCTTTTTCCTGCTTATTCCTGCTAGCTGCGCAGCTTTTTCCTGCTTATTCCTGCTAGCTGCGCAGCTTTTTCCTGCTTATTCCTGCTAGCTGCGCAGCTTTTTCCTGCTTATTCCTGCTAGCTGCGCAGCTTTTTCCTGCTTATTCCTGCTAGCTGCGCAGCTTTTTCCTGCTTATTCCTGCTAGTTGCGCAGCTTATTCCTGCTAGCTGCGCAGCTTTTTCCTGCTGTATGTCGGTCTAAACGGCCCGTAGTTCGGTGATGAACGTATCGTAATTAAATCTATAGCGGCCGCCGAGGGTTTTTCTCTCTTTGTCGACTACTAGAAACCCGTTCATGTTTCGAGACCACGCCTCACCGCACAGATTCTTGAACTCCTCAAAAGTCATATCAGGGACTACGTGATCGTTAAAGATATGACGTAGGTTGCGCTCGTCCTGACGGAACACGAGTAAAAAATTTGCATTATCTCTAACGAGCTGTTTAGGCGCCTTACTATATGTCTGACATAGGTAAAATACGTCCAGGTTGTTATGTCTCCCCATAGCAAAGTATTTTACCACGTTGTGTTGTTTCTCGCATACAACATCGTCAAACATCATCACGGAATTGGGCTCTACCTCTTCCGGAGGCGGGACTTGCGCATTGTCGCTGAATTCGTGATAGTCTACACCCTCCATATCATGAAACACGCGCTCCAAAAACCTATACTTGGGTTGGTGCAGAGATTTTGAAAATACGTACACATTGCAGAACCTCAGCCCGTTGGGGTCGAACAGCAGGTTGATTATTGCGTTTGTCTTACCGCAATTCGACGGTCCTACAGCCAAACATCTGATACTATTCGGCAGGAGGCGACCGTGTCTGTTTCTCGTTTCGTCTATTTCTCCCGACTCGATAAGCACATCTAAGTTGACGACAGGGAGTTTCTCCTTCTGCTCCCTACACCTCATTTTGCTCTAGTAACCGATAAACCTACATTACAGCTCTTATATAAGGTCTTTCTTGTCGATCCATGAATCGTGACTCTTGTCATGCCCTAACCACCTGACCAGCAACCTGTCACCTTTTCTCCTCAATACCTTCTCGACGAGGAATACGTCACCGTATTTCGTCTTGCTCAGTTCTTGGGCGTAAAAACTACCCTTGATCACATGTCCTTTTTCGTCTTTGAGCGAGTATGTGACGGGACGGGTGTGCAAAATACGATCTACGGTAAACACCTCATTGGTCCAATTGGGTATGTAACCCTTGTCGAAAGTCTTTTTGTACTTGCTAATCCTGACCTTATCTCCCGGCTCAAACTTGACGGTTTGGGGGGCGCGTTTCTTACGAGTATTGGACAATATATTTCTTAGCACCTCACCTTCGTTCCTCTTATTTACATCTACAGGTTTGAAACCTATAGTCCTGTGAGACCTGTTATTGTACTGAGACAGGAGGTCGTCTAAAAGACCTACCCAAACGTAATTGCCCCGTTCTGTAAACTTTCTCCACATCATCTCCTTCAGCGTCCTGTTGAACCGCTCTACTATCGAGGCCTTCTTCGGAGAGTAAGTGGAGTAGTGGTTGATCCCGTGCTTGGACAGCAGAGAACTCACAGACGCGTTATACCACTCTTTACCCTCGTCGGTATGAAAATGGCGCATCTTGTGTTTTTCCAGTATGGGACCGAGAGCTCGATGGGAAAATCGGCGCGCTTTTATACACATAATTACTATAATTACATTATACCCATAATGCATTGGAAACGCTGAGTCTGCGGTTCTGAGAATAACAAGCGGTATGACGTCAACGGTTTTTTAAGATTGAAACAAACACCTTATCGCTGAGTCGACGGCTCGTGACTTTAACGGATGATATGTTGCATCATCTAGAAAAATTAATTGCAATAAACAAGTTGCATCATCCCGATCGATGGTCGGGCGCGTGCACAGATAAAAAACGGATGACGTCACTGCAAATAAACAAAGTAAACACGTTGCATCATCTTTAATTGCAATAACAAGTTGCATCATCCCGATCAATAGTCTGGCGCGTGCATAGATAAAAAACGAATGACGTCAATGAAAGGCACGCGCATGCCACGTGACTCGTAACAACAACATGCGTCATTGCCAAAATTAAAAAATAGAGTTGCAAATAAACAGATTTCATCGCCCCAATCATTAGTCTTCACCTCGTCGGGTAGTGCTACGGATGTCCTGCGGGTGGTGCGACGAGTCTTGCGGCCCGTCCCGCGTTATTTTTTTTTTGGCGGTAACATATTTCCTATATATTTAGGGTCCCGAAAGAACCTAACGGTCGAAACCGGACGTAACGCGTTCTACGGAACGTCCGGATCCTGCGCGCACCTGAACCTCGTTGATCCGACCCCCGGGTCACGTGTTACAAGCTATCTCAGGTTCCATCGGGGATACGGCTACGGATTAAGGCTTATCTTGTAGATCTCGATCTCCCGGTCACGTGGGTGTCGTCCGCATCAAAATCGGCCCAGCGGTTGCGGAGAAAATCGGGTTTGGAACTTTGCCAAATTTTTCGTGTGTGCGCGCGCGTGTGCGTTTTTTTGTTTTTTTTTTACGGGATTTTTTTTTTCTTTTTTGGGGGGGGGATTTTTTTTTGCGGAGGGGGATTTTTTTGGGGGGGGTTTGGGGGGGATTTTTTTTTTTTTACGGGATTTTTTTTTTTTTATTTTGGGGGGGGGATTTTTTTTTTTTTTTTTTTTGTGGAGGGGGATTTTTTTTTTTTTTTTTTTTTTTTTGGAGGGGGGTTTTTTTGGTGGGGGGGATTTTTTTTTTTTTTTTTTTTTTTTCGTGACACGTGTCGGGTCAAGGTCAAGGGTCAAGGTTGCGCTAGGACCGGCGGGTCAAAGGTCAAGGTTGCGCCAGTATCGGCTTTTCTATACTACTCATATGTAAAATTAAATTTAAGAGGTATTTCTGTGCATTTGTGATTAATCGTAGGCATTTAGACTAAAAGGATTGAAAGTTGTTTTAGATTCTTGTTTTCGCACAGTCAAAATGTAGTAATACATCCATGTTGGCATTCGAAGGTTTTCGTATACAGTTACTTTAGATGTAATTTTAACTGACGATTTATGATATACGGCAGATTTTTTTAAATAAATTTTTAGTTAAAATGAAAACCCAAATAATGTACCTTATTGTCTTAAAGTATAGCCGTGTTTTGTAAAAAAAAGGATTCCTTGGTTCCTTTCCAAATCTAAACTGTGACGTGGAGAGATTTTTCAGCATTTATTTTCATTTCCCATTTCTGTAACTAGGCTTCTATTTTGATGAGTGTTGAAAATTTAGAATTGGTTCGTTCATGTTTTCAGCCGAGGATAAAATAGCTATTAAAAATATATAATCATAATATTTAATTGGATAATTGACTATGAAAGATAAGGATTAAATAAATAAATACTTTATTTTAGATCCATTAGTGTGCACGCTAGAGTTATTTGTCATAAAAGCAGACGTTCCGACAAGGGAATGAATAGTCACTACTGTTTTCGTACGCTGGTTGCATCTAAATAAGGCTGATATTATAAATCAAAACATTTGTCATGTTGGAATGACCTAAAAAGATTTCCTTACATTTTTTTTCTTGAAAATTTAATTGCATTGTGGCTCTGATAAAACAAAATCGTTTATGTTGAAAGAAAATAAAATTTAACATACGTAGTTTTCTCATTATCAAAAGGAGAAACAGCATCATGATAATGCAATCGTTATTTTTTTTATTTTTATTTGATAGATATACTGTGCTAAACATTCACTAATGTATCGGAGTCAGCGTAATTTTCTTTTATAGAATTCTAATGTTACAGATTTGAAAGCATGTGTAGCCTACAATCAATCCCATTGTAACAAAACTTAGTATTTATGAGTACAATAATTATTTTAATGACAAGTAAAGGTAAAAATGCATGAATAAAATGTGTCTCTCCGGCAGCTGATATAACAAGATTATGTTATGTCCAGTGTTACAATTTATATCAGAACTGTTGTGTGCTTACGATACTGAGTCATGGAAATCACATGAAAATTCAGGTCAGTGAGCATCATGCTACTATAACATTACTTCACTGATTTTCGAAAGCAAAATGTTCTCGGCATTAGTTTCCGTTTCATAAAATGAACAAAGCAAAAGTGTTTCTCGTACGATAAATCATTAACTTAATCTACTATTAATTAATTTATTAGGCTAAGTTTTAGATATTACTAACTCACACTGATTTCCCCAATAATAAATTCAAAATAAAACCTAACATTAGTACACAACATAAAATGAAAAATGGTGACGTAGTGGATACCGCGTTAGCCTACTAAGTGGAGATCCCGGGTTCGATTTCCGGTTAGGGTCAGGAAATTATTACGCGCCGAACCCCATCATTACAGTTTCTTAATTCACCGTAGTCGCTAATGATCAAAGTGTTGATGCGACTTTAAATAAACAAAAAATTGAAAAACATAACCTAATTCATGAGTGAATGATGCAAAATGAAAACCAACGTCAGTTTGGCTTGATGTTACGGAAAAATCACTCTTTGATACTAAAATAGGGAAAATAGAGAAAATACTTAAAAAGTTGTTGGTTTTTTTAATTTTCAATAAATTTCATTATATACACTTTTGTCGTAAAATGCATACAAAGGCCAAAATCTTAAAAAATCCCATTTTACAGATTTTGATGAATAGACAAAAAAATACTTATTAAGCCTACCGCTGAACTAAACGTTATATAAAATGTTTGAAATAAAAATTGAAGGTTTTTAAATGTTCTATAACTTTTATTATAATTATACACTTTTGCCCTAAAATGCATAAATTATTATAAGACTGCAATCTTAAAAAACCCTTTTTTCTGTGAGAGCATAGCCTCCAAAAGAATTTCAGCAGACATGGCGCTTACTGTATCTTGTATAGCATAAAAAATATAGTAAATGAGTGGATTTTTAAAAAAATCGTAGGAGTCGTTTTTGAGAAAATCACAAAAAAAGTGAAAAATTACATGAATAAACTATTACAGGTTGACCGATTTTGATGAAAATGTTCGTGACGGGTCCTCTAGTCGTATTTAACTTAAATTTCAAGTTTTATCTGCGCGCGCGCGCGCACACATACAAGACAATCGCTGAAAACATGTTTTTTTGGTTCAGTGGGTCTGAAAACGTGTATAATAATCCGGTGAAAATTTGATTTCGAAAAATTGGCTTGAAAACAATACTTTCCTTCCTGTGTATTCATATAGGGCAAGAAAAAATAAAAAAAATGGAACAGAAGAAAAATAGAAAACATAATGTGATGCCGATCAACGAATAAAGAAAGATTGCAAAAAAGAAGAAATATTCTGAATTAACTTACCAGGAAACTACGCTAATATTAACAAACCAAGCAAAAAAATAACAGTATCAAATAAGTTGTTATACATGCACAGTGAAAGAATATTGCAAAATCAATATTACTCACAAACAAATCAAATTTTTCTGAAAGTTTAGAAAACAAATTTAATAATGTTTAAAACGAGTTGTGCTAAATTTGATAACAAATTTCTTGTATGATGTCATTTCTGTAACTGCTGTCAAAGATTTTGACATGTTTTCCGTATTTATTTTATGCGTACTACATGAAATCCCTTATTTTTCTGTGTCAGTTAAAATTTTTTAACGCTTTCTTTGGCATGACGAAGTTACATTTAAGAAATAAATACATGATCTTGCTGAAACATCAATATTACTCTGTAGCGCAGTTGGTAAATGTTTCTTTTTTAATTTTAATGGAGTGTAGTGTTTTTTTATAAAAAGATGGTTATTGATATCTTTATGAAAGTCCGACCATAAATAATTATTTATGGGTGGATTTTCATATGGACATATATTGTCAATATTTAATATTGACAAATAATTTCCATGAAATATTCCATACAAAATATTGCCTGCTAAATATTTATTTGAGAAATAAATTGTAATCAATTCAATAGAATAAGATGAAAATATATTTTCTTTTACTGTGAAGTTTTACTACTTTAAAGGAACGAAAATCTAGTTAACCTTAACTAACGTAATCACTCAAATATAATTTTTGAATAAGTTATAATGTTGTTAACTTAAATTGAAGGTCACATGCCGATGGAAATGCAATCAACTAAGGAAAAAGTGTAAACGAACTGGGAAGATGTGTTTTAATTATATTAGTAATTACTAAAAAAAATGAAGTTCTCCTATTCGGTAAAATAAAAAATTGGGTAATTTGTTTAGGTTACATTGCTTACTGACCTTAGGCCTATGTAAGGTTTCACCTTACTATTCCTGTTATCGATTTTTTTAAAATAAATTTTACGTATGCGTGCTCTTTGGCTTATTAGAACATTTTTAATCTTGTATTAATAAAAGAAAGAATTGTAATTCTTATTACAATGGAATCTTAGTTAGATTTTATTTGTCAACTCGGTAGTTCTATTCAAGTTGTTTTTCATTCCTACTAGTCTTTAGGCCTTGGTTTTCTCATACTGTTTTACACGATCCGTCCATCCTAATACCCTGGGAACTTTGTGGCCTTTTTGGCCTAAATCTTTCTCTTATGTGAAACCCTTAGTTTGCTCTTTTTACCCTGGGAAAAATTAGAAAAAAATATGTTGTTTTGTAGTTCATTTCCAAGAACCTCTCCTCTTTCCCCTCCTGCAGGCTGTATGTGTTTTTCAGCAAATACAGCCTTTTTCCTAAAACCAATCACAACTTTCGTTACTTTTCCTCTCGGTTTTTTTGATTCTGATTGGTCAACCCCACTACTGTTTCTGTACGTTTTTCTCCCCGGTCAATTTTGTGTCTCTAAAAAACTGGTGAGTTCGTTTTCTGCCGTTGTGTGGTTATGTGCTATGGAAATTTTATAAGGTAAATATAATATATTTATTATTTTTTTTAATGTAAAGTACATTTATAATCATGAGGCGAAAAAAAAAACATTAAACCATTAAATATGTAAAATAAAATATAAATTTAAATATTAGAGTTTAAGATAATAAATACAATAAAATGAAGCTAATTATGTAGGCTAGTAACCATGGTTAGTGTTAGGAATAAATATTTAGTTAGGGTTATTATATATATTTTTTTTTTCGGGTTAGTTAATTTTACAGAATCAAACCAATTTGTTTTAAATTAGATATATAAAAGCAGCAAAGGTTATCTAAAATCAAAATAATAAAAAAATATTTGTACTAAGTCTTGTTTATCTTTGTTTTGTTTTGTTAAATCATTTTAAGTATATTTTTGTTTTTTTTTTAATTATAAAATAAATTAACTTGTATTTTAAAAATTTTTTTCTTAAAGATAAATGGATAACCCCATTTTATAAATTTCGTACTAGGTTTTATATTTATAAAAAACTTAAAAACTTGAATTTAAAAATATAAAAGCATATATAAATATCTTTAATTTGAATTACTTTAAAAATAATTTAAAAAAAAAAAAAAAAGAATAAAATAAAAGAATAAAATAAAATTAATTAACCTCAATTAAAATGCCTCATAGTTTTTAGTATATTCCTAATTCCTAGTTAAGTTAGTTGTAGTTAGTTTTAACAATGCTGAGTATTCAAGTCAGCAACAGAATTTTACGGAAATGATACCATCCGTATACCACCTGTGTTTCTGCTAAGAGCTTGAAAACATTGACACATCTAACTGCAATGTTTTATTTTAATTTTTAATATACAAATTAGTACACTCCACTGTGTGCCTATAATAGTTGGTTTCATGTGGAATCAACATATTGTGATGTGGTAGCATAACTGGTTTCGAACTGAAGGTTTGAAATTTAACAAAATTGTCTTGTATGTGATCCATGAATGGATTTCTCCACTGGATATTGGATTCCGTGAGCTGAATACCTTTGTACCTTCACTCGCAATTCCACAGGCGAGAGTTCTTTTAAGGACTCATGTTGTTCAGCATCTGAGCTCGTCAAGAGAAACTTTCTAGTTAGAAAGTTATAAAACCCCTTTATCAATGTGTCTTCCGTAGTTAGCCATAGTTTTACAGGTTTCTAGTTTTTATCCTAAAAACTCAGTGGTGGAGGCGATCGCTATACCAAGCGAAAACTATTAATAAAGCCATTTTTGGCTTATAGGGGCCGATTTTCTCGAGGGTGCCCTTCAGCATTAAGGTACTGTTGGATTGCAGTACCCGGTAAGTTTCGAAGTGTTTTTTTTTCTCATTTAGGTAACTACGTCAAGGAGGATCACTTAACATCGGTGAATGACCGAAAAGTCATTTTTAACATACACTCTATTTACGTTTTAAAACATAATCTTTATTTATAATAATTTTTAAGCAATTTTCAGACTACCCCCGATAATATATTACATGGTGGAGTTTCGCCGGGTAATGAACGATATTCAGTGGACCATTGACGAAATCGTTAATTCAAGACTTCAGTTTATTTTTAATATATTAATTTTTTTTATTTTCAGTTAGCTTATAAATAGTGTAGTTGTTTAATTTTATTTCTATTGCAGGACTTATCTCACTGTAGGTTGGAATCACATTTCTTCGTTTGTTTATGTTTTGTCTTATATTTCAGGTTAATGGACTTAAATGTAATGTGTTAAGTTATTTAACATTATGTATTGTAGTTATAATAATCATAAAAATGTGATAACTTTGATTTTCTAAGAAATAATATTTATAATATGCTTTATCGAACTACGTGACATAATTGTCCATTACGTTGCTTTTAAAATCAGCTGTTATTTCACGGCCACATAGTGCTTTTAAATTACTTATTTTGGCGTATTTTATAGAAGTAATTTATACAATATTTTTGTTTGCAATTTGTTTATTGGAACATGAACTTTTTTTTTGGACAAAATAAAGTTTCCATAGAATTCGCTTTATTTTTGCGAGTACAGAGAGTATAGACATGGCAATGGCTAATTTTGTGGTATAGTGATTTAAATTCAGAGTCCTGAGTTCGACTTATTCGCCACTCTTACAATATGCATTAATCTTGTTTAGACTTTTTAAACTACGGTAATCGGATTAACTTTATATAGTAATAAGCGTGTCTTTATAATTATAATTATTATTAAGATTATTATATTAATTAAAAAAATAAAATAACTCTATAGAATGTTTGCTAATTTTTGTATTTTTCTGTTATTTTATAAGATAAGTGGGTATTTTGGAGTTACTACCTATAAGCAGTAGACTGATCAACCGTAGGACTCATTTTGGAGATTCCATATTTGTGCCAGCGCTTGGCGTCTTAACACCGCTGACACCATAAGGATCATACAGCATTCTGACATTGTTTTCCTGTCCCACTGCTCACTTTATCTCTGTTTAATCGACTATCTGGTATGTAATGAAAGTATTTGAATTCTTAATATAATCTTTTCAGTAATCCGAAAAATCACCACATGATCGATTTAACCAAAGTTAATATCAGGGACTTAAAATTAGACGAAGCCCGTTTGTTGGCCAACCAGTACAAAATTTTTGTGCCAAAATTCGGCGATTTAGATTATTTAAGAGGGGCTCTAAACCTAATTAAAAAAACTTTAAAAAATCCGACGGAAGTAGAAGAGTTACGTACTGAGGCCTTTCAGTATTTACTAACATCTGGATACATACCACGCCAGTTGTTGGAAAATTTCCCTGATATCGAAACTTTAAAACAACATCTAACACAGGTTATTATAGCAGGTTCAAATACAGGTTTTGGTTACACAGGTCCAGCTCCACAGGTACCCATGTTACAAACGGAAATGGCAACAGCGAAACCAAAGGTTCCATTTTATACTCCGAGATCCTTTAGCGGAAGAGGTTCGGAAGACATTATAGATTTTTTTGAGACTTACGAAAGAGCCTCTGAAATAAATTCATGGACTCCAGAGCTTAAGAAGCGATTTTTATCTTTGTATCTTACCGACACGGCCCTTAATTATTTAAACTGTATTTTGAAAGGTGATGCCAACCAACAAATTACATATGATTCCCTTAAGGATCATCTTACTGACCATTTTTCAGGGTCGACAACTCCAGAACACTTTGAAATTCAGTTACAAAATAGGAAACAGCTGGTCACGGAGAATGTCTTCACATTTATGGCCGACATCCTAGCTTTGTGTCACAAGTTTGATCCAGACATGAGCGAATCACGCAAATGCAAATACATCTTACGAGGTATTTTGCCTAGTATCTTAGATAAACTCGCTTTGTCTGACATTACATCAGTGGCGACTATTCGAAACAATTTAAAAAAACTACAAACCACTCAGAATATTTTAAATTTTCGTGTGGATGGACAGTGTAATGAATCAACAGCCATTAATAGTATCAATTATTCTCCCGACTGTATACAAATGCATCATGGTAATAATATTATAACTAATGATAGGCATGTTAATAGTAGATCTTTTCAGGGTAACTCCGGCGGCTTTAACAACCAGAATGCCGCCGTTTATCAAACTAATAATGCTAATCATTACAGTAATAGAAGTAGTAATTCTAGAAATTATAATAATCAGTACAGTAATAATAATGCTAATAATTCTCGTCATAATGGATCTCAGAATCGCAATTTTAATCGAAATAGTCAAAATTTTAATAATAAAAACGATCACTGTGTTAGCAATCGAGTAGGGAATTCTAACAGGTCATTTCAGCAATCTAATTCTAATTTTTCTGGCAACAGAACACGTCCAAATTACAGTTCCATTAATGTTAAGAATTCGACTGAAAATTGTCCAATTACTTCTTCAAATGGTAGCCAACACAACCGCTCGCCCCAACAATCGACACATCCCGCTGTTAACACCTGCCTTATTTGTAAGAGCACAGATCATGTTTTGTCTGACTGCCCTTTTAATACTTTTCCAAAAAACGGCTAATTTGCGAGGGACAGACTTGCTCTGATCCTTCGCCGATCTCTTCACTTTTCAAAGGGCGTTTCAGAAAAAAATTTCATTTCGCGAATACTAGAAAATCGGATAGGACAGTGTACTTATCACTCCCGCCTACCAATACCAACAGCTCTCGATTATCACGTGCTTTTAATGCTTCTAGATCACTTATTAATTATTCTGATAAATTTTCGTCTTCACATTTGTCTAACTCGTCTCAGGTAGAGAAACAGCCAATTGCTACTTCAGCACCTTGCTGTTTAGTTAATTTTTCTGAAGTGGATATTCCCGATTCTTTAAAGCTGGTAAACAAGTCTGATTTAACGTGCGAACAGGTTGACACTGTATTGAGTGCTTTCACAGAACAATACAAACCCGCCGTTCATTTTTCATTTTTCATGGCTTCATCGCGCTGGTTTAGTGCTATTTCTTCCCAAGATTTCAAATCTGAATTTTTCGTCACTCCACCCAATGTTAAGACTTTTCGTTTTTGGTTTTTTCCCTTCAGTTTTTCTTTTCCAAATACAAACCCTAATTTTCGACTATGGTTTATTTTTGTTGTTGATACTGTAGCATTGGAAATTTTTATGTCAGCTTCACAAAGCTTTCCACCGCGTTTCTTTATAGACGCTTTTCGCCGATTTCTAAATTCGATTTTCCATTCCAATTTTCGCTTTTATCTTATACGGACACCGTTGTGCCTGAAAACTGGCATTTCGGGTTTAGCAATGTTAGATTCTGTATTCCGTATTTTCGCTTACTTGTTTCAATTTCACACTCTTCAAGGTATAAATTTTACTTCAATGACAAATTCTTTTGTAACTCATAGTCAGCTGTCTGAGATTTTTAAATTGTGCACATTAAAATTACCTTTTTCGATTTTAAACTCGAAACCTACCGGTGTTGCGAAACTAGAATTCCTTATTAAGTTTTTAGGTTTTCCTTTTCAGGAACATCACGATGATCAATTACCGATTACCTTATCAGAAAATCATGATTTTTGTGATACAGTTAACCAAATCCACACTTCTGCTTTAGCGATTAATGGCTGCGTTAATGGTGTAAATATTAAAATTATTTTAGACACTGGTGCTAATGTAAGTTTAGTTAATGCCGATTTAGTCAATATTAACCGAGTTAAACTGACTAACAATATCTCACTCTCTTCCGCGAATAAATCGCTTTTACAGGTATTGGGTCAGACCCATTTGCACTTCAATTTACATAATATTAACTTACAACACGCTTGTTTTGTAGTTCGAAATTTAAATTGCTCTCTGTTACTGGGAAATGATTTTTTTATTCGTTATGCCGTCATTCTGAACTTTAGGAGAAATATGTTAACGTTTAATTTTCCAGGTAAGAAAAACCTCCAAATTAAAATTGACCCTCAGTGGAAAAGATCGGTCACTCAGTTCTTACCATCTTCGTCGATACAACCTGCCACTAATTCTCCTACTTCGCTTTCAGTTCAGACTACCCCCGATTCAACTGACCTTCCTACAGCACAATCGGTTACCAGCCCGCCTACACAGTCGTCAGCTGATTTTATACCTACACCGCGCACATTTCCATCTGTTCTGCCGACTACGTTTTCTTACAAGCCTAAGTTCATAAAACCTTTTTCGACAATAAAAGTTCGATTCTCGTTAGATACAGCCATTGAAGAATTATTTCTCGACCCTTCCAATTTAAACAGAGACAATCTTTACACTATGGCCGTTGCTTTTGATAAACAATTTCGCAAAGTTTTAATTTCTAACAATTCAGACCGTATTGTTTACCTTAACCCAAGCATTTCGTTCACAATGGTCGAAGATATTTCCCTTGTGTCAAGTAAAATTTCTACAGATCCCTTAAATGTCCGCGTTTTAGATAAAGTTATTCTTCTGCCAAAGTCAGATATGCAGATTAATTCTTCAGTTGATCACGTGTTAGGTTACTATAAGTTTCACAGTTTTACTCCCAACTCCCATTATTTTCAAAAAAATTCTCTTGTGTGTTTTATTAACCGCTCTGGTAGCATTGGTAGTAAGTTTTACCTTCGTAACGTTTCTCCAGTTCCCCAAATTATTTACAGTGACACTTTGTTAGGAGAAATCGCTTTCTCTCCTCAAGATAATTTATCAACCTCCCCTATTGCTTCTATTTCTACCGAAAATACTAGGGAAGTAACTATTCATGGAAAATCCATCCATATCTCTCCTGATTTATCTTTAGATCAATTCAATCAAGTTAAGCAGTTACTTTTAGAGTTTTCTGATGTGTTTTCAACCGGAGAATCAGATTTACCACAGGCTAAATTACCCCCAGTCCAAATTAAGTTATCTGATTCCGAAGCAGTTTTTCAAGGACCGTACAAGTTCGCCCCGGCTGAGCAGAAAGATTTGGATGTTGTTATTAAAAACCTTCTCGCCGCTGACGTTATTACACCGATTAAATCCCCTTACGCTTCTCCAGGTTTTCTTGTGCGTAAACCAGATGGATCATCTCGCTTGGTAGTTAATTACAAGAAAATCAATTCCAAGATTGTACAAGATAAATTTCCTATAGCCAACACAAGTACCATCTTAGAGTCTTTTTCTGGTTCCTAATATTTTACCACACTTGATTTGTCCCAAGCATTTTATTGTCAACAAATCTGTCCAGAAAGTGTTCCTATTACAGCATTCATCGTTCCTAATGGCTTATTTGGATTCAAGCGACTTCCAATGGGTCTGAGTATTAGCCCAGCAGCTTTTAACCGTAACATAACTCTGTTGTTATCCGACCTTTTGTATCGTAACCTAAGTTTTTACATTGATGACGTTTTTGTTCATTCATCCGAGTTTTCCATTTGTTTTGATGTTCTTCGTGAAGTTCTGACACGATTACGAAACGCTTCTCTTCGTTTAAAACCTGAAAAATGTAGGTTTTTCTTCTCATCAGTTAAAATTCTAGGTCACACCGTCTCAAGCGAAGGACTTACACCCCTGGCTGAAAATGTTGAATCCGTAACCAAATTTCCGCGCCCACAGAAAGTTAAGCAAGTCAGATCATTTTTAGGTTTAGTAAATTATTATCGCCGTTTCATTAAAAATATAACTCAGATAGCTTTTCCGTTAACACAATTAACCACGAAGGATTGCGAAAAACGGAAATTTATTTGGTCAAATGAGTGCGAAGAAGCTTTTATAACGCTTAAAAATTTAATTTCAAACCCCCCTGTACTAGCACATTTTGTTGATGAACGTCCAACGTTTCTTTACTGCGACGCATCACGAATTGGTATAGCTGGTTGTCTAACACAAAAATCGGAGACCAATGAACTAAAGCCAATCGCTTTTGTAAGTCGCCGATTAACAAAAAACGAGGAAAATTGGACAGTGGCACAGCTGGAACTGTTAGCAATTGTGTACAGTGTAAAACATTTTCGACATTTCCTCTACAGCCGTGACTTTACTATAATTACTGATCACAAAACCCTAGAATCTGTTAAGAATTTAAAAGATCCAGGATCACGACTAAGTAAATTGTTAGTTCAGCTAAGTGAGTACAACTTCAAGATAAAATACGTGCCAGGAAAATTTTTAGAAGTACCAGATGCTTTGTCCAGAAATCCTCTGGATCTTCCAGTTGAAGCTCCAGTAGACACAATAGAAGTAAGACGGGAAATCAAGAATACGTCAAACACGTATAATAAAAAAACTACTTCATCAGTAGGGCAACTAACGCTTCAAATCAGACCGTCACGAACATCTTTAAATACAACAGAAGTTTTATCTACAGATGTTTCCATTCCGTCACCTGCACTTGACCTACATAGTAGTAACCATAGCAACGACACGCAAATTGTTATGTTTAATAACACTGTTAACATAGAATTAGAGCAACGACAAGATCAGTTCCTGTCACAAATCTTCGCAGCGCTATTAGACAGAAATGCCGTAGAAAAACAGTATGCACGCGTTTCCAGAAATTACGTACTCAAAAACAACATTCTATATTATAAACGCTTCGACAACGAACCAATTCTCGTTTTAGCTTTGCCCAAATCTTTAGTAAATCAGACCTTAGAATTTTATCATTGTTCGCCTATTGGTGGTGGTCATTTAGGTGTGTCTAAAACTTTGTCCAAACTTCAACCTAAATATTTTTGGCCAGGTATGTCATCTGATGTCACTAATTTTGTTAAAGCATGCGAACTCTGCCAGAAAATTAAAACTAGCAGGTCTAAACCCCACGGTCTGTTGCAGCCTATACCAGTTTCTTCAGTTCCATTTTTCCGCCTACAGTTGGATTTTTTAGGCCCATTACAACGAGCGAAAAACAATTATCAATTTATTCTTATTGCATTGGACACCGCTACCCGTTTTGCTATTGCCAAAGCTTCTGTTAAAGCAGACGCTGTCACCGTTGCAAAATTTTTACTCGAAGTTTCCTTGTCTTACGGTGTTCCTAAATTTATTCAAACAGACAATGGGACCCATTTTGTTAACGCGCTTCTCAAACGTTTCTGTACCTTATTAGGCATTCAGCATGTGACAAGTTCTTCGTACGCACCCCAGTCTCAAGGACTCGTGGAGAGATTCAATTCTACTTTAGTGCAAATCCTAAAATTCTATGTCAATAATAATCACTCAAACTGGAATGAATACATAAAACCTGCCTTGTTCTCCTATAACATCTCTCATCAAAAATCAATAGGTCATTCCCCGTTCTATTTGGTACATGGTTTTCATCCCGTTTGTCCAGCAGATCTACCTTTCGTTACAGAGCAACTAGATTACGCCATTGATCATCAGCTGCAAGTGTTGCAAGATGTCAGGAAAACAATTCCCGCTCTCATCCAAAAGTCTCAATTATCTCAGAAGCATTACTATGATTTAAAGCATTCCTATATTTCCTTCAAACCGTCTGATAAAGTTTTCGTGTATTTTCCTCAATCAAAAGATTCTAAGACTTCTAAGTTTACGACTCTTTATCGTGGTCCTTATACGATTCTTAAACAAATTTCGCCAGTAACATACGAAATACTTTTGGAAAAATTTGGCAAGCTAATTCCGGAAACAGTACATATTAATAGACTACGAAAATGTATTAAAGATTCAACTACAATAACCAATAATCAGCAAGTTCTCTTACCAGATCAAACCGTCGCTTTAATTACAAATCTTTTAAGATGTTTACATTCGTAGATCTACGTATTTTCAAAACCACATAAAATTAAATAACTTTGTTACATCATTTTCAAGATTATTTCAATACTTATGTTATGTGTGTCATTGTGTTTATTATTTTTTTCATTATGTGTTTCAAATTTTCTTTGTAAATAGAACCATGTCTTGTGTTTTGTTTCCAGATGTTACTATGATATGAAGTTACTCTGATATGATAGATTATTGTTTAAGTTATATTATTTGTTTATTTTTTTTTACAATTAGGTTAAACTATCACTTAACAGATATTTATTTTCTCTAATTTTTGTTTGAAATACTCAGTTGCATAAAATCTTTGGTTTCTGTCTACCCACAAGAGTTTTTATTTTTCGATGGTGTTACAATTTCAGATAGCCGAATTTCATGTAGCCTTGCCAATTAATAATTATAGGTAATCGATATTTTGGAATGTTTTAAAGTTTTTGTTTTAAAAGGATTTAAGTTTTGGACTGTTTCCTTGATTGCTAGAGTTAGGACATAGGGTATATTTTTTTTTTCAGTTTCATTTTAGGAGCGTTTTAGCCGGTCAGTGCAATACAGTGTGACTCACAATTAAGTTGTTTCACACCAGTTACTCACATGTGTGAACTTTTTTTATTTACAGTTATAATACAGATTAATTTTAGGGTCGCGCTAGATATAACGTGCTGCCCTACAGTTTGGAGTTTAATGAGTATTTGATGTTGATTTTTGGAGTTTATGATTATTTTATGAGAGAGTTCATATCGTCCGCCCAATCCGTGTTTCAGTTCCTAAATTTCACTTCTGGTTGTTAGCTTAACCGACCTTCCTTTTCCTTTCCTCCATTTGGATTGTTTATCGGAGCCTATGATAGGGTGTGGAGGTACCCTTCGTACAGTTCCGGTAAAGCAGTCGCGGTTTTGTTTTGGTTGAGATCAGTTAGAGGGACCCGTTATCTTTTCTGGACCAGATTTTTGGTATGAATGGGCTCGAATGGTTTGAATAAATGTAGCGAGTGATTGGAGCCTTTGAATGTTGGTTGAGAGTGGAAAGATCGAAGTCTTGATAAGTGATCGTGGACAACCATCGACGAATTTCATCCATCTCAGAACCTCAAAATTTCTTTTCCCCCTTGATTTTCGTACGGGGCTGATCTGCGGTCTGTTGCGTACGGCTAGCAGGCAGTCACTGTTTTAGTCGGATAGTACCTGGCCGGTATGCATGGTCGCTTTCCAGGATAAGTTCGACAGAAAATCTCCCGTTAGGTCGACGGCTGGATAGTGGAATATTTTGTTTGTGGCCCTGTGTTTTTTTTTTCCATTAACTACACATTTTTTTTCTCTTTTGTTTACTTATTACTAGGACGTTCCCCCCCCACAATTCGATTTTTGGTTATTGCACGAAGGGTTCTTACCGCTCTAACCCTTTGTCAAGTTTTGATATTTCGTTTTATCACTGATTCTTTGCTAAGACATCCCTTTGAATTTTTTTTGTTTACTTTATTTAACCCTACAATGTAAATGGATTTTTGGATTGTGAAGGATTTTGTTTATCAAGAGCTGGTCTTTGTATGTTGTAAATTTGTTTGTGTTGGATTTCAAGTTCAGGTGTTTTATTTTTGCAGTAAGGTTTTAGATTGGGTTTTCTTCAGCAGGTTTTGAACTGGACAGTATGTTAAATTTTAGATGGTTTCGTATCGATAGTGTTTGGCATAAGGTTATTACGCTTTTCTTTTGTTTATTATTATCAATTTGTTTTGCGGCTAAGTCAGGCTTGGTTTTGTTGACATATTTTCGGTTGTCACAGTTTATCTTTAGGTTTTTTTTATTTTCGGTTTTCCTTTCAGTTGTAGTTATGAATTGGTTTTTGAACGTAAGTTTTAAGCATCATTTGTAGAGATGGATTTTGGTGCAGTATTGTATTTACAGGTGGATCTCAGAATGATTTTTTTTTGTTTTCAAATGGTTTATGAATGTATGGTTTCGGTTATTAACTTAAGTTAGTTTAATAACACTTTTAGCCTAGGTTGCCTTTCCTTGTTTTTGGTTTTTCTAAATAGGTTTGGTTGACGAATTTTGTTTACGGCAACTATATAATAAAAGGAGTTCTTGCAGTTATGTTACGTTTTAAAAGGGTAGACTACGTTAGTTAGCTAAGTTATAATTGGTTTAAGTTTTTTTTTCTTTTTAGATTTTAGTTGTTTTAATATCTGTGGGGTAGGTAGCATTAGCCAAAGAGAGAAGGCTGGTGTGCCCCGTTTCAGTTTTGCTTTGAAGAATAACAGAATTTCTTCTATTTAGAATTTGTTTTTGATAAGTTATGATTCGAATTTTGTTAGATTTAGGTTTAGATTTGCTGTTCCGATAAGATTTCCTCAAAGGACAGTTTTGGATTATTTATTTTTAGAATTTATGGGTAATGACAGAACCAAGATGCAACCAGGACAAATTTTTTGAAACTACAACACCCCTTTGAATTAGATATGATATAAATCGCAGAAAAAAAAATAACTCCGTAGAGTAGCAACGTTGTTTTTGAAATCCCAGTTCAATTGTGATTTTTTTAAATAATTTCAACATAAAATAACATACTCTCGTTTCTTCTGTTTTAGTATACAAAGAGTCGTATGTACATCAAATTTTCCGTTTTACAGTGAAAGTGCCCAGACTCAAGAAAAACCTGTTATCTACTATCTGTTACCACAGTGTACTTAAACCTATTGCTACCACCTTTCGTATTCCAGCAAAAAATTAAGTTCACAAAACAAAAACCGTCGTTCTTACAACGAATTTTAATTCAATTCTACATAGTAGTAACTTTAGTAATAAGGCTAATAAAAATCATAAATTTAGTAATAAGATAAGATATTTAGGGTAATTTCACTTAATAATTAAGCTTAAGATATATTACGTTATTTTTCAACATTTCATTAATTTAACCAAGGATATCATTTTTTAAATTTTATTATATTTGTAAGATCGTTGAAAATTATGGCTTCCAGTATAAAAATATTTTTCTTTTTGCTTCTACATCACTTGTTGGGCAAAACTTTGTTTCGGCAGACAAAGTAGTTAATTTATTTTCTGGTTTTCACATAAAAAATATTTCCAATGTTTACCTGTATGATTCTTCCGTCCCGTTAATGTACATTCTACCCTTCGATTCCCATCCCGATTTACCTCAAAACTCAACAATGTTTCAAAACTTAACCTGCCCTTTCCCGAACTTATCTCAACTTATAAACGTTTCCCAATCCCTAAATAATGACCCCCTAGAACAATTTTCCTTACCAAGAAAACCCGCTGAACCACTTCAAGATTTTCACCATGATTTTTCCTCAGCGATTCACGACAGAAACAGCACATCTCCCGCCTGCCAACTGTTTAAGCGCATCACGACACTGTCGAATGCTACTTTGAACATCCTATTCACAACAGGACTACCAATATCTAATTTGGATCAGCAACGACCAAGAAGAGCTTTAGATTTCATTGGCGAATTTCTAAATTTTTGCTGCGGTACTGCCACAGAGAATCAACTTCATCAAACATATTACAACGAGAAATATTTAACAGATCACTACAATCAACTTACAAAAACGATACATTCGGATCACCAAGACCTAATCAAGACAACCCACAACATGGACACCGTTACAAATCGCGTTCAGTCAATTCTAAAAGAAACAGAAGAGGAACTACACTATTATGGAAAAATAATACAGGATACGGAAAACACTGAAATTCTACAAATATATAACATCTTGGCTGTACTTCATAATATTAATTGGCAATCATTTCTAAACACATACTACTCTCACATGACGTCAGTTCAAACCTCATGTAGACAGAAGATGCTTCCTCGCGAACTGGTAACACCCATTACGTTACAGTCCGATCTGGAAAAATTATCGATACAACTAATGAAAAACAAACAGCAATTAGTACTGCCAATACAAAACCTTCATTTATATTACGAAAAGCCTATTACGACTTGTGTTTTCTCAACTACAAGAATTGTTCTCAAACTACAAGTTCCAATCGCTAAGACAGCCGCATCGCATGCCCTGGTCAAAGTGTCACCGATTCCACTAGTCTGGAATAACCAAATTTGTTCATTAGATACTCAACACCTCTACATCATCTTAAGTGAACAACGAGTACGTACCATTTCTCCATCCACCTCATGCGATTTACAAAGTGATAAGTTATGCTACATCCCAAGATTTCAGCAACACTCCAGCCTAAACACCAAGTGCATCAAGCAAATACTTACAGATGGCTCGTTACAAAGCCTAATGCAAAAATGTCACTTTATTTGCCACAAACGAACAACCGAAGTGTATATTACCGAAGTTCAGGTGTCACGATTTTATATAACTAACGCACAGCAAAACACCCGATTGGTCTGTCCATCTACGACAATAGAACTTCCAGTCAACGTTACAGGCGCATTGGATATTCAGGTCCCATGTGAATGTGAAGTGTTAGAAGATCATCACATCATCATAGATAAAATCACAACTTGTGACTCTAGAACTCCGAATTCGCCAGCGGTAGCCCATCTACTCCCCGCACCCTGGTCCACTTTCACCCATTACAAGTTTTCATTCCCTCATTCGGACTTCTATCCTTCCACTTCCTCCTTATCAGACCTGATAAATCATAAATGGAACCTAACCTTTCCCCAAATTTCTATCTCCGATCATGTACCAGAATCAGTTTTTCAAGAAAGTACATTGCCAAACGTTTGGAAAGACATACTTCTCAACGATCAATTCACAAAATGGATTGTTTATTCCGTTCTAGTAATCATTGTTATATTAATTGTTTATTTGAACATTAAAATAAAGATTTTAGAAGCTAAAGTTAAAAATAGACCCACCCAAATCCAATTACACAGATTGGATTGAAATTTATTAAACAAAAAATATAATATGAAAACAATAACATAATTATAATTAAAATGTTTGAATATTTACGTGATTGTTTAAAACAATTTTAAGCGGACTGTATCTATAATCATAGGGCTTTAAAAAAAAAAAAAAAAAAAAAATAATGATTTTAATAATAATTATACTACTTAAATACTACTTAATTTTAATTTGTTTCTATTTTTAGATTTAAAACCTTAGGAATTTTGATTAAGATCTTTTTGCCTCAAGTTTTTTTAAAGGTAGCTAATATTTTATTTTAGTTTTGAATCTGTATTGATATTAAGTTAGCTTCATTTTTTTCATATATTAGGTTACGTATATATATATTGTTAAAAACTCTTTGCATTCTCAGATCATAATGCACGTGCAATCTACAATCTACAGTCATCATCCACAGTGAAAGACATGTATAAATATTTACTTATTTCAACTTATCTTCTTTAACCCTGGAAAAGGAATTTTTTTTGCTTTAGATGTCACTTGGCATAATTGTTAGTTTATGGCCTTTCTCGTTGGTCACAACTTATTTTTTAGTCTCTTCACCTGGATGGATACTGCAAATTAGGATAGGTTATCAATGGTAATACTTTGCTAATATATTGGTATCACAGCACACACCCACACAATGTTGAGTCAAAGTTTTTTTAATTTTTAAAATGCCAAGGAAGAGTGATTGTAAATAACAGATTTGTTTTCCCTTTCAATCACAAATATTACATTCGAGCCTGGTAACAATTTTTTTTCCCTCTGGCCACTGTCTTCGGGTTTTTCAATACCAGAGCTGGGGGAGTGTAAGGTTTCACCTTACTATTCCTGTTTTCGATTTTTTTTAAATAAATTTTACGTATGCGTGCTCTTTGGCTTATTAGAACATTTTTAATCTTGTATTAATAAAAGAAAGAATTGTAATTCTTATTACAATGGAATCTTAGTTAGATTTTATTTGTCAACTCGGTAGTTCTATTCAAGTTGTTTTTCATTCCTACTAGTCTTTAGGCCTTGGTTTTCTCATACTGTTTTACACGATCAGTCCATCCTAATACCCTGGGAACTTTGTGGCCTTTTTGGCCTAAATCTTTCTCTTATGTGAAACCCTTAGTTTGCTCTTTTTACCCTGGGAAAAATTAGAAAAAAATATGTTGTTTTGTAGTTCATTTCCAAGAACCTCTCCTCTTTCCCCTCCTGCAGGCTGTATGTGTTTTTCAGCAAATACAGCCTTTTTCCTAAAACCAATCACAACTTTCGTTACTTTTCCTCTCGGTTTTTTTGATTCTGATTGGTCAACCCCACTACTGTTTCTGTACGTTTTTCTCCCCGGTCAATTTTGTGTCTCTAAAAAACTGGTGAGTTCGTTTTCTGCCGTTGTGTGGTTATGTGCTATGGAAATTTTATAAGGTAAATATAATATATTTATTATTTTTTTTAATGTAAAGTACATTTATAATCATGAGGCGAAAAAAAAACATTAAACCATTAAATATGTAAAATAAAATATAAATTTAAATATTAGAGTTTAAGATAATAAATACAATAAAATGAAGCTAATTATGTAGGCTAGTAACCATGGTTAGTGTTAGGAATAAATATTTAGTTAGGGTTATTATATATATTTTTTTTTTCGGGTTAGTTAATTTTACAGAATCAAACCAATTTGTTTTAAATTAGATATATAAAAGCAGCAAAGGTTATCTAAAATCAAAATAATAAAAAAATATTTGTACTAAGTCTTGTTTATCTTTGTTTTGTTTTGTTAAATCATTTTAAGTATATTTTTGTTTTTTTTTTAATTATAAAATAAATTAACTTGTATTTTAAAAATTTTTTTCTTAAAGATAAATGGATAACCCCATTTTATAAATTTCGTACTAGGTTTTATATTTATAAAAAACTTAAAAACTTGAATTTAAAAATATAAAAGCATATATAAATATCTTTAATTTGAATTACTTTAAAAATAATTTAAAAAAAAAAAAAAAAAAGAATAAAATAAAAGAATAAAATAAAATTAATTAACCTCAATTAAAATGCCTCATAGTTTTTAGTATATTCCTAATTCCTAGTTAAGTTAGTTGTAGTTAGTTTTAACAATGCTGAGTATTCAAGTCAGCAACAGAATTTTACGGAAATGATACCATCCGTATACCACCTGTGTTTCTGCTAAGAGCTTGAAAACATTGACACATCTAACTGCAATGTTTTATTTTAATTTTTAATATACAAATTAGTACACTCCACTGTGTGCCTATAATAGTTGGTTTCATGTGGAATCAACATATTGTGATGTGGTAGCATAACTGGTTTCGAACTGAAGGTTTGAAATTTAACAAAATTGTCTTGTATGTGATCCATGAATGGATTTCTCCACTGGATATTGGATTCCGTGAGCTGAATACCTTTGTACCTTCACTCGCAATTCCACAGGCGAGAGTTCTTTTAAGGACTCATGTTCTTCAGCATCTGAGCTCGTCAAGAGAAACTTTCTAGTTAGAAAGTTATAAAACCCCTTTATCAATGTGTCTTCCGTAGTTAGCCATAGTTTTACAGGTTTCTAGTTTTTATCCTAAAAACTCAGTGGTGGAGGCGATCGCTATACCAAGCGAAAACTATTAATAAAGCCATTTTTGGCTTATAGGGGCCGATTTTCTCGAGGGTGCCCTTCAGCATTAAGGTACTGTTGGATTGCAGTACCCGGTAAGTTTCGAAGTGTTTTTTTTCTCATTTAGGTAACTACGTCAAGGAGGATCACTTAACATCGGTGAATGACCGAAAAGTCATTTTTAACATACACTCTATTTACGTTTTAAAACATAATCTTTATTTATAATAATTTTTAAGCAATTTTCAGACTACCCCCGAAAATATATTACAGCCTACTGACATAGTATTTTGAAAATAGATGAAAAAGAACCAACACAAACCCGTTAATTAAATTATTGATAGGGCTACTTTTGGAAGGAATTACCCAACAAAGTTGAAACAAAATTATTAATTTAAAATTACAGTTCTTTTTAAAATATCTGTTTTTGACCCCCACCGTAGCGTAGTAATTAGCGCGCTAGACTACGAAGTGGTTGGTCCCGCGTTTGATTCCCAGCTTTGGTCTGGAAATTATTATGAGCCAAAACTCACCGTTTTAGTTCTTTAACTCACCGTAGTCACTAATGACTAAGCTGTTGGTGCGACTTCAAATAAACTAAAAACGAAAATTTATCTGTTTTTGAAGTTACTTTAAAAACGTTACTTCCTTCTACTCTAAAAACAACTAGGCTACATAGAAAGAATTTTCTAATTTACCATTAAAAATATATTTTTATAAAGCAATAATAATTGATTACGTAAAAAATTCTCTAGCTAAGTTATTTGTTTATCGGAAACATAAAAGTCATTTGTATCTTATTAACTACAAACTAACAAACTAAACAATTTTGTCTTGTTGAATGAAATTCAAGAAAAAAAATGAAATTGTTGAATGAAGTTTAAAGGGTGACAATAGACAATATTCAGTTCACCGGCTATTGTAAATTTAAAATCAAAGACTGTTTATATTCGTATGAATTTAAACTGAATTAAAAATCTTAAATATAATTCGTTTATATTCCAGTTTAATTCAATAAAATATTTGCGATACGTTATTTATAACTGTAGTCTTATATATAATAATATATTAACATTGTCTAGCAGTTGATAAAGGGGTAAAAATTAACAAAACTTTTTTTTTAGAAAACGTGTATTTGATTTTTTTTTAGACCCAAACTGCTTAAATCAATGTCCTGCTTAAAGACGTAGGACTACACTAGTTTTTATGTAACATCATTAAACGACCGAACTGAAGTTGTGATGTGTATTTAGGGTGTGTATCTAAGTTTCTCTTTTCCAATCAACAATCTGACTCATCAGATTCAACGAATCACATGAGACAAATACAAGTGACTGACTGTTCCTGAAATTTGTAGCCCTAGTTTATACTCGGCGAAAACCTTTGATTTGGTTTTACTTATAATATCTACTATTTTTTACACATATAGCTAATTTTATTTTATAAAATATGTTTATAAAAACATATAAAAATCTGTTTGTAATATATATTTATGTTGTTTATAAGGCTTAAAAACAACATATATATATATATTTCATTAAATTAGTCAAAATGTATACATTTTATTAAATTAATAAAATATATTTATTTAAATTAATAAAACACACTTAGTGTATTTTATTAATTGATTCTATAAATTTTTAAATGATGTTTTTGTACATTAAAAATAAGAGTAGCTGTAGTGTTTTACCTTTGTGAATTCCATATGAAGATAAGTAGAGTAAAATACTAATCGTAAAAGATAAAATGTGCCGGTATCCTAGAAAGTAAGAGTAGCTTAATAGTAGGCAGTTTAGGATTAAAAACAATTATTTGTTGGTCTAGAATTTAGTACTAAAAAAAAAGAATTTAAAATAAATTTAAAAAAATTAGTTTAGGTTAACTAAAATCTAAAAATACATCGCTATGACAGAAAACTATTTCTCCTTAAAGCAGGAACATTAATATTATTTATGATCGGGAAAATGGAGTAAAAAAAACATTTAAAAAATTTAAAAATATATCTGTTACGGTTTTTTCATGTCTAATTCACCATAAAAATTTCATATTTAATGCGGATGGATTTATTTGTTCTTAAGAAGTGACAATTGATGAATGGCTTCAAGAGCTCTTAGGGATAGCAAAGATACGTTCATATTCCTAAGCCATAAAAATATTTATTTATTAAGACAAACGTGTTTGTTGAAAAGAAACACTTTGTGTAGTGTTACTGTAAGAGTCTACTGATAATAAATTCGAAGGACATTACATTATAAGAGACTAAAATGTAAATTTATGAAAAAAGGAAAATTTTATAAATTAAGAAAGAAAATGGAAAAGGAAGAAGTTCGTCAATGTTGAATTGTTATCGCCCCTCTATTCAATCCATCTATTCAATCCATATATTTTACGATTCATTTCTAGTAAAATCTGAATTTATTTAATGTAGAGAAATAAGACATGAATCAAATCACGTAAAAACAAGTAATTTATGTATGGTATTCTGTATAAATATATTCACAAGATAAAATTTTTTAAAGAAACTACATTGTGATATAAAAAATAATGAATAGTAGAAACTAAGTTAACAAAAATATAGCATTCTTGATATTTTACTATCAGGAGCGTGGTTTTTATATTTTATAACGCATATTTTTATATTTCATATGAATTCAAAAGTCCTCAATGATTGATTCATTCACTCACTAAGCCACTTACTCGCTAACTCCCCGTTTACTTAGCGAGTTGAAATTTGGTAAATTTGTTTCTGAGGAGTTGAATGGAAAATTTAAAGCATTTGTACTTTTCCAACTTTGTCTTTTAGGGGTAAAAAGGAGTAAACAACCGTAAAGCAATGAATATAATTTTTATACCATACCGAAGAGCCACAGGTCTGTAAAGTCGTCGTGTGTGTTCTCTAACCTATTAAAAACAAATAAGTTTTAATAACGTCCACTTTCGACTGAGGTGTAAAAGTAAAAGTAAAACTATCCAAAAACAATAATATTATATTATATCTAGACCTCCTTCCAGGAAGCACAGTTCTAAAACTTGGCATGGATTTCCTAATATTGATAATTTTTATTCATCAAGTTGTTTGTAAATCCAATTCTATGAAAACCTTTCCGAGTTTAATTTAGATTATAATATAAAGAAACTATTAATAATAAAAATTAAGCTATAAATAAATATTTTAATGCCGGCTAAATTGGCGTAGTTGGTAACGTGCTCGCCTCTCATCATGTTGTCTCGGGTTTGAATCCCACTCAGGCACGGTATATTTTCATACATTACAAAAAATTATTTCATCCTTCACAGTTACAACCCAACGTCTTCCCTAATGACCACTGTAGTTAATGAGACGTTAAATAAACAAAGAAAAATATTTCAATAGAATATTAGTCACTCGAAACG
Organism: Catonia carolina; assembly: GCA_035578175.1. Taxonomy (NCBI): domain Eukaryota; kingdom Metazoa; phylum Arthropoda; class Insecta; order Hemiptera; family Achilidae; genus Catonia; species Catonia carolina. Next base: position 110,280,076 of record JAQMRL010000001.1, read on the forward strand.
TCTTTGTTACTCGAAAATTGATTAAAATAAAATAACTGCATGGCAAGTCATAAATTTATATCAGGGAAATGGGAAATTGTACTATTCAATAACAAACCAAAAGTTCCGGTATTGCACCTGAAGAAACCAAGGGAAACCATTTAAAATGGTTTGTTGAAACAGTATATACAATTAAGTTTGTCGTAGTCTCAGCTGAACTTCCACTAATCACTTACAATATTGTTTATACAATTTTATTTTGAAATTTAATTAAATGTTACATTGATAGATATTAAAGAATCTGGTGTGAAACACTCACACGACTTTCTCTTGCCAATTTAAATAATATCCGATCAAACCTGTGTTTAATTATGAGTAAACAATGAGAAATGAAAAATTTAACGTAATTTTAATCATGAGTGAATAACGCAAAATTAAAATCGACCACTGTTCGACTTAAAAATAAGGAAAATCAAAAATTGCCTCTAAACTAGGCTCTGTAGAAAAAAATTATTAAAATACAAGTTGTTGGTTCTTTAAGTTACTGTAATTTTTATTCTGTCCACAAAATGAGACGTTAAATAAACAAAGAAAAAAATATTTCAATAGAATATTAGTCACTCGAAACGTGTTTGTTACTCGAAAATTTTATATGTTTATAAAAATACTAAGGTTACAGTCTAAAAAAAGTCCTATATTTACAGATTTTCAAGAAAAATAAAACAGACAATCACAAAAATCCACTTAATTAAGCGTTATACAAAAATATAGTTACAATAATAGTTGTAGATTTAAATATTTTCTACAACTTTAATTTACACTTATGCTCTAAAATGCTATTAATACCGTAGTCTTAAAAATACGATGTTTTTCTACAAGAGCACAGCCTTCCCAAGAATTTCAACAGAAATGGCGTTTACCCTATCTTGTAGAGGATAAAAAATTTAGTAAATGAGGCGATTTTACACAAAATCGTAGAAGTCGTTTTTCAGAAATCGCAAAAAAATTGAAAAAACGTACGAATAAACTACTACTTCTAGTCGACCGATTCAGATGAAAATGTTTGTGTCGGATCCTCTAGTGGTACCTAACTTAAATTCCAAGTTTCAACTTCGTACAATATTCCTTGCTTGAGATATTTCGCACACACGCACGCCCACACAGATCAATAGCTAAAAACATGTTTTTTGGGTTCAGGAGGTCTAACAACGTGTTGATCCGGTGAAAACTCGATTTCAAAAAATCGACATGGAAACAATACTTTTCTTCCTATGTACACAGGGAAAGAAAAAGTAAAAATATATGCAGTAGGTTATTTAAAATTAGCATGATTTTTAACGTATTCATTACAATATTAATATCCTTCAACAGTTTTTTAATAACAAATGAATGAAAAGTTAAAAAAATAAAAATAGTATCATATCCCCGATTTATAGCCACCGTACAAGACGTTGTACGAAAAAATTAGCAGTTAAATTACGTTTTACCTTTACTTTTGGCACTTTAATTTTACTTTCTTCTAGACTTATACTTCAGAAATTAGGCTAATTAATATTTGCGTTTTATATATAATACATAGAGACTGGCATATTACATGTGTACGACTAGGTTGGGAAAAGAAAATTGTCGAATGATGATTTCACAATGAAAGGTAAATTGCTGTGGTTTTATTAAATTTTCCTCAGGTTGAAAAATAATTTTAATCTAGATATATAATATTACATTTCTTGTGTTGAGTGGCGATTTTTTCAAATTATTTCTTTTAAACTAATGAACTGAAAATCTCTATTTCATATTTTAAGCCTCACATTAGTAGTTATTGTTTTTCATAAATATCAGTTACTTTTGAAATTAATTTCAGGAAAAAGGGTAGGTAAATTGTTGAATCTTGTCTAGTTAGGTATGATAAAAATATGGTAGGGTTACTAATTGTGTTAAAGAATCACAATTTTTTATTAAATAACAAGAGTAAGAGAGGAATTTGTGTTCAGCGTGTGTGGATTGCGTATGACAAGATGAGCTGAGGGAGCGAGGGAGTTTTCACATTGTATTATCACGTTGCTGAAATTTAAAGCCCATTAAATGTGGAAGCCCCGAGCGGCTTGACCTGTAATCCGGGAGGATCCCTCTGCTAGACCTTGCGTAGTAAACAATATCCTACGGGTGGCACATACTATGTGGTTTGTGGTGCTTTCCTTTCTATACAAATAATATACCTACCTAACAACTTACTGCTCGCAATGCTTACTTACCCACGTTGTCTTACGTCTATGTACTTGTATTCGAGACTATGTTAGATACGCGGGTAACAACGAATTACCTACTGCGTAGTCGTGCAGTTTAGTGTTCCTTTCGCTCGACTGAGTCCCTCTTGTTTTCGTTTGGTAAATTGTAATAAGTAGCTTACCCTTAGTTTACCTGTTTTCATCCTCACTGTATTGTATTTGGATCTGTATCGCTATTCAAGTTATATAACATTTTACACAACTTCTTACAAATAACCATACAGTAAAGATGTTATGAACTCCGTAAAATTAAAGTTAAACATTTGTAAATTAAATTATTGCTATTTAAATAAATTTTATATTTAAATCTACCGATATAAATATTCTTCACGAAAGTTTTGTTAAAATTTATAATTTGTTTACTCGGATATACCAACATTCGAAATCTCTCACTCACTTACTCGCTCATCACTAAATCTATAACTTCCCAATTTCCTAGGGAGCCGGAATATGGCATAAGTTTATTCCTAATTAATTATTTATAAATTTATTAATAATAAATCACAAATTAGATATATAAAAAATGTTTGAAAAGAGAATTTCTGTATGAATAGACTAATAATATAGTTTTACAGTTCTTTATTTTGAAGTAATCAGTTTTTTTTTTGTTTTGTTGATGCAAATGTTTACAAAGTCTTGCTCAAGATCCTGAGTTTTTTCAACCGTAGTATCCACGTTACTAGTGGCTTCCAAAAACTTTTGCGCATTCCTGATAACTTGCAGCCATCTAATAATGGGATTGTTTTTCTTATTTACGGATTGAACTGGATAATGCCCCTTCTCACCCTCCATCTTTAAGGTTTAGAAATAGTATGTAGCCTACGTGCAGTTTTACAACTCTTCAAAAATACAACAGAAAATTAGACAGTGAAATTTTTACCCTTGTTTTCCCTTTCTAGTGGGGATTTACGAATTCCGATTACTGTAGTTGAGCGTTCAGTATAATCGAAGTCTTCTGAATTTCTATACCTTCAAAAATTATACCAAATTTACTACTCTTTCGATTTTCTCGCATTTCTGCCGAGATAAAAATTTAGGTTCGCTAAGTTCATTACACACAAATGAGACTTTAGGTCAACAAATGTGTTTTAAAAAGAGCTTTATAATTTCTCTAGCTGGAATAATTTCTGCTACCTCTTCATAGTACAGAATAGTTCGCTTGTTTATAGACACACATATTAAAAATGTAGAACTCCTTAAATATTAAAAAAATAAGCGAAAATAACTATTTGAATCCGCATATTTTTAACTAGTTGTCAGGGCTAGAATATGTAAAAATTATTTCAACTGTTATGTGATAATGTTTGTTAATTCTATACAAGAAAGTTGTAATTACAATTACCAAGTTGGTAAATAAAGAAGTTTTTGTTTTTGTAAAAACTTTGTAAATGTAATTTAACTTTTTCATTGAAGTAACTCCAAGTTCTGATCAATTTTATTATCAAATTTAACTTGATGCATTTTTTTATATAAAATAAATGTAATTAGTGTATCTTATCAACTTGTTCTAGATTGAATTCAGAATCAAAGTTATGTTATTGGTACATAAAACTTAATTTCAATAATGATATTAAAATTTATAATAGTGCAGCATAATTTTTAATTATAAGTTTTCCAATACTAGGCCTAACTAAATATATAAAATTTAGGTGTAAAATTTCCCTCATATTAACTTATGTGTTAAATAATTACCGTCAACAATATGGTAATAGTAATTTGCATAGGAAATATTTAATTTATGTTTCAACAGCGCGTAACTATAGGTAGGCCCCTATATAATGTTTTCGAACAGAAAATAATAATAAAAGTTTATTTAAGGGGAAAGTGATAATTATTGAAATATCCTAAAGGCTGCTAATACAAAAATACAAACGATATTTTATTCATCAGAGCCCCTAGCGAATGTCCTTAACAAACTGTGTCTATAGAAAAAAGCAGAACCATAGAAATTTGATTCTAAACTACAAAAACAAATTATGTGTACAGAAACAAAGTAAATAATTTTTTCATGGGTTTTTAGATCAACTAGAAATATTACCTATATTACATCAATTTTCCATTACGTGTTAAGAAAATATTAGATAAAATATTTACGAATTTGAACACCTAAGTTGTTTAATAAGAATGGCAGCAAATAATATGAAGGTACGGAAAATTAAAAAAAAATAGATGGAGAAATCAAAACTGAGATTAGTGATTTACAATACGATTCAATATAGTTAACTAAAATAAAAGCACTACAATAAAGTTATAAAAGCTGAAATAATATGTGGAATAGAATACGTCGTCCATCAGAAAGAGAGCTATAAAAGAGAATCAAAATGAAAAAAAATCCCGTGAAAAATATATGGTCCAAAGAAATATGTAATGTGAAGCGTACTTAATGCGATGGTCATTACTAGCCCAGACAAGAGAATAAGAGGTACTGGTTCATAAAGGTACTGGTGCAGTCATTTGAAATGGATGAGGGAGGACCGCTTGCTCCAAACCCACCGGTAAGAAGAGTGTTGGACGCCCAAGGAGATGATTTTTGGAAGAAGCCGATCTGCCTAATCTATGAAGTGATGAAGAAGAAACAATTAAAACGGGGAGTTCGTTTATAGCGGTATTTGGAAATTGAAAAATAGAAAAGATAAGACAACTCTATGATAAAAACATAAATTTAAATTTTATCGGTATATCTTTAGAATGCACCAGAAACGATTTACAAAAGAAAAATATTTGATAGATGGAAAAATTACACAACTCAGAATACATGATTTACAAAATAAGAAAAAATGAATAAATTAAGAAAAAATGTTTCAGAACTTGAGGGTTTCCAAGAAAAGAATATCACTAATGACAACAAGAAATGGTAAGAAGAAAGAGTTTAGTGAAAAAATGACCAAGGCATGAATGTCACGAAAACAAATTAAAAAGAAAACATACTGTCGTAAGTACGCCAAAACAATAAAATAATTAAGATTTTGTACCAGCAGAAAATGGCTTCTATAATTTTGGACCTAGATGAAATCGTTTCGTTTAATCATACTCCATTTATGGTTAACCTCTCTTTGGATTAATCTCTTTGGTATAATACAATAATTATTAACACTGTGGTGTAAAGGAAAAAACTGCGACTCATTAACCTCCGGCAGCCCGGAACTATTGGCCAGAAATTCTTCACTTTTGGTTTTAGGAAGATTTAGTAGAACATTCGGATAATAAGATCCAGTGAGTATATTAAAATGGTCGTTCAGGCGATTTGGGTTGAATCAGGATGGAGCGTAACAGCACAATGTACGTAAGTGAAGGAGTTTAGCACCTAATAAATCATTAAATCAATCAATACTATTAAAACAAAGTAAAGTATGAGCTTATTTAAAAAGCATTGACTTGATTCTACAATAACGCCTGTTTTTATAAAAATGTATTCAAATTTTGAAGTAAGATTGCGTGAGATTTTTTACTTTATTTAATCTATTTTTTGAAACAACCTATAATAGAACAGAAAAAATTTATAAGAAAAAATTATTGCTATGGGAAGGTTTTTCAAACTTCACAAGCGTAAATACAAATATCTACATTTACAGTGTAACTTTATTACTTCTAGCAATGTTTTAGGGTTTATTATTTAGTTGACTGAGTAGCTTAAACTTATAGAAGCATAATTTGGTAATAAAAAAATTATTATTTAAAGTAGACCGTCATGCGTAATATTTTTATTATAAACTTTTTACTTTCTCTTACCTATATGATATAGGAAGGAAAGTACTGTTTTCAGGTCGATTTTAAACAATCGAGTTTTCACCGGATCTACACGTTTTCAGACCCCTGAACCCAAAAACTTGTTTTAAGCGATTGGTCTGTATGTATGTTTGTGTGTGTGTGTGTGTGTGTGTGTGTGTGTGTGCGCGCGCGCGCGCGCGTGTGTGTGAGTGTTCAAACAAAATATCTCAAGAACGGAGCATCATACGAAGTTGAAACTTAAAATTTAAGTTAGATACTACTAGAGGTACCAATACGAACATTTTCATCAAAATCGGTAAACCGGAAGTAGCAGTTTATTCATGTAATTTTTCACTTTTTTTCGGTTTTCTCATAAACGGCTCCTACGATTTTTTTTTAAATCGCCTCATTTAGTACATTTTTATGTTCTACAAAGTAGGGTAGGGCTGTTTTCTCGTAGAAAAAAGGATTTTCCTTAAATTGCGGCCTTAATATACATTTTATGACAAAATATAATATATACATGTATAAAAAAAGTTGTAGACAATTTAAAAACCTACAACTTTTATTCTTAACATTTTTTGTATAACACTTAGTTTAGCGGTAAACAGTGATTTTCTGTTTTTTTTGTAAAATCTGTAAAAAATGAATTTAAGAGTTCGGCCTTAGTATGCATTTTATGACAAAAAGTATAGTAATAAAATTTGTAAAAAATTGAAAGATCTACAAATTGTTTCATGCTTTTTTCTCTACAGAGCCTAGTTTAGCGTGAAAGAGTGATTTTCCTTATTATTAAGCCAAACTAAGGTTGTTTATCATTTTGCATCATTCACTCATGATTAAAATAGGGTTAGGTTTTTTGAGATTAGTTTTTTCTTTATTTCTAATGTTTTATTACTAATGTTAGGTTATGTTGTTCACTATTTGCATTGGTAAGAAAAAGTTGTGCGAGTGTTTCACAACAGATTTTTTTTGTTTTACACCCAACAGTTTTTGTATGTTACAGCTGATGCAGGCAATCAATATTGGCAGATGAAAATCAGTGAAGAAAAATGCCAAACTTTAATGGGAATCGAACCCGGGATGCCTGGCATAAAAGCCGTTAACCCTGACTACTATTTATCAACGTTGAAGTTTTTGTTAACACTGAACAAAGTATTGATCTACATCTACAAAACATGAATTCTGAAACACGTAAATAAAAATATTATTTATTTATGGGCCGTTGACCCTGTTTAGCAAATAGGCTGCTACATAATGTTTTGTACACCAACTACGCTATGCTAAGAAATGTTTGATTGTTACATTTTTGAAAATTGTCATTTATAATTTTATTTGTCCGTTCGTCCATCCATCCGTCACATCCAGGTGTCAGAAACTACAAGAGATAGAAACAAATGGTTTTCGGATTCGTTATCGACAAAAAAGTTAGTGGCCCTAAATTGGGTTTGAATTTCCGGTTTTGACTGGAAGTGGCCCAAAACATAGAGTTAAGAAGGATCTTCTCTGTTAGATGCTTACCACTACTAACTCCAGTTCCCTCTGTACCTGACATTACTACGATAGGTACTGCACGGTATGAGAAGGTGGGATACGGTGGTGAGGTCTAGTATGAAGGCGGGAGTGGTTATTCACTATTCAACCATCGTTCTGTAAGTATCTGTTTGCATATTGCAGACCTATAATTGTATATTTATAACGATATATGTAATGAATTTCCTGTTGTTAGCTGACACCGTACGAAATGAAGATGATGCCGTAGTTTTTCTGCAGCAAAAGGGTGTGAAGGCATTTGCACCTAGGGTAATTCGTTTTTATTCCTCGTGTGCTCATCTTCAAATTTACGCGCTATGTGTCTCTTAATTTCATACTATTAGTTCCGTGCATCGCGCTTTGCTTCAATTTTTATACATCGGTCTTGGGTGTGGATCTTAAGAAATGTTAAGAAATGTGGATCTTACCCTGGTTCTCCGGAAAATCTACCGCATTAAATAAGTTGCTAAAATCGGTACCGCTTTACAAATATAGCTCGCACTACTTAACGTTTTCTAGTTAAATTTTTAACAAAGGGATTGCTTCACAATCCCCGTTGTTACCGTAATGGTCACGACATGCTTTTACAATTAGGGGACCGACTTTGTTTAGTTGCGAGAAGAGAACTCACAAAGAATATAATTTTCTTCGACAGGGCACATAGTTTGAAGATTCCAGGCTGTCTTTAAGGGCAATAATAATGTTTATATACTCGTGGTGCTGTCAGTACACGACAGAAAAATTCTGAAATTTGACAGAATGAAAATGAAACCAAATAAAACAACAAGAATGTTTCATTTATGTTCATTGGGTGTGTACATGCATACGCTCACATATTGACTCCGTGTGAGAAGAAAACTTGATGTGTAGTGCGAAACTATTCAGTAGCGGGAAAACTATCACAAGGGGAACTAGAGTTATAAGTGGTAGGCATCTAACAGAGAAAATCCGTCAAGAAATCGAAGTCGGAATTTGAAAATGAAATTAGCGTCATTCGATTCCTCTTAAAGAGTAGATACAGAAATCATTGGGTATGAAGTTTCGGTTTCGACCGGAATGGCCCAAAACCGCAAGCCAAGAAATCAAAGTCAGAATTTGGAAAGCAACAATGTCATTCGATTCCTCTTAAAGAGCAGCTACAGGAATCACTAATGGTTTTTGCCATAAGTCAAAGATAAGTCTTTATAAAATTGCCACCACCCATGAGACGCGCCGTCTCATGGAAAGGATTTTTTAATATTATTTAATTCGAATAGATGTGTTATCTTACATTATTTAGTAAGAGACAGCGGAATCAGATAAAGAAAGTCCGTCTTTTTTAAAAGTTGTCTTTTTTTACTTATATTCTAAACTCTCTAAATTAATTTGTTTAGAAATAATTGGATGATGAAGCTTTTTATAGAAAAACATCTTATAGCGCTGTACTTTATTTGTTCAGTAATGAACAAGTATTTTTGTACTTGTTTAGTTTTTTTACAGTATAAGTAAGAGAAATTCTCATAACGAAAATTAGTCGAAATAACAGAAGAATATAATGCAAAGAATACCGATGTACAATATACAAAATAATATATTCAAAGTTCATTAGCAAAGAAAACTATGAGCAAAGTCAAACGGAAACGTAACAGCGGCTTTCCTTCTCCAAAGCTCGTTAGGGCAAGTATAATCGGAGCTCAATGACGTAACGAACTGTATACGTTTCTCTTTTCCCTTTTAACTTTTTTTACATTTTCAAGTATATAAAAATCGATCAACTGTCAGAAGAGAGACTAAGAGAAAGAAATATCCGGCTTTCTGCGGTTTGTCAGATTCGATCTATAGAACCGTAATGAAATAACAGCATATCTTTATTAAGTTTCAGAACAAACGAGCTAAATGCGCTGTATTTTGTTATACGCAATATTTCCTAAAAGTAAGGCTGTATTATATTAGTTACATTGTATATTTTATAGATAAATCTTTCTCGTATATCTAACAAACATAATGGGAGACTGTACTTTGTATCCCACCAATGTTAATTTCCTATTTTTAGGTAGCCTACATTTTTCATAGCATTGGTAAAAAATAGTAAAATTAAACTTTACACACTTATAGTTGTCGGGTTTTTCTAGCTAATCAAATTTTCTCAATTTAATCTGTTGGACTATAAAAAACGAATAACGTAACATTTTTACAATTTTTTTCTAGGTTTCTTGCACATTACTAATTTTTGGATACTTGAGGAAGACATAAAAAGTCTTGTTTTTCTGGTATATGTACCTGTACAAGATCCTTAACTAGTAAAAATTTCAGCCTCGTGGGTGTTATGGTTTCTGAGCAAAATGTACCTAAGAGTTGAAAATTTAAATTTACGAAAAAAGTCAAAAAACAAACCGACACAAATCAAAAGCAATAGGCTACGTACACAAACAAGTAAATGCCCCATCAACAGTTGGTTAGAAAGCTGAACTAACTGCTCTGAACATTAAAAACAGCTGTTAAATATATTTTAAGAACTAAAATATCCTTTTGCACTAAAACGACCAATATACAATTACTAAAAATATTGTTTCATTGTGACATGATAATTTTTTCTGTGTAAACGTGATAAAAAAATAATTTTTTCATTAAAATTAATTTTTTGGCGTAATTTCTTGTTTTTTGGTAGATCTAGGTCTAAAGTATTGAAAAAACATAAAAAACCAAAAATTTAAATGTTCAGTCAAAACCATCATATAGTCTCCCCTTAAGTTTTTGAGAGTACTACCACAATTAATTACTTTTAAATTAAGTTGTCAAAACAAAGTATATTTTGAAGTAAATAATTACTATATAAATTACACGAAGTAGGGTTAGTATCTATACTATTTTTCAGGGCTGATGAGCTCTGAACGTATGCATTGCCCCCTACCCACTTCATAGCTAGCCAATAACTTGCCAGCAATGTTGCCAACACTTGCTCTTGTAGCTCTGTTATATATTTCGTCAGCAATGTTTTTGGTCTATCAATAACAATTATAACCTATGAACATACAACCAGCTGATTATACTATAAAGTAATGCGTGTTAACGCGCTCTATAATCTAATGTTCAGTACGAGATCCAAGACACAAGTGAACTACTACAGTTCTTATACGCATGTGCGCATATTGTTTGTCAAGCTGATAAATCGTACAATCTGACAACGCTGGCAAACGTTCTGATTGGTCTAAACGCGTGGAACAGCAGAGCTCATCAACTGTGAAAAGCACTATAGTACTAATATTGCAAGATGTATATATCAAGGTATTTTCTGTATTATACGGTCATCATGTTTTACAAATTGTCACGCTTTCTTTAAGGTTAATTTTATACCTGTTCCGCCTAAAAAATAATATTATTTTATGCGTTAAAATTTTGACCTTTCTTTTAAGATTTAACTTCATTTTTTATTTTTCATTTTTTTAAAGAATGATACATAATTATGTGACGCACAATTTCAAAATAAAATTTATATTGAAAACTGCACTTCAATCCACAGACAGTTATACGAATATCTACATTTTTACGTTCTTAATGAATATTAATAATTATATGCTCATAACAGGCAGATGGAGTGTTAGATTATTTGTACTCGATCTGATAGTTCCAGGGCTAAAATAATAATTCTGTTTCTTATCACATAGTCAACCAATTATACAACTAAAGCAATTAAGAAAAGAAGAGGTAGAGGTGTAAAAGACACTAGTAAAAATTATTTCCACTGAGATTACTAAATTTCATTATACAGCCAGGCCCTTTGGTGAATGAAGTGAAGGTGTCATTTGCAAGGTGGAAAGTAGATGTTTTTCAGAGGGCCTGCCGTGCTGATACGCTCATTTTTCCACTCAATGATGAAGGCAAGGTAAACCAATTCACTCCTTATTTTACTTAGTAAAGCTTATAGAGGTTCAAACCAGTCTTTCGGCTGATGACCTAAAACAACGCTATGAATAAATGTTAAATTAACTACATTATCGTTATTTTGACATCGTACACATCTTAATTTAACTTCATAGCATTATAATACAAAGTAAAGAAGTCCATGTAGTATGTTACCTTAGATTTAAGTGCATGAAGCATAGTTTATCCTGTATACTATCCCCTCGAGTTTTTATCATCATTTCTGACCTGACAAGAAGAAAATTTGTGCCTACAGTACACGTAGGCCTTTATAAATTATTTTTGATTAATTTTAATTATTAACATTGTTTCTTCTTTCGAGTTTGCATCAAGCTTTTATGCGCTTTAGGACTACTAAATACAGTAAAGAGTGATGGATGAAGACGAATGATGAAAAAATTCTAAACTTGACTTGAAGTCAAACGCAGGACCCCTAGCGTAGAAGCTTGGAGCGCTGACCACTACACCCATTGGCTACTAAAAGTAGTTGAACATTATGTGAAATCGTATTGAAGTGTTAGGCATTTTAAATGAAAAATTTCTTGTTAGAAATTCTGTAGCAACACATTGTGTACACTTTTAAGTAGTAGGCTAAACATTTTTATAGTTTCTAACTTTTAGAAATTTCAGAAAAATAATATATTTTAAATTTGTTTACTTTTGTCACATTGAATAAATTGGATTCTACCTTCTTATTTGCTAAGTGAGTGACCGAGGGTGAGTACAGAAAAAAAGTAAAAAGATAACAGAAAAGGATAGATCATGGATAGAAAAAAGCTTCACTTCGGTTATTATTCTTCGAGAAAAGAAAGTTAACAATTGCCAGTCTCATGTACGAACGGGTGGATCATGTAAGGTGAATGAATAGAGGTTGACCACAAACAACGTTTCAATAAAATTCACTCAAGGAGCAGTAAGTACATCAATATATAGAACGGAGCGTACAATACCACTTGTAATTGTATCTTGCCTAGGGAAGTATCAAAAGAAATTGAACCGGAAAATCCATGCAATTGTTTTACTGGAAAGCTATGTTACGCATGTTTTATTCTATTAAGCTTAAAAATCCTCGACCATTTGAATCTATTTTATAATTCATTTTTAAAATTTTCATTCTACTGACTTATTATGTAATGCATTGGAGTAGCTCAATGGAACGTACAAAAGTTTCTAAATTCCCGTCCTGTAAAATTTATTTTACCGAATTTAAAAATCTTCTTATTAATTTTGTGATTTTTTTTAACGTCCGTCTTCCTCATTCAAGGATTTGCTGCGATTTCCTCCGGTACTCATCTACTGTGAGGTCTGCCAACATCTCGTGTGCCACATGGCTTATACTGAACCGCCATCTCAGAAAATTTGTCGGAACTTATCCTACCCAGATGTACACACCGTCGTCTCCTGTACTTAAGTATTGACTGAGTCAGTAGATTTGCCTTGTAGATTGAAGCAGTAGTTTTATCATATCATTTAACTTCTTGTTTAAAGCTTGATGTCAATACTAATATTTTATTACGTTTTATAATATTCCAATGTAATGAATGACTCGTAATTATTTATAAAGCGCTTTTTCATGGTCAGGTAACCAAGTGACGGCAACTGTTAACTCTATCCTTTAGGGTGTTTAATATGACGTAACTAATCTGCATAATTATAGTAACGAACTGAATAGCACGCAACATCAGTTGTTTTCAAAGAAAAAATGAAAATTTCCTTAGCATAACATCTCGTCAATATATGCATTAACTCTCGCTGTCTCTCTTATTTGTCATGGTATTTATAGTTATTTTACCTTCGGTCCTGTTCCTGATGAAATTCTAATATTCTAATGGAGTTAATAATATTCGAAATCGCAACCAGCAATGTACATTTAGTAGCACTGAGGTACTCGTAAAAGTATCATGTAGAAAATACGATCTGGTAATAATTAGAACAGACTGCCAGTTTGGTTTTTGCAGTTTGTTGTAATGGACGTTTAAAAAAGGACGTAACCGTAAATTGGAGATTGTAAAAGTAACGGCATAAGTAAATTTCGTGTCTCCTAATATGTCAATGTGTTACCAATTATTGGTAACACTGTACTCAAGGTTAGCAACTTAATTAAAATTTCGTTCTTGTGGACCAATGTTATTCCACATCCATTCGTTTCTGTTGTGTCGACGATGTCCTTTTCCAAAGACGAATGAGTGTTATTCTTGAAATATATTTCGCTTAAAAATCTTATTAACGAGTAAAAGGCGAATTTCACTTAACATTTCCCAATTCTACTGTACCGGATAAGTCAACAATCTTGCGTTTGTTATAAATTTCGTTAGACTGGAAGTGTACAAAATCGTAAAAGCACAGGTCTATCATTTGTGATAACCATTTTTCCAAAAAAAATAACTGTTTTGTAGTGTTTTTCGTTGTTTTTTATAAAATAGGGTTATAATAGAATAATATTAACATTAACATCATTATCTATTTATTTAAGTGTCAGTTACTGTTTTAACTTCGGTATTATACATTATTATTATTATTATTATTATTATTATTATTATTATTGTTGTATTTAACGATACCATTTTCGGTAAAGGGTTAACCAAAAATGAAGTTATTGGTTTGTTTCGTATGGAAAACTAAATGAAGAGTTAAAACCTATTTTGTTGATACAACATAATTTAGTTATGTTAAAAGACGCAGATGATTTTTAACTAATGTTAAGAAGTTAAGAATTAATTTTCCATAAAACAAGATAATAGAAAATGAACCGAGTTAAGTTAAATAACTGCAATGAAATTTCCTAATTTTTAATAAATATTATCAGTAAAGTTATTGAAAACAATCACGAGTAAAGTACATTTCAAATTAGTGCGTAAAGGAGTTGGTGTCTTAAATGTAAGTCATGTAGCCACGCAGTCAGGCGATGTCACGAAGAACATACAAATGACAAGATGAGACCGGTTAATTTATGGTTTCCATTAGAAGTCCGAGCAACCAACTGAGCACGCACTGCAATCTAAACCGGACAAATGAATTAAATATCTCGCTCTTGTAGATTAATCATGAAATTCAAGCCAAGCTCGCTAGTAAGGTACAACCTTAACATACATTGCTGTGCTTTGTGAGAACATTTCAAACAGCATTAAAGCATTGTTCTACTCGTATACCTATTATGTGCGTCTACGCCCATTTTCATTTTAGTGCTGCCATGCAGTCACATCTGTCTTTATTCTTATAAAACATTAATAACATTGTGTAGGTCAATATTGGATGATGTAGACTGACACAGGAATAACATAAAACTTTTTAACTTTAATTGAAATCGTGTGGTCAATATAAATATTTCACTATTTCCAAATTGGTTATTCTATTGTAATTAATCGTAATTTATTTATGAAATAAAACTCTCTTCAGTATTTTAATTACGCTTACAGTACAATTTTGTGATGATCTCCAAATTTTTGTGCAAAAAACTTTTGGGGTCAGGAATTCAGAACAATTTAGTCAGTTTGTGAAACAACAACTGAATAAATAAAATATTTTTTGGGTGAGCGACTTAGTAAGGTACCCAGCCAACAGCCAGTAGTAAATGTACACCGGAGATTGACTGTCAACGAATCCAACCAACAGAAGTTAACAAACTAGTGAGTAAACTTTCAAAGATAAAGGGTTCCTGATAAAGATAAATGGTACTTCCCCAGAAAAAAATATTATAAATTTTTTTCAAATTCTTGTGAGAAAACTTATATGGTAGGTAGTACGAAAATGTTAAAAAATTGTTTACCACTTTAACAGTATGTAGAATAAATCGTGTAAAGCATAACATCCTTGCCACAGAAGTCTGCTATTTTACTTAATTAATTATTTTCTTACTATTTACTTCGTAATCATACTTTTCAGCTCTTCACACTAATGTACAACTAATCTTGTGCAAAATGGAGTAAATTTATGTAAAACTCTTCAAGAGATTAAAAATACAGCTTGAGTATACAAACAAGAAAATATGATATTGTGACAAAAATTTATAGACCGTTATTACGAAGGGTAAGGACGAATAGCAAATGATACGAGGTGTAACAATTAAGTTTCGGGAATTTAGTTATAATTCGGGAATTACCAACACTGCGTCGTTCGTAATCATATGACCGGAAATAGAGGACGTTCCTTTTGTTTCGATCGAATAATTGAAGTCGATAGCACTTTTGGTTTGTGTTTATGCTTGTTTTTCAAAAGTAACGTTTTTAGTGGCGTCATGAAAACGAGTGACTCACATTACGAGCGAGATTAGCGAGGATTTGTTGTCCCACATTCAGAGCGACGGCAGAGATTGGATGAGTCGGGTAGTCACTGGAGTTGAGACCTGAATATTTGAGTATGACCCCGAGACCCGTAAACAAATTCAGCAGTGGGGGGAAAAGGGTGAGAAGCGGCCAACGAAAGCGACGATGTCCAAGTCACGACTGAACGCAATGTTGATAGTTTTCGATATCCACGGCATCATTTATCGAGAATATGTTCCTGCCGGTCAGACAGTGACTGGACAGTTTTATTTTGGCGTCCTGGAGTGGCTGCGAGCACCCTTTTTACGTGTGCGGCTCGAACTTGCTGAGGACGCCCGGATCTAGCACCACGACAACGCGCTGACCCATTCTTCATTCATTGTGAAAGAGTTTTTGGCGAGAAAAGGCGTTCCAACGTTGGCGCACCCACCCTATCCGTATAGCCCCGATGTTGCCCCCTGCGACTGCTTCTTATTCCATAAGATGAAGTCGCACCTCAAGTAAACTCATAACGGCGGCGTACAGGAGGTCAAGGAAGCTGTAACCGCAGTGCTGAATAGAGTAACTTCGGACGATTACTAATTCAGTGCTTTAATTCGGTGCTTCTAATTGTGAAAGCAACGTTGGAATTGTTCCGTAGGGTTAGAGGGAGGCTATTGTTAAGGTCTTTGTATGTAATAAAAATAATAATTAATGATATTATTTTTATTGGTACTGGTTTATTATTAATTTAATAACCAGTCAATCATATTTACTTAAGATCACTAAGCTATCAAGTTTTTATTATGTTTCATTACAGAACAAATTTAATTTAACATCAGTATTATTTTGTATTATCAACAATGCAGTTGTGTATATTTTAATCAGACTTTAGTCCAACTTAAAATACAAACCTCAAGAAGAGCAGGACTACAAATTTTGAGTATAAAAGGATCATTGTAAGCGTACACTATTGTTAACGTTATTTGAACAGAGCTCGATATTGAACTATTGTGTCTTGTGGTTGTTTGCGTTAGACGTTCTTTATCGGATATAAAAGCAGGAGTTTAAACTCTTGTTAGCGGAATTCTCAGGAAAATGAGATTACAGGCTGTAGTATATATGGAGTATTTGTTACTAATTAAAAATAAAATCCATTGAGTGCAAATCGTGTTGACAATATAATTCTAGGTTAATGAAGCAATAATATTTCTTGTACATAAATTACTATAATCAAATTACCTTACATTATCACAGAAGTTTAATGTAAACTAATAATACATAACTACAAAATACCTGTAGTATGAATACTACATTATTATTATTAATAACGCATAAATTACTTACTATATAAGATTAGACTAAACTACGACATACAATTATATTGCTCTTTCTCTTCACCAGTACGTGGAAGATAGGAATTAACCTATCCAACAGTGAAACATCCTGTTGTTGAATAAATCCTCTAAGATAATATAATTATTAAAACCATTAGAGTAGAGTATTGATAATTTTGATATCAAAATTCAGATCGTCGAAAAGTCCGATAGCATAACGGGGAAAATAAGTTTTTGTTTCATAGGATCAATATATGTATATATAAAGGATGAAAATAAGTTTATGGTCTTAAAATAAATAAAAAAATAGATAAACAGAAAACAAAAAATTATGGGCGAAGAAAAGCAAATTTTAGATGTACCTGCTTCTCTTGGAGTATTCTCCAGTCTGGATGTAAGCGATACTTCTGGCGGTGCACTGTACTTTCAAGTAACTACACTTTTCAGATCATAGGTTCACTTGGTTTTGCAAACTGTTATGAAGTCGATGCAGTCAAATAGGGGAAAAATTAGCATGATTATCAGTTTTTTGTGATGAATAGATTATTAGAAATGTAACCGAATTAAAGTCCTAGAGTATACGAAGTTGCAGATGATTTTGCTAATGAAGAATATAATGCAGTGGACTGTTAATGCAGTAGACTGTTCGGTCTTTGTTCTATCGGGGCAAGCTGACTGGGGTGTGGACAGCGACCGGCTGCGGCGGTGGAGTTGCGCTGACGTCGTCGGAGTAGGCTGTATCATCTTTTTGTCCAGCAAGAACATCATCCTCTCTTGCGCAGTTGTAGGAGTCCGGGAGCTATATCACCCTGTTAGTTTTATCACACTTTTGTTTACAAAGAATGTACAAGTGAGGGAACATTAACCATTAGAGAGGTGACGTTCTGTGATTGTCGCCGCTGTATTTGTAGTGCTTCGCTCCTCTCGGCGGAGTCCGTAGCTCATCCTTCCACGTTATGAAGGAGTTGAGCGCCCGGCAGTACAGTCCTTAAGTAGGGGGGGGGGGGGGGTAACAAGTTTCTAATACCTTAAGGAAACTATATTGGAAATAATAGTTCTTTTTCACAGTTATTTATTATCAGGAAGTCTTTGGATTTAGCACTAAAGCACATACAAATTGAGAAGAATCGTGGTCGTTACATTACACTACAGAAAAATATAAATTATGGAGCTGATTCTTCTACTATGACTAAAAAAATGATTAATAGACTACAGAAAAGCCTGTGAACCAACCTAGTGAATAAAAAGTTGCTATTGCTTCCTAAGTAACATGGGTTGGGCGAGGAAATTTCATGGTAAGAAGACGACAATCACTTACGCTCATATTCCACTGGAAATTCCTGTTAAAACTGAGATCTACTCTGAGCCAAAAACGCAGCAAAAATAGTGATCAAATTAGAAGGTTGTCAAAAATGTAAAATTTTTCATAAAAATGATTAAAGCAACTATTGTGTGATCTTTTTGCTAATTAACTTGCTAATGTCAAAACTAAAGACTCATAAAATCATCATGATACCCTTACAAGAATTTTTTAATTCTATATTGTGTTTATAGTCAGCAGACTCACGTCGTACTTGGATTATAATGTACTCATGGGCATGTGATTTATTGTAACAGCTGTAAACTGCTACCTAACAATCTGTTACGTATTTTCCCCTGCCTTTTCAAAAAAATTTTCTTTCTGATTATTTTGCACACCCCAAAAGACAGGTTATTCGTATCATCTTGTAAAGCTGAAACGGTTAACATTACGGCCCTTGCTATGAAGTTAATGAAAATGCTTCCTTATAATAATATATTAAAACATTAATTTATAAACAAATTATAAAATTAATTTTGTAATTTTTCCTTAATTATACACATTTTATTTAAATTTTCAGTGGTATTGTTACGATGTAAAAAATAACAGGCTAAGTTTCTTTTCCCAAAAGTTAACAATCTCCTAACAAACAAAAACAACATTTAAAACATTACTCGCAAAAATTAAAAGGTTTTTATCCTGACAAAAACAAGTATCATAAATTAAAACAAACGTAAAACTAGAATATTTGTCTTGTTCATGAAAGAACCGCTTGATTGTACTGTTGTAATTTCTTTGTAATTTAATCTTTAGGTAACAACTAAAAGTCTCTTATTAAACAGATAAAAAGCTGTCAGTGTTTATCCCCTGGGATAGACATCATTTATATTTTTCCATGATGAATAATTTATTTCTTGTTACTCGTACGATTTTCTGTATTTTTATTACGGAGTAATAATAACATAACATCAAAACACCCAAGGTTTAGATAGAGTTGGTTTGGTTAAAGTTAAACAATTAACAATTCAGTAACTACATAACAATTCCGAGAAGATGGCTACCGATTCTTTTGGAGAAATAACGAGTAAGTAATTTCACGTGTTAAAGTGCTTTTACTCATGATGATAGAAAATAGGATCAACCCTAACATCGTGCAATAAAAATTAACGTATCTGGCGAAGGGCAGGTTTTCAGAATATTTAGTAAATATTTATAAAAGAGGCCAGACAGTTGGCATGGCATGGGCATAGCTAATAGAATAGGTCTCTTCTATACGCTATGGCATGGACTTGTCCGGAAATACCCGTACCATGCCAACTGTATGGTCTGTATTCCATCTACTATAACTATAGTAGTATCCTAAGAACCGTCTTTTACCTGATGTCTTTATTTTTCACAAGCTTCACTCTGGAGACTGGAGACCTCTATAAGCAATCGATCTCTAAGGTCTCCAGCCTTTTCCTGTTCCTGGAGCTCATATTTAACACTCAGCACCATACGTATTAAATTTTATTTATATATTTTGCAACATTATTCTTCACCTGACCAACCACTGTAGCCCCCGATATGTATAAACAAGGGATTTTGGCAGGCCAAATATTCTGGCGCATAACTGCTTTTTACGGACAACCGTAAGTAAAATTGTTTATCTACCATTCAGTTTAAAGCCTTTATATCTATAATCATAAAAATTATCGACATAATTGGTTATAAAAATATATGGTTAAACCATCGCATATTTTTTTAACGTACCATTCTGAATGCACACCTGTAAAAAGACAACATTAACTTTATCACGAATGTTTTATTACTTTATTCGCAGATTTGTAAGTGCTTAGTACAAAACCTGTACTAAATTTTTAACTGAAATAAGGTGGCATTACAAGGCTTTACTTGGAATCTAAACTAGAGGATCATTTATTCCAGACAAAAGAGGGAAAGTGTTGGGAACAAGTGAACCTTGTGATCGAATTACACGTTGACAAAGACATGTCTGGAAAAACTAAAGATAATACCTTGAAAGAACTATAACTTATTTATCCTATCTACTGTATTTTCTGTTTCAACTACATGTACCTCGGCTTGTACTTTATGTAAATTTTTTAGTTATAATAGCTAAATTTTAAAAAATGCGTTCATACAGACCTTCGTTTCATAACGAATAAACCGATTATAAACCGGCCTTTTAATAGAAAATTTTAGATTGTTCCTGAACTAAGCCTTGACAAAAAAATATATATTATTATTTATAGCCTATATTTTTCTGCTCTTAATTCTTACTAGATGCTTTTAGATAGATTATTATCTTAAATCTATAGTATAAAAAGAACAAATATAAAACCAATCGATTTTATGAGATAAAACTGGGCATGAAAAATTGAGTAACCGACAGAATTACATCAAAATTTGCTCTATTTTTAAAAACAACTTCTTAAATAAAAAAAAACAATTTGTTTGAGTTAATTACCCTAAATTTTTAATAGGTAGTATGACTTCTTTGCTTTGTGGTCATGATAGGCGTAGATCTGATAAAATTACGGTATTGAATATTTTTTACAACTTGAAATACTTAACACTTTATTCGATAAAAATGAACAAGATCATTAATAATTTATTTTTGTAAAACTGTATATCCTACTTTTTTCCAAAAGAACGTTTCAGGAAGGATTCTTTAAAGTATTTTCATTAATCGTTTACGAGAGTTTAATACCTTATACAAGTCCAGTTTTCTAATGAACTGCGGTCTATAACGTTACTTTTTTACTTAAAAAATACTTAAGTATTTAAAGGCGTCACAAAATACCTGTGTTGTAGGTAACAGTTAAGTAGTTAAAAGCCTTTGTGTAAAAGATAAATAAGAATTTATTAGATTAGCCTAGTTATACTGGTAGATTTTGTAGATTTGGGCACTAGTTGAAAATCTCTGTTCTAAAAATTCTCATCTCTGCACTCAGCACTAAAAGAATTTGTCTTGCTCAGGTTTTTGAAAACAAGTAAATGTGCAGCTGTATTTTGTAAGCTTCATAATTTTAATTTTTACATATATCAATGTAAATTTTTAACTTAAAGATTATCTGTGAAGTTGTTCTTTACAATATTACAACTCATCAAAAATATATATGCGGTTGTTTTTAACTTCAGATGTGTTGTGAAACTACAGAGTACCTGACGGGATGTGAAATTCAAATCAACAAACTTCTAATTAGATGTCAGGAATTCCGACCACTAAATTGGCCGACCCAGCAAGTGTAAAATCAAATTGTACTATTCCATACATAGAACTATTTACTAAAACCAATTTACTTTATTAAAAAAGGACTAATATATTTATCAATGTGAAGAACTTATTCATTGTAAAACCAGCTGTGGCATTTTGACGCTTACGTAGGTCTTATTGTACTTAGTATTCAAATCTGACTTTTGTCGAAGAAACAGTCAACGTAACGGATAAGACGGCTAATTTATTTTGAAGTCTGTTGTGTGATTAGGTAGGCAGATAAAATCTTATATATATTTAAAAATACATTTATATAACTTTATTTTAAAATATTTTATTTTATTTATAAATCTACAACTTTCTTTTCAATAAGAACTAGCAGATATGACTGTTTAAATAAGTTGTGATGAATGACACGTAGACACGTACTCAACGTAGGGCCCCTAGGACGTAGACAAGGGTCTATGTAATAGTCTATGAATAAGCGCGCCAACTAAATTAATCTACATAACAGCAACTAGCCAAATACATTTAATTAGTAACATGCATTATTTTTATGACACAAGGCTATAATCTCAAATCCACAGTTTAAAAAAAACCTACCATATTTTAACAAAGATAAAATCAATCGATTTCATGAGATAAAACTGGGCATGAAATAATTAAGTAAACGAGACAATTACATCAAAGCTTGTTCCGTTTTTGAAACAACTTTTTTAATAAAATAAATTTATCTGAGTAAATAAAGTATTCTAAATATTTAACAGGTAGTATGACTATTTTAGCATGCGCTCATGAAAGGCCCAGATCTAGTTCGGAAAATTTTATGCATACTCCATAAAAGCTCTCAATAATGATAAAGTGTCTCAGAGCCAGTAAATCCTCATCCGATAATGATTACCCATCTACTGAATTTTCAGGATTATTTTTTTAGTAATTACTCTTCTACGGAATGTGAAAAAACAATTTTTTTTTTGTAATTATAACATTTACTGAAAATTCTTCGTAATCGGCGTCCCAGGAATTCCGTTACCAGGAAGCCAAAGAAGTAGAATGTGCGGTAATTTACTTGTGGGTTATCGTTTCAACGGAATTTTTCTTAAATGTCTAATAAAGATAAGATATTGTAGGTTTATATGTTATAAAATAGTAAGTATGTAAATGAAATTTTATTTAAAGCACACGGAGGTGCACTGGACATTATTCTAAAACATTTTTATTGGAAGTACAGAATCTTAGTTACCAAAAAAGGCTTAGAAGAACCACAGATTTTCCAGCATACATCCAAACTTTATTTTAGTGAAACCTTCAGATGAATAATTAAACATTTTTATGAGTAGCTACAACATAACTTTAATTTTTATCGTAGAATATTGACCATTTGGTTCGATAAAGGATCGTGGAATGTTATTCCACGGAGAGAATTTTCCTAAAAAAGCCTTAGGACAAACACGTGCAAATAAGACACATAAGGCTTGGTATCGGGGAAAAAAGGTTATGCGTAGGTTTTGTTACTGAGCAACTGTTACCAAAAAAGCCTAATATTGATATTTGATTTTCAGGTAAAATTGTCAATGAACAATTTACAAAAGTGTTCTTATACTCATAATAAATGTCTACCGGTTTTTGTTTTAAAATACCTGTGATAGTGTTTGTGACTTCTAAGGATAGGCTTAATTACATAATCAGAATGAACTTCATTTATAATTTACAATTATTTCGTGAGAAGAATCTTTAATGGGAGCACATTAAGTATCATTATTTATCTAGAAGAATTATTCGGTCAAAGTGTTAATTCGTGTAAAGTTCTCATTCCGTTTTGCAGAAAAACATTCATTATCAGCTCAGAAAAACATTCGTACTGAGGATTTATTCCTGTGTAGTCATTACCAGACCATAAATTCAGAACTGACGTCAAAAAATTTTAGTGTTAAATAAGAGACCTAAGTTGTTATAAAGTAGATCTTTCAAAGAGATGAGAACGTCAAGATCTTTGAATAAATTGTTTTCTCAACGAGGTGCGGTGTCTTTAAAGATAAATTTTATTTCATAACGGGAAGCAGTATTTACGACATTGAAAAATAGCGCCCTTTATATTCATCTTGTCTTTCCCTTTATGCGTTGTTTACAGACACAACCATCGGTTCGTTCATGACAGAACTAAGTCTCTAAAACTTCATCAAACATTATTTGTTTTCTTATGATATAGTCTTTTCTGTGATTAACTCGAACACTATTATTATAGATAAAATATTTAATGAAAATAATTCATGCTAAAAACAGAAAGTAATGCACTTACAAACATTATAAGTGTAAAGATATTAATTTCATTTTAAACAAAGATATTTTTTAACTGATAGAATATTAAGTTAATTTCTATAAATGGGTCATTATTAAGTAAAATTAACTCAGTGAACTTTATTTACTTATTTCGTACAACCTACTATAAAGCATAATTGCTTTATAGTAGGTTGTACGAAATATTGTTACTAATGTAACATTAGTTACTTAAGGGTTTTACAAGATTGAAAAGACACAGTTTTTTAGACGTAATTCTTTTTTCGGTTGGCAAACAGATATAAACATAAATATTATTATAATAATTATCTATCTTTGTTAAGACACGCCTATTCTTTATATTCATTAAGAAAAATTGCGTCACAATTTTTGCTAGTATTGATTTAAATTTTTCAGGGAAAAAGTTAACGAAAAATATATTTACAAATCATTTTCACGCCACTGAAAAATTACTGTCCACCGGTAACTTTAGATGATACTACCTCAATACACAAAATAACTTTATTATTATATTTACAACTCAATTAAGATCATCGCCTTGCGTAGAAACATCACATAATAACAAAAAAAAACAACCTGAACTGGTAGTACTTTGTTGCCGACAGCCCCACCAATATCCGCGCTTGCAAACGGTCCCAGAACCTGCCTGCTGCGGAAAGTGCTCGCAGCCAGCAGTGCCTCCCTCCACCATGAAGTGGACTCGCCGGATGGGTATTTAAGCAGCCGCACTGGACTGCAAGTCACACTCGCTATCCAGCTTCCTAACGAAGAACAAGCAAAAAAGAAAACAAGCAAGAAGAACAGCCCAGCCAAAACCGGACGCTCCGTACCTGGTCTACGCTACCGGTGGCGGACGCACATTCCCGCACCGGTCAGCCTTCGCCGACCTGGAGAGAACCACCTCGGCCGCGCTATCGGCAGACGGGCTACGATGACCTGACACTGCGGAGCTCTGGGGGCCACCACTGTCACGCTGCAGTGAGGACCCAACTGCCGCTGAGGGAAGGCTACGCCTGAACCCGGTCGCCGAGCCGGCACTCTTCGGGCTCCACTTTCAACACGCCGACTCGCCGCTTCCGACCTAAAACGGCCCTATCAGGGCCACCAAACAATTAAATGGCTCTTTTCAGGGCCACCAAAACTTACAAGCAAGGTTTCGCCACGTGTCAACACTGCCCTGTCTAGAAGTTGGTTGTCGCCTGGCGACAACCGGCGACAACTTATATAACACTAGTTAGTTGGTAAACATTCATCTTAAACTAAGTTATTTTACAAATCACTTTTAAACCCATATGGAATTACGGGATTCCGTTGTGGGAAATGTCATCCAGATTTTTAGATATCAACATTTTCGAACGTTTCCATTAAACAGTTTTGCTTTGAGATCTACAAATTCCATGGCATATAAAAAAACCCCTAAATCTATGCTTATTGAAGGTGTCAAATAAGTAATATAGAAATCCAGTTTTAAATATGAATAAAGACTCGATCATCATCCGAATTTCCTAGCTCTAAATCTGTTGAACAATGCCGAACAGTTTTACGAGATTGAAAAGACAGTTTTTTAGATCTAGTTCGTACATTTAGACGATTATTAATACTGTTTTAAAATGTGTATCTTTAGTTTAGGACAACAGTAAAATTTTAATCAAAGAAAACAAAGAGATTCTAAATAAAAAGGATGAAATGATAAGCAAGTAAATTAATATTTTTATTGTAAATTACTAACTCTGTAACTTTATTGGAACAGAAATTACGCTGACTTGAAGAAAAAAAGTAAAATGTAACGTTACTTTTCTCAATCTATAAGGCCTATATTTTTCTATTAACAGGGCGTTTGGCATCCAGTGAGCGTTCATATTTATGTATTTTCCAATTTAAAAAAAATATGATTACAATACAAATTAATTTCCTTATTTATAACTTAAAATCTAAAACTATTTATATTTACTCGTGGTGAGAAAATTAATCTACCTAACTATGTTTCCTATGCACGTATAATTGTAGATCAAATTAGTATTCTTGGTTTGCTATATTTCTACAACTGCAACTACTACGTAATGTATTAGTATGTTAGTAATTGTAAATTACGTGTTAGTTACTTAAAAACTTATTAAACTGAGACATATAAGTTAGGTAGTAGCGTTAATAATTTTGCATTACGGTTAATAGTAGGTAACTACAACTGCCACATATACAACTACCCATATTTCCCATACTACCTACAACAACCCATATCTAGTATCAGTATTATCCATATCTAGATATCAGCATCATATGTCACCCATATAAAGGCAAAAAATCTCAAAAATATCTCTAAAAAAATCTAAATTTACAGCAGGATTTATTTTTAAATTTACAAAAATTATAAAATTTATAATTACGCAAAAAGAAAAATTTACTAGCTTACTTCTGCAGAAGTAATTACCAGGAGTTAAATTCTATTCCAATAAAATTGCATGAACAACAATAAAACAAAACAATCCGACTCCTAAGCTTGAGAAATTAACTTTCCTGCTTAAATTTTGAACCCTGTCACACCTCAGAAGAGGAAGCGATTCCGTGAAGATAGACAAAATGAATAAAAACAATTTTTAAAAAAATTTATATTTAAACAAAAACATAAGAAGCGTAGAAGGTGGTTGCATTAGGAAAAGATAATACAAATTGCGCCAAATAAATTTTATAATAATTTAATTAAATAAAATATTATAGCAATATAAAAAACAATAAGAATTGGTGGATGGTTAAAAAAAAATTTAGGCAAAATTTGTATCAAAAATTTACAATAGATAGTTTCAAACAAACGTTAATACTTTAAATAAAATAATAAACTTTAGTTAGTTAGACTCACTAACAAGATTCTTACTTACATACAAAAAGTTAAATCAACAACACCATGGATTACACAAGTGAAAATAGACTTACATAAGGCACAAATAGACCCAACAGGTATTGGAGACAGACATACATTCAGAAAGAGGATATATGAGTGGAATGTGATGTCGGAGAATGAGGTCCTTAGAAAGACAGGGACAAAGTGGACAGAAGAGAGGAAGCAAAAACATGGGGAAAGAATGAGAGAAGTATGGAAAATGAGAAAGAATTCCCAAAAATGAGTCGGAAAGCTTTGCGGGATCCATCAGGGTCCATACGCACATAATAATAATAAACTTTAGTTTCAATTTTCTAAAAAAAAAGTTAACTTAGGTAAATTTTAAATGTAAAAAAGGTGGAATAGGTCCACGTTAATATTAAATGAACAGATTATTTTAAATTAAAAAGATGGGTACACTCCAAAAAAAAATATTTTAAATATGACATATCATTAAAGACATTAAACGACCAGAATATATAAAATCACATATTGTTTTAAAAAAAAATATTTAGAAAAAGCAAAAATTAATTTTTGTGCAAAATTTTATAAAAAAAAAGAAGACAAACGGGAGAACCCCTTTAAAACAATATTTTATACTGCAACATCCAGGAAAAGAAAGGTTCGTTGTAAACATTCAAAAGTAAATTTTAAAATGTACATTACCAAAAACTCGAAGTTTAGTAAAAAAAACTCAATAAGAGCCACCTCGCCATCCACAACACGAATTTAGCATAACATTTATTTCAGTTTTCTTTAATTCATATTTCAATTAATTTTGAATTTGCCATCGAAGACACCAATCAAATGTTGGAAAATAGTATTTGAGATTATTTTATAATGTAAATATTAATTGAAATCATTATGGAATTTGAACCCTGAAAAGGGATCAAAACGCGTAGAAAAAACATATTAAAGAAATAAAGTCAACACATAGTAATATTTGATTTTTCAATAAAAATCTTAAAGAATAAACTTCCAGTATGTACTATTTTCATAATTAGTCCACCTAGACCGGTAGCATAAAACAGTGACCATCGGAACAGAAAAGGAGTAAAATACCAACAGAGCAAAAACATAAGTGACGTCACCTCAGATAAAAAACATAAAATTTAAATTTTAAAGAGATAAGCATTTTTTCAAGAAAATAAGCTAGATAAACGGAAGGAATAACTCTTACATAGATAACAGAAAAATAAAATTAATTCAAATTAACTACAGAAAATGAACAATTTAATTTAAAACAAGACAAATGGAAAAATAATAGATGACTGCCAAACTTAATGTGATACAGGGTGTTACAACCCTGAAATTAATTCGCACAATATAGGTAACACTAATATTCCTAACTGCCAATTTCACAATGGCATTAACACTAATATCATATTTTTTTTAACAGTGTTATTAATTTTTAAATAAGATACACTCCTAAACAAGCAACTCCCTTCCCCATAACGATCCATCAAATCAAACTGAACTTTAGAACGTTGCCACCTGAGTAGTAGCGACATCGAAACTTTAAATCAAATATTTTATTTTATATATATTTATATATTCATGCGAGGATTTACAGCCCCAGCCGTATCTCGCTTCCTAAGCACCACCTCTCTTTGTCTCGCCGGTCCCCATCCGAGAGCCACCGCAAAGACATTGCCTCCTGCACCCCCTCCAACCATGTCACTTCCGGCCTACCCCTCCACCTTCTCTCGGCTGGCGTCCTCTCCCATACCCTCTTTA
The DNA here is from genome assembly GCA_035578175.1 of Catonia carolina. Classification (NCBI taxonomy): domain Eukaryota; kingdom Metazoa; phylum Arthropoda; class Insecta; order Hemiptera; family Achilidae; genus Catonia; species Catonia carolina. The sequence continues at coordinate 110,308,486 of JAQMRL010000001.1, forward strand.
GCCACCTACCATCCTCCATTCTCTGCGAATTTATTTATATTTTGTTTTATACGTTGAAATATCTTGTTACGACCTTCACTAATTTTAAAGTTCGGAGTTTTGAAAAATCTCGAACGTTTCCTCTTTACAATCATGTAAAAAGGTTTTGAATCCGTTTGGTAGATTTCTGTACATAAATACAAACAGAATCTCCATTTAAATACACTGAACTAGATTTTGCGTATTAAATGTAATGATGGTTCTAAACTTAAGCAGATTCTGTCGTAAGGATTAACAAGGAGTTTAATTCCAACAAGCTTTGTTGAGTAATGTTACAATAAGAAATTCATAGCCTGAAATTTATCAAATTCAAAACAAAAGGTTTTCACTTCTGTAATCTGATGAGCGTATTTGACAATGTGTTAAGTTTGGAACATAAGTCTGCAACTAAATAACTGACAATTCACAAAACGGGTTGTACCGCCTAGATTACAATGAAAGAATTGATTATATACATTGGTTAATTCATTTCAGTAACGAGATAAATCTCACCCACAAATAAGTCATCTTAACGAGGATAGAAATAGTAGAGAGAAAGATTCGATACAGATTAGTTTTATTAATAAAATACATTGTAACATTATATAATGATATTCTAGAAATGGTTGACAGAATAGATTGTTGATAATTCTAAGAATTGTGTATTGTATGGGGTGGAGCGTGTTTACAAGGATACTGAATTTCGATTAGATGTTTTAAATGACAGTTCTTAGAAAAGAGATAGTAAGTCATTTCTTATACCCGTATTTACAATCTCTACTATGTTTTGGATTCTTCTAAAAGCGTAGTTTAAGTCTTTCATTGTGTCTCATTACGTAATATTATATGTTTTTGTAGAAACGACAACTTTCCACAGGGATTTGAAGGCGGTATCCCAGTTTTAGTTCAGTTCAGTTGAACTTGATTATGAATGAATGAGTGCTATTAGCAAATCTTTGTATACCTGGTAACAAGTACGTTAGAAAAAGGCGTTCGTACTGGAACTGATAGTAGGTAAGAGGCTACTATTAATTAAAAAACCACTGTTATTTTTAGTTAAGTTAATTCAAGTACGTGAAGTAATATAATTGTCTTTGTTAGTAGGTTAAGTTTAATAATTAGTTGTAATTATTAATTGAGTAAATAAAATATTGTAATAAGTTCAAGGATGTCGGCTGTTTATTATTTATTATACCCAGATCCTAAACTAACCTAGCCTTAGGTGTTACAACATTAATACTAGCAGTATCGGCTTACTGCTAGCCGATATTACTACGTAACTTGAAAATACGCATACCGATTTCCAGAAGTAAACTCTCCAGGAAGAGTAAAAGTTACATTATTTTATTCCTTTACAGTAATTGTCATCCGAGTCTGTCTCGGATTGCCATCCGAGAGTCTGTACACTACCAGTGTACAAACACTGGTAGCTGAAATCTAAATGCTTAATTTTTTCTGTTCAACCCCTAAAAACTATTTGCAGAATTGTAGCTCTATATGTGATCAGGTAGTTATAGAATTATAGAAGTTATAGAGATGAGTGAGCGAGTCAATAAGGCAGTGAGAACTTTTACATGTATATAATATGACTATAAAAACAAATTACAAAACTTTTATTAAACTGAATATTATTCTATAAAGTTAAATTCAAAGTAAATATTTATACAGCTATATAAATTCCGGTAAAGCTATAAGATTTAAAATAAAAAATGCACAATTTTTTTACACGTTTGGTTTCGCATACTATCCTTAATCCCCAAATGCATCTTTTTTGACCCATCATTCCTAGCGCATTGAGCGCTAAAACAAATAGACATTACGAAATGACAAGTGATAATTACAGTGTACATAATAAACTTTGTTCGTACTCGTTTTAAATTTTATATGTAGGTGTGAAATCAGATTAAATATTTTTCAATAAATAACTCGTGAAACAATAACTCAAGAACTCATAAGTTGTGATTTGACAGTTAGACGAACAATAAATTTAATAATATTTTGCTATATTTACAAGCAGTAAAACCACATTTTTTTACATTTCAAGGATAGCAATAAAATTAACAGTAGGACAATAGGAGACTCATATAACCATAACTATTTCAGCCCTAATTCTACTCTATTTCGGTCTGTCGTGGCACTCGTTTTATGGCACTAATGCTACCGTTTATTGCCGTAGTTTCTTGTTTACACACTCCATTTTATAAATTTGTTTCGTTTGGTAACTGATGTAATTTTCGGTTGTACAACAGTTTTAAATTACCAGTGTAGTGTTTTTAAATCACAGAATTGTAATAAAAAAAATCACCTAGTCTATATTATAATGGTAAATAGCCACTCATTTATCAAAGAATTAAAATAACGAAGTCGTTAAAAATGCACAATTTACCACTCGCGTATATCCTTATAAAAGAAATTATTTATGGGTGTTTCCTGATAGACGTTCGTGAATTAAATTGGATTGTTAGCGGAAGGAAATAAAACAAACATTTACCTGGTTAGTCATAAATTTGATGAAAAATTCATGCTAGTTGAATTTATTGCAGTACTGTATTTGTTTTGCTACCATACTCCTGTCGTGCGTTAAATACATACTCATTCACTGTTGAAGCATTTTTACCCTGCTGCAACCATATCTTATCCTAGTCCATATCTTATTTACAAACAATTATTAAATTTAGTAATTCGTTTCGATTTATTTGGTGTACTAAATGGGTCACCTTACCGAGTAAAATGGCAATAGCTTCTGTTAAGCTACCAAATTTTTACTTTCCGCGAATCCGTAGTACAAAGTAAAAACTCTAGTGTGAAACACTCACACAACTTTCTCTTGTCAATGCAAATAACGGAACAATATAACTTAACACTAGTAATAAAACATTCGAAATAAACAAAAAACTAACCTCAATAAACATAACCTAAATTAAATCATGAGTGAACGACGCAAAATTAATATCGACCTCAGTTTGGCTTAAAAATACGGAAAATCTCTCTTCACGCTAAACTAGGCTCGTAGAGAAAAATACTCTAAATAAAAGTTGTAGATCTTTTAATTTCCTATAAATTTGAATATACACTTTTGTCGTAAAATGCACAGGCTACTAAAGCTGAAATCGTAAAAACATCGATTTTTTTCTACACGTTTTCGTGGGGAAAAAACAGAACATCGCTAATTTTACCGCTAAACTAAGCGTTAAACAAAAAAATGTTAAAAAATAAAAGTTGCTGGATTTTAATTTGTCTACAACTTGTACTATATATACATTTTTGCGCTAAAATGCATATTAAGCTGCAATTTTAAAATAAAATTGTTTTTACGTGTAAACAGCCTCTCCTAGAATTTCAACAGATATGACGCATATCCTATCTTGTAAAACATAAAAACTTTAGTAAACCAGGCGATTTCTAAAAAAAATTGTAGTACCCGGTTTTGAGAAAATCGAAAAAAAGTGAAAAATTACACGAATAAACTACTTCCGGTTGACCGATTTTGATGAAATGTTCGTGTCGGGTCGAGTAGTAGTGTCTAATTTAAGTTTCAAGTTTTAACTTCGTACAATGTTCCGATCTTGAGATAGTCTGTCCACACACACACACACACACACACACACATACGCACACACACAGACCATTCGCTAAAAACATTTTTTGGGTTCAGGGGGTCTGGAAACGGGTAGATCCGGTGAAAACTTAATTTTTTAAAATCGACATGAAAACAATACTTTCCTTCCTATAGGCTATAGTTATATAGGCAAGAGAAAGTAAAAATTACGGTAAAAAATGTTTAAATCAATTTTCTTTTTGACTTCAACTTTATTTTTATTTATAACTGAACAATTTTTTAAAGTCCAACTAGTAAATGAGTTGGAATGCGGGAATGTGACGTGAATGAGAATCGATCCAGTGACCGATTTCGGCGTGAAATTTTGCCAGGAATGTGATGCCAATATTTTTCCATGATAATGATTTATAAACTATGATGGATGATTTTTTTGTGTATGAGATGATTTTTTGGTTTTATGAAATGACACAGGCAAGTTAAATTTAAATGCATTTTTTATAATGGTCGAAGATCTCTATTCCATCTTCGTTTCAGTCGTCTGTTAACAGGGAGATGGTTAGTTGAAAGAGATTGGACTTTTGGATTATGTGGTTAATTTTTTGCGTTTAATGAGTTATATATTGCGTTTACAATGTCTCGAACCGTTGGTATTTTCAGGTATTTGTGAAGGGTATGATTGGTAACATAAAAAGGAGCGTTGGTTATTACTCTAAGTGCTTTTGACTGGTGTCTTTGAAGTCTTTTTCAGTGTTGTATTGTGACAGGCTCCAAAAATTGGTCCACCATATAGCCAAATTGGCTACTAGTGATTTATAGAGGATGACTTTTAAGTGTAGAGGTAGCGAGGACTTGTGAGCTAAGACGCCATAAATCAATAAATAAATAAAAATTTATTAAAATATTAATTATTTGAAACAGTATTCCCGGTTTCAATACTAGAAGTAGCTATACATGATCAGCCAAATGGAGTCTGTGAGTTTCAAATCGCGGAAGCAGTTTGGATATAACCTTTACAATCTCTCACCATTACAGGCCAAGGCTAAATGTAGGTTACGTAACGATGAAGAACATGAATTTAGAGTTCAACCATGATGAGGGTTTTATATGAGTGAAGCTCTTAGAGAAAGTGCTGAGTAATGAGCGTAAGAACTACTCCTTATTCCATTAGGACTAAGAAGGATTACCGTTACATATAATCGGCTCACCATTGTCACAGGATAAGAGAGTTTCCACAGGATACTTAGTCTGGCCAAAGCCGATATGATTTGAAAACACTCATACCATAAATTAATACTTTGCAAATGTTATCTTAAGCTTGAAAATTTAATCAATTTAAAGCCCAAACGTTAAGAGTCATGTTAAATATTTGAATTTTAATCTTTTCTTTCCTATAGCCTACAGCTTTTATTTTTAATAGCAGCTAAAAAAATATATTATCATGAATTTAATTGTTTTTATGAATTTTACTATTAATTTTACAGAAATGTTAGTGAATTTTAACCATATTCAATACAAAATCCAGGGAAACCGTGAATTAAATCTTAGACTAATCTACTAAATAGAAATCATTAAATTAGTATTTTTTCTGCATATACAGTAAAACCTCTCCTCACAGACACCTCCATTTTACGGCCCCTGAATTTAGCGAATATGTTTTACTGTCCTGATACCATGAGATAGGGAGTTTAAATAAAAGTCTCCCAAATCCGAACATGGATCTCCTTATTCCGGACAATATATCGTAAATTTTTATCTATACAGTGACAATGAACAGACAATTGAAGAATCTTCAACCGAACTCACTGATAAAGAGGCAGTGCAACAAATTAAAGTAAAACACTTTGTCGTTTCGAAGAAAGATGAAGAGGATGGTAAATGTTGAAGGTTTTGCTCGTGTATTTTGAAAAACAAGCGAGCAATGCGAAAGCCAAACAAAAGCAAATCACAGACACTTTAAATCATAATTTTTTTAAATGTAATTTATTCAGCTTGTCAATAAAAACAATTATTTTTATTTAAAAAAGTGATTTTTGTTCTTTTCGAAAGATAAGTGTAGTGTTTATTTCACACATTTTTCATTTACGGAATTTTCATCTATGTTTGATTAGTAGATTCATATTCTACCTTCACAGCTATAAATTCCATATAAATTACATTACTTATACATACACAAATGAATTACCTATCAATTAAATATCATGTACATAGTTGATTTGACATGTTTAATTTTTTATGTTAACTTAAAATCGCGTAGCCTACCTCTTTTTACGTTAGTTTCCATTGTTAAAAACAAACGCGTAAATCACTAAATTGTTATAATGTATGACATATTGGCTCTCCTCTACAGAACTGGTATCTCTATACAACAGATATTTGGCGTGGTCCCACTGATGCCCGCTATTCAGAGGTTTTACTGTATAATTTTACTGAAATTTTAGTAAAGTTTAAGTATGTACAATATAAAACCCAGGAAACCCGTAAATTAAATGTGAAACTAATGTACTATATAAAAATCATTAAATTAGTTTTTTTTCGAAACACATAGTTTGTACGTTGTTTAAAGAAAATATACTTAACTTAAATTCGGAAATTAAGAGCAAACGATTGAGTCAGTTTCAATGCTGTAGATTTCATAAAACCAAGTTAAAAAAATACATATTAAGTTTAAAAAGTCATCCTTATAAATTTTAACCAACAAAATAAATATACAAAATTTGTACTATTTATATTTTCCTTATAGTTTAAAGACAAAATTTAGGTAATATGGTTAATAGCATCATTTTTACCTTCATATTATTTACAATCACATCCTGATTATAAACTTAATTCTTTTCTTTTGTAAAAATGCAGATTCGGGTACTCTACTTCGTCTTCATTTTCTATGACAAAAAACACGAGCCTGTATTTTAGGAAATTCAAAATAGCTACACTTGAGAAACCCTATGTGAGAGTTACCGTCCAAATTATTTAACTTAATTGAAAAAAGTTTTAAAATAGTAATTAATGGGTAAATTATGTACCTGTGCTGCGTAAAATTATGTGTGTTTGTTAAATTAATTAATTTGCTTATGAGATAGAAATATATCTACTAATTCATTGTCCCATTAAACTCTATTAATCTGTATTGATATACTATCCCTGTACGAACTTAGTTTTAAAATAAATTTTTTAATTTATTTTCTTCACGATGACCTATGCGTTTTTTACGTCAACAACACATATCTAAAACTGTACCGTAGGTTCAGAAACAAACTTCACAATCATAACAATCTCTTATGCTGTATGAATTCTGCGGACTTACCAGGATTCGCACAAAGACGACTGAAACGCCAATAGAGTAGAGACATGATGCATTAATGCAACTGTAACATAATTACGTATACAAAAATATAATTTAAATGAACACATTTTCTGGAGTGCTATCGCTGGGTGGTGTCCTCAAAGTCAATAACGCGGTTGGTTTTTTTAATGTTTTTTTTTTTTTGTTAATTAGTTGTGAACGTTTTTTCTGGTTGTTCTTCTACAATTGCAAAATAAATAAAGTAAGAATAAATAAAAATTCCTCTAACCACCAAATTTCACCTTAGTGAAAACACTCCGTACCTCGTATAGTTTAAAAATATTTTCTTCAAAGAGAATATTCACACCATTACACATTATTCATTCAATATTATTCTAATAGTTTTTTTTTATTCAGCTTCAGCTAACAATTAAATCAAATTGGGTTTTTTTTAAACTTCAGTTTCTTATTTATATTGTATTGACATACTACTACAGAACATGGTATTTGACAATAGATAAGAAATTTAGAGACCTTAAAAACTTACATTGCTTTGATTTCTATATTATAAATTAATTTAGTGATAATTTGCAAATTTTTAGTTAAACAAGGAATAAATTATTCCGTAAAAGTTAATATTTGTCAATATAATTTTACTTACTTTGAAAAGTATTTTAATACTTTAAGATCAGTAACGATTAATTTCTACGGATCTCATTCCTGAATCGGAATATTAATAATATTGTACGTCTAGTAATATCATTTGTATTTGTCAGGCTCTTTAAAAACATACATTATCAAAGATCTTTCCCGAACATTTCATTAGAGAAATTTATGATCAGTTTATCGAAAGTTTAATAATACTTATGACAGTTATTATTAAAAGTACTTACAATAAGTTCATTTTGAATCACGCTTGATGTGAAACACTGCATTTCGAACAAGATGATATTGTAACTGTAATCTTTACGATCTGATACAGTTAAATATGTGCATATATTTTAACTACATGCATGTTTAAGTGCATCTGTATTAAGGGAACTACTTACTACTCAGACCTATGGAAATCAGAACATACGGAACAATAACGTATATAGTATTTGGTAACAAATTACATCTTCAGGTATTTGATTCAGGCTAGGCATTTCAGGCTAGGCTAGGCCTGTTCTTTCTTATTTTTACTATTGAATTCACTTTTCTGATCGATGGATTGTTTATTACGAGTATTATAACCTTTAAGTCTTTCTAATTAACTTCTTCTCCGGTAAAAATGTTTCGGCTATTTGTAACAATAAATAATTATATAATAAATAAAATAATAATAATTTAACATGATATCGCTAATTAAATTACGTGTTACGAAATTTTTTAGATATATTTGCCCGAACAAATACTTATTTCATAAAAAAAACAATTTTCGGATGCAAAATGTCATCAGCACTGATGCAAGTATATTGTAACACCTAAGTCTAGGTTCATTCCGGATCTGGGGATATGATAAATAATAAACAAAAAAAATTATAACAAATAATTATTTATTGACAAAATCAATTAAAACTTAGCCCTCTAACAAATACTATTAGATTACTTTAATTAAACCAAACTTGACTAAGTAAGACCATTTAACAATATAAGGAACAAATGATTCACCTATCTACCACTTACTATCACCCGTACACAACGTACTATTGACGTAATTTAAAAACAGTCCCGTAACGACATTATTTTGACGGCCCAACAACACTTCCCTTTCACAATTAAAGTATTGACTGACTCTCTATAAAGGCGCTAACTTGCTGTCTAAACGTTTCTCAAATAATCAACATCCTCCTTACAATATTGCCGCTGGACTGGAACATAGTAAAAAAGTAAATATATAAAAACAAAAGTTTCTTTTAGTTTCGGTTTCCAGGAATTCCTATTCACAATATTCCATTTATTACAATCCATTATCTTAGTTCAATATAAAACAATTCATAGAATACACAGATTTTTTACAATGACAAATTTATTTCCGTCGTCATTATTCTAAAATATCACTGAAAAATGTTACAATATCTTAACTGAAAAGAGTATTGGGCCCACTCATTGGTGTAGTATTCAGTGCAAATGACATTCCAAACTTCCAGGTGTTCCGGATTCGATTCCTGGTAAAATTTATAATTATAATTTGTCACCTACTGTATTAGTCTTAAAATGGATTAAAACTGACGTAAAATACCGAATATTATAAACAAAATTTGTTTAATAAACGTGTTCTTTACTTATAAAAATTTTTATGATTTACGTTGTCCTAAAAAGAACTTTGAAGCTTTATATTAAAAAATACCGCCACCCAAAGAATTTAGAGATTCCTTTTCACAAAATATTTTTCTAAACAGCGGAAATTTGTTGCGAGTTGTTGTTTTGATGGGATTTTTTACATATACTAGTAAATAAACGAGGTTTGAACAAAATTGTGTGGGCCGTTATTGAGAAAACTTTTTTTGACAGGAAAAGATTTATCTTTATTTTTGAATATATGGCTTATTATAAAAATCTCTCAGAGGAATTGACAAAACCTCTAAAATAGCAAATTTTATCTAGATTTGTTTATTCTGATAGTCAGAGAAGAAGACAAAATTTAATCCCCTTTGTTCGGTGAGTTGTAAAATGTAAAGAAACGTCAAGAGCTTTAAAACTATTTTATTGTTTTATGATTCCAATAATATCTCTGCCTATAATTCAATGAAGTTAAAAGTAAGCTTTATACGTTATCTAATGTAATTCTACAGAGTGATATTTTTTTTATCTCTGGTCTCGCATTTTAATTTTTACTTTTTATTATATCATGAGCACGTAACTGAAATGTCAGATCTGTTGTACTAAACAATTTTTCCCTATGATTAAAATTAGAATGCTGTCTTTATTAATTAAAAAAACATGTTGACTTAATTAACATCATCTTCCGAACATATGTTCCCTAAGGAATAGCAAGTAGATGGATCTGTTTTATACTTTACCTTACATTTCATCATGAAACTGGTAATGTTATCTTAATGCAGTCTGTGTAGCTCTTTACATACATAATTAATTTAATGGTCTAATTTACTGAATTTTTCTCAAAGCGTTCAATATGTGTTTTCACAGATTCATTTTATAATTTTACTAGATTTATTCAAACAGAAATGGGAAGATAATTGTTACGTGAACTTTATATTGTTCTGTCAAGGTAAAACTACAAAATGGATTATCTAGACTTCAAATTGTATATATTGCCGATTCACCTTTGTATTACCTTCAAAAATTAATAGAAGTTGAGAGGTTACTTATATTTCTACTTTTTTGTTACTTCACATTCAGAAGTTTTACACAATCTAGTAATGTGACTGATAAATTAGAAGCTATGCTCAAAAAGTTGACCTTGCAAAATGTTCACGGCATACGTTATAACTGATTCGATTGAGGTAGAAATATGGCAAACAATAATACGGGTGCAACAGAAGATATGGCGCCCAACACAACACAACTGCCTGCAGCTTGACGAGGCTGGACTGCTTCGTTCTCGCCTGCAGCCACCGAATTTCACCCGGTAGCACAGTTCTTAGAGGGGGGAATTGTCATCGCCACCCCTTCTAATTAATCATTTACTGTGTTGCCGGCTTCAATACTTTTTCCGGCCTTTGTCAGCGCGGTAGGCCCTTTGACGGCATACCGACAAACCTTTCGGCTCCCCACCGATAGAGACCTTTGTCATCAAGGCCGAGCCAGTAGCCGCTCTCAAACACAGCGCTCTCGGCGACTATATAAAGAGCTCTGCACTGAGCCGAGCAATTCAATTCCGATCAAGACTCCGAGGGATTCACTTCGATCCAGACAACGACAAGACGTCCACCACGGCATACGGCTGCCGGACTCCAGCGAAGACTAATCGACGACTTCGCAAGAGAGAAGATAATGCTTCCGCTCGCCGACCCGTCACCGTAAGCCGTTGACCGGACCGTCATCGCCCGCTGACGCGAGCGATGCCCACAGCGGTCCCTCGACCGAGCCTTACGCCCAACGGAGCCGACGAAGCAGCCATCGACGCCCTACTGCGAGGGAAGAAGACGATGTCTCCGCTGGGCGACGACACGCCGTGTCGCCCAGCGTTCGACCGCCACAACGACTACGACCGACGCCTCTCCAAGACGACCACCGCTTAAACGGCCCTTTTCAGGCCCACCAAACAAATAAGGTTTACCACTTAATGTCGCCATCCGGTGACATTAATTACGTTTTTTAATATCTAGACATCAAAATTACAATCTGTTCTTACATTCAAAAATAAGAACATGAATAATAGAGTTAACGCAGAAAACACAAAATAAAAATTAAATTAATTTTTTTAAATTCTTGACAAAAAACCTTCAAAAAGTAAAAAAATAATAAATGTATTGGCCAAGTTTGGGCGCAATTTTTTGGCATTTTTTTATGTAGAAGTAGTGTAGTCATTTTTTGTTAGGAAAAGTGTTTACGTTGACCTTGATCTGTTGACAATTTTCCTGTTCATTTAAAGCTTGTTTAGAGCTTTTAATTTTTTTTTTGAATCATACAGTTACAGATAACTCACTTATTTTCTGTTGCCAGATTAAAGTCACTAAAGTTCTCATTTTAAATAATAGTCTACAGAAAACCGAAACAAGATTTTATTATTGAATTTTGTTTTTGATTGAATTTTCATTTTGAATGTAAAGAATCTACATACTTAATTACGTTTTTTATTATCTAGACATCAAAATTACAATCTGTTGTTACATTCAAAAATAAGAACATGAAGTAATACAGTTAATGCAGAAAACACAAAATAAAAATAATAAATTAATTTCTTTTAAATCCTTGACAAAAAACCTTCAAAAAGTAAAAAAATAAAAAATGTATTCGCTTTTTAGGTTTAATATAAGTAGTAATATTTTGATCCAAGCGTCGACGCTTGATCACTAAGTAACAGAATAGAACTTAGTTGCGTTACTTAAAAAAAATATTTCATATTTTTTAAACTTTATAATAAATATTACTAGTTTTGAGGTTATAGTATTTTTATAGGCCTACACGTTTTTATTGAGCCAAAAACATTACATCTTTTAAGTCTTGTAAAGGTAAAGTCGCTGTATTCCAATTTAACGCAAAATAACTTGGATGTCCTTCCAGTCTTTGTTCATATTCTCTGTTAAATCAACTAATTTCCTGTCTTAGGACCTAATTAAATCCTAAGTCGTTACGGATGTGTCTGTTTCGTATATACCATGAAATCCTAAAACCTGTTCGTAAATATTTTCTCTGCAAACGTACTATAACGTCAATATTGGAATTTTTGTGTCCCACTGAGTTGCATTCCGTACGTCCAGACTTAATTAATAAGTAGATTTTGCTTATGTGTACTACTTACATTTTTTTTATTTTATGCACCTATTGTTACCTTTTATTTTTTACATGATATAAAAACTGCTGTTCAGTAAAGTATAACTGTTCATAATTTAAACAACCACCTTTTTTGCTTTTTTATAGAATTACTAACATAAGTAGCATGAATATTTGAGCAGACACCTAGACACTTATATTAAGTCGTCTTTCCAAACAGAGTAATCGTTCAGAAACAAATTCAACTATCTGACTTACTGAAATTACCAGATTCGCCTTCTTCCCGCACAGAATGTAATTTTTGTGATTTCTAAATTATTTATTTACTTCATTTGGCAATATTTTCAACAAAAGTACTATACTTAAATTATTGTACAAGCCTGTAAATTTAAAGATCCCGGGTTCGATTACTGGCTAAGATTTGGAAATGATTACATTTTTAAACTCACCGTTCCAGTTTCACAACACACAGTACTCGCCACCAATCAAACGGTTGATGCATATTTAAATAAAACCAAAAAAAAAACATACTTTTGCTGTAAGGATAATTGACTCTTAAAATTACAAAAGTTCAACTAAAAATGCTTAATTAAACAAGTGTTAAATAACAAGTTGTAAATTATTTAGTTAAGAAAAAGAAAAATAAAGTTGTGAAAATTCCATTACAAATAAAGAGGTTGTTGTATTGCTGTTATTCTAGAAACTCTTCCACAAAGCATCCACAAAAAGACATGAAAGAAATGACTGAAGAAAAACGAGTCAAAGGTAATGGAAGGAAGAGAAATACTTATAAAAAATGTAAAGGAATGAAACTAAAATTTTGATAATCGTCTTAGTCGAGAACCTCCCAGTGCTTAGTATAAAAATAATGCTAGGTTATATCTTCAACGGGAAAATGAAATATTGCAACAAAAGAAAAGCCGACAAAAATATATATATTTAGGTTTCATCGTTCTCTTTAATTAAGAAATAAGCTTATTTTTTAACTATCAAAAGAAATAAATAGCCACAAAGGTTAACTAGAAACATTTATATGAATTATTTATATAAACTTTACTTCATAACTGAAAATTTTAGGTTTTACTCATTGGTAGGTTAAAATAGAGACTGTTTTACTTTTTGACTTGAAGTCCTGTTAGCCTTATTTTCTTAATATAATTACGGACAAGAAACTTTAATAAAACGAATGATTCTTTCTTAAGCGTAGCAAATTCAATTTATTTTAATGACATAGGCTCTTTAGAAATTCGAGAATTAACATTAAACATAAAAAGTAAAGTAGGAGTAAATGAAATCTTTGCTTTTATACTGAAAAATAAGTTTAGAATTCGTTGAAATTTCATTAGCCAACTTAAATAATTCATTTGTAGAGAGAAAATAACCTACCTACAAAAGTAATCAATATTTACTTGCTTTGAAATTTTGCAAACAACATGAATGTGAAAAAGTGTCAATCCAGCGCTTTACATGTTATGAACGTGTGATTTCAGAAACAGATTTACGACAGATATTATAGTAATAGTACTAAAATACGTTAATGGATTTTGTAGGTGGAGCAAAATATTTCCCTTTTAATGTCGATAAAATAACACTAATAATATATATGTAGCTTATTTTAATGCATTTTTCAATGTTTGTTCTTTAGAAGACACAAAATAATAAAGTTAATTGACTGAGAAAAGAAAAAAGTAAACCTGCAATAAATTAAAAATTATCTAGTTTGACTGAAACATTTATGAAAATTCATTTAAAATAATAAAACACAATTTCAAGAAACGTTTCAGAATGAAACGGAAATTTTTTAGCATTTTGTTTAAAATAGAAACAGTTTCTACTTTTATTTGACGGGTCATTGCTGTAAATTAAAACAACTACATCGGTGGAATTATTCACTTGTAGTATGTAACCTAAAAGAAACACTAGAAAAATAATAAAAGTTAAAACTCTTTGTATATATTACAGCTATTCTTTAGTTTTATGAATAAAATTTATTATGAATGCTAATATAATTCGTTATTTCATAAAGACTACTGATGTAACCTTTCATCGAATTATTATGTTAATGATTTTATAGGTCATAAAAATCTGTTTATAACCATAATAGGCTACCAAATATTGGAAATATGTTCATGCATTTCATAGCGAAACTGATATAAAATTAAATTGAAAATGAATTTAAACCAAATTAATTAATAATAATTATAATTACTCGTACAGTATTATTAATAACAACGATTCTGGGAATAGTTTTTAAAAATAATGTAATGTTTATTTCAGGTTTTTCTCAGGATCTGGTTATTTATAAAATAAATTAATATATAAATATTATTTTTATATTATATAAATAATATATTTATAAAATATATAAATATAAATATATTTATAAATATAAAACTCTTCCTCTTAGACTTATAACAAGTTTTTACCAACAAATGAATTAACAAGACTGAATGAATTAACTATTACAGTTTAACTTCTAGTAATTACAATAAACTACTTAACCTTATAATGAACTAAATCGATTACAAACATTTTAAAAATCTTACAAAAAGCTAAATTTAACTAAATAAAAATCGTAGATAAAAATACACTAATTTATTGCATTCATTGCAAATGTAGAGTACTAAAGATTATAAAAACAAATGGAAAAATACAGAATCTCAAAACTGATTAAATTTACCAAAAAAATCACGGTAAAATCCTTTATAAAGTATGTTATAACTCATTTGTACATACTATTCAGACAGTTTTAAAAAATCTCGGAATTTTGCTCCAAACAGTCTCTACTGTCCCTAAATTGAACTTGAAAACTCTAAACTGTATAAATTTTTCATTGGATTGTTACGTTCTTATTTTGGTAGTAAATATGTATTTTTTATATTGATGGTGGTTCGGATAATTGATGATTTGGATGACGGACGTTCGGATAATTGACGCTCCGGTGTACTAGAAAAGTCGTTAAAAGTACATTCGGAAAAAAAAGAAAAAGTCTTAATTACATTCAGAAGAACAAAATAGCTTAATTTTATTTACCTAATCGAATACTATTGAATAATTTTTACTAAGAGAACAAGTAAATGCCTACTCAGTAAAAATAAACTTTTTCTAACATACAAAATACAATAACACAAAAGACGAGCAAATTGACAATATTGGCAAAAGTCACAATTTTTTATGGTAATAATTATTTAACATAAATATTTCCAGATAGTTTACGTAATTTTTCCTAAGGTAATTTTGAAGGTGATTTTTATAAAATAGTAATAATAAAGGTCATAAAAGTAAGTTAGGTATTCAAAAACCTATAATAATAATAAAACTAACCATTCAGTAAATAAGAAAGAATATTTTACGGTAGAATAACAAAAATCACAAATAAATTAATAAATTGGTTATGGATTTGATTACCGTCAGGCCCAGCATTTTCTATCACCTGAATCACAGTGTTTAATGTAGTGGATAGAAAACAAAAACTAATCGGTTTGTTAAAAATAGGTCCATAGAAATATTGGATGGAAACTGAAGGAAAAGTCTTTGCAAACTAATCACATGAAACCTCTAAAGTAATCAACTAATAATTACTAATAATTACTTTTTCTGCCCAGAGCAGACAGGTGGAGTGTCAAATTATTTACACCCAATCTGTTCGTTGCAGGGCTAAAATAAATAGTTCTGTTTCTTATCACATGGTCAGCCAATTAAATGACTGAATCATTTAAGGACAGAAGAGGTAGAGGTGTAAAAGACACTAATCAGAGTTATCTCCTCTGAAAGTAATGAATTTCATTATACAGCCAGACCCTGTGGTGAATGAAGTGAAGGTGTCATTTGCAGAGTGGAAAATATGTGCTTTTCAGAGGGCCCGGCATGCTGATAAGTGTACTTTTCCACTCAGTGAGGAAGGCAATGGTAAACCACCTCACTCCTCGTTTTACTTAGTAAAACCTCTGTAGGTTCAAACCAGCCTTTCGGCTGTTGACCTAAACAACAACAACAATTACTTTTTACTCTATGAGGAATTAGAAAGTAAAAAACAAAAAAAAACAATTGAGCTGACGCTCTACTAAATTCAGTTTCGCA
The DNA here is from genome assembly GCA_035578175.1 of Catonia carolina. NCBI lineage: Eukaryota > Metazoa > Arthropoda > Insecta > Hemiptera > Achilidae > Catonia > Catonia carolina. Next base: position 110,324,802 of record JAQMRL010000001.1, read on the forward strand.
CATAATTATAAAACATATCAAAATATCTAGGTCTAATATTTTTAATAGTTACCTTCTTTATTATTATTACCTTGCTAATGTACACTAATTTTAATTAACGGAGATCAAAATTATAGTATTCGTGATCTATAAAATATTTTTGTACCGAGAGTACAAATTTAAAGAGACAAGAAATATCTACTCATCTAAGTATCAAACTACCACTAAACTTAAATTCTGAGAATTATAACTGCTCCTTCATACGTTCTTATGATTTAATATAGCGGATAACTACAAAAAAAACCTCCAACACTTTTTTTGTAACATAAACGAGTTCTTATTAACTTGCTAAAAATGGTTTATTATCGATTTTCTAGAGTGAATGTGTATTTTAACAAAAAGCTTTTGAATCATACTGGCTTAGTGAATCAAACTTCTTTAGTTTGAGCAAAAACACAGCTATGTAGCGTTTTATTTGTTCTTCTTTTCATATTCAGCGCTTTTTTACATTTTTCCTTTACGTTTTTATACTTTTTATCTATGACTAAACTTATCCAGTGACTAATTAGAATTAATTTCCTGATCCTTTCCAAACAGCCCCACTATATTAAAAATAAACAATGTTTTCTGTAGTAAAATATTGCAGCATGTATTTATTTTATTTTATTTTATGCAATAAAAATCTTATTTTTCAATTTCCGAATTGCCTAATAGATCTAAAGCTGTGGGCAGGGCCTGTATTCGTTAGTAGCCACCTCAGACATTCTTTGACGCTCTCATTCTTAGCCCAATTAGTTTATTAGAAGAAACAAACATTTAATTTAATTAAAGTCTTAATATTATAAAATGTTCAAAAGACACAGACAATAAAATCAGCATAAAAACATAAATATAGTGATTCGGAATGCAATTTAAAGAGTCTTGGGGATGGGGGTTTCCTACAAAACCAACTGCTAAGCCAAAAGTTCTGGAACGCTCTTAAAGTTGTGAATTAGAAGCCCGGTTAATCCTGGTTTTCCGGATATAACAAACCTAAAGTGCCGATCTACTTCTGACCCTATTTGTCAGTGAATTCTGGTTTAACTGAAGAATAAAAATTACATACTTCATGCTTGAGTTAAAAACGTTTTCAGGATTAAAAATAAAATTTTTATAACAATATATTTATGGTATATAATGTATAATTTATTATTACATATGTAAAATAATAATTGCATATTAATGAAATAATACAGAAATGTAAACAAAGAAAAAGTTTCAGATATTGTAGGCCCTACTTTTTAATTAGAACAAAATTTTATCACGAGAGACTTTGTAGAGCTTAATGAATTCTTCAAAAGAACATTTTTACAAAATTAAGATGAGTATATAAGTTATTAGTAAATTAACCGGGAGAGAGTCGTTCAAAATACTTTTGTATAAAAAAGACTAACCTTAATGAATATTTCAAGCGATATGAAAAATTATAAAACAATATTGTTTCTAATCAAGACAGATTAATTAAAAATTTGTTTATCGGTTTTTGTTACATGCATACCAGTAACTTGTAGGTAGGTACAGAAGTCCATTGCTGTAATATAAAAATATTATGAAAATACGTATTAGGGTGTGGAAATCTTATTTAAATAATTATTATAAGATCGTTATTAGTAGTATACTTACTTTATAGACATAGTGATAAAATAGGCCAGTCTAGTTTTAGTTTATGTAATTGACAAGCGAAGAATCTTGCTGATGCTGGTCATGACCGTAACAAATATTTTTGTAATAAATTTACGTGCGAGTAATGTAACGTTACTTATCCAAATGTGTAAAATTTATTTGTAAAATTTTGGGAAAGAAATAGACTATTATTAGTTGCTGGGTCATTGACAAGCCGGTTTTAAAAAAGGTTGTAACATCCATCCACCAGATAGAACTGTTACCTACCAGTTAAAACAGAATTAAATTATCTGGTCAAAACGAGTAATAGGACATTCAAAAACTAAAGATTACGGAACAAGTATGAAACAAGCCACCTTGTAAGTGTAGTGGTCAGAGATATTGCCTTCTCAATCAGGGATCGTAGGTCAAACCTGGGATTTGTTCATCGCTTACTTTCATCTATCGTTCTCACCGTCTGCATTACCTTCATTCTCATGACAGTCAATGTAAAACACAAAAAAGCGATGAAACGGAAAAATACAATAAATCACAAATAATTGCTCATTTTACTTGATGTACCTGAGTGAGAAATTCTGTTTATAGTGATTTATAAATACTACAGGTTAAATTCCATTTGAGACACAATTTATACATTTGTTTTGAAACGAATGCGTTTCAAGAAATACCAGTACTGTACAAAATATTACTACTTGTACAATATAGGAAGTGACTGTAGAAGGATACAATCCCACCAGTAAGAGAAGTGTTGGACGCTCAAGAAGAAGATGGTTTCCGGAACAGGCCGAGCTGCCTAACACATGAAGTGAACACGAAGAAGGAACAATTTTATTAAACTAGGTAGGCTCTGTAGAGAAAAATACTTTAAATAAAAGTTGTAGCTATCCTTTAATTTCCTATAATTTTGATTATACACTTTTGTCGTAAAATGCAAGCTACGCCTGAAATCTTTAAAAATTTAAACACAGAGAGAGAGAGAGAGAACAATCGCTAAAAACATGTTTTTTGGTTCAGGGGGTCTGAAAACGTGTAGATCCGGTGAAAACTCGATATCGAAAAATCGACACGAAAACAATACCATTTTCCTTCCTATACATTCATTTAGGCAAGAGAAAGTAAAAATCATCAAAAATGTTGAAAAGTTTTGGTTTATAGAGGAAATTGAATAATACGAGTCCTGCGAAACGAAAAAAATATATTCGTTCTACGAGGAAGTCGTTCAGAAATACACTTAGAAAATGTTTCAGATCATTTTAAAAAATTCCAATTACTTGACAGTTAACAACCTCTGTGATGTTTAGTAAAGCAGAAAACTTTTGTTTCCTCAGTCATAAAATATTTTCCTTGCATTTATCTGTCTTTCGCACGTAGGAGAAAAATATTTCGGTGTTTATGAACATGATCTATAATATAATATTTATTTGCAACAGATCCTAGTAGCTTTATTTATTTAACCTATTTATAATAGATCCTTTAGCTACTTTTACGTTAAAGTTATTGTAGATCTTATAACAGTTATAAAACTTTCTGTTGAAGGTTCGTGCGTAGGCCTATTATTCATTGCACGGGGAAACTCAAATTGATATCACGTAGACGAGGGCACAAATCGACTATCTTCTTCTCTCTTGTACCATAAAATGTTCCCTTATAAACAATATGTTCAGACCCCAGATCAATGGACCAGTTACCTCTCGTAAATTTATTTGTGTATACTGAATTAAAATAAGGTGTAACCATTCTCAATGCATCATTAGTTTTTAAAATACAATAAAATGAGCTGTAAAATAAAACTGTTCTTTTAATTAAATATTCTGGTTCAGTCACGGAGTTACGTATTAATAATAATAATAATAATAATAATAATAAATAATGGATCGTCTATACTAATACTTAATGGTTAATTAGTACACATTAGCCGACGATGGGCTGTAAAATAAGCTTGATTAATCTAGAATATGTCTTCCTACATTTTAATTCATTAATACCTACATTGTGACATTTGCCGGCTGGACAGTTATTCTGTTTGTCTATGTGTTATTATTGTTGAGTCAATTAAATAGACTATTAGACAATCATGGTTATTTATTTTCTGGACTTTGTTAGTATTCTATGTTTCACGATTATTCTTTGCATTATAATTACACCTTATCTTTCAAGAAAATTTTAACTTTGCTTGTATATAAAATCAGCTGACCATATCGACTGATACAATATAATTATTTAGTAATAAACAGTTCGTTAAATCAAGTCAGTGTGACTAGAGTGTTTTTTAAACGTTGAGGTGTGTTGGTTAAAATTCACCGTGAGCTAATTGAAATAGTTTCACTCGTAACAGGTAAAGAGTGAATTATTTTCATCATTATCTATAACTTTGTATAATTTATTAATTATCTGATTGTAAATGACCATATTTCGGTACAGTTAAGTTTAGTTTTTTTAACACTTAAGTTTTTAAACATTTTTTAATAAATCTAATCAATTAACAAATTAAGTAGTTTATCGTAAAGTACTCGTATACAAAGTAATACTAAAACCAGTTTGGACGTATGGGTTAGAGCTATGGGGTACAGCTAGTTTATCATATATAGAAATACTGCAGCGCTTTCAATCAAAATGCCTGAGACTGATCACTGCAGCCCCATGGCACGTAACAAATGAAATACTACACAATGACCTAAACCTGCCCTTCATAAAAGAAGAAATTAAACAACATAGCGAAAACAATTTACAAAAACTAGAAGACGATCAGAATCCATAAGCGATTAACCGCCTTGACAACAGTGATTTCAAAAGAAATACTATAGTCTACTGTTAAAAAAAGTAGTTTATTGTAATTTTTCAGTTGTTATAACTTTATTGATGTAAATAAAATTATTCTGTAAATAAATACGTATTTTGTTAAAGTTTATAATTATTTAGAAATAATTAAATCCTGAAAATAATCTAGAATGTAAGTAACATTATGATAAAAAATAATTAAATCAAGTATTTGGTAGGCATAACTTTTCGATTGATACCACATCACAATTACTTCAAAATTTTAACTACCGGGCAGTAAACTGTAGATTTGATCGTTTCCAGTGAAAAACATAAAATGCACTTTCAGGATGATAAGATTCTTAAATATCGAACTATGGAATATTACTTCATGAAATATTAATTATTAAATTACCTTATTACAAAAATATCTTATTTCAAATACCAAAAATCAAATATCAGAAATCAGATGAACTCGCACATTTTGGATATTAAAATTCTATTTAACAAGATTACTTTGGTTTGTTAATATAGTAATGTTCTAAATTGAAGCATTTACAAAAGAAAGTGGTGAATATCAGTTTGAGCATTTCTCCCAGCACAAGATCAGGTCGACAAATGTTGAAAATATCACGTTCTGTAATACCGAACAATCATTTTTTATAATATTCCGGGAAAATATTTTCATTGAATTTTTTATAAACGTAGTGGAATAATGTGGCCAGCTGTTCACTGTCGAATAGAGAACACTGTTTTTCTTTTCTACAACATCGTTTTGAAAACATAAAAGTTAACTCTTACAGAAAAATATAGAAAATTATCTCATACAGTCACTGCATTTCAATTCCATTGTACTTTGTATTCATTCAAATTATGTTTTGTGGTTATCACCGTGAAAATCTATTTCTTTCTTTTAATTTCCGTTAATAGTAAACCGTGTTCGATTGTAGTTCTCCGTATATTTTATATGCGCCAATTTTTAAATAAATAAATGTAATTTTAATAATTCCTTTTAAAATACTTTTTATGTTTTATATATATTTTTAGCTATGCCTCAATACAATAATGCTTTTAAATTTTTAATAGATAAAGCAATGAAGTATATTTATATTAAATTAACAGCAAATATAACATAATAAATTAGAAATCAATTATATTTTAACATAGTTCCTAATCATATTGTAAAAGACAAATTTATTATTGTGAAGTGGTATATTAAACTTGTCATTATCGTTAATTGTAAAATAATTGTTAAAATGTAATTTGTAAACTGTAGGCCTACTGATAGTAAAATTTTAATTCTGTGCATAATTACCAATTATCGGATTTTATCAGCTTAAAAATACATATTATTATGTGTATGTTATACGTACATGCCTACACTTACGAGTATTAAATAAGCTAAAAATCCGGTAGATACAGAATTCGTTACTTCATTGGGTTCTTGTAACCACGTAATGTCAAAATATCTTTTGTCTAGATGCGATAACCCTACATATTTTTAAAGAGATGCTTGAATTGCTTTCTCAATAAACTCACTTCTATTAAAAAAATAGGACAATATGAAATGTTATATCAAGTAAATACCTACATTCCACCTCTACTACTTACTTCATGAATGGGCTTAATTATCATGAAACTTGATAATGTTATGGCCATATTGTTGACTCTGGGTACCTACCACAAATACAGTCTATAAAATGCTATGATACTAGTCTATCAATCATAAATAATATACTTATAATAAACAATATATTAGAATATGTAAGATGTCGACATTAGTTTACTGATTTCATAGATAAATAATTACTTCACAAACTTCTAAAAGACTGAAGCTTTGCTGAGTCTGTAGTCCTAATGTTCGGAGTCTGAATAACTAATAACTAAAATACATTATTGTATCATTTACGTTTTCAGACACATTTTAATTTAAATCAACGACTCAAATTAATCACCACATTTTAATAGTGTTTGGATTTGATAAACCTGATTATCTCTTATTACGTTTTCAGGAACTGTTTTATTTCAAACGACCCAAATTAATCACTACATTTGATAGATTTTGGACTTGATAGACATGAATTTTAAGGGACGCACCCAGTTTGGTTTGCTAACTCAGGACTCAAAGTGACTTTCTACCGCTTACTGACTGGGTCGGCTCAGGAGACAGAACACATTACATAATTAAGTCAATGTTGATAGTACTTCTCTAATTTAACTTAACGTAAAACAACCTATTTAATTTTAATTTATTTAAATATAAATGGAAAATTTTGAACCAGTCTAGTCAGTAAGCTGGTAGAAATACAATTAATTACTACGTAGTAACACTAGTTAAGCAGACGGGTGTGTATAGTGACCAGTTGACAGCCACGTATAAAAAAAATCACCACTTTTTCAGCTCAAGTAAGTTAATACAATCGAAGTCAATAGTATTTATAGAAAGCAGCGACCAAATTGGATGGTTGTCAGTAATGCAGTTTCCAGTAACAAATTGTGCGTAGCAAATTACGTAAGTGAATAAATGATTTATGTCAAATATTACTATAGCCTAATGGTTAATAATATGAAATATTTTTAATTTTTACTTGGGTTTAAGTATGGCAACCAATTAAAACTTGATAAGCGCGAGCAATGCTCATCAGACACCCGGTTACAAGAGTACAAAATGTAGAAAGAATTACAGTACTTTTATGTTGTCAACGCTACCTAGCGAAGGAAATAAGAATTGTTTTCTACATGCGGGTGAATGCAGTACAATGTAATTCAATATTTACGAATTATTTAGATTCTTAAAAAACAGTTTGTTTCCCAAAAGACGTCATATATTTTGATGTTAGTTCATTACAATATTTCAGATAAATTAGGCATTAATAAAATAATAATATTATAAATCTAAGGTGATTATATGGTTATTATTTACTCAAGAACCACTTTTGTTCTAAAAAATAAATAATATCGTATTTTAAAACTTTTTCATTATAATGTAGTTTTTTAATGGTTTACCGGTGTTCGAAATGTTCAGTAACAATCCCGGTATTAACAGTCCCATTTTCGATTATTAATTACTCACAATATTCGTATCTTGTTTACGAAAGCCATTATAATCCGAAAATATGTGGTTTTTAAATTTTAAACGCCATTTGTTCATCAATTACATTAACTTTTCCAAAGAAAATAAAATAAACTAAGACTACAGCGGTTTGTAGTCTTAATTTCCAAAAGTTCATAAAAATTTATTAAGGTAAACATTTTAATGGTTTTTAGTCCAGGTCAGAAGATAAAGTGTCATTCGAGCGAAAATTACAGCATAACGGGAAAGTATAAATTTTAAAAGCCACTTCAGTACTTAATAAACTGTATAAAACACCTGAAGCAGTAAATGTGAACCAGTATATTATTTCTAATGCGAATTACTGAAATATTTTTCGCCCTGTTTATTTATTTTATAACTTTTCGGGTTGTTTTCTATACTAATGTTAGTTCCGGTGAATTGAGAATAAAGGGCAGATTACATTTAATAAAACCATTTATTTAATCAATGTTACGGTTTTTGCACTAAGAGCATGATTTATTGTAGTTTTATAACCCTGCATTTCTTCCTGGATACGGTGCAATGGAATAATAAATTTGGCAAGAATGCTAAACCACGAATTTCTCCCGTTAGTAAAAATATTAAAATTATAATATTGTTTTCCTTTTTACATTAATGAACACATTCTTCTCCCTATAACAGGCAAGTGAGTGTTAAATTAATTTCACTTGATCTGCTAGTTCCAGGGTTACAAAAATAATTCCGTTTCTTATTACTACATACTCAGCCTATATGACTGAACTAATAAAGAACAGAAGAGGTAGAGGTGTAAAATACATTAGTCAGAGTTATCTCCTCTGACAGAAATGAATTTCACTCTACAGCCAGACCTTGTGGTGAATGAAGTGAAGGTGTCTTTTGCAGGGTGGAAAGTAGGTGCTTTTAAGAGGGTCTGGCAAGCTAGTAGCATTCTTTCTCAACTCTGTAAGGAAGGCGATAGTAAACCACTTCACTTTTCGTTTTTTACTTAGTAAAACCTCTAGAGGTTCAACAAGCTATCTGGCTGTTGACCTAAACAACAAACACAGTATCTTCCAGTTATGATTGCTTAGCAAACAATGCTTTTGGATTGATTGTTTACCAAATAACTTATTAAATCGTAATAAATCATATATTTAATGGTATTAAATTTTTTTAGTCACAGGAGACTGATAAATAACTATCATTCTGCTAGGAAAAGTAAAAGGAATGTGCCCCAGTCTTTCAAACTAAAACTTTAGGCAATGGAGTCAAAAATAAAGATACATATACTAAATAATATCAATAGAAATATTATTATAATACATTTTTTTAAATTTATATATTTAAAAATATTAGAAAGATGGACTCTGGAGAATTCTCCCCAATGGAACAGTGTATAGAGATAAAAACTATAACCAGCACAATCAGCAAAAAACGATTTCCTTCTTAAGACATTTTAACTAGAACGCCTCGAAACATATTGTCAAGACGAATTATAGTAAAATTCTTGGAGAGTGGATCACAGAAATTAAGGAATATAAAGAACTTTAAATAATAATAAAAGATATACAATAAAAACAGATAAAATCAAGGAGTTTAAAAAGAAAACAACTATGTTACAACTGAGAATAAATAGAAAACAACTAGAAAAGGTGATTTCAGGGAGAAAATATAGGCAAGATCTGAAAGGTTGAAGAAATATTGGGAAAACAAGAGTCTGAAAGATCCTTCTTATGGTCACAAACATGCTGACAGTAGAAGTAAAAAGAAAGTTGCACTTTATTGTAAATAGAGATTCTGTTTACCCTGAAATATAGAGTTCTACTTAACGGATAAACAATTCTACATGATTATAAAGAGGATATTTTGTGGTTTTAAAAAAATCTGAAAAAATGAACATTGAAAAAAGGAATTTAAAAAAAATGAAGACTACTCTGTCAGTCGCTAAGCTATTTTAACTAGAGAGTTCTAACAGACAGATTTTTACATTTCTTATGGTAATATGATTCTTATAACGTTCTGGTTTGCCAGAGAGGGTTAAATTACCGTTAATCTAGACTGCTTATTAATTTTTTTTAAATACTAAAAATGGAACTATCGATTTGATCGTGCCGCTACTTTTGTGAGTTTCACGTATTTTAACTCTCTTGAGCGACTACCCGTTTTTGAAAAACAGACAAAATCAAGGAATTGAAAAAGAATCAAACTATGTTATAACCGAAAATAAATAGAACAAGAGGATATGTGATTTTAGGGAGAAAAATATAGGCAAGATACGTGGAATATATAATAATAAAGTTTTTTTTTGTTTGACTGACCTAAATTGTAAACAGCCTGATATAAATCAGTTGATGCAAGCCAATTATAACTTTATTACGGCAAATATTTGTCTAGGTCAACGATATATTTGTGTGAATTTATTTTAAATATTAATTCAAATATTTTATAAAATTTTTGTTTTACCTAAAGCCAATTTCAAAATACAGGCTATCGTATAGATCATGTCATCATATGTGGCCTAAGCTTATCTTTAGTGTCTTTAGAACAATCCTATATACATATTAACGTAAGTTTGAAATAATAATAAAATTCAAAAATTGAATGGGAAGCCTACCACCAATTCACGCATGAAAAAGCAGTTTTTTAGGAATTAACTGTCTGAACTAACGAAAACCGTAGCAAATCTTAGTAAAAACTAACCCAGTACAAACTCAAATGGAACAGTTGAATGATGACTGTTAACACTACTATAGAATAAAAAACAAACGATATCCACGTGGTATATTATTAAAATGTTTGACTACGAAACGGAAGTTCTCAGGTTCAATTGCCCGGGTAAAATAAGAAAATATTTCGCAGAGTATCACAATTTTAAACAGTTCCGTAAATATTATTGTAATCACTAACAACCAAGTAACTTAGCTAATTCAAATTTTTCAAGTTGTATACTGAATTAATTTAAGTTATAATTAAATTTAAGTTTCAATAAAGATTGAAACTAATGCATTTAGTAGGCCTACTTTCCTCGTACCATCATTTTCTATTCGTTGTTTTTTCTTTTATAGTTTCATTCGTATCTCTCTGTGGTTCATGATGCAATGCAATCATTGTAATTTTCGTATATTGTATTAATTATTGTAGATTTTGGAAAAAGTTATTTCTTAGGTAGCCTTCATGTGATTTTAATTTCATATTGTCAAGAGTATCATGATTATTATTACGAGGGCTATCACAAAATCCATTACGTTTTGCTCTGTAGCCGCTAGGAGCATGGCTTTCGTGGCCATTCCTGTCACAGCGTTTCTCCATTCAGCGGCTATCCAGCCGTGCTAGTGAAAGGTTGCTGTTGGTTCTCGTTATTTTACAGTAACAGTTTGAAATGTGTTCCCCCATTGGAAATCCCGCGAGTTGTGAGGTGCGGTCGGTAATACGGTTTTTGTTGGCGACCGCGAATCACAATAACAAAGCTATCGCTTAGTTTTCCACAAATCTCAAGAAGTTTGTTGCTCGATATTGTTACACAAAAGTTAGATTCCCACAAATTTTATGCAAGATGGGTTCCGAAAATCTTGCAGAAACACATGAAAATCAGCGTATGGCTGTTTCATTGTCATTTTTGGAGTCTTACGAAAAGATGGTGATTCACTCTTCGATTGAAGCATTACTGGACGAAACTTTGGTAAAACATGTGAATTGCGAAACAAAACTGCAGTCTATGGAATGGGGGCATACAAACCTCCCAAAAAACCAAAGAAATGCATGCAAACGTTGTCTGCAAGGAAGATTATGGCAACTGGTTTTTGGGACAGGAAAGGAATTCTTTTTGTTGATTTCTTAAAATGTGGGACAACAATAAACTCTGCGAGGTATTGTGAAACGTTGGAAAAGTTGAGAAGAGCAATTCAAAATAAGCGCAGTGGATAATTGAGTTGGAAAATTTTGTTTTTGCATGACGACACCCGACCACATTACGACAAATCGGACTCGACAAGTCTTGGATGCTTTCAAGTGGGATTTGTTTCCTAATCCGCTATAAAGTCCGGATCTTGCTCCTAGCGACTACCATCTGTTTACAGCAATGAAGACCTGGCTTGCGACGCAGCGGTTTGAAGACGACGCAGAACTGCGGGAGACCGTGACTACCTGGTCACGGACTGCCTGGAAGTCTCAGGCGGCAGAATTCTATGACGCTGGAATTTCAAAGCTAGTTTACTGCTATGATAAGTTCCTAAATTTGGATGGCGTCTATGTCGAAAAGAAGTATTATAGTGTCACTTTCAATGGTATCTAATAAATGTTTTTCTTGAACTTTGTTTTTTTCTATACCAAAACGTAATCGACTTTGTGGATAGCCCTCGTATTATTATTGTTGTTATTATTATTATTATTAGGTCCCGATAGTTAAGTGCACTATTTCAAGGAATTCTATCTGTTGCTGCACTTCTTCGACTCATGTAGGTCGTCCCCGCTTCCCTGTTAGTTCCTTTCATGGAGGTCGGGATGGCTGTAAGGGGTTAGTGGAGGCCATCAAAAAAAAAATATTAGGTATTATTACTATTAGACTTATACTTAGACTGTATAAGAGCCTTTTGCGACCTGTCCTTGAATAATGTTCGACGGTATGGAATTATAGAAGCGACGTTACAGATAATAACTGGTTACAGATAACTAGAGAGTGTGCAGAAAAGATTCATTTATGAGTTAGATTATAGATTTGGTAGAGAATTTATAAGGTATAACGGTTTGTGTTCTCATTCTATGGGCTTCAAAGTTAGAGCGCGCGGCGTAGAGTGTTGTAAGTTCTGTACATTTACAACATTCTACATTCACGGGTTGATGTTCCAGCTATCTCAAGGATATTTCTGAGGGTGCCTTGCACAACTTTAAGAAGTTTCAGATTGTTTCCTGGTGCCACAAGAAGTAAAATAGCTCCAATTATGGGTGTATAGCTACAGAATGATGATGTATACGGAGAGATAGATTTGTTTCACTGAGAGACCACAATTAAAGATAAATTATACGAGATACTTTGAAAGAAGGTTGAGAATATTGCGTGATGCTTATGTTATTTTATATGTTTTATGTTCTTCGTATCTGTATGGTATGTATTGGGCTCGGCGGCTGACAATTTTTCTAATGAAAGAAAAAAATTACAATGATAAGAATATAATGGTGCATTATACCAAGACAATATTGTATTGCTGTTCTACTGTACCACCTCGCATCCTTGGCAACAGCCAAATTAGCCTACTGAGTGGCAAAGGTGGGGTGTAAGGGAGTTCGGATGCCCCCAAATAAAAAAATTACTACTAGTACTATATTTAGTACTTATACTAGGCCTACTTTTTACTTAATTTTACTATATTAATTATTAGGCTACTAATTGTATTAGTCATTATTATTAATTAATTATTCATATATATTTTTATATTCTATTTGTTTTTTGTATACATTATTGCCTGCCATTTTTATATTCTATTTGTTTTTTGTATACATTATTGCCTGTTATTATTAGGTTCAGACAAGTAAATTTTAATAAATAATAACGTTATTTAATAATAATGCAAAAATTGATTATTTATGATTATCGATTATTTCCAGCGGTTTAGTCTAGGGGTAACGCCGTCGCCGCTAGTCAGCTGTTTAACGGCTGATTTTCGGAGACGAAGGTTCCTGGTTCAAACCCTAGTAAAGGTAGTTACTTTTATACGGATTTGAATACTAGACAGTGGTTGCCGGTTTACTTTGATGGTTGGCTTTTAATTAACCATACTCTCTCAGGAATTGTCGGCCTGAGTCTGTACAAGACTACACCTCATTTACACGTCATACATATCATCCTCATCTCATTGGGTCATGGGGTTGGTTATTGTTTTAAATCGAACAGATTGCAGTGTACACATATTAGGAATATAAAAAAAATATTGATTATTTTGTGAAGTCCATGTTTTATGGTTAATTTTATTTCTTAATTTGTGTATAATATCATAATATAAATGTCTTTGCTGTTACTCCCAACACACGAAAACAAAAATAGAAAAACATTAAATCATTATTTGCTGGTCATCCACATATCCTTGAAATTCCTTTTTTGACATCAGGTAATATAGTATAAAAATCAGACAGTTTTCTGGGATAATGTAGTCCATAATTTTATTCGTATTAATTAAATTTTTTTAATGATATTTTTCTCTAGACTTTCCTGTTTCTACAAAGTCATCTTTGGTCTGATTTTATAGCATAACCGAATAACTGGTTTTTATAGCACTGGTAAAAATATAAGCCCTTTAATACCTCAATCTTTATTGATGTTGTTTTCTTTTTTTAATAAAAAAAGATTTTGAGATTGAGGATAAACATTCAAAAATATCGAAAATAGACGTTCTCAAAGATATAAAGACTACGTTATGTGAATTTATTTAATTTATTTACCTACATTTTTTTATCTAGTGCTGATTTTTGCAAATTTTAGATGAAACCTACCTATTTAATTAATTTACTGTTATAATGAAAAGAATTTGTTTATAGGTCTACTTAAAATGTGGAAAGATTTACAATAAATGTAAAGGTATTTCAAATGACGGGAAGAATAATATTGTTAAAAAAATAAAAAATTCATCAAAAAAGTCTCATTCTGCACCCATTTATCTTTCAGCGTAGTACTATAGATTATTAAATTTGTAAGCCTGAAACAGAACATCTAAACGGGAATTAATTTTAAATATAGAGTTGAGAATTAATTTTAAATATAGAGTTGACTTTGATTCAAAGCGCTTACTGAACTAATTGGGGGTTCTAATCACATTTTAAAAAACAATTAAGTCAATTAGAATTAAGAGATAGTATAATTTTGCAAATAATTTGTTAAGTTTAGCTAATATTCTGGAATATTTCTCTTCATAAATTAAAAGTTATACCTTTTGTGCGTATTGAAATATTTTGACAAAATTCCGATTTTGAAATAAGCGAAATAAATAGTTTCATGCAGTTAAGAACGTTCTAAAAAATTGATAACTGTTGATGAACGTTCGGGGGCGGGTGTGTAAAGCAAACCCGTTAACTTTTCTTAAATTGTTTTTAACGTAATTAAAACAGTAGATTTAATTTTTCTGATGAAGTTTGTCTTAATCGCTTAATATGCTTACATAATAGGAAAAACTGTATTAATTTTTTTTGAACTAAATTATAACGTAAACAACCAATTCTTCGTGCACGTACAAAATCCTGTGTTTAGTGATGTCAACTAAATAGTATTATGTGGCGTCGTAAGGTAGCGCTGTAAGTAGTATTTATAAAAGAAGTACGATAGCAGCAAACTTTACCGTGCGTTGTTTCACTAAAATCACCAGACTACAGAATTGTTTACTTCGTTCGTGAAATTAATTTTTTTATGATCAAGTATTTTGCAATACTATAATATTGTTGTTCTGTTATCAATGAGATTAATGATAGTATCAAAATAATGCAAACTTACTACGACATGCCGTCGTGTCGTTTTATTGAATTAGGACTAAACTTTGACAATATTGTACACTTATCAGTAGTTACCAATTTATAAGTTCTCTGAAATTTAGTAAAGCAAAATGACATGAACCTATTACAATATCTGCAAGAAAACAATGATTTCGGGATCGAAAAAATTGTTTTTAAATATTTGTCTTTTTATAGATTAAATTCATGCCCAAAACGGGCAGGTGGTGATTTAAATTAATTGCACTCACTCTGTTGGTTCCAGGGCTACAAAAAATAGTTCTGTTTCTAATCACATAGTCAGCCAATTATATGTATGAACGATTTAAGAACAGAAGAGATAGAGGTGTAAAAGACACTAGTCAGAGTTATATCCTCTGAGAGAATTTCACTATACAGCTGGACCCTGTGGTGAATGAAGTGAAGGTGTCATTTACAGGGTGGAAAGTAGACACTTTTCGGAGGGCCTGGCATGCTGGTAAGTATAGTCTTTCAACTCAGTGGGAAAGACAATAGTAAACCACCTCACTCCTCGTTTTTACTTAGTAAAACCTCTAGAGGTTCAAACCAGCCTTTCGGCTGTTGACCTAAATAACAACAACAACAGATTAAATTTAAATAATTTATTAAAAAATATAAAATTACATTTGGTGACAATTTGGGAGAAATCATTTTTAAATATAGGCCTATGACAAAACTAGGTGAAACAGAACATTTGCTTTCTTTCACAACTGCATTACACTTTTAATGTACAAAAAAAATTTAGAAAACTTTTAGGGAATAATTTGTTAAAAGTCCTATGATATTAAAAGAAATATTTTCTCTACGCTTACCTCTTTCTAAAATTTATTATTCGTCCTCATTTAATCAAACTACGAACAATGTTAGTTTTTATACAACCTACCAATAAATATTTGGCATTAAATCAGTTAGTTTTATATATTGGTTTGCTTATTCTAAGGTTTAACGAAATTGTGACTCGGATTTATGAGAGGTAGTAATTTTTCAAATCGTTCAAAGCATTCGTTTGATTCGTTACGTGCG
Source organism: Catonia carolina (assembly GCA_035578175.1). Classification (NCBI taxonomy): domain Eukaryota; kingdom Metazoa; phylum Arthropoda; class Insecta; order Hemiptera; family Achilidae; genus Catonia; species Catonia carolina. Next base: position 110,340,769 of record JAQMRL010000001.1, read on the forward strand.
TTGGAACAAATAATTTAATTTGGGTTTTTGACATTTGTAGATTGAGCAGCTCATCCAGTTTGCAGATGTAGGCTATTTATTCATAAACAAAATAGTGCAATTAAAACCAACAGGTAAAACGTCAAATCGCTCTGTAAAAGCAATATGCTCGCTAAGAGTAGCCTATATAACCCTGCTTCTAGAATAAAATTTAAAAACACGAGTTGTAGAGTTCAATTATTAAACTTCAATTAGACTTGTAGACTTCAATTCACCACAGGGTCTGGCTGTATAATGAAATTCATTACTCCCAGAGGAGATAACTCTCTAGAAATTTATTTAAAAAATTCATCAAAAATGACGGTTTTGAAGAGAATTCTCAATAGATAGCGCTCTATTTTTAGGAATGTACACAAAATTATCAAAAGTTGATCTTAATAACAGAGCGCGTAATCGCGAGCTCGGGTTCTCTTAATTTATAAATGTCATGGTTTAACATTTTTTAAATCATCATGAGTGAATTTAGATTTCGTTTGATTTCTGCTGATAAATAATACTTTTATTAATACGTTGCTTTTAGTATAAATTACTTTTTGATTTACTTTTAAGATCAAAGAATTTTCAAAGTTATTTTTGAAAATTTTCTCATATTTTTATAAATCTTTGATTATTAGTACTAACTAAGCTAGTTCATTGTTACTAGTACTTTGTCTCACTGTTTCGCACATAAGGGTCATTTAAACTTGATAGTTTGTTTTTTTAAATTCATGTATTTGTTCCTGTTTTATGTTACCTATTCTATTTTTATCAGATAAAATTCAGTTATTGTTTTTGTAGTTCATTTTTTTATTAATTTACAGATTAATATTTTCCTTGCATAAGCTAACGTTCATAATGCAACGGATTACAAGATAAACTTTAGTAAGGATGTTTATTCTGATTACAGTTGAAATAGCTAAGGCACTTAACTCTCGTAGCAGCAAGGGTACGTCTAATTCAGGGTACTCTCAGCAAACCTTTGAATTTTCATTAGTTTATAATAAACTAAGAAGTATGGTGCTTTATTTGAGTATGTAAGAAAAGAAATAAGGGTTTTTTGTCCTGTAGCATATATTTTTTGCTCTTTTCTTGTATTCTACTATTTTACAATGTGCCTAGATCTGGTAGGAAGCTGGAGAGTGACTAGAAGGTTCAAGAAAATTTGGTGATTCTCTAAACTTTGAAAGAAGCTTTACTAATAAGTCCTAAAATAAGTCTGCTAAAAAATCTTATGATATTTATGAAAAGTTGTAAATAAAAAAGAGATGTTGATTGGAAGTTACAGAAATACGTTTCGATTTATGGCATTTATCATTTCAGTAGTGTTTGTAAAATTGAATTTTCAAAATATTCAATAATTTATGGTTGCAGTAGTTGTTTCAAGCTGTTTCTTTAGAAATAAGTCACGTCAAACCTTCTATTTTTTTTAAATTTTGTTTCTGATATTCGCAAAAAGTTTTAAATAATTGGTGAGTTATTTATTTAAAGTTACATAAAACGTTTCGTCATTAACTTCAGTGAGTTACTAAACAAAATCCGGTATGAACATTTTCAATCCCAATCGAAACTGACTTAGCAGTCAAGTGCGTTGGTGACAAAAACCACAGAGACGATCTGTTTCTTAATTTGACAATTCATTAAATTTATCTGAAACTTAATTGAGATCCTCAGAGATAACAAAATTAAACAAAATCTTTTAGAAACTGGATTGTGAGAAGCGAAGTGGATAATTAATTCCCCTAATCCAACCTCTAATGATCTGACTCCCTGTTTCGTCTGACCGTGTTTTTTCGGAGATTGTTACATCCTTGATGTACCGCCACGCTGATCTGTTCACCTCTATGATTCATCATTTGCTGTGTAAATCAGTAAGTATTGACAATAGACTAGTGCGCTACATAATATACATACTGAATTTTGGTTTCGTATTCATTTGAGACAAATCAGTAAATAAAAAAAGCCATGTGTGTGTGTGTGTGTGTGTGTGTATGTGCTTGCGTGATTTGTCTGTTTTTTGAAAATTACTGTTTAAAGATTTACTATATAAACAGCATGTAGGCTACGATTGTGTTGTGGCTAAGCAAAACAACGTTGCGTAAGTTTTGTCCTTCATGAGCGTGGTAATCTTATACTTTTTTGAATAGAACTTTTCTTTTTAATGTTCTTTCATATTATTTTTAGCTACTATAATTCTATCAATTAATATATCTTAAACTTTTAAATTATTAATATTAAAACTTTGTACTATTTAATCTTTAGTGTGTATCAACGTGATAACAGGAATGTAGGTAACATTCTCAATTGAACTATATTTTGTATCGCCTCCAATCCACGCAGATTGTTGCTTTGATAACTCGATACTTTATGCGTCTTGGCAATGCTCGCGGTCGCACTGATGACGTAAAAGAGGGGTTTTACTATAATAGCCGGTAACTTAATTCTATTTAAGTGAAATAGATCGCTTTGAATTGCGGGAAGCGATTTATTTTCAAGCAGTGCATTACTGACACAATAGTAAACGAATTAATAAAACTATTGTTTGAAACAGATAAGAATTAGATGAAACCTTTTGTTATTACTTATCAATGTGATAGTTTGTAATTGAAAGAATCTAAGGGGCAAGAGACACTCACTTATCCACTTAATATGTAATTGTCTGCATGGGGCATGGTCTACTGTCTGCGGTTTCAGTAGCCAATTTAGACAAACGAACATACCTAAGAATAGACGAATATAAATCAGTTTAGAAGTTCGACAACTTCTAACCGACATAGATGCAGTTACTCGGTTGTGTAATGTTTGGGATGTTTGTAGACTTCGGGGTGATTTGAGGTGAAGTCGTACTTTGTAAGTTATCACACGAAACTTATCACGTTATAACATTGTTTAAGACTAAAAATTAAAAGGAAATATTTAATATAAGTAATTATTGTATTAGGCTAATTGTTTTAGTATTTATTGTATTGTATTAATATAAATAGTTATTGTATTTATTTTATTTTATTTGAAGTAAAACCCAGATTGTCGGAAATAATCGCGGCTGAACAAGTTTCCTAAAATCCGAAGATTTTACTATGAGAACTTTCGAAAATAAATGTGTACTCAAATAACCCAATACTTGCTACTGTACATTTCATCTTACAAAACAAGTACTCCACTCTTAACAGTAGTAAGATCTACAATACAAAAACTAAAACTAAATACAGTAGGCCTTCATAAAACATATTTATTTTTATTTTGTTGTTGTTTAGATCATCAGCCAAAAGGCTGGTTTGAACCTCTAGAGGCTTTACGAAGTAGAATAAGGAGTGAGATTGTTTGCCATGCCTGAAGCATTCACTTTTCACCCTGCAAATGACACGTTCACTTCATTCACCACAGGTTCCGGTTGTATAATGAAATTCATTACTCTCAGAGAAGATAACTCTGACTAGCGTATTTTACACCTCCACCTCTTCTGTTCTTAAATGTTGCAGTCATATAACTGGCTGACCATGTGATAAGAAACAGAACTACTTTTTGTAGTCCTGGCACTTCAGAGCAGATCGAGTACAAATAATTTAACACCCTATCTGCCTGTTACGAGCATATATTTATTTCAAGACAACAGAAATTTTCCTCTAAACTTTTTCACGTCGCTTTCTAGTTTCAATGTCCCGTCATCGTTTTATATTGAGCAAGTCGGAAGGAGTCGATTCTAGACATTGCTCGACGAGTTGTAACGCGATCTGAAATCTGAGTAGCTACATTTTCAATGTGAATGCATTCGGCATTTTAGCAAAATATTCTTCCAGTATAGATTTATTTTTCACCCACACCGACACCAATACTGAAATCCTGTTACATTAGGGAGGATTTCACTATGTTGCACACATCTGCTTCAAGTTTTCTAGTTTATATTTAATTATGGACAGTGCTTTTCCGTTTTGAAGGACAACAATAAAGCACTACCGTAAAAATAGTGAAATTAAACTACACTTCACATTAGATAACCAAAAATTCATTAAAATTCTTCAATTTTCTAGCTAGCCATGATTCTGTTAATTGCTCATATTACGGTGTTTTCAATTTTTTATTATACCTCTTTCTTTTACGTAATATAAAAAGCTACTTACGCTCTAATTTCTTTAATTGAAACTATTTTTATGGCTTTGTTAATTAATTAAATTTTTCCTGAAGTCATTTCCGATAACCCTGGTTTCCCATAATCGGGGGTTTACTACAACCTTTACTTTACAGACCAAATACAGGGAATGTGAACAGCGTTCGGATAATACAGAGTACAGTCTATATAACTATCAATTTCTGCAATTCATTTGTAGACATTTTATTATAGATATTCAAAGAAACATATTAAGCAACTGAGAGGGATCTTGTATCAAACGAAACCGTTAGATTTTCCCAGAGATTTGTGGCCCGTGACTAATCCTTTTCCGAAAGGGGTATTTTAACCCTTTACTGGAAAGGGATTACCAGTTTTTAGGGAGCGGAGATTGTAGGTACACACCTGAGCAGGGCGATACCCATTAATCACTTCCTTTCTCCCCTGTTTTCCAGCATTACGGGAATGAACAATTTTTTAAGGGATAAATCAATCCATCATTACTGAGATGGCAGTCCAAGAGATCATCAATAACACTCGACCGCATATGCCTACGTTCATGTTTCGAGTATGCCTGATCACTACTCTTACTACGAGTAATTTTTTTAACTCATTTTTTTATATTTTCCTTCTTTTAATTGTAGTTTTTACCCTTTTCATACACCCTACTCTATACAATGTGTATTCATTTTTTTAAACGAACAACATTTCTTACATGTTTTTTTGACAAGCGCGACGAAAGAGTTAAGTGATTGATCGAAAATACTAATAAGTGTAGAGAAATTGTTTACTACGGCCAATAAGGAAATAACTTGATTGATTATAGTTTCATATTCATCCAAATTTTTCAACTATCGAACTGTAATAGCTCACTAGGTTTTTACAAATTCGTGGGAAACATGTACATACAACTAACTTAACAAAACAAAAATTCACGTTTTTGTTATATTATTAGTTTAACTGTACAATTAAGTAAACATTGGCGTATTAAAACAATTAGTAATACAACTTACTTTTTTTTAACCTGTAAGTTTAAAATATTACATTCGATTTGATTTAATCTTATCGGTTTCTTAAAATAATGGTAAAACCAGAAATAGAAAGTAAAAAAAGATATAAAAAGTTTCAAAACCAACATAAAACTGTTTGTTCATCTTGTGTATGTTTTATTGCAATGTATAATTCACAACTGGTAGCGTGGAATAAAGCATTAGAAAAGTCCAAGAATGTTTCTTAAGAAATGTGATGATTAGAATTTAATAAAAGTATTATGAACGGTTTACTTTAATTAAAAAATTTATTTTCTGCACTAAATTTTATCGTCTGTGGCTTGTTGTTTGCATGCCTAATTTTCACTGATACAAAGCATTTAAAGAAAAACATTGACAGCCGGTAACGAAAAATTTCGGTAACCAAATTTTTCTGAACTGACAGAGAAATCTGTCATTCGGTTTTTAGACACATTAATTTAAATATAATCTCAAATTTAAAACTGTTAGATATTTCTTTTTGAAAAGAAAAGAAAATCATCTTGCCTCGGTTATAACCTCTATAAATTTATCTAATTATTCAAACAAAATCAATTAGACAATAGTAAACCGCCATGCGGTTGCAGTGGGGAATTGGTAGATTATAAGTCGCAATAAAACGTATTCAATAATGATTGTACAGGTATATGCACCCACTTGCGACCACGATGATGACGAAGTGGAAGATTTCTATGAGGGCGTCTCTCAAGCGCTGGCACAGGAGAAAGCAAATGTAAAAATAGTCATGGGCGATTTCAATGCTCGGTTGGGTAAAAAAAAACAGAAATGACCGAGATGAACTGATTGGAAAATTTGGGCTGGGTGAAAGGAATCCAAGAGGAGACATGTTGATAAATTTCATGACACAGAACAAACTATATGCTATGAACTCCTTTTTCAAGAAGAAGGATGGCCGAAGATGGACATGGGTGAGCCCAAATGGAAATACAAAGAATGAAATAGACTATATCTTGACTAATAACAGGACTATATTTGAAGATGTCTCTGTACTGAGCCAGGCAGGAATAATATCAGACCATAGAATGATCAGGGGAAAAATTGTAATAAGCGAGCGAGAGGAGAGAAGGAAAATAATAAAGTCAAAAAGGATGAGAGTGGACGCAAACCTCCTACAACAGAACAGCACATTTTATAAAGAGGAAATTGAACGAGAGGTCAAAGCAATGGTCGGAAACAGTATTGTTGAAAGAAATGTGGAAGAGCGGGAGGCAGTGATTAGAGAAGCGATGATGAAGGCTTCAAAGTTGATTGAAAGACCAAAGAAAAAATGGACTGATAAGCTGTCTTCAAATACCAAAGATTTAATTCAAAAAAGAAAAACACTGATTGGAGAGGGTAAAAGAAACACAATAGAATTAACAGAACTGAACAAAAAAATAAGAAAAAAGATAAAAGAGGACATGAAGAGGAAGGAAGATGAGATTGTTCTAAATATTATAGAAAACAATAAAGGCATGAAGGTTTTGAAGAGAAAATTAAGTATTGGACAAAAGAGCATTAGAGTCTTGCTAGACGAAAATGGAAAAGAAATTCAGGATACTAATAGCATCTTGAACAGAGCAAGGCAGTTCTATATGAACTCGTACAAATCCAACTTGAGAGACCCAGAACCAAACGGAGAGATGAACAGAAACACTGGAGAACAAGAGAAAATACCTGACATAGAGATATTCGAGATAGAAAAAGCATTGAAAGATATGAAACGTGGCAAGGCACCCGGAGAGGACGGCATACAGATTGAAATGATTGAAAAAGGCGGTAAAATAATCCTCAATGAGCTGAAGGAATTATTCAATCTATGCCTTAGAAGTAAGTCCATCCCAGAAAAATGGAATAATGCCATAATTATTTTAATATATAAAAAAGGAGATAGGAGAAAGATTGAAAACTACAGACCAATAAGTCTACTATCCCAAGTCTACAAACTATTTACAAAAACTATAACAAATAGATTGCAAAAGGAATTTGACTCTATCCAACCATATGAACAAGCGGGATTCAGGAAGAACTTCAGTACAATGGACCACATCCATGCCCTTAGCGTTCTGATTTCCAAGTGTAGAGAATACGACATACCTCTACATCTAGCATTTATCGACTATGAGAAAGCCTTCGACGCAATCGAATTCTGGGCCGTTGAAAAAGCACTCAAATTCTATGGAATTAATGAGACATAGATAAGCATTCTCAGAGAAATATATAATAAGGCAACATCTTGTATTACAATATCAGACACCAGCAAAATTTTTAAGATCGAGAAAGGAGTAAGACAAGGTGATACAATATCACCGAAGCTTTTTACAACTGGTTTGGAATATGTAATGGGAAATCTGAATTGGAGAGAGAATGGCATAAGGGTGAATGGGAAATGGCTGAATCACTTGAGATTTGCGGATGATATTGTGTTGATTGCTGGCAGTGGGTTGGAACTGATGGAGATGATTGAGGATCTGCATAGGGCATCAAAGGAAATAGGGCTCCGGATGAACCTTCAGAAAACTAAGATAATGGACGGAGAAGATGACCAGGATGAAGTTACATGTGATGGGGAAACTATTAATAAAGTCCAAGATTATGTTTATTTGGGACAAAATACACGCCTTGAACGGGGAGGTGTTAAAGAAGAGGCAAAGCGAAGAGTGAAATTGGGATGGGCAGCTTTTGCAAAATTGAGAGGAGTACTGAATAGTAAAATAAGCAGAGAAAACAAAGCTAGGATCTTCAATCAGTGTATCACTCCAGTAATGATATATGGTTCAGAAACGTGGCCGCTAACAAAAGAGATTGTATACCAAATGCAAAAAACGCAGAGAGCTATGGAAAGATCTATTCTGGGAGTCAGGCTGAGAGATAGAAAGAGGAATGAATGGATAAGATCCCAGACTGGCCTGGAGGATGTTGGCAGGGCGATGGCTAGAGGCAAATGGAGATGGGCGGGACGCGTGACGAGAATGGAACCAGGGAGATGAGCAAGGAGGATCCTTGATTGGCGACCGTATGATGGAAGAAGATCAAGGGGAAGGCCGGAGAGAAGATGGGAGGACGACATAAAGAGAACCGCTGGAGAGAGCTGGAGAGCTGGCGGAGGACGGCGCAGGACAGAGAAGAGTGGAGGAGTCATGAAGAGGCCTACATAGCTAATATTTTAGCTTTGTAAAAAGGGCTAAGAAAAAAAAAGTCGCAATAATTTTAAATTAATTTTTAAATTGCTACATTCTTCCGAGTTAAAGAGAGTTCTGGTGTCCTGTGTTGCGTAGTGGTTGTAAAGTGAATGGTTACGGGTTCGATTTTTGACAAGTGTTTGAAAATTATTTCACGTTCAGATCTTAAATTAACATTATGTACAGTAATCGCTACCGACTAAGCTGTTGATGCGATTTTTGATAAACCACAAATAAAAGAGGTCTAGAATTAAAAATATAACGCGCAAAAGCAAAAATTAATTTTACCCACCTAATTAGAATGAGGAAACAAATTTAACTATTTTATCTTATTGTGTATCTAACTGGATTCTTCATTTAAGCCACCAGTTCATATCTATAACTGAACCGGCATGTATTTAAAATATTAGCTCATAAATTTTTAATATCGCATTAACGTGGCCGGCAGAAGCTTGTTGGTATACCAAACAACACAACTTTGTGTAGGACTTTACAATATTAAAGAAGAGCTGGAAGCAACAAGGAACCGTGTGTGAAAGACTATCTACAATCCCCTCATCAAGATCTCATCCGAGCTGCTGTATGCGAGTTGGAGATTATTAGGCACATAGATGAAAATGAAAAAGAAAGAAAGAGAAAAGAGAGACAGAAGAAAATCTAATATAGAAAGGAGAAAAAGAAGGATTGAGTAGAGTATACGAGTATACAGTATAACTTTAGATTGGGAGATGGTCGGGTGGAGTGGAGAACTAAAAAACCACTGTCGGAGCTTTATTTCATTGGATTTTTTCTCCCTTCCACATAATATTATATTTTTGACAGTTATTAATTGTTCCCTTGAGCGATTTCCAGTAAAACCTTATTCAGAATATTCTGTACATTAATCACCATCTCCATACAACACAGTTCATGCATTGACCGAAAAATATATCTTTTTTATACATTAAATTCCTTACACTTGAAAGCGTAATTCGCTATACACGTTGAAATGAAGAATTTATTTATTGTACTTTCAGAAGGGAAGTACAGAAAAAGCTCTGCATCGCTCCGCTCGCAGAACTACAAGACTAGATCCAGCATACAGTCTCTACAACTCATTCAGGCGCCACTATATCTCATGTTCACAGCGTCATACACATGACATTTGATTAATTACTCTTGTGAGTATTATCTGTTCTGTAAAGAGGCATTCCAACGATATTGAATATCAACCAATACTGGGATAAAAATTGGACAATTAGCCTATATTCTGTAAATAAATTCGAAAATGTCGCTGAGATTGTGTCGTGAACCAGTTTTATGTTAATTTCATATTTTAAATTGAACGGTTTTTAACCTGTTCAGCGCATACACAATTATTACCATTATCAGAACTTTATTAGATACCTATTAGAGGCTATAAATTGGTTTATTTTGGTTTATAACAACAAAACAAAAAAATAGAAGAGTATGTAGTATCTTTATTTTTTTTATATGAATCCAGAATTATGACACAATTCGTTGGGAAGATATTAGGTATAATGGAAAAGAATTTATACTGGTATTTTATTTCTTTTTTATTAAAGTCACATCAATATCACGGTCATTAGTGGCTACTTTAAATTAAGAAAGAGTGGGTTTGAACAAGTAATAATTTTCCAGACCCAAACCCTAACTGGAAATCAAACCTGGGACCCCCACATTGCAGCTTAGCAGGCTAACCGCTGAACCACCAATTCTTCCATTGGGTTTTTAGATTTCCAAAGAATAAGCGAATCAACGTATATACGTATATCGTGATTGAAAGCATCTGCCATTAGACATTGAAGCATTCTTTCATTAAAAAAAAAATTTTTAAAACAGTAAAAAGAATATTTAAAACTTTATTTATTTATTTTATTAAGTGATGATGCCAACGTAAGCCTTGGGCTTGAGCGTAATTAATTAATGATATGAGGTGATATATAGATTTGAGATTAAGGTTAGAAAACCATTACGAAAATATTTTAACAACTGTATTTGTGTCAAAAAGCAGTTATATAAAACGCTTAAGAGCATAGTATATTTTGGAAATACTTTATGTACATTTTCAGTAAATTTTTTTTTTAATTTTTGCGTGAAGTTAAAAACGGGAAAAGTTTATTTTAATAAATTATCAATTTTGTACATCAGTTTTTTCCTGGATAGTCGCAAGAATTCGAAAAGGGACGTACATAGTTGCCTCTCAGTTCACTTTTAGTTGAACAGTTACAAGTTGCTTACCTGACTGATGTAACTTAATCATTCAAAACTTATTTCTGCAAACTGGCTGAATGGGTTGGCCCAGAGGCCAAAGAAAATTTAGGTTAGCTAATCTGTCATTAACTTAATTTTTCTTTCGAGTTAAATGATTGAGAAGATCCTGCATTGAAAATTACTCTTCATTAACAGCTAATTTTTTCATTTCTACAGACAGAAAATTCGGCTCAGTTGTACTATGCTTGTCAAACGTTGTACAAATGTTGACAACGTTTTACAGAGAAAAATAAGAGTGGGTTAAAGTCTCAAAAAGTAATTTCTACTTTAATTAAAGTAACAATAGATTGTGTTTATAATAAAAATGAATTGTATTAAAACAACTATTATTATATTTTCTTCAAATATAACTTGAGTAGCAATACAGTACAGTGTGGAGGGTTTAATACCCTCACAGGGAACTAACGTCTTTTATGCAAACCCCTCAAAAACGTGTTGACCCTTCTTAACCAAGAAGAAAAACACATTGTTGTAAGTCATTCATTCGTATAATAAGAATTTCATGAGTTAAAGTGTGTCCATTTATAACCCCGAATGCAGGCCAAACTGAAAAAGTAAACACTATCCTTTACGTAAAGTTTTCCTTCACTAGATTTATGCGACATGCTATATGTAGTGTGGATGCTATACTTGTGTGTCTTATCCGTAATATATGGCTAGTGAATTGGTTGCATATGATAATAAATAACTAGGTAATTATAAAACAAATTATGTTTAGATTCACAGAAACGAAATTCTGGGTATTGTTATTGACAATATTATGAGTAAACCTCAGTGGAATATCATAGCACATACAGCAGAGTACTTCGATTAAGTAAAACTTAGGTAGGTACTTAATAAAAACTAGTCTCTTTCTTAATGTAATACGCCATCACAGACTATTAACACAGAAAATTTACAATATTGAAAGCGTTATAAATTCTAAAAAAAAATTGTAAAACTAATTAACTCTTATTTAATCGTATTTACTGCACTCATAAAATTCAGAACAATACAAAATTTTATTGGATTCGTTTTATTTAAGTACATAGTGTGCAGGCTTCAATAAACTTTATTCAAAAGATGGTTTATAAGCTTTATTCAAACTAAATTGGGCGTTGAAAGAAACAATTATTATGTGTAGTATGTAAAACTAATAAATCCATTGGTGATCAAAACAGCAATCAAATTTCAAATAAAATTAATTACTAAAATTGATAATAATTTTTAAGACACTTATAATTGAGTCCGCTATATATATTACCTGTTAGAAAAATAATCAAAGAAAATTTTTAGTCAGAATCTAGAGAAAGTAGTTCTCTCAAAATTATTACTGAGAAATTAAACACTATTATTTTATATAAATACGTACTATTTACTCTGTGAACTACAGCGGAAAAGTTTTTACTGGCATAGTACAATCTATTTGTTAATACAAATACAGAAATACGACTGAAAACATTTTTTTCTGAAGCAGTCATACAGGCAAAGAGAAGTTTAACTTTAGCATGTGATCATACTTTGTTAAACTGGGAGATTCAAGTTATAAGGCTTTGTTTAATGCCATAGCCTTCACTGACTTAATGACCGACTCACTTACACTTACCAATCATACCCTAACTTACCGCTCACTTAGAGAGCTGAAATTTTTTATTAAGGGTTAAACAGAAAAACTATAGCATTTGCATATGAACTATTTTCGTATAAAGGGTAAAAAGAAAATTACTACTCTGAACCACTCGTAACGGCTCAGAAAGCTGTAATCAAAAGCGCTTTAAATTGTGACAGACAATTCTCTTCTGATTTAATATACGGTAGATTTCAGGTACTTGACATTCGGCATCTTTACATAAGGAACTTATTACTGTACATAATATCTAATAAACTTTATGTACTACAGAAAATAACTCATATTTATCATAACAGAGCTGTATCCCGTATTGGAAATCAAGCCCCTAGATTGCATAAAACCATTAACAGCACTGCAGCACATTATATAGCCTCAATCACATACCTTAATTTACCAGAGGCTATCCGAAATACTGATGTAACTCCGCAAATATACAAAAGAAAAGTAACCAACTGGCTGATTAATTTAGGAAGAGGGCAGTCTGAGGATTAAATTAGTTCTATGTATTCAAACTAATTGTTCTTCCTCTTGTGTCAACTAAAAATTTTTTGTTAACATCATCATCGAAAGTCTGCTTAATCCTTTACCATTACATGACGTTTATTTTTAATTTAATTTTTTTTAAATTTATTATTTATACTATTATCCTTTTTTTGTACATGTACGTTAGGAAATTTCGTTGTGTATGTTTTTTTTGTAAATTTTTGTTTCTTTTTTTTGTAAATTTAGTGTAGATATAAAAAGCTATTATTATAATAGAATAAATAAAATAAACAAACTCATACCCGCGCACAGGCTATACCTATGCGGGTAATAGGAAATAAGATAGGATAAGATTCATTGTTCTTGTTTTTAGAAATAATAAATAAAATAAAATAAATAAATCAATGCACACACTTTCTACACACCTATACGAAGAGCTAAATTTCTAAAAATGAAATTTTTGTAAGAGATACTAACGTAAGGACTTGAATGTTGCCAACTTCTTCCTGTAGAGCACAAAGGGAGTAACCTACTCAAAAGCAATATATACAATCAATGTACCTTACCAAAGAGTGGTAATTTCTGAAAATCAGCTCTACTGTAAAATTATAGCGTTAAGTAAAACCAGAAAATTTTGATCGACACTTTACCATCCTCAAGTAACTAATACGCATTTCATTTTTCTCGTCATTACAAAAAACCAGTCTTATGAAGCTTAGAACCATATCAATCTTAATAAAAAACAATCCCTTTCATGAGACGACCCGTCTCATGGCTGGCACCAATTTTTAAAAAGGCTTACCTTTGACGTATAGCAAAAACTGTTAGTGATTTCTATATCTACTCTGTAAGAAGAATCGAATGACACTATTTTTGGTTCCAAAATTCCGACTTTGGTATCTTGACTTTCAGTTTTGGGCCACTTCCATTCGAAACCGGAATTTAAAATTTAGTTTGGGCCCAATATTTTTTGTGCAATTTTTTTGTCATCAGTCTCTTGACTGGTTTGATGCAGTTCTCAAAGCTGTCTATCTTGCACAAGTCTGTTTCATATCTACACCTATAACACCCTACATTTTTGTAATTTACATAATATATTGTTACCTTTGCCTCTCCTACAATTTACTCCCTCAATATTACCCTCCAATATTGATAGCCCAATACCTAAGATATCTTAAGATATGCCCCACTAGCCTATCACTTCTTCTGGTCAGATGCTTCCATATACTTCTTTTTTCATCCACTCGCCTAAGAACCTCTAAATTAATTATTTTGTCCACCCACCTAATCTTTAACATTTTCCTATAACGCCACATTTCAAAAGCTTCTATCCTCTTCCTTTCTACAGCCCCTATCACCCACGTTTCACTTCCGTATAATGCTACACTCCAAACATAACGTTTTAAGAAATTTTCCTAATCTGTAAATCAATGTTTGTAGTCAGTAAGCTAATTTTTATTTAAAAAATATAAAAGCTTTTCTAGCTTGAGCGATTCTACTTTTGATATCACTTGTGCTTCTACTATCTTTTGTTATTTTACTGCCTAGATAGCAGAATTCCCCAACTTCCTGTATGTTTTCGTTGCCTACTTTTACATTTTCCATCTCTTCTAAACAATTCCTGCTGTTGCACAACACTTTCGTTTTGTTCTTATTAATTTTCAAAAAGTAATCTTTTTTCATGATCTCATCCATTCCATTTAAGATATCCTCTAGTTATTTCTTTGTCTCTGCTAATACAACAAAACGATGGATATCATCGATGAATCTCAGCATTTTTATTGTTTCTCCTTGAATTTTTATTCCTTTGTCAAATTTCTCCTTCACTTCATTTATAGCCGCTACTATATACAAGTTAAAAATTTGTGGTGACAATGAACAACCTTTTCTTACAACAGCCTCTTTTTCCTACCCCTCAATTCTCAAAACAGCCGTTTGATTCTTATACAGACCGTAGATAACTTCCCTTTCTCTTAATTCCCTAGCCTTTTAAAAGTTTTAAACATTTTACTACAGTCTAGATTTTCAAATGTTTTCTCTAAATCTACAAATGCCACATAAGTAGTTTTATTTTTCTTGTGCAGATTACGAATCCGAAAACCGTTTGTTTCTACCTCTTGTAGGTTCTGACATCTGGGTGTGACGGACGGATATACGAAGGAAAATTATAGATGACGCTCTCAAAAATTATCAGCAATAATGGATTTTATTGTTTATTATTCAATTTTCAACAAACACTACAGATAACAAAATGTAAAAGTGTCGGAAATTATTTTACAAACCACACACTTACTGTTTTAACAGGTATTTCAGATACCCGCACAATAAAGCAATAAAATATTTTGCCTGTGGAATTGACAATTTAATATCTTAATAAAAGAGCTTTAGTATGCAGAAGACAAAAAACCTATACAAACTGCAGCTGTGTTGAATGAATAAATATCAAACAAAAAAACCTACAAAATATAAAATTATATTTTATTTACTTCAAAAAAAGTTATCAAATCACTCACAACGTCGCAAGAAATTTTGATTTTATTCGATTATGTCCTTCTGGAATGTATCATTCGGATATTGAATTTTAATTCTGAAAAATTAACTTAAAACAATTTTTTCGCTTTTTTTATTTTTCACTTACAATTTTTTTGTTTCTGTAGTGATAAGTTAATTATTCTCCAAATTTATTTTGAGCGGTCCATTGGTATTAGCAGCTGTGCAACTTGCCTCTTTTAAGATATATACTCAGTGTCTATTGACCAAGACGTTCAGAAATAAATATTTCTTGTACAAATTTATGGCTTAAATGTGATTATTTATTTCGCCCTTTTTATCAAAAAATAGAATGCACAAAATTCTTCTAAGAAATCCTAAACAACGTGGAGCTTTCAAAAATATTATAGGCTATGAATTTATAGAAAACTTCATCATCTATTTTTGTTAACTTATGTTACAATTTTTACGATAAAACAAACGTCAAAGAAGTTAAGTTTCCAGATAAAATTTTAATGTTTAGGTACATTTGAGGTTTTGATTATATCTGAAAATACTTTTAGTATATTTTTACAATACAGGAATTAACCCGTCAATTTGGAATTATAATAATAATAATATGCGGTTAGCTCGGCTACGCTGCAAAGCGGAGATCTCGAATCAGATTCCCAGCTAGCGTCTGGAAAATTATTACACGTTCCTTAACCCACAGTAGTTACTAAAGACCACGATGTTGATGCGACTTCAAATACACTAAAAAAAACCA
Source organism: Catonia carolina (assembly GCA_035578175.1). Classification (NCBI taxonomy): domain Eukaryota; kingdom Metazoa; phylum Arthropoda; class Insecta; order Hemiptera; family Achilidae; genus Catonia; species Catonia carolina. Next base: position 110,356,721 of record JAQMRL010000001.1, read on the forward strand.
GGAAGTGGGAGATTGAGTTCATTTTTGACAAGGAGTTGAAGTTGGGTAGGGAAGGGTTGTCTTTAAAATTATAAATTTGGTATTATAATAAAATTTTGACTAGTTAGAAACGATTTAACGAACGGCATTGACCGTCGATTTACAATTTTTTTTTTCCTTTAATTTTTTTTTCATCTTGAATAGTTCGTTCATAAAAGTTATCTAATAATTTCATCATAATAACCGCTTAAATCCAATCTACTACGGTGGCACTCATTTTATCAAATAGGCCCACTGTTTAAAGTAAGTCTACAGCCTTTTGAAAAAACTATTAATGAACGATGAATAAATCATAGGGAACTTCACGTTCAGGGCTTTGAAGAACCAGACAGACATTGTGCAGATTTGACCACACGTACGGCCCACGCAATGTACGGACTTAGAGAAGGCTTAAATACAATGCTCAGCCATCGGTAAAAGGAGTTCCGGAATTCCTTAAAAGTTAATAAAAACACAATACTAAAAATAGGTTCAAAATGTTTTATTATTATATTTAGCTTACATACATTTTAAAGTAAATAAAAGGTCTCGTATTTTTTAAATTGAAAGGTATTGTTATAAGTATGCGAAGGCAATGAAGTAGAAACGAACTTTAAGAAGGGCCGAATAGAAATGTTGCTTATAATTAGAAACTGCAACTGTTTACGAGGGTTGTCACAACTACAAAGTCATTACTTTATACGATACTGTATATAAATACATATACACAGCGCACTAGAGGAAACAACTGTCACTTGACCCCAGGTATCTTTCGGGTAGGGAAGGGAATCGCCTACTCTGTTTGAAAGCACTCCCGGAATACTAGGTTTTTGTATAAAAAACGCGTAGTTTAATGATTATCAGGTTCCAAACTAGGGGAAGCCACGTAACCTTTGTGCACAGTTTTTTACTGTTGTATGATGAATGATTTTCTAACCCATTCACCGCTCTGAGGGGTGTCTTAAAGGATTCAAAACATCATTTTTCTGAATTTGTCCCCCACCCGAACTATTCTCCTAGTATTAATACATTCTTACTCACAATGTATTCTTTGTCCTCGTTCTTTTCTTATAATTTCAATTTATTAAATTTTCTTTCGTTGTAATACAAAACCGTGAAAAGTTTTTTAACAGTGTAACAGGCGAAAACTTTAAAGAAATGTTTATCCTAATGATTATTTCGGAAACGGTTGGTGATTTTCCCAAACCTAAAAAATGAATCCTGTATAATAATATCATTAGCTGATTTCAACAGAAACCTTTCTTTCAAATAATGTTGCATTATCACAAAAAAAATCGATCATTCCAAATGCCAGTATTTCAAAATCGCTAGAAAAATTTAAGTATATTAGTTTCATATGAAGTTATATTTTGATTTTAATTTTTATAATTATTCCAATGAGCATTCGGTTTATTCAACAAGACTGGGTTTTCGATTTTTATTAAAATGGTTAAGATTTACAATAATCATTTAAGTAATATTTGAAGCAAAAGTATTTATTATTACATTAAATATTTTAGTTCCAGCCAATTTGATGGCAATTTGATAGTATGAAGTTACTGTTAACTGTTAAGTAACAGCAGAAGAGCGAGCAGCTGTAAATGGTAACCTGCTGACAGCTAGCTACGCGTGAACTAAATCAACTGAGGGTCCTTGATTAAATTTACTTCAAAGTCAAGTCAATAATACAGTAAAAGCAGCAATAAAATTGGGTAGTTGTCAGTAGTGCACAATCCCAAAAATAAATACTGAAAAATTAAAAAAGAAATTAATTCTTCAATGAACGTTATTTTTATGGATGATTTATAGTCTAATCTCTCAATCACAGTGAAAGCTATTCTATTAGCGGTTCGTTTCATTTTTCCTTTGAATTGAAAAGTAGTACTTGTAGTTAAGTGCAGAAATATGTTGTGTAACTAAATTAGTACTCTGTTTTTATAAAAATTATAAAAAAGTTTGTTCTTTAAAAGTGTAATATAATTAATGGTTTGGCAGACAGAATATTTTGTGAACATATAAAATATTGTTACAAAATTAATATTTTAAGCAAAGTAAAAATCAAAGACTTTGTTCTGCCCAAAAGTAAAATGTTTTTAAAGACTGGTAAAATATTTTCATGACAGTATTATTGGTTTTGAATCAACTGATAGCAAAGAATTGAGAAATAATCATAAATCGTGCATTTCTTTTTACAAGTTTCTTGACAGACCTTTAAAGCGATACACTAAATCTGTTTCTACTACTTCTGTCTTTAACCTATTACTATTAGGAGACATCGATTACACAGTAATCGATGTCTAGCGGCTACTCAGATGAAATAGGTAAAGAGCCTCTTCACCTATTTTCTGTATTGTGATTTATTTCTCTCACAAAATAAGTAGTATAATTTCTGTTATAATTAGTTTTTGCTTTACAATAAATGAAGAAGTGTCGTGTAAAAAGTACATAAAATTATAATATCTGCTTACTGCGCTTTCTAATATTTTAAATAGTCGTAATTGCATTACTAAAGTCATATAGACATTCTTAAAAAAAAATCGTTAGATTACCTTACTGCTAAAAGAACTTGCGAAATTTTAAGAGGAAAAGGAACGGATCAGCTCTTTAACACTTAGTCTAACTTACAAGAACTACTGAACTGACAGAATTCATCGTGGAAGGAAAAAGGATCGCAAAAAGTAAAAACCTTAGAACAAAATATCAAGAGCATTTTTTTAAATTTTAGATCATATTTCAATGGATGTTACATTGCAGAACTGTGAAAAATTAAATTTCTTTGGCTTGTCGACACTGCAATATTTGAACAATATAAATTGTGTTTTCCCTCTGAAGCTTTGCAAAATTTACTAAAATCATATTATCCCCTTATGTTTACAAAAATACACCCCTTTTGTAACCAACTAGCCTGATTTATGCCGATAAACATTACCAAACAAATAACGCTAGAGGTTTTTCAAGAACTTCGTGAAAACAATGATATTTTTACCGAAGCCTACAAATTATTTTCACTTGTTTTAATGATTACATCTACAAGTGTTTTGCTGTTAAAAGAAGCTTTTCATCTCTTAAACAAGAAAAACATGTTAATGAAATACTCCAAACCAAGTCGTTAGCCAATATTTCAATTCACAAAGAAGTAACTGTTAATGGACATTACGAAAAAACAACCATTTTATGACGACATAACCGATAAGTTTGCAACTCTAAAAGATAGAAGAATAGATTTAATATATGAAAAATAAGTAAGTACCAACTACTAAATGTATCCGAATATAAATGGTAACATATACTGTGTGCAAGCCTGTGTGTAATACACACAGTATGTAAAATATACACATAAGCACTGTGTATTTTTTCAAGACATTGTTTTACTTTCGAGAGTCTCGCGGGTACTTAATAGTATAGTAATAGTTTTTCTCAGATTTTGAAATTCCTTACCTATTTTTGAAGGGACGAGCGGCCACTGTCACTCAGATACTTAGATAAGATGTATTAGTAATGCCGAGTAAATTACATCTTTGATTTTCAAAAGATTCATAATAAAGATTAAGTACGTAATAATAAAAGTTTTTATTGCCGCTTCCGTGGCGTAGTGGATATCAAGGTACCCTTCTAAGCGGAAGGTCCCGGCAAGAGTATGAAAATTATAAGTGTCAAAATCCATTGTTTCTTACTCCAAACTAGTCGCTAATAACCAAGTTGTAGAGGAGACAAACTAAAAATCAGATTTTATTTCTCACATAAATGTTTACAGTAGGTACTTACTATAAAATACATCACTAAAGTAAAACTTCATACAGTATGAACATACTAAAATTCGCACTATTTTAAAAAGATTTTGGGTTGAGGGATTGTTTAAAAAAATATTTTATTATCGAATGATTTTGTACACTGTATTATCTTATATTTATATAATTTTACTACCATGTTTGAAGATCATTACAGTTTCTTCAGTCTTTATCATAAAGACTATTATCATAAAGTCTTTATCATAAATACAAAATAATAACTTCTTGCTATTCTTTAAAATAAAGCTAGATTCAGATCTTAAAGTTTCATGTTGATATTAGGGAATGTATATCGCGAAAACGTTTTGTTTCAGTAGTTTCTTTCTGTAGTCTGGATACAATTGTTATGCAAGGTAACTATGTTGTCTGTTGAATCTCTCTCTTAATGTGGTGCCAAGTATGTAGGTCCACGTGTTGTGTAAGTGTTTATGGTTGTACTAAAACTTACTCTATATTGTAAATGAAGTACTAAAATGCGATTTTCTTTTACTCGCTTTTTGCGATAAGCAAAGGAAGGCTGCAGATATAATTTCTGACCTATAAGAGGCAAATCTTAATACGCACGGGAAATGGAAATTTAGTTACTGAAGCAAGAACGCTTTGTAGTCTTTGTTAAAAAATATTTCAGAAGATTTTCTTATTCATACGTGTTAATATTTTGTAATAAACGCACAATAAATGTATGTGGAATAGTCCGAAAAGGGAAACTGAAATTAAAGATACACCTTCCTGAACTTATGACATCAACTTTTATTATGGAATGCCTTTTACTCCTTTTAAATTTTTACTTTAATGTTTATTGCAAACATTCATTTTGGAATTTAAATTCCTTCATGAATTTATTTAAATTATGACTTCAAGTTACTAGCGCCAACGACTTGATCGTACCACCGAGCTGTGTACAAAGTAGGGCCACCGAATAGCAATACTCTTTACAATCGAACCCAGAGGCCAATGGCGGAGAAGCGATCAACATATACAATTTTTATTATTTTGTATCTGTTGACCAATTAGGGAAGGTTGATTAGTAGGTGAAATTAGCTAACTAATGCCTCTTTAGCCCCTGGTTTAACGTACATACACTCTTGTAGAAAACAAAAATATTTATTAAACTCGAAAATATAGAAAAAAAGTTGATTATTTCTGAGACAAACAGTCGGCGTCACTTTTCTAAAAATATTATTTCATTTTTTATATTAATTGCGTTAAGAACCAACTTAGCCCCAACGATTAAGAACTTAGAGGATTACAAACAGAAGTAAAAAAATAAGTCCAGAAATAATATATTTTATATTTTCACTGCTTAGACAGTAAAATATAAAGTACAGTCGTGTAGTTCACTGTAATTTCCGGTCTTTTTTCTGTATTTTCGAGAGAAAACCTTTTGTTAAAAACCCACAATCGAATGCAATGCTTTTGAGAAAAATTGAATATTCCTATTTTTACTTTTTTTAAATAATCGTTAACTCAACATTTTAAAGTACAAAATCTACGTGGTACTATTAAAATTGTTTAAATATTCATTTATAACTCACCGTTCAAATGTAGTATAGTTAAATGTGGATGTAGAATGTCTGTTATTTCGGTGATGTTATTGGAATTAAGAGTTAAGATCTGAAAATAATTTAAGAAAATTCGCTGAAATTAGGAATATGGTAGTTCAAAAAACAACTTCATTCACATAATAGTATATTGTATTGTTTTTCTTTAATTTCTTCCTCTTGGCTTTGAAAAGCACGGGCTTTTGCTTTTGAAAAGAGCAATTTTCATTTATATTATAACAGTATGTAGCGACTGATTTCAATTTTGATACTAATAAGTACATAATGGGAAATATGTGCATACCATAAATCATAAAATTTGAAATTAAATTAACATTTTCTTAAACATATCTTATTTTAATGTACAATATTTTGGGTAAAAGATACGAAGATGTCAATTACAAATATAATTTTTGTTATTGTACTCCTACATAAAAAAATATTATTTGAAGCAACTGTTACTTTGTGTTGAACTGTTCAAAAAATCATAAAAAACTTTTAAAGGTAATAGAAGTTGCTTGAATTAGTAATAGTATTTTCAGATATGGAAACAAGTCCTATACTAACTAACATTGATTTGTGAGAAATGGGCTTTTCGGCAAATTAACTTTATAGTACAATCGATGTTACAATTAGAATAATCTGAAATTTTACAAATAAAATTTGTAATGTAAGATTGTGCGTGGCATGATCGTCATTTCACAGTAAAGGCATCACTTGATTTACGCGACTAATTTGTTATGAAAACCAGCGCGTAATTCAAAACTTCGTAGGCTAAATCAAGACCTCGTTTCCCATTAAATTACATTGTAGTATTAATATTTGTAGTGACTCGTTCCACAACTAGGACAAAAATAATTTTAAAACGTTGATTTGGTTTTAACATGATGTAATTTAAACTAAAATGACAAAAATATTACAAATCAAGCACAAATAATAATAAAAATACAATTTCTATTCAATCTACAAAGAGTTTTTGTGTTAATTCTAGACTCGGTTTCTAAAGAAAGTATTCAGTGTTGTCTGTTCAGGAGACATCATCATGAGTTCGTCAAGAGCCATTCGGTAACAAATAGCCTAACTTTAAATACTGTTGATCACTTCATCACTTTTTTTTGTTTCGGGATAATTGTCTTTTATATATTCAAAGAACTTTTCTAAATATTCAACAGCTTCACGTAAACCTTTCACACCTAGGGCTTGTGGCAACGTGGGCGTGAACAAGACGGTTGTGGTATAGATCCAGTACCTGTTTGTATTTCACAAATTCCTTTTCTGCCAGCATTATATGTTGAAAAATTAACTTCTGGTTCCATCGCTAATACATCTTCATTATCCAATGGCTGTTTATCCCTTTAAATAACTTCTTCGATTATTTTTAATCGCTTACGTCTTTTATCACGTAACTTTGAAACCGGAGCCGAGTATATGTAAGAAAGGGTGCTGAATTGACAACCACGTAACTTCAAAATCGTGCAAATTAAAAGCGTAATTGTAAGGGATGCCTGTATCTCCTTTTTAACAATATGCCTAAATCTGTTTGTAGAATAATTTAATTATATGAATATGAAAGTATCGAAGTAATTATTTTTTTCTCGGCGGTTTTGTATAAAACTAATGGTTTTCACGACAGAACATCATTCACTGTGAATTTATGGAAGATGTTAGACACAACTTAGTGAGTACGTTTAATTGTACCTTATGTACAGAAATTGACGTACGTTACTAAAGATTTCTCAGTTAAAACAAAAATATTGCTTAAACGAAATTTATTCATTTTACAAAACCAACTAAGTTCTTGTATCAAAAACTTACTAACCACAAAAAAAGTTGTGTAGAAAATATAAACGAATATAAAATATATGTACGCATTCTTCAATTGTACAGTATTTACGTTGTTTTATTTTTTGAGATTAAATCAATATCGGCCTCTACAACCTTTAAACATAGCTACTATTACCACCCATCTCGAATTATAACAATGCAAGTATAAATGACCAAAAACAAGTTAGAAGAAAATCTGTTTTTAGTAATCTGGATCTGAACTCAGATTCTGGAAACTTGAAGAAAAGGACAACCTTCACACTCTACGAGGCCTATATCAATTTAAGGTATTGTCATTTGTCTTGAAGAACGCACCCGGTATATTTTGCTCGGCTAATGGATGAAGTATTGTCAGGCTACGTAGAAGGATTCTGCCATGTACCATTATATCTAGTTCATATTCTTGTTTGCAGCAGATATATTACGGAACACCTAGAAACTAATAGCTGGCTGGGGGAATACAAAAGTAAACACCTGTGTACAAAATATAAACAAAAGTAAAACATACATTCTTCAATTTAAATTACATTTTTTGGGCTGTTATACTCTAGACTACATCACGTGCCAATGCACTTTTCAATCCATTACGGAAGACAACTCTAAACTCTTCCATTTACTTAAATTTACTCAGTTCAACTTCTAGAAGCTCAGTTAATTGGAAAATAACCACTAAATTTAAATTTAAGCCTGCATATTGTGTGACGGAGAATAGGCAGAGTAAGACAGTGCAACAATTACTTATTCACTTGAGCAAACGAGCTTACCTGCAATAGTGGCATCAGCGGTAATGATGTGGAACCCAGATTATTTTTATCAGCCCGTAACAAGAATAATCTTTCCAGTTTCCCGAGGCGACCGATCGCTTCTCGATCCAGATGATTATTAGATACGTTTACGTACATCACGTGGGGAAATTGAAGTATCACGTCAACATTTGTCAGCTCTCTGTTAAAAACAAGATAATTTAGTAATATAATCTTTGATTTAATTAATTAAATATATCAGTTACATAAACAAAAGTCTGTTTAATTATGTGTATAACATATTACTTCATAAAAATTTTAAAATCAAATCTATTTGTTCATAATGCATGTGATTTGGTTGATTTACTTATAATAAATTAAATTATATTTTTCTACCTATTCGAAACCTCAGATGAATTATTCATAATTTCTAGTGCAATCACAGATTGCAACTTCCAACAAATTTTCCAATCAAAACTTGCAACAACCTCTATATTTATTACTACATAATGAAATAATGAGCGTAGAAAATTACTGTTATTTTTATTCGTAGTTAAATAAACCAAAGTAACTTGTTTAAGGATTTTCTTCTATAACTACAACATCTGAATCGGATATAATTCGAAATCATTTAAGTTACGTCTTGAGTATTCATAGAGTAGTTGTACTCTCTAACAGTAAACTATCAAAGAACTGAAAATATTACAAAAATTGTAATAACATCTATTTTGAAATACACTAACTGAACTGAAAAATTTAGTCTTTTGATGACAAGCAAAGACCAGTCTAAAGACTAAAGATACATTGATATATTAATTAACATGTAGACTTATAACCTTGAATTTAAAAAGTAAAATTAACAGAGAATAAAATTGAGAAATAAAATCAGGATACGCGGTCAGTAAACTGGGTAAGAATTTTAATATTAAGAAGGCTGAGAAAATTACCGGCTTTATTTGCGGAACACTATACTTTTGAAATGCTTTGTTGATTAGGGCTGCACTGTTCTTCCACATTACCTGGATTTTATTCACATGCAAACCGGCAAAGATGAAGTGATAAACTGGTATATTAACACAGATCTTGCAACACCCTGTGTTGGCTCTCAGTACCAGGTGAATCTGTTATTGATTGTTTACTTTCCCCTAACCAACATGTTATTTTTATTGGTAATGTCCTTTAAGGTGAGTAGTAAAATACACCAATGTTTCTTTCTCATGTACCCTAGATAGTAATCACTGAACAAAAAGAGTTTTCTTTCAAAAACATGTAATGAAAGTTATAGATGTTAGGATTATCATTTTCTTTAGTTCACCACCTCCGTGGTGCAGAGTTTATCCAGTTATGCCCCAAAGCAAAGTGTCCCGAGTTGGACTTTCGGCTAGAGTACTAAATATTATTACATGTTTGAATTCACCATTCTTTATGTCAAAGTAGACGCTAATGATATAGCTGTTGATGCGACTTAAAATAAAAACGAAAATGTCATTCCAGAAGTGCATTTTAAGCACAAGCGCTGATAAAGATATAGGTTGGTGATACAAACTAGTTACGAATTTAAGAATGCAGTTAAATCATCCTATCTCAAATAATGAATGACTACTAATTTTTTATTTATCCTTAGATTTATAATACTTGTAAATTCTCTCGTATTAGTTACTTATCTTATAACTTTTCGTATTCAACATTTTTTATACCAAACAAACTCTTGTTGAACGTTTGGGAACTCGGTTCAGTGTTTTGTGAGTATTACGTGAATGCTTTGCATTAATTTGCACCAGACAAATAGAAAATAAATTGCTCGTAACCTAAAGCAACAATAAACTACAATAAAATAAATTTAAATTATTTGAAGGTACTTATTTAGTACATACTGGCCGCTCAAGTCTATTTCAACAAATGCGAATCCCATTCCATCAGGGGTTCTTCCTATTCTCTTCAAAAATTCTTCAGCGTCAGCTTTCCTCAAAAATTTTGGTGGATACAAAGGTTTTGGGTGTTCAACCTAATTTGTACACAAAACTTATTGATGTTACAAAAAAATAACGATTTGTGTAAATAGTTATAAGTTAATCATTTTGATCTCCAGATAAAAAATTTAACAATATTTATTGAATCCCTTTAAAATTAAAACCCGATTACACAAACCAACCAACTTATCGCAGTTGTCACTGGCCGTACTTCATCATTAGCGTATATTGTAGTAACTATAAAAAATGTCTGAAAGCACTGATTCAAATACTTACCCAAATATAAATGTTTTGTAGCCATAAACACAGGACTAAATGCTTACATTATGTAGATTTCCTTTTTTTACAGATAATTACGAAATATCCAGGTTCTAGAGACATTGCGGTGGAGTAATATTGCTGTAAAACGGCTAGTTTCAGTGTTATAAAATATTGTAGTCATTATTCCTTCTCTACAATTTATTCAACCAGAGTTGAGAATAATGAACGTGGCGGAAGTACTGGTTTGCAGGCGGTTGTGATTATTAATTAGAAAATATACGATTAATACTCAATTTATTAACAAGACAAATTAAAGCAAAACATGAAAAATAGAATCAGTACAGTGGAGAACAGATACTGGAGAGGATGTTGCAGATTGACGTTACGAGATAGGGTAACGAATATAAGAGTAAGAGAGATAATGGGCATTGAAGACTCAATAATAGACCATATTGAGAGAAAGCAATTGCACTGGTATGGTCACACGCGAAGAATGAGCAACGTACGAATCCCACTGAAGGCATGGAACTGGAGACCGCAGCGAAATAGAAAAAGAGGAAGACCGAGAGGGAGATGGATGGAAGGTATTGACAGAGCCATGGAAAGAAGAAACATAGAGGAGGAGTCATGGCAAGACAGCCAAAAATGGCGTTTTGACTGCGACAAACGACCCATAGTGTTGTAAATAGTCGCCACTATATATATACAAATTAAAGCAGAGAAAAAACTGTTCGTTTGACAATAAAACATATTGAGAGTCAAGTTAGCCACGAAACAATTGTAATCACCATTGATTATAATTTAATGTAAAACACAACCTTGTTTGTTCGTTTCAAAACGTCAGTTCCACATGAAACGTGTACACCAGAAGAGCAATCTTCATATATAAGAGTTTTGCTATCCAAAGGTCTACTTGTTGTACAAAGTGTTGAACAGGGTGGTAAAAAGCGTTAAAACCGCAGAAACGTTTATAATAGGGTGGAACAGTCAATTCGGGCAGAACAAATAACACTGATCTACATCGCTCTGGAAGACCAGTTGAAGTTTCGACTATCGCGCTGCAAAATCGCATAAATGATATTTTTCGTGAAAACAGCAGAGTCAAAAATTTCCATTTTTCTAAATTTGTGTATCTAATGTTACTGTTAGGTCAATAATTCATGACTTGCTTAATTTTCGCTAAACTTGTTCTACATAGGGTCAAAACAATTGATTCAAGCCCATAACGACACCCTGATATGGGTTTTTTTCTCAGTTCAAACAGCGGAAGGTAACTTTCCAGATCGTATAATACCTGTGATGAAACGTGGATTTACTATTTCGATCCTGAACTAGAACGGTAAATTTTTTAGAGTAGAAACAACCGGATTCACCAACGAAAAGAATTCAAAATTTATGTCTCAATTCAGGTAAATTGTTGTTGACGGTCTTCTGGTGTTTACAAGGCCTAACTTTTCATGACTATTTGGAAAAAGAGCGTACTGTGATCAGTGAGTACTGTTCTAACATGTTCAAACAGGACGCTCTCTCAAAAGGTTTTGATTGTCATACATGTCAACGTGCGTCCTCGCATTGCTCAGAAAACCGAAGAAACATCTGAGAAGTTGAGTTGGGAGGTGTTACGAAATCTTTCTTACAGCCAAGACCTCGCCTGGCACTATTTTCACTTCTTCGGCCAACGCAGAGACGTTTTACGCGGCAAGAAGTTCAACGACAAGCGGTCACGAAGTGATAAAAAATAGCCATACATGCATGGTTCAAACAGCAAGGAAAACACATCTATTGTGCAGAAATCAAAAAGCTCACATAACGTTGTCTAAATGTTGCTGGAGACTAAGTTGAAATATAACGTAAGTTTCATTGTCATTAAACAAATATTTTTCTCAACATCAATTTGGCTCGTTAACTATTGAACGTCCATCGTATTTAATTTTGTGTGTGAACTGGCGTGCTAGTAGTATATCGATCACTTGAATAGTGCACGATCATTGGCTAAAACAGTTGTTCACGTGAACTGCTTACCCTCAAGACTAAATAACCAAAATATAGTATCAGGTCTGCTTACTTAGCAAAAAAAAAACAAAATAAGAGTCTTTAACCACTTGAACAATACCACAGTCATTTGCTGAATCAGTTGTTCACGTGAACTGCCTAGTCTCAAGACTCAATAACCTTGGTATAGTGTCAGGTTACCCTACTGACTGAGGAAATAAAAACATAATGAGTGAAGATGGGACATAAATTATTATTTACTTTCTTTGAAATTAACTAATAGATATCACTTATTCACCCAAACCCATCCTAATGTGAACAATATGGTATCACTACATTTTGGAAAAACAAGAGCCTTTCTCAAGACCTTCTGTGCAGGTAACTGCTTTTCAACCTAGTGATAAAGGTAGAAGAATAAATTAGCTCATCCTTAGTTTTCTTAAGAGAGTAAAATCTTTACCTTTTTCTGGCTGTTTATTTAAACAAAACAGAATTTTTACAAGCTACCTTACATTTACGGAGACAAATTACTCATTATCTAACGTCTAAAGGTAATGTGTGTTACAAAAATCAGGTATTAATAAAACAATTATTAAGTTATGAAAAATTAGAACAAATGAAAAATTGTTGTAGATGTATTTACGTTTATTCAACAGGTCTCATTACTTAATAATTTTACTGTAATCAGTAATAATACATTATTAATGCATAATTGAATATGCAGGCATGTGGCGGTGGTCAGCGTAACTGATAGCTTCTATGCCGGGATTCCGGGTTCGATTACCGGCCAAGTCTGGCATTTTTTCATCAGTTTATCACCGTATATCATTACCTACGCAAAAGTTAAGACATAATTATGTAGGCACTGTCACTCAATAAAAAAATAATACCCATGTACTTGTAATGTAAAATACCCGTCCCGCTTTGTGTTTTGTTATATTTTTTTAATTTCCAGGCCTAACGCTGTTTGAAAAATCACAGCTGAATGGTTCAAATTCAAAAAATATACAAAAATTTAACGGATTTATCCATCATTGCTTTCCTTAATGCAATCAAGAATATGTACTTCAAGATTAAATCTTTATCAAAATCGAATAGTTAAACGCGTCTTTCAAACGTAATACAGACCAAATAAAATAAAATATTTATTTAAGTTATGTTATGTTATGTTTATTTAAGTTAAATAAAATATTTATTTTATTATAAAAATTTCTGAATTTCTTACTGGTTTTCTTTCTGGTTCCTGTTGAAAGTTCTCTTCTCCTTCTTCTTCACCCTCTCCTTCACCTTCTTCGCCTTCCCCCTCTCCTATTTTCTGTAACGATTAAAAGATTTGTACACAATATTAAAAACAAAACGAAAAATTACAGGCACAACATACATTGATTATATATTGTTCACATAGATTTTAAACAGAAACTAACATTTGTTTCTGTTTAACATCAAACTATGCAGCTCTTTTACACAAATTTAAGTAAATAAAATCAAAAGTTTTACGAAGCTTTAGGAAATTTTGCTGTAACCCATGTTAAATCAATGTGAGAAATTGCGGTTGGACCTCTCTTTCTCTTTACTAGATCTTTCTTTATGGTTCAAATATAATACTGAATAGGTATTCATAAGTATAAATTTTCTATAAAACTTGATAAAATGAACCATAAAAATATTTTTATAAAGTTACCTACAATATAAAAAATCAAATAATAAAAAAAAAAATAGTGCTGAAATCAAATAATTTATTAATTTTTGCCAGAAGCTTTTCTGCCACTTGCTGATAAGAGACAGGCCAGAAAAAATAAAAATATAACTTAATAAAGAACAAATAAAACAGGACTTTAATTTCACTTGAGATGTAGTCAAAGTCATCCTGGATAACTTTGACTAAACAGCATTTAGAAAACAAATTTTTGGAAAAAAATTCATGCAGAATTTAATTGGGGAGCTTAAAAATATCGATCAATCAGTTAAAAATCATAAAAACGATTTTATGTAGCATAAAAAATGTGGAAAATAAAGAACAAAATAAATAATTAACAGAAAATAAGTTGTGGGAGAAAAAACGATCAAAATTTCACATTAGCTTTTGAGTAATCTTTCTGATTGAATTAATGGAAATAGCACGTTTTTCAACAACGTTAGGGCCCCTATTACAAAAACCTCTATTCTGACTTTTTAAAATAACAAATTTTTCATTATTTTGTCGTTTTTCGCCTTGAATTTAGAAGTCAGTTTTGTTTCTTCTCATCGAACAAAAAATCGGACAAAATAAACTAAACGATTTCTGTACAAGTTCATTAAAAATATTTTCGAGACAATGTCGCAACAACCAAAAGAGTGCGACAAACGCATTTAAAATATCCTGATCTTTAACAGTGTTATCGAAACTTCAATATTGGTAAATTGTAAAGTGCATAATTCACGGTTTTCGAACTTAATTTAAATATGTTTCATCAAAGTTACTTACGTCGTCTTCGTCGTCGTCGTCCATTTTTAATCAATAGAGCCGTATTTTACCAAAAATAAATTCTGTTAAGATATTGTAATGTTTACACTAACCAAGATGTAATAAAATGAAACTATTGTTTACATTATCATCTGTTTATATTAAAATATTGTACTCGTATGTAGATCAGCTTCAAGTTTAATTGTTATTCAAGGCTTCCTGAATAAATCCTAACAAACATATTCTTTAAATTTCATTACGCATATAATTATTAAAATTCCAGTTACTATCTATCCCATTTCGAATTTTTATTTTACATAAAGTTGCATCAACAGCTTCGTCATTTACGGCTATTGTTAATATATAACTGCGGTTTTATATTAAAATTTTTAGATCAACCCAGAAATTTAACCGGAAAATTTCGCTTTGTGATCTAGCACTAGATCAATTAGCCATGAAAGCGGCATTTCGATCAAATCAGAAATAAGTGAGCTTCCATTTCCCCGGTGACAAAAACAACCGTTTTTGTCATTTTCAATTCAGTTGTGTACTTTGTAAAAAAAGTAATTTCTCAAAACTACTGCGGTACAAATTATTATTTGAACTAGTTTGGACTTGCGGAATCCAGTTATTTAGCTCAACAAAATCCAAAGTCTTAATCATTTACAGAAATTTCAATCAAAATTTCCGCATTTAATATCAAAAGCTCCGTACTACGTAAACAATGACACTACACTTCGATTTAGGGATTCCTACCGTTGAAGAGGTAGCACTCCTATTATGAATTTTTTTTCAAAATTACTACTAAATCTGAATTCTCTAATTCAAGAACTTCATCGCTTTTACCTTCCTGGGAATCCAGCCCAGCGCCAGAAAGAAGAAGGAATAGAGATCTTTTCATACTTATGCCTAAAACAGTTATACCTAAAAATAGAACAATTAAATATTCTGATTTATCACATTTAATACTTAATTATATTTAAGATATACCAATGGGTATCAATCTTTGTCGTTTTGTTTTCTTTTTTCATGTTAATTTGTTATGTACGTATATCACATTTTCTAGTAGTCATTTATTTGTGTACTGTTTAAAATTTCAAATATAAGTTTTTAAAACAATTTACTTTGAGTAATTACTTCGTTAATCAGTAAATCGATTGCAGAAAATATTTTACTATTTATATAGTCGCATTCGTTATCTCCAAAACTTCCTATTCCGTTTTCCTGCAAAAAATATTACTGATTTGTTACTAACTATAGGTAAGAAGATGTTTATAATAAGTACAGAAATGAAAAATTTTTTTCTGTGTTTCTGCTGTAGTTTTGATACTCTTGTTACTGTGTTAGTGTCAATCTTAAGTATTTATTTGCTCTCAAGCGATTTACCGCTTTCTCAATTTTCCCCAGTTGCTATATTTTTTACCTCAACTATATTTCCAGTTTGTGTTCCTTTTGAGAACTCTTTGCTACTTTAAATAGTTTTTGTTCAAAAGGTTTTGTACAGAACGAATATCAAGTACCCATTACAAAGCTTTCCCTTTTCAGTATTATTTTTCGAATAGCCTTAGAATTATGCTTTCTGACAGCTGTTATAATTTTACCTCTATTTATTATAGATCTGACCTATCTTTGTTTATTTAATATCTTGTACAATTTTTACGTGATAGTCATTTAAAAAATGGTAATTTCAATACCTCTTATCTTAAAAAAGCTCATAACGAACATAATATGTAATTAGTGTATTGAATGTATGCGTGGCTTTTATATTCTTCCCTCGTATCTTCTTTTAGTGCGCTATCCGTTTCGGATGTTGGCGACCAGCATGGCAATTCTCACTTTGCTGACAGCAATACGGAAAAGTTCAGCAGATGTCTTTCCAGTCCATTCCCTGAGGTTGTGTAGCCAGGATATTCTTCTTCTTCCTGGTCCTCTCCTTCCATCTATCCTCCCCTGCACAATGAGCTGTATCAAAGAGTATCTGGACTCATTCCGCATGACGTGTCCCAAATACTGAAGTTTACGGATCTTGATGGTGTTCAATATTTCTCTGGATTTCTTCATCCGTCCCAGAGCTTCTTCATTTGTTACATGCTCTGTCCATGATATTTTAAGCATTCTCTGGTACAACCACAATTCAAAGGCTTCTATACGTTTAATCATACTCTTGTTCAATGTCCATGACTCTGCTCTATACAGCAAAACAGAGAAGATGTAGCACCTCAAAAGTCTGATTTTCGTTTCAATGGTAAGATCATGGCTCCTGAAAACTCTGTTCATTTTATTGAAAGCAGCTGTTGCCCTTGCTATGCGATATTTAATCTCCAGTGCCATATCCCAATTTTCATTTATCATTGTTCCTAGGTACATTGTGTGTTTCACACGTTCTAATTGCTGGTTATTGACGAAAATTTTGGCATTGTCGTTTCTGTGCTTGGAGATCAACATGAACTTCGTTTTCTTACTGTTGATATCAAGGCCATATTTGCAACTTACTGTGGCTATTTTGCTCACTAGATGCTGTAGACCTTCTTCACTATCGGCAAGTACTATGGTGTCATCCTCGTATAAAGGTTTGCAATTAACAAGTTAATAAAAACACAGTTCATTTAAGTATCCTGTCAAGCAATAAACTATAAAGTAGAAAATTCAAAATAACAATTAGTAGAGAAGGAAGAATAAATTTGAAGGAAAAAATGAAAATTGCAATCAGCAAAACGACATTAAAAGAAACATTTTAGGAAAAATCTTTAAGGTAAATTGTTTAAGAAAATTCATTTTAACTGCTGAATCAAAATTCTGCTTTTTAAACATAAAAGCTTATCTACGTATTTATTTCCCCTTCAATACCTTGCTCGATGAACTAATTAAAGTGTGAACGACCTCTTCATTCCCGTTTTTAATATGTTCACATGGCGCGCCAGATTCATTTTTCAAGAAATTATCTGAGAAACACAGGTTTCTGACGACATCTGTCACACGACATATTACATATGCTCACTCGACTACTGGTATTCTATTCTCACGCATAGCACCCTCTTATATTATAGATCGTTTTAAATAACACCAAATGCACTTAAGTGGAAAAGAGTTTTATTAAGGAAAAGAGGTTTACGGTTTATTTAAACACCCTGTTCACATTGTGTATTACATTCAACAGACAGTATTTTCTTTCATTTATTCGCTTATCTATAAATATTACCACCAGTACTTTCTATTAGCAACTGTAACCGAATGTTAACTAAATCCAAGTAGATTACATATTTTAACTTTCAAGGTACCTAACCTTATTTTTATCAGGTAGCCATTTACATTGCTGTTGATATTTGTTATAATATACTACATAAATATGTTTGTACATATAATGTCATTAATTAAAATGTTTATTTATTTTGGAAATAAAAAATATAGTTACTCAAGTTTTCTGTAGTCCATACTTTCGTTATGAAGAGAACAGAATCGGAATCCATTGAACATTAAATTCATCTCTTCAAAGGCGACTCACCTCTTTTTGGCCATCAGAAGAAATTTCTTGAAACGGCATATGAAATTGTTTCCATAACATTAAAATTAAAAAGCGTAGCGTTTAAAAGCGAAAAATATATAGGCTAAAACTAGTTAAAAGAAAAAACAATACGATCTAGATTTTCTATTAAAGAAATTGTAGGAGAGACTAAATTGTAAATTAGACTTAGAACTAAATTATCAGACAACCAATGTTACCACCCATTTTGCAATAAGTAAAATAATTTTAAATTTATTTTTGATTTAACGACTAACGTGAGCCAAATTTAAGATGTTATAGGCTTATGTTGAGTGAAAAAATGTATTTTCTATGAAATGTATTCGTTTGTGTCGTATGTCATTATTAAACGCTATCAAGGCTTTGGAACTCTATATTTAAATTCATATCAGGAAGTAAAATTAGACATCATTGAATAAAGTAGTTGGTAAAAAGTAGGCTATATGGCGCTGTAGTCGGCTTGGTTGTGGAGTAACTAAATAACTTTGATTTACTTACACGTAAGAGAAAAAGATTGTGACACACAATATTTACTGGATATGGGAACTTATAACAGTAATCCGTAATTCACCCTCCGGAAAGGGTGAAACATGAAATGTACCGTACACCAGTGACATATTTTAATCTCACTAAAATAAAATTCACTTCCGGAGGGCTCTTCCCTACATGTCTGTTCAAGAAAGGGTGAAGTAAAAGAGCTGGACAAATTAGGCGCGCCAGGATCGTTCTTCAGTTCGCTCTGTTGACTGTTGCTTTCCTTCCGCCCACCGTGGGAAACTTACAACCATTCCAGAAGAGGTATTTTTAAATTACTTCTCAACGTAACGTCGATAAAGGGGTAACAAAATTTTGTGTAATTTGGTTTGAAAAAGATATCCCATCTCAAATTATTTACATCTACATGCGCCACTATCTTCTAACACACCACAAAAACAATTTAGTAAGAAGGAGGGGCATCCTCTCTTTTTCTTACGCTATCTCCTTGCTGTCCCCCATCTCCCAATCTCTCTCTACAAGCCGAGTATATTATTAACAATTAATTTAATTATCACGTACTTCTCTTTAAATGATTGCATTACTTTTCAACTGATAAACGGATATATAAATTTACTTTTATAGAGTAGGTCTACCTCATTCTAATCTTTAGAGATTTAGATGATTTTAGACCAAAGAACGTAGCTACAGTTTTAATGAAGTACCGTTATAAAAAATTTTACAACCTCGAAGTAGTTTGATAAATGGAAATTTGAGTTAACTTAAACATTACGCTTAATACCTGATTTTACACCACCTTGATTTACGAAAATGTATAACTGTAAAACGACCTGAGTTATGCATCCAATTACATACGTTACTCGTAATTTTCTTATGCACAAAAAGATTATCCTAACTTCAAGACTTTTAACTCCTTCTGAAAAAAATGCATTAGTTCTGTTGGCTTATTGCAGTTGCGGAGAATGGATCCACTCAATAGCAATCTCATCAAATAACACCTCCTTCATTCCCACTTATAAGTGTGAAATTATAAAAATACGAAATAATTATTGTAGTTTAATACCTAAGTCTTGAAGTGAATGTAAAATTAATTTAACGTAAATAAACTAGTTTTCCCAAGAAAACATTTAAAGAATGAATGAAAAATATGATATCGAGAACTAACACGCCAAAACACACGCAAATATCAATGCTCAGCGTACACTGACTTAAATCTATGACTTGGTCTTAAATCTACGATTTCAGAGATGGTCTTTGGCAGCGTACGTACACAAAGCCTATGCCATTCTAACTTAACGGCTGAGCGTAGTGTTAGCTTTGTACTGCTCTGCGCATGCACCACGTCGCCTTTTGTACTGGAAAGAATCAGATCCGGTTAGAGATGACCTGCATCTGCTTACCAGATCATCCTACTTAAAAAAATTTTACACAAGTAAGTAAATAAAAAGCAGTGTTGTGTTATGGAACAGATGCTACATTTTTAGGTGTGAAATATTACAGTTCACCTCAGATTACCAAGAATTATCCCCTAGATTCCCCTTGAATTACCACGAACACTGGCTCATAGTTAAGTAATAATTTTAAAACACATAATAGATGACAATATTTATTTATGATAATATTTATTTAAGTGGAGTAATAAATATTAACAAAATAATTATTTAGAAGACAACGCAAGCAAATAGAAAATGAGATAGGTCGTTTAAAACCAGTGACCTTTTACCGTAATATCCTCTAATATATATAAGGAAGTCCTTGATTTAAAATATTTAGTCTATCCGGTAATTACGACGTTTAAATAATTAAATGTTAAACTTTAAAATTTAAGTTAAACTTTAATTTTTAAAATGTTTAAACTGAATTCTCTCCAAGTCTAATATGAATGAATCAAGAAAATGAAATATTGTCAACATTTCCCGCAAACTTATTGTTACCTGATCCGGATTAACGGGGTTGTACTGTATTGTCAACGGTACCCAAACATTCAAGGTCGTACATTCTTGTCTACGAGGTCTTCTGGTATCGCTTCTCACCCCTCATAGATATCGCAGTGTTGAGTTTTGTATCGCATGATTAGTACCGTTATGTTTTGTGGTGTTTGTTATGTTATGTAAGTAATAATGACGAAGCACACGTTTTCAATAGGAATAGAATCGTTCGAATTCCATCAGTTATAGAATAAGTAAAATGACGGAGAATATGATCCACTATTGTTTACGGGGTAGAAGTTTAAATCGATTTAAATAAAACTCAATTAAGATTGTTACTTGATAAACATAATACTTCACAGATTTTTGAGTCGATTCATTAACCATCATTCTGTTAAAATAATGAAACGTATTGGCGTATTCATTGCATGGGTAAAGCGGCAATAAAGCAACGAAGCAAGCGACCCGAAGTACACATCCAAATTAACACTCCCCTGTGATTCAATTAATTCGAAACAAAAGATCACCTCCTTTATTAGAATTCAACTTTTCATTGTGTTAGCTAAATCGTGATAAAAAAAGACATTAATCATACCGCATAACTGTAAGCATTTCTTAGAAATCAAGCTGCTTTCCAAACTGTTTGCTTCTTATAAGAATTGCTGCTGCCGCCGCTGCTGCTGCTCCTGCAGGTAATGTAATTTAAAAGCGGGACCATAAGGTTAATACTCTTTCATATATGATAGATTAATCCGAGGATAAAGCAGAACATGACTAGATAAATTCAATACAGTATAAGTTACAATAATTTCGTCATTAATTAAATATACTCAAGTTCGATAAAAAAAATACTTTCTCTGGTAATATCTCAAATATAGAAATTGCTAAAATTAAGTCTATTCTTTCATAGGGATTATTCCGATGTGTAGCCTGACCTAGTGAACAACTCCTCTGCAAATATCACAATTCAAATTCCAGAGCTTCCCCGAATAAAATACCAGAAACAGGTCAAAACAAAACAACGTTCACTGCTAAATTGAACGTGATATTATCAATTTGTTTTCTTTCTTTGTCTTCATTCCTTACAGAGTCGGAGATCCAGCCAAGTACCAAACTATCTTCTGTCCAAAGCCATTCTTTTTAACTCACATTACCTCTCGTGTTATCTATTTCTAATAGATTTTCCTCAATTAAATCTGGTCTTTCCAATATTCCCATTTCCCTTGGGTCTAGCTTACAAAAAACTCTCTTTGACAACTTTTCTTCATTCATTCGAGTAACGTTACTCGAATCTCAAATTCTTCATATTGTAACCAGTAGTAATTAGTTCTTGTTTTAAATCATATCTGATGCTATGTTTCTAACATAATCACGTATGTCTTTACTCGCTACTCTCCACAGTTATCACATTTCGGTAGCAATCAGCTAAATAGAACAGTTTCTGTTTACAGCCTAGCTTTTGGCAACGTATGTTAATGTAGGTAAGCAGAAAGATTTATAAATTCACATTTTGTAGACTATTCTGTGTTGCTTCTTTTCTACTACTATTGTATTATTTGAGTGATAGTATGTCTATGTACTCTACTAGCTTCTTATTCTGTTGTTTATTTCCTCATCCAGGCTACCTTCAGATCTAATATACTCTCCCAAGTACTAAACTTGTTCACTTGCTTCATATCTTCTCCATCCTACATCTTGTGCCTTCCATGGGTTTACTTTTAGATGCTTTTAAGATCATTCCTCTGCCGTTCATGGCATAAGCCTTGCCTGAAACACTGAGTTTTAGGTCTTCCAATTTACTTAATATTAGTGCATTATCGTTTCCACACAACTAGATAATTTTAGGATGCATATGTCCATATGTGAAATTAGTTATTTGTGTTCTCCTTTTGCACAGTTCCGTTATCGTATTCATTAAGACAAAAATAGATTAAGCTTTGTTTTAATCCATGATCCATTCTGAGAGTTCAGTGTTTTATCTCGATATACCCTAACGGACTCATAGCAAAGTTCTAAAAACACTGAAGATATCTTTAATAATTATCACTGTTATACTTGCAGTGCTTTCCTCATTTCCGTTTTAGGCAGGGATCTCTATCAAAGGCTTTCAATCAAGAAATACAAAAAAGATACTTTTTTGGTGACAGATGATTTCATAATTGGAGGTACGTAGGAAAAATATTTTATCTTCTATCTGTCTATGAGGGCGCATTGCTCCTGCTCTTCTAAAAGCTCTCCTTCTATCGTCCCCTTAAATTGCTCTCAGTTATACTCGTTTTTACATTCGATGACAGACAAATTGTCTTATAATCACCGCAATCAGAGGAGCTCCCTTTTTTATGAAATGATTTTTTTAATCAAATTAATTAACCATGAATAGCTTAATTTTTAAAAGACACTAAAAATAGACTAAAATTTAATTAAATACCTTCTGGATAGAGAATTTAAATTGGTTACAATAGTAAGAAAGAAAATTTACTTGCATTGGCTCATGTAATGTTCAGGTAAATATCACAAAGAATAAAAGTGAACAAACTTAGCTTCGGTAACGAAAGTTACTTTTGAACCTGGTTTATGCGATTTATAAATAAGAGGATGAATAGAAACAAGTTGATATTTATTCGTTCCGTGTTCTTGAAATAAAACAATGCATTTTTTTATATTAAATAATCTGGATAATTTGAATCGCGGTGATTCGAATAATGGTGTTCGATATGGTGTTCAATATGCCTTACTTTACAAAATTTAATTTGCTTACGTATCATAAATGCATTTATTTGCTAACATGATACATTCAAAATGAAATCAAATTTTCTTTCCCTTACATTGAAAAATAATTAGTCCTTAAATTCACAGATGTCCTGTATTCAAAGTACGAAAATAACAATAAAGTCTAAGTTAATTAAGCAATTTCAAGTCAATGGTACTGAATTGTTTCTCCCTGGATGAACCTTTGCGGACTAGATCATAGCTGAATATAAATGTCGTTGCCTCATTGCATTAACATTGCGTCAAGAATGAGAAGTGATGGATGTTCCTTTGTCCATCACGTAGAACGCTTCCGGCAGCAGTCGTCTGCAGACTTTTACAGACTGATACTGATTCTTCTTCTGCTTAATATTGTGTACACAACAGCCGTCATTTTATTACTTACTTAAAAAATTGACTATTAAAGTAATATACCAAACGAGAATTATTAAATAAAAAATTAAATTAATATTTCACTACAAACCACACTGTATCCACTACTACAAAGAATACTTTTTACATCCATGGTAATAATTTTCTAATAATTCTGCAACAAATAGAAATTTTACGACCCAATAAATCTACTCTTTTTGTCTACGTCTGCATAGTAGACCAAATAAATGAACGCATCTGCTTATTAATGTTTTAATTAATTAACTAATTATAATTACTAGAAAAATTAAAGATTATGATGATACTGTACTCAACTGGTACTACAGAAATATTTCTTAACAGTTTGCGGATTTATTCTAAGTTCTAAATTTTCATAACTACTGTAAATATTTATCGTCCGACTGTTGGGCACATTAAGACATTAGGCTAATAAGAAGAGTGATAGATGAATATGAGTAATGAAAAAATACCAAACACCTGATTGGAAAATTGAACCAAGGACCCCTGGCATAAAAACCAGTTACTATGTAAATATGCAGTGCACTTACGCTTAGAAAAGGCTTCTTCAAAACGTGTATAGACCCATTAGCCCATTTCAATTGTCAAATTATAATCAGATCACATTCTAAATCCAACCTTTGTCTTAACACAATTATTTAACTGTCTTTTAGTGGTTGGTACCCATCCACTGTAGTTAATTATTCAGTTAAGTATACTCACACACTAACAATGATCAGATAAATTAAGCTCAAAGAAGAAATATGGGTTTTCCCCGCCGCATAGTATGTAAATGGTTATAATAAATGTAAAATAATAACAAAAAACGTCACAAGACATCAACGTGATGAGGATTTTACATGAAGTTATTCTGTAACAATTATAAATAACTGAACATATTGAAAAAAATGTGTTGTGTTTCAAAAGAGAAAAATTAAAAAATATGTACAAACATCTTAATCATCATATACGTAAGTAACATAAAATTTTACGCTATCATGTCCATTAGCCTACCATATATCAGCCTTATAATATCTATAACTGAACAACATAGTATTACATTTCTTATGCTCATGCACTAACTGAAATCTGGGGAGGAGCTTTTCCTGTAACTGCCTCATTGTAATAGTTGGAGCAGCGTCAGCGACAGTAGGGGAATAGTATCGACGCACAGGAGTGGGAGAGGCAAAAACAGTACAAGCAGAGCAAGTCACGATTTCAAGGTTTTTTTAAATTGTAAAAATAATAACTAACGACCGCCGTAAATATTTTAAATATTTTATTCTATATAATTATTTAAAAACAAAAATTGTCCCAATTTATTTTCGTTACTTCTGGTTTCGTACTCAAAAATTTGAAGATTAAAAATTATATTTAATATAAAAGTTTTAGTATTATTTTTTTGTTAATTCAGCGGTTGTTTAATGGTAAAGACATCGCCGCAAGTCAGATGTTTACCAGTTGATTTTTGGAAACGAAGGTTACGCGGTTCAATTCCCAGTAACGATCGTTACTTTTATAAGGACTTTCCTTTTGGTTTTACGTCCGACTGTTTTGCAATTACTGCTAATGCAGACGATGAGAAGAGCGACAGATGAAAATGACTCTCTAGAATGGTAGCCTAAGTCTGTACAAGTTTACACCTTATTTATATACATCATCCTCATCTCGTTGGGTCATGGAGTTACTTATTGTTCTAAATTTAACAGCTTACAACGTTGACAAATTGAAGATAAAAAATCATTTTAGTTTTCTTTTTAGTGTATTTAAATTCCTATCAGCCGTTTGCCCATTAAAGAGCAGTGGTATGTGGTACATTTTCTATCCCCTATTAGGTAATCCCGGAACACAAGATGTTCCGCTTCACAGCCTTATATTCTAACTACTGCACCAAGAAGGCGTGCTTTAAATTTTTAATTTTATTCAAAAAATTTTGGGTATTTTACCCTAAAATAACCCTAATGCTGCAATTTTGAAAAAAGTTATAACGGACTTTATAATCTTCCTTTAAAAGTAGATTTTCTCAAAATCTTTCTTAGTGTCCACCTTGCCGCCCAAATGGAATTTATAACCCAAGTTTTAAGTTTCTAGGCTTAATGGTTCTAAAGGTTTCGTGATGAGCTTGTGAGTCAGTGAGTAGATTTTACTTATATATGCTATACTCAATGTGTAAGCCTTCTTAGTTAGTAAAATAAAGCGAGGACTTAGCCGTAAAAAAACTATTAAAACTGCTTTGAAGAAAGGGAATATTAATTTAATTCAATTCAATTATTCTACAAACAAATTATTTCCTCACAACTTTGCTTGCTAGTCGATAATCGAATTGTAATAATTTTGTATTCTTATTTCGTATAGAAATGGTTACAGTATACCATTAATTGGTTACGATCAACAAACAACATTGGTTTGTTCTTTTGCAGAAACTTTTTTCCAAATCCCAGTCCGTTATATTAATATAAATAAACTAATCTTTCTTTAAAAAATTTGTTTATTCATTTTGTTACAAGACCAGTACACAAAGCTCTTAAATACGGATCAGGCAAATTAAAATGACAATGAATTTAAAATGCGCAATTGCATTTAAAAATATAAACAGTAAATGTTCATTGTTTTTCTAACGAGGGCAGTTAATACCGTATAATGCTGCCCTGCAACTTTTAATAAATCCTCGTTCAGGAAATACAGAAAAATACAGCAGTAATTTTTTTAAAAGGTAAAAACTCCCATTTCAGTTTCATGACGCATACATTGTAGTTGTCTGAACTCAAAGGGGATTTACGATGCTGTTTTGCGAGATTCCCATTTTGATATTGGTATCTGCATGCTGATGCATTTTACAAAAAACTGGTTTTCGTTCGAATGGATGATCGTTTCTTGAAATCATTTGCAAGCATAATACAAACAAAAGAGATGATATTCGTTCCAACTTTAGCTCAGGTAGGATGTACAATCTGATATAATTTTGCTTAAAGCTATTTTCGCAACTCGTGTTATCCTATCACGGCACTTGAATTCGCTGTATTAAAAACGGTTACATTATTAATATAATCTCTTCATGACTGTCAAAGCTTATTCAGTTGCAATTACTTTTATATTCATTACCTGATATTATATTACAGTGATAAACAAGGTATGGTGGAACGATTCCAGCCCTTAATAGAACAAAATCTGTAGAACGAGTAATTTAACTTTTAAACTGCTACTCTGTGTTAAAACAAAAAAAATAAACAAATAAAAATAAAAACCAATTACCCGATTTTAATTCTGAATATTAAACCAAGTATTTCGATTTATTTTCCGATTTAGTCAAAATAAAAATATTATTTAATCTTGGAGTGATAGGTAGTGTAAGCATAGAGTAAAATGTAGAATTAAATTGAGCAATAAACTGATAATTCCTTTATCACAACCATTTTAATAAAAGCTTGTAAAATTTTCTTGTCACATATTAAGTGTTTGTAACCGTACATCAAATGAAAAAACCGATAGAGCTTAGATAGAATGAAATGTAAAATAGACTTTACAAAATTTATAGGATATATTGAAAGAAATGTCTAAAATTATACACGAAATAGATGTATGTCAAAGAATTTTAACATAAAAGATGTAGAAGATTCTTTTTAAATACTAAAACTATCTACTATTGACTGTCTCAAATGTTAACTTGTAATGAGGTTTGTTGTAAAAGTACCTGTAATTTTACGCATTTACTAATTCTGTCTGGCATTACATATAAACCTTTGGAATAAAATTATTTTTTTAATTGTTGTGATGTTCATGTGACATAACATAAATACGTCCATTCTTAGCACAAAAATTATAAAATTTGTACCGAAAATTTAAAAAACGCAAAAAAGCCCAGAATAGAAAGACAAAGTTGTAAAAAATCTGACCCATGAGGTGTAATTTATTCTTTAATTATGAGCGTATACTCCCGTTACAATACCTGTCCTATGTTTTACAATTTTTATTGGTAATTTTGAAATCCCTCATGTTGTTTGAAGTATGAGACTTTTAGTGTAAATTATTTAACATGTTAAGTCAATTCGGAGCGCATGATTCTAGATGGGCTTCCTGCCATCTAAATCATTTCTCAGCAGTTACGCTAAACTAATTGGATGAAACTTATGGAAATCTTGAGTGTTCTTGGATTTAAAGAATAAATGAACCAATAAAATTCAGCAGACTAGGGTTGAAATAATCTATTTTTCACTTAAATAATTAATAATAATCAAATAATATTAATAATTAGGTATTATTAATAATCACTTAAAATCTGTTAAAATACCGATTGCTAATTATAAAAATTAACAAAAAGCTATATAATAAGAACAAAGGTTACTGTAGATGAAAATTTACGCATTTCTTCACTATAAATACGCCCGAACACTGCTATAATCAGGCCGTCACTGGCCATACACCATTTTTTAATTTGTTGGTGACTTTGGAACTTTTTTTACTCTTAAGAGTTAACGAACTACTTAATTATGTTTTAAAGTTCAATAATCAATTACTTTAGTCATAATCAATAAGTAAGGGTTGCTCATAGAGAAGTGGAGGAGGAGTTAAGTTTGGAAGAGAATAAACTACATGAATACTTTAGAGAACTGGCGTATAAAAATTTAAGTAAGATCCGGAAAAATTCCGTGATATAGAGTTTACTTCGATTTTTTAGAAATTTTAGTTGGCAGTGCTTTTTCATTGTTCATTAACATACAAAATTATTTACAACATTATCTATCTAATTTAAAACTTTTTTTTCATCTAAATAATTTTTTTTCAAAACACCATCAAAAGAACAATATACATTAGCGGTATTACGGTTTTAATGGAAATATGACAAAGAAATTAAACAATAATAATCAGCCTAAAATAATAGGTAGTAGCCAGATTTATTTACAGCAAAGTTGTCTCTAATTTTTTAGAATCGGCGTTTTCAAAGTAAATTCTTGCGATTAATTACTTACTAATTTTCTAAACCATGTATCTTACAAGAATGAACGCGTCCAGACATCTAGTAATCGCTAAAAGTCAATTCGTAGTCTTGATAAAACTAAGGAGAGATAAATTCAAAATTCAAATTATACAGAATCTTATTTGTCTAAAGTTCTGGCATTAGGGTATACACTCTTCTTAGTAAGTCAATCCTATTTTTTAAATACATTTGTGATCCTTTCTGCTGGTTTTAACAAAACAGTTGTAAAATTAAATTAGGCTAAATAACCCACAAAAGTAATTCACAAGTTAACAGGTTTTAACCTATTTGTTGAATCATTTAATAATGCGAGTAAATGTTTTCGTATGGGGTTAACGTCATAGATCTTCGATTAATAGAACACGTTGTCCCTTATGTCGGTAATAACCCAATTTTGTTGTTGGGGGTTGATTCAAACTTTCAGAATACGAAAACCACAATAAAGTAGATTTCTTTTAATACCTTAACTATTATTAGTATAACACACCTACCATTCAAAAACGTATTTTATCATTTTAGGGAAAACTGTAGTAAGAAAAAAATAAGGAAATAAATACAAACAATATAATACTGTTGTATTCACCACAAAAAAGTCTAAATTTTATTCTATTTTTTTTATATAATAAACCAAAGAATAAAAACGTAGTTGATAGTGATTATTTAGTTCCCCTAATTCTAAAAAAAAACTCGATTTGGCTTGAAAGTAATTGAATCAGAAATAAAACGAATGGATTTTTTTATATTAATTCTTTTATCTGAATGGTACAGCAGCATTATTACCACTTTTTTAAATTAAATTATTACTTTTATCATGATCAAGCAAATCAATTCTGGGAGAATTCCGGCTTAATAAAGTGCAAGCAGTTACGACAGAAGCTTAGCTACTTCTAATAGTTTATAGTTAAGAGATTAATAGTGTTAACTAAGGAAATCTCATATTAACTATTTAATACAGACAAAAGGTCGTATGTTTGCCTAAAACCGGGTTTATTACAATACACATTTTATTTATATATTATGAACATACAATTGTTACAAGCAAAACAGGATTTCAAAGTTGCGAAAGATATGTATTTTATAGTGGTTAGTAAAGAATAGAACCAGTCCGGCTCGCCTCAGTGTTCAGTGGTACCTATATATTCTGTCATTCTCCCCAACATAAAACCAGCAATTCTATAAACTTCTCTCAAAAACTGGATTCATTCCAAATCGTTTAGTCCATTGTTCCTGGATTATTCCAGAGGAATAATTTCTTAAGGATTTATTGATTACGAAACTCTTTGGAATAAAGTGGCTGCCTTTATTACTGAACAGCATCGTATTATGTCTCTGCCCACGCATCAGAAGATCGGGTATTTCACCTCACCTGCATCTATGTGCTCGGTTGCCATCCAACCCCCTTTATGGTCCAAAGATGGCCGTAACAACCCTACTGTTGAATAATAACAATAAATTTCATTTAACATATCTGATCACATAATATTAATAACATTAAATATAATTGATTTAAATACTATAATTATAATTAAAATACAGATGATGGAACTAAAAAAACTTATATGGTACTCTTGGAGCTTTAAATAATAGCCTACAACTGCTCTTGTGAGGAGCACGCAACAGTTCAGTTAGACAAAATTTACGCATTCCTTTCTAACGATATGTTCTCCAGGGCTACAGTTTACTCTTCTGATATTATTACACCTAGTTTTATTATTTAAAAAAGTAATTTATATACACTGCTATAAAATCTTTCACGTCCTTGAGGAACCAGTGTTTGACTTACTCAAGTATTCTGAAGTTTAGCAGTAATGTTTGGAATGCAATATAAAAAATCTTCAAACGCAAAAACGCTGTCATTCATCTTTCCTGTTGATTCAAGCAATATCAATCTTTGTTACAATATAGCCAGTTAAATTATTAAGAATCTTTAAGGTTGTGCACAAAATAGAATATGACACGAAATATTTTACGAATAATACTCCAGTATTATATTTTACGTGACTCTATTACTTTATCATTTTTTTTGTTTAGGTCAACAGCCCAAAGGCTGGTTTGAACCTCTAGAGGTTTTACTAAGTAAAAACGAGGAGTGAGGTGGTTTGCTATTGACTGCCTCACTGAGTTGAAAGAGTATGCTTATCAGCAAATCAGACCCTCCAAAAAGCACCCATTTTCCACTCTGCAAATGACACCTTCTTTTCATTCACCACAGGGTCTGGCTGTATAGTGAAATTCATTACTCTCAGAGGAGATAACTCTGACTAGTGTCTTTTACACCTCTACCTCTTCTGTTCTAAAATAGTTCATTTATATAATTGGCTAACCATGTGATAAGAAATAGAACTATTTTTTGTAGCCCCGGAACCAACGGATCAAGTGCAATTAATTTAACACTCCACCTGCCCGTTATGGGCATACTTTATTATATAAACTGTTAAAAACACATTTGATTGCACAACATGCACATGTTTAATTAAGAGAGTAAAATAACAATATTTTTGTAATGAGTAATACTAAATATAAAAAAAATTTAAGAATTTAAAAATAATTAGCAGAATATAAAAACTAATTCTTTCATACAGAAACAAGGACGAAAAGCAACAGAGTTAAATCAAAATAAAAAATAAAACATTATTACCCATTAATAAGAAATATAAAAATGATCACCATGTTGATTACCACTTACGAATTATTACTATTAGTCTATATATTTTTAATCATTAGTTCAATTAAACTAATATTAATTTTGAAATAATTTTAAATACAATAAAATTTCTTTGAAAGTAAAGTTGAACGTTTGATTATTATTTGTATCTTATTTCTTAAGTCTCGCACATCGTAGCTGTTAATTCTTGTAAAAGTATAGTCGCTACTGTCTAGTAAGTTTGTCACTAAATAATTCGGATATCCATTCAATCTTTGTTCGTATGATTAGCTAAATCGTGTAATTTCCTCTTTCACTGAATTGAGATTTACGTCGTTATAGATATATTTGTTTCATATGTGCCATCGTATCTTAGGAGCTGTAAAAATGTAGTCTAAAAAAGTTCTGTAATGTCAATATTGGAAATTATATCCCGCATAGTTTGTATCCCATACGTCCACACAGGTTTCAAAATTGCTTTGTATGAAGTCAATTTTGATTCATTGACTGAAAAATCAAGAATGAAATATAAATTACTGACTTTTTAAAAATACTGATAATGTAGTATTAAATTACTAACACCTTCGAAATATAGTATTAATTTTTCTTACTAATGAGTATATTATTGCTTAACAGACTCGCAGTAATAGAAAATCTTGCAACATTATTCTGTATGTAACTTTCTTAACTTATTAGATCTATTGTTTAAGTTACGATTACAAACTGTTTCAGAAGAGATAATCATCAAGGAGATTAAGGCAGGGAGTATGATTTAACAGACATCTTGGTCTAATCAACAAGAGTACAATACCTGTATTGTCACCTCTACGAAGAAAATGAAAACTAGAAATGAGTTGTACGGTCAACACTTTGTTTCATGAGACGTGGCGACCAATAGGAAGTACGGATTCCAATAAAGACGGCGTCTTTGGACTTGCTTAATAGACGGTTCATTTTCAATAGGAAACAATGTGGGATACACGCAAGCGCCAGGTTTTGGCGCCGAAATTATACATGGTTCACGCTTAGAGTAGATAGCCGGCGGGTGAGTCGCAGCACTGGGCTAATTGTCCTGCTGCAGCTAATAGAGCAACAATCGCTTTTCAATTCTGATTATTTTTCAGGCCTTTCCATCTTATGACATAAAATATTTAAAAATAAACTTATTATTATTTTTGAACAGTAGGCTTATGTGTTCCGCCTATTCAATCTTTGATCTTTATTTTCATGAATAAGCGCAGAAGTTAATAAATTAAAATTATAAGTTAAGTGGTAGGAAAATTTAAAGGATCTCAAACCTCTTTGTTGTTTAATAATATCAAAGATTATGGTCTTTCAACCTGGATAACTATTCCCACTAAATACACAGTGCTAACTGATAGGAACTATTTAAAAACTGATAATTAACGCATCGTATGACAAGATAGTATGCATAGAAAATAAAAATAAAATTTAGTACACGATCATGTTTAATAACAGTGAGATTAGAGTAAAAATATTCGTTTAAAATTTGGTTCCTGTTCTTAAATATTATTCTTCTTCTTCCAAACAAGGATAAGCCGCAGTCTGTTCCGAACTCATACACTATAATATCATCTATCTCCATCTTACCCTAGTTCTACCGACATCCTTTTTACCTTTTGGAGCATACTATAGTACATCCCACAGAACCGCGCAGCAAATATAAACAGACTACGAGTTGAAAATCAGTAAAAAGGATGCGTAATCATGTTTCACTCTACCAGCGCCTTCAGTTATAACAACCGGCTCTTAAATCGGATAAGCAAAGAACATTTTTTGTAACGGGGATGGATCACGCTAAGTTCAATTACAATTTTAATACATATATGTTTTGACTTGCTGCACGGTTTCATGGGATAGAGTATACATATATGTATGTACATTTAGTGCGCCTGCTTAGGCACCTGTGATATGACATAGTTTCCATGTGATGTCTCGAACTTTGGCAATAATCCTTTATATCTTCGTTCAAGTTGTAAATACCAGTTCTTTATTACGTACCTATTTGTTTTATTTAAAAATGCTTTTTTTGTGCTATTAAAAGATTACGTCGGTTCATTTGGTATAAATATTAGCCTAAGTAATCAAGGGAATTACGAATCCTTTAATATAGTGTTGAGTTAAATTAAATTCCTTTTATCGAAATTATATAGAAAATTAACGGCAAATGGATGATTTCTTTATGCCACTGTGTTTATTAGAAAAAAGAATTTTTTTAAAACAAAAATAACTATTATTTTAATTTCTTGAATAACAGCCATATTTAATAATTTCATAAGCAAAAACTTAGTCAATTCTTTGTTTGCTGGCGAGTGGAATAAATTATATTATGACCGGTGGAGTACGTTAGAGAGTAGACTAGCGGTAGCAGATGCTCCAATATCAGTAAATCTAAAATGAGGATTTTTTTGCTTTTATCTCTCAAGATCTTCGCATACTTACAGGTGCCATCACAACGTTCTCGTAATTTTAAGTATTGAATTTATTAAAAATTGCTACTTGCTGTGAGAGACACTAAAAAATTAGTTTATTTCTGGTATTATGTAGTATAAAGAACAATATTTTTAAATAAATACTTTAATACTGTAAGGATATTAAACAGAAGTTGAGGTAATCCATTATACAAATATTTAATTCATTTTAAACCAAATCTTCCATTTTGGAACGATTATCAGTTTAAAATTACTAGAGTTTGAATAAAATTTTATAGAAATGTTTCACTTTCGCGGTAAGAATAATTTATCATTTACAGCAGCACATACAATTTATATATAATGGAGTTTAACAGATCATCAAGTTTGCCATCAATGTCAACCACAGAAGCTAAAGTATTGTCATCATCATTTTATTTCGTGTACAGTAACTCTATATTTACATTAAATTATTTAATGAGAAAATATTACTACGTATAATAATGTGACACTTATCGCTAAGGTCCGTTTCGGGATCTAGGTAATTAAATAATTAATACACTAAAGTTTAAAATTACAAGTATTTATTACAACTAAAAGATTTACAAAATAAATAATAAACTTATTATAATGGAGTAATACAACAAATAACTTAAATAATTTACTTAGTACTACTTACAAACAATTATACACAAAGCACATACACAAAAACTGAATATAATGCACATACACAATAAGATAGTATAACAATAGTTGACCACTACAATGCTCAGAGCGTTGACCTCTTCTAACGTCCCGATAGCACCCGTAATAAACACTCGTCAAAGATGAAACGAATACTGACTCACTGATTGCACTTGGGGGTCTCTTTATATATGTAGCTCAAAGAGTTTTTCGAAAGACACAGAGATTCGACGCAAATAATGAAAATCCTTTTTTATTAGTAGCCTACTCGAAAAATCTTAACTATTGTAAACAAGTCACAATGGAATAAAAGGTGTTACAGGTAATTAACCGACTCTTTCACAAATAGTTGTACAACAAAGACCCTTTTAAAATTCTTTTATAAATAGGTATCCTTTTATAACTAACCCTATTGTTACTTTTTCATTCTATTATCTAGGCCTACTCTTTACCATTTTATGAATTAAGTACCTACTAGAAATTTCGCAAACCATGCTCTTCTTCGATACTGTCACAACAATGATTAAATATGTGATAAATTCGTGCAGTGAACTCAGATATTCTTTTAGACGTTCTAAATAAAATTTAATCTAAAAGAACGTGATAGTATGTGTTCTTACAATAATTTCTGAAAAAATGAAAACGTCCAATAATTTAAGTCATTTTACGCCAAATACAATGAATACAATTTTATTTCTTTATACAAAAATATTAATAGAGTAATATGTTTTTAACCTGTGGCGAAGTTGGTTGTTTGAAAATGAAACGAAGCAAAATAAAATATTATTGAGATAATATGAAGTTGTTTTTTTGATGTAGTGGTAATTTCGTTAGATACAAATTGGAAGGTTAGAGTTCGATTCTTGGCTCTAGCCAGGAACCCCAGTCAGATCATCATCTGGAAATGATTACACGTTATAAATCACTCTCACATAAGTTAAATTAGTGGCAGATGACTAAGCATTTGATGCGACTTTAAATAAAAAAACGGAACTAAAGTAGATACATGTTAAGCGAATTCACTACACCGCTGGGTAAAAACAACACTACAATATGCGTCATATCATTGTGACCTTGAAGACCAATAAAGTTGGCCGCAGTATTGCTGGATAGCAGTTCCTAGTACTAATATACGATTACCTCACTCATGCAAGTAGACGAACGCATTAAAACGACATTATGTATCGTACACTACGACACATTACTGATGCATTAAAGTTTTGTTTGATTTTTAATTCATAATATAGTTAAATTTGTATATTTATGGCATAACATAAACTTGCATACCATTTAATTAACGCGGCATCGCTAAAGATAAGGGGATGTGCGAGGGATAAGGGGAGAGGTGGAGCTGATAATAATACTAGACGCTAAAGCACTCAATGATATGACGCACACTCTAGCAAATAATAATTCAGGTCGATAGTTATCAATATTAGAATTTGAATATTAGAATCGTTTTGTTTTGAAAAATATAGGGGTAAAAATTTAAAATCAATAATATTTATGTTACATGAAGGTAAACTAAGAACAGAGATGAATTTTAGGAATACCCAATCCTGCTAACTCGAAATTTTAGATAAATCCGAACTAATTTTTTAAGTATTTTAACATGTCTTTACGTATGCAACGAGTTTTACAATAAAAATTAAGTTATTTTATAATAAAAAATATGTATTTTAATGTGCTCCCAAAATCAAAATTAAATTTTGAAAAATTATAAGCATTGTAGTTAAGAAACGAATTTTACCAATTCCTTAATACAAGATGTATTCACAATTTAAATCGCTTACTGGTCAAAAATTTTGTCTAGTTTATTAGCAATTACAAGAACTTATACATTTTCATTATTGTCTGGGTGCATAGAATTACTAATTGTTTACTTCTGTAATGCCTAAAACCTTAATAATGACGCAATATACCAGCACCTCATAAACATGATGCTGTATGTGTAGTGTTGCTGTGTTTTTCTACGTACTCCAGCGCTTTCTCAGTGATTTTGGTGCTTCTGAATGTAAAAAAAGCCGCCCTGCCTTACATATTTAGCTATTTTTGGATTGGTTTTTGTTATTAAGCACATTTTTGCGGATAATCCGACAGGTTCAAGTTCTAAATAGTTCAGCTTAGCGGGGTCGTTCTGTATTTATATTTGAAATTATTTGAATGACTTAGAGCATGGACACGTCATAATTATTAACTATATAGGTACTACAACCCATGCGCTACATTTATCGCATAATTTTGTCTGAAATTGGCTTAAAAAATTAAACACAGTATTAGTTTAAATATGTAGGCCTACTATTGTAGGTTGCCTAAAATGGAAATCTCAAATAAATGCGTACCTAAACTGCAATAACTAGGAATAAACGTACAGTATTGACGGATGAATATGCAATTATATTCCATTCAATTACTAATAGGATTTTAAGTAAAACTAGCACCTATTATAAAGGAAATGAAGACATTGAATAGTAAGTGGAATTTCAACGTGTTACTTAGGTGTTGGTACGTGTTAGTGTGTGCACGTAATAGTGCTTCTTTAGATTCTTGTAGTTTACACGACGTTTACTTCTATTCTTACAAAATTACGTATTATCACGTATTGTAATTTTTCAATATTCAATGCGAGTACCAACTGAATAAACAGAATTGTATTACGACAATACATGTTAATTTAAGCCTAATATTGTAACGCATTACATTTACAATTGTTACCTATCTGTACAAGAAATAATCATTTATTTTATAAATCTTCATTATTAGTATGAAACAATACATATGTTCTAGTTAGTGCTACACGCTAAATTAGAAATAAATTTCACAGTAAAAATTATGAAAATTTCCCAAAAAGTAATTTTCCCATTAATATTATGCTTTGTAATGTTATTATTACGTATCTGTGGAGACATATCATTACATATCAGTAAATATGATATGATTACATAATTATCATATCATTACACATCTGCAGTTAATAATGAATAGAGACTTTGAGTTAGTCTCGTAAATTAATACGAATTTACTCTAATTTTACAGTTATAAGTTACTTATCCTAAAGAACGGTGTTACAATAGCGTTAATAATAATTAAACTTTTATTGTCACGTTTAGTAACGTAAATTAAGCTATTCATGAGGATAGAAAATGGGAAGGTACGAAAAAAGGGGCTGACCAGGGTCCTTGTGGCTGGGACGTGTAGTGGTCAAAGTAACTGTGCAATAGCCTTGTCTAAGAAAGCTAAATTTTTATTACTAATTTAAAGTTGATTACGTTTTCTGACTGATTTTCTTCTCAAAATGTTCACCTTTATAAGTCACCTTAACTATCACAATATATATAATAATAATAAAATAATATATAAAATAAAGAGCGTACACAAAATACAAAAACAAATCTTTGATGTCACAAACGACAAAGAAAATCAAAATTGATAACTGAAACAGATGAAGACCTAAAAAAATCATAACAGTATATGACATGAACAAACCGGAAAAATCAGACTTAACATCAAAAAACTCGAATTTGAACAAGTTATCACAGTGAGGAGAGAAGGTAGATGGACACAGGGAAGAAAGAGTGATCAGAATGAACGCACGAAGAGGATTTGGGAGAAACGACGAACGACCAGAAAAAACTGAAGAAAAAAATATAAGCATTCAAGTTCTTACGCTTTCTTAAACAGGGAATAAACGTGAATAATAGTAGAAAATACAAAAAATACCTAAATACTTAATACATTACCTATAAATAAATAATTTAACCTATAAATAATAAATACCTATAAACACCCAAATGCCTTATGACAACAGTGATAAGGCCAGTAATGTTTAAAGTAAAAATGCATAAAATTAACTCTGTAAAATTTTTAAATACGTTCTTGTAAGAAACTATTTATTCAAGACAAATAAAAATAACATAAATGTTGAATAAGTAATTTTTAATGATTATAATATTCATTCATTATAGAACAATCTATTAACACAAATAGGACTGGCTAAATAAATCATAAATTGTTTTAAAACAAATTTCATATATGAAGTAAAACACTTTTAGAAATCAAACTTTATGAATATTTACTGCGTAGTGATCATTATTTGAGGTAAGTATGATGTTTAATAATTTTCGGTTAAGATAAATTAGGTACATTATTTTTATTCAATAATTTGAAAGTAATTAAGTCATCTCTGTTCAGAAAAGGAAGTTAATACAGGTATACATAAGGTAATAGTTTGTAATTGAGTAAAGTCGTTTGAGTCGTTGAAATGATCAAAATGGACACGGATGAGGTTACAGAAACTCCACAGGTGGCATAGCACCTGCCTGCTGTCGCTCAACAGATCATTTTGTCTCTGAACGTTACCTGGCTATTAACTATATCATTTTGTCTTGGTACAGTTAGTCTTAGAACAGTATTTTTAACATTTATTTGTAGTGTACGATACATCATGAACTGCATTAATTCAATTTTCTTGGCTACAGTGGATGTAACCAAGTGTTATTAAATCCCAGTTTTATCAAAAGAAATTGCGTTACTTGCTAATAAATAATTTTTTCTCTTTTTCTATACGTCAACAAACGTGATATTGTCTGACATTAATAACTTATACAATACAATAATATAGTTTACCACAGTAAAGCTACGATTATCCGAATCCATCTAGTCCGGAGGAAATTCGGACAAATCAAAACTATAGAAGTCACGCAAAAAAACCACACAACACATACTTGTGATATGAGTGGAATTAAAATTAACGAATTGTTCTTATTTTTAACGGATTTATGAATACAAAAGCTTATTATAAGAATGCATTATAAAATGTTCTCCGATACCAATTCATTTTATAAAGCCTTTAACAATAAAACATATTAAGATACAATTTGGTCACCTCCTCGTACAAAAAAAAAATGGTAGCTAGATTATAAAATAAAAAATCCAGATTAGGTTCCATTCCTGCTATAGTCAGAAAATTTTGCACGTCATAACCCAATCAACAAATACAACTTCACCCATCGACGAATAAGAAGAAGTCTCTACCATATACCATTTGTTCAGTAATCTTTACTGATTTGAAGTCACCTCACTCAGCTAGAAATTGAATTTTAGAAATGAAAAACTAGACCTAAAGCGAAACCGTAGTGATACAAAATATACTTAATTTATAAAATTTTATTTCAGGAATACATAATAAAAGTTCTAATAATATCCTACGCAGACTAACATAAACATATAATTTCCGGGAATTAACGTGACGAGTTCATTAAATAACGCACTACAGTATGTGACGTAGGAACTAACAGGACGAATACTTAACAGTTGCTCATTAGCAAGTATAAAATGAGTCAGTTTAATAGAAAAACGGGGTAGTAATCTATAACGATGACACGGTAAGAAATGCTGTGAAAAAAATTAAAATTTTATTATTTTTTAAAGAGTTCTGAAACAACTCTTTCTAATTTGGCTTTGTGTTTTTACATTTTCCTTATCGAGAAGCATAAATTAGTAACCTACAGTAATCTTAAACACGAAAAGTGTAGTACCTACTGAAATTTGTTATAATTTATAGCCAATGTGACCTGATGTCACCTAACTTCGAAGAAATTCTACGCTAAAAAACATTTAGAAATACATACATATTATTCTACTAACATACTCGTATTATTCGTAATTTTTTGACCATCTTCGTACCCGCACCATAACAAAAGAGAAAAGGGAGCTGGGCCTCCGGTAACTGCTAAGGTTAAACGATCACCAGAACCACCTAGCATTAAATTTGCTGGACAACAGTGAAGAAACGAAGCGCCTTAAAGGATATCACATCCTCGATTTAGATCAATATTTTTAATCCATACACAAAATTAAATTCACCATTCATCTTAATCACTGCATTTTCATCTAAAGTGAAATTTCAAATTTTTTTTTTACTTCTATATCATTCACATTGTTATTGTTAATTTTGTACATATTCTTTGCTACTTTTCTTTGTTTGTTATTAACTTTATTTTATAATTTTATTTTGAAGTGATAATAAAAGCTGTCTACTTCACACAAGTCACTTCCTTTCTATTATAATCATTAGCTTAAAGCCACATTGTAAAGGCTAATTGTAAATAAATAAGTTAAATGAAAAAATACATATTATTTGTTCTTATTATTCGCTTAGAGAATTCAGTAGATAACTTTTTTATTACTCAGAAAAATATTTAATATCAACTCATATTTGAAGTAGTGAGTAATTTTTTACAAAAATAAAACGACAGCTATTCCAAAACACTATTTACAAAATCGTGCAGGTACATGTTAAATGAGTCAGTTCTTTCAAAAAGCCCATAGTGAAAATTTAGTTTTCTTGTTTAATTGAATGTAAACACACTTTTCTATACAAAAGTCATGTTAAGTCTAGCTTTCCCTTTATTGTATAATATTTTTGTTGGTTATTTAACAACGCGTTTCATGAAGAACAAAATAAATATGTTTTATTAATCAAGTGGCTTATTTGAAAAAAATTCATCCTACATCAAAGGAGCCCTCTACACAAATTATGATTTTAATATCATGTTTATTAAAACTGTGAATAAATAAGTGTAATCTAGAATTTCCGAAGGTTCGATTTTTAACTTATGGGATTTCTGAAATAACCAATTTTTCTTCTTCTTCACTTCAGGTCTGGGTTAAATGAACCTGTTCCGGGACCCATCTCTTCCTCGGTCTTCCCACATCTCTCGTACCAATTGGTCTATAAATTTGAGCCTCTATTGGCATCCTCCCATTGGCATTCTGTTCAAGTGATTGTACCAGTTTTGTCGGTTCTGCAAGATCTTGTCAAGTAGTAGTGGAACAGACAGAACTTTTCTTATTTCATCATTCCTTATCCTGTCCGTTCTACAGCATCCCAAAACACGTCGCAAAAATCTTATCTCTACAGCTTGAATCTTGCTATCAATGTTCTTTGCACGTATCTAATATTTACAGCTATATAAAAGAGTAGGAACGGCAATGGTATTGTAGAATTTGACCCTCGTTTTTTGTCTTGTTTTGTTCTTCAATTTCCTATGAATATTCCCGTATATTCTTTAAAACTTTGTTATTTTATTTATCATATCTTTATAATAATCATATTTTACATCTTTGCCGAGGTAATTAAAGTGTTTGACCTGCTCTATCATTTTTCCTTTCAATCCTATTTCTATTCTTATTGCGTTTTTTTTGTGTGTTATTGGTCTGAAATGATCAATTCAAATCTAATTTAGTAATTATAAAAATTTTACTGGTGTTAGCGTAAATTTTATAACTTAAAAAAGTCTGTTATACGAATGTGTTTTTTTTTAATCGCCTTCGTCACCAGTGCATAACGTAATTTTGTTTCCACGATAATCAAAACAAAACATTCTTAGATAGTGATTCAATATTCTTTTACGCGCTAATTTATTTTTCTCACCAAAACAATTTTTTTAATTCAAACAAGTTTTCCGTAAAGCGACAGTTTGTATTGATACCTTAAACAACTGAAACATTTCTTTATATTTTTCTTCTCGAAATATTTCCTCCCCTTTCGTTTTCTAAACAAGAACTTATTGAATATTGAAAATCAAGAAATACGTGAAATTGTTTATCTGTTAGTAAGCACAATATTAATTATAGTTTCAATATTTTCTAATGATAAAAACGACATTCTTATTGTATTATTTAAGAGGAATTGGCATATATTTCACTCCGTTTAAGTAGGATACTAATAAATAGTCTATGTTGTATGTTTAAAAGAAGTAACACACAGTATTAAATGTTGACCTATTAACAAAACCTGTGATAGACCCTTCGGAAAGTTTTAGTTTCAAGAATCTCTTCAGTCAATGAAAAGCAAGTGATAGCTTATTGGATAACAGAATCATGGAGGATAGTAATTTTCATTCATTAGTAAATAAAATAACGTATTTCATTAATTATAACAAGTAAAACAATAGAAACATATATCTTAACAGTTTATGAGTCTTAATTCTTTTAATTAAGCGTATTCATTGACTAAAAATCATAAAATAAATTAATTTTTAAACTTAGTTCGTACATAAAAAATAAACGAGAGCTAAGCATATTTCTTGTTTCTGTACGTAACAAAATATGTTCGAATATTTTCTGTACAATAAGCACGAGCCATATTGAAAATCGATAAAGTTTAAATGAACAGCTTCAGCAATTGTACGTTGTCATTCGATTCTTTTGGAATGGCAGCTGCAATAACCTTGGTGCGCTAGACATGTCATTTTTATGGCAGAGTTATGATTCAGACGGAGAATATGCTTACATTTTTCTTGGCTTTAATTGAAAGTACTTTTAGAATGTTGGATTGATTTACAGTCACCCAGATATAACAACAAATATTCACGTAGTTTGCTGATTCTTTACTGCAAAAAAAAACAGAAGAGGACCAACACCCAACCGAACTGGAGACGTTGATGAGTCTAGACCTCGATTTCACGGTTGTTGATAGCGGGCAGTAGGAAGGAGCTAGCAGAGTTGAGCTTGCTCGCTGCACCCCTATCCTTTTTCCCCTTCCATTCGTTTCTATACCTACTAACTAAAGTAATCAATCGTCTCTGACACTCTAATTATGGCCAAGCTGGCTTTTCATCAAATTATGACTCTAAATCTTACCTTGTTTTAGAATACCACCTCTAATGTCTCCTAGTCTGTGCACCCGTTCTCGAAAGCAGCCTCATCTTCATATACGTAGGCCTACGGTGTGTACATAAATAAAATTGTTTTATTTTCTTTCTTTTATAATGAGAACAATAAATAGTAATTTATGTTTATATTAAAATTACAATGAATTCCTCCTTTCTGGGCCAGACAAATTCAAATTCACGGTTGTTTTTTTAATATAAAATTATGAAAATTTATTCCTACGCTCCACATCTTCCTCTTATGCGTGCCCCCACCTCTAACTGTGACAAAACTTAATTTTTAAAGTGTACGATTGTAGGAAATACAATTTATGTATTGCGTTTTAATAGGAATCACATGCACAGTTAAGTTATTAATTAAAGAAATTATTCTTTCAGTGAAACTTTTACAATATTCAAGTAATCACCAAACTCTCTTAGAACCAAGGAAAATAAAACCACTTTATTATTAATCTTGGTCTCTATTATCAGTTGTATACTACTGAAGTAACTAAAAAGGAATAATATGTTTGGGCCTTATCAGCAGTTTGACTGAATGTTTGCAATCGTTAGTTGTGTAATTTCTTACGTGTCAGTATAATTATATTAAATCTGCTTGTGGACATAAGAAACTTTGAAATGAAGTACCTTCACATCATCGTGTGTCACGCTAATTTCTAGAATTAAATATCTATTACTTTATTATCTTTGCTACCTGATTTAATATGAGTGTACTAATATGAACATGAATAAAAATTTCATTTAGCTATAATTCAAGTAGCAATTGACGTAAGCAGGTTCCCAAAAAAAAAAATGTTTTCACACCACACTTTAATTTTTTTAAGTTTTATTTCAAGAATACGATTTAATACCGACGTTAAGAACCATAGCTCTTTGGAAAGGT
This sequence comes from Catonia carolina, assembly GCA_035578175.1. Lineage (NCBI taxonomy): Eukaryota > Metazoa > Arthropoda > Insecta > Hemiptera > Achilidae > Catonia > Catonia carolina. Next base: position 110,400,675 of record JAQMRL010000001.1, read on the forward strand.
ATATAAATCGGCTAATATGAAAATTGCTTTCAGATATTCACACCACTTGTACTCTTTAAGTGCAAGTGGTCGAAATTGAAATATTTTACTTTTTCTTCTCTATCTGTGCCGAATTTCAGGTAGGTAATCTGAAAATGAGAGAATTAGTATTTACTGAGTGAATCAGTCAGTTATTCAGTGAGTAATCTACACTGACTTTTACATCATCAACATGCACAATATGGGTTGCCTCCTGACCTCTTTTAACTTCAAACTTAGAGTTATTTCTAAACGAAGTTGGGATACTCACCTCTTCCGAGGTCGTCCAACAGGCTACCAGATTCTCCGATTAGCTTGTAATTAAACACCTTTTTGGATGTTCGATCATCTAGTATCTGCATCAAATGAAAATACCACTCTTGTCTGTATTTAAAAATAATTAATATCCGCTTTCATACATCAAGTTCATGTCTAATATCTTCATTATATATTTTTTGGTCTCACAATTGATACCCTGCTATAGATCTTAACTCATCTCATCAGTCTCTGTTCTTGATATCTATCAAGCAGTTGGGGTCCAACACTCTTCACCACAAATTATAACTGGCAGAATCAAATGTGATAAAAATTTAAAACGGCTTCCTTCCATACTTCACCGACCAGTATTTTCCTTAAAATGTGTATAAGTTTTTGAAACTTGTCAAATTTGATGACTACATCTTGTGATTTCACATAAGAAACATCACACTCCAAGTAAATAAACTAATCCACCTGTTCCAAGAGTTCGTCAATCAAAACTACTTTTCTTCTGCAATGATCTATATAGCCCTGAAACCCAACACTTTTGCCTTCTTTAAAGGAACAAGAAGTTATATCGCTCAGCAGTTAAACTAAACATAAATACAATAACCTTTGTAAATCATCTTAAGTTTTTGAAAAAAAAGCATCAAACCATTAGCTAAAGTGAAAATTTTTAAAGATATTGAACGTCATTTTCCTATTGAACCGATAAACTTCTTGCAAGTACTGTCAAGTTGAAATTATATTTACCGCGTTTTCTGGTTTTTTCACTTTGTCATCAGAAGCGATTTTGATGCATAATTCTTCCAAACTTCTCCATCGTGTCCTACATAACCCCTTTTAATCACTATGAATAAGGATAAACGTATCCTTAATATCTGTCGTTTTCAGTTATTAATGTTAAGTTCATTATTTTAGTTTACATTTTAAAACTCTTGAATTCAAACAATAGTCGAATTATGAGACATTTGAATATGCCTCTACCAGCAGACACGCGTTAAGCTACGCTTGTGGAGCAGATGTACTGAATGATAGATGCTGGTGCATTGTAATATACCCTCAGTATATTACCATTACGCTTACTATCAAACACGAGCAGCCACGTGACCCATGGCCCTCACAGCCAAGGCACAGAAAGGTGACAAACAATAGGTGGGTACATATTGTCGCAAATCTTTTGATTTCAATACATTGAAACACTATACTGAATTCTCTTACTTCATTTACTAACAAGAGAGAGAGAGAGACTTACAAATGTCCGGCTCCGTAAGGGTCTCATTAAAATAATTTATAGGATTATGCCGATCTAAATATCTATAATAAACATCGTTAGTACCATATCGTAATCGAACTTATCCTTATCGTTACATGATTGTCCTATTTTCCTATGGCGTTTCCTTGAAAACTTGTTTGTGGTAATAATGCACAGTACAGGTTAATGAGAAGTAGCAAAGGCATCTGCCGGTTGCTTGCTATTTAACTTTCATACCTCCGGAAACATAAAACTGCTCGTTTGAGTAATATACCATCTCTATTAGCATTCTGATAAGAAAGAATATCTTAATTAACAATTTAAAAGTGAAACAAAGTTCTTACCATTTTGTTTACTTAAAATATATATAATTCGTTAATTTTGTAAAATAGATTTCATTTATTCAGGAAATAATAAAATTTTATGTTATTTTAATGTGTATCATTTACCTCTTCACATTATGATCATTTATATTTTTACCTTGTATTAAATTTCAGTGGTAAATAGCTTTCTGTCTGAGCATTTGTTATTGTTAATTAGAGTACCTATAAGGCAGTTGTATTAAATTATTTAATAGAATTATTTATCCTGTTTATACTCTTAGCTTAATAGTTAATACAATAATTCAGTTAGGCTATTATGTCATAAAAGTTTTAATTTTAATATCAACAAGCTATAAGTCTTAGTGGTTATGTAGTGTGAATTTGATTCTGACTATAAAATAACAGTACAAAAAAAAATCAGCAAATTTTTATATCAATACATTATGAGATTGCAAGAATTAAAGATAATTTTCAATATCTAAGGCCATAGTTATTTATTTTATTCTTTTTGTTGGTATTTTTTATTAAAAACTTTACAAATTTGCCGGGTTGGTAAGTATTATGCTAATGGCCGAACTTTATGGGATGGAATAAACATTGTAAAGATTGAGATAGAATTATTTACTTCAAGGAATTGTTAGAAAGAAAAGTAAAATTTATACAACTATACTTGAAAATTAAAGGTGGTTTATAAACTTTGTAAATCTAAAAATTATGCAGTTCCAAAGAATGGAAGAAAGATGTATATTTTACAGGTTTAAATTTTTGTGAAGAAATGAAACCGACGTTGCAAATGATAATTTCAGTAACAGCAGTTGTAGAAATTTTGATGAGATATTAGCTTATCTGAATAATGGACATTATTATAGCAGACCAAAATGTACCTGCCTGTACGTTCATGCAAATAAGTGAAATTGTGGGTTCAGAATGATTATGATGTCTTCTTCACGATGTGATTTATTCCAGCCATTTCCTAATGAGCAAGCTGAGGTGAGAGATCATAACTTTTATTATAATGCAGAAGGAGTCTGTCAAAGTCCTTACCAGATGTCTTCAAACCCTCCCTTTTCATGTCTTCTAATTGCTGAATTAATACGATCCACCTCACGAATTCTCCTGCTCCAAGATTTGTTATAACAGAAATCCTCTTAATTAAGTAAGAAAAAACAAGAATGAGTGAACTTTGTTCAGTGAATAATAATATATATCAGTGTTGGTAGGTAATCTGTATTAAAAATTTTTTACTTACTTTTTAACTTTTCATCTTGTAATAATAATAATAATAATAATAATAATAATAATAATAATAATAATAATAATAATAGAGTGTAAGATTGTATTTCCCACAAAAATTGAACTGTCTATAGATACTACTCTGTTATTTACAATGCCTTATTTCAGAGGCTTACATATTAATGAATTATAAATATTTTACAATGGTATAAATTAACTAAAGCAATCTAAATAAAAGATCAGAAGTTTTGATCTATCAAAACTCATTGAAATTCAGTTCGTTTTCATTAATTATTTACAATATCAAACAAATAAAATATAATTAATAATGTAACCACTTTAAACGTCATAGAGAACCTTGGTAAAATTCTGTTAAATTTTACGATTATAATTCTGTAGTTTACTTACTTTCTTATTCATTTTAATGAAAATTAAAAAAGATGGCTTTCAATTTGTAGTGTCTGTATGGTCGTTTTATTGTGTATTCACCAATTACTTAAGATGGATCGTTTGATTTAAATGACGTTCGTTATATATTTTGAATTACTTCCCATTAGAGTCAATACAATTTTATCTACATCGGATCAGTAATTTTTCATAAATTTACAGAAGAAAACAGAACAAATAGTAAATATTAAAGGACAACAATGTATGTATACTACATACATGCTCATAATATACATTTCACCGATAGTGATAAATCAACAAACAATAATCTTTACTACATTTAACATGCCAATAGGTTCCATTAGGGCGCCTTCGTGGCGTAGGGTTATCATGTTAGACTACAAAGCGCACGATGGCTAGGATCAAAAATTACTACAACGAATAAAATTTGCTGTGAAACACGCACACGACTTTCTCGTGACAATTTAAAAAATTAATCTATAGGCTAACTTATTTTGAATTATGAGTAAAATATAGGTTATTATAAAAATGTTATAATTTACATTGGCAAGATAAAATCGGGTGAGTATTTCACACCAGATTTCTCTATATCTAAACAATCACGAACCTTATCGCTTGGTTTTTGAAGATACGTATTCCTTTCGAATTAACTTAATTGTAGCTTCAAAAATGCGTGAATCATTTTACGTTAACAATAAATTTATTTGAGTGTAATATGGAGTATCTTAAATACGTATTTTCGCTTGATATATATATATATATATATATATATATATATATATATATTAGTAATTTAGAATAGAAAATTTCATTAGCATGCGTATATGCTTACGGAATAAAATATGGTTACTGAAATTAAGTTACCTTTAATAAATATAGTAAAATATACTCGTAAAAAAAGAAATAAGGCACTTAGTTCTGACCCACTTACTGTACTTTTCTTTTTTATATTGTTCCAACTAGATTACTAGTAAAACAAATAAAATGGGTAAAATGTTTCTGTGTGCTATACTTGTAGGTACTTAATTAAGTTTAAAATAAAAAATTATGTTCAAGGAAAGTATACTAGAAGTTGCAATGAAATAAAGTACGTATTCTTAAACTAAGATAATTACTGTTCTTTAACCTACTGGTATCGAACAAGGAACAAGGAGATATTAACAGAAAATATATATTTTTAGGCCTTCAGTTAAAAGCATGGTATATCTACCGTGGAATATAATCGGAAATGCAAAGCAATAACATAAACCATTTGCTCATAAAAATGCCCACCGAGAAGATTCCATTTCCATTGGACGACAAAAATGATGAAATTACTGCTTATTTAAAGACTTATTGCTGTGGGCTCAGGTCGACGTGTGGTTGCAGAGCAACATTCACTCCGACATAAAAATTCACAAAACATAAAAATCCACCTTCCATCGCATAAACCTCAAACGATTCCTTTTAATGTCTTTCAATAAGTTTTTTTAATGGTTTTACATACCTAAGTTACCGTTTATGACCCGACATAATTTTTCCAAGACCGCACTGCACACAGAACAATAAACGAAGTTTCAGACGTCATGAGATCACGATCAGTAAACTTAGCACAATTTGTTGATTATCGATTGAATTTCTTATTCGAAACTCGTATTTACTTTAATTTTCAAAGTTCCGATTATTTCAGACGTCTTTACTGTTTTTAATTCACAACAACCTAGTTCTCAACAACTTGGTTTATTACTGAATAAATAAAACAGAAACACGGGTTAAGATGCCGTTTCTCAACCCCTGACCGTGAATCGAACCTAGGCCCTACCCTACTGTATTCTTTTACGTTTTGCACATTAACGTTCATGCAGGCGAACGATGGGTAACTGATAAAAATGAGTAATCAAAAAATGTCAGATCTGACCGGCACTCGAACGAGGGGTTCCTGGCACGGAATTCAGATGTGCTGATGACTACACCACGGGCCAGCTCTACTATATAATCTACAACTACTACTCAAGGGCGACTATTCTAAAATATACTTTTAAGTTTATTTTTAAAAATACTTCGATTTTAATAAGTTAAATGGAATTTATTTTCCAACATCAAAATATCGAAAAATAAAATATCGTTTACAACGATAGTTTCACCGTGTAATATTGGGGTACTCACCGATCAATACCTTTATATCAATCACGAAAATTTAAAATTATTTTTTTTATTATGTAGTGACAATAGCGAGAATTTTACACCGTTGAAAACCGCCGAATAAGGTCACTGTGTTTGTTACTTGGTTAAGACGTGGATTTTGAGTTTCTTCGTAAGTATATATGTCGTAGCCAGCAGCTGATCACCATACAATGTAACTCACCCAACCCGTGTACTTTATAACAAAATTACACTTTAATAGACAATCTTGTAGTACCAGTTGACTGGCTGAAGTGTCCCGAAAGCTATGGCGTCTACTTAACGACTTCTTTGAATAGTTTAGCTGAAATTTTGTATGCAATTTGTACGAGATAAAAATTAGGTAGTACATTGCTTAGTTCTAAAATGTGTAAGGAAATAATAGAAATCGTCCAAGGGTTACTGGAAATGATGTGAATAGTATTTGACTAAATATTTTTTCACAATTCTCCGTTATAAGTAAAAATAATAAATAGGTTAGTTGGCACAAACGTAGACAAAAACAGTTTTTCACGAATGATATAGTTTTTTAATCGTTTGGTGTTTCTGTACATTTTTTAATTTTTATGTTAAATTTGCATTTTAGTAATTAGCCTGAATTTAGACTACCTGGGGAGATTGTCTTTAGTGAATAAAAACTCATATTATTTACTAGTCAATCTACATCAAATTCATTATACTAGGGTCTGTGGTCTGCTGCAAATTGTATCCCAACTTATCTCAAGAGGGCTCACACACGCAAGCAAAAATCACATTGTCATTCCAAACCTTCTTTAATTTCATGTATCCACCATTAATCCATTTGGGTACAACAAAGAGAAACTTAAAAATTAAGGAAAAGGTTGGTTAAACACTGTTGTAAAAAATACAAGAAAGTTTTTATATAAGTTTTAAAATGTATGCAGAAATACGTCAACAAAAAAAATGGAAAATACCAGGTAAATAAAGCTTATCAACCCTTCACCCAAGTCAAATATAATAAGGGTTAAGTAAATCGAATTACTAAATTTTTATACTAAGTGGTTTATATTTGAAAATTTGTGTTTTTTCAATCGACCCTACTGGTTATTGTAAGCGGGAACTGAAAACGATTAAATTTTAGTTCAATTTTTACAAAATCCATAACTTACAAAGAAGTCTGTGAAATTTGAATTTTAATATTCAAAATAACACATAAAAAGAAGGAAACAGTTGAACGAAATTCAATTTGCAAACTCTTTTACAGTAAACCGAGGGATGGAAGCAACAAATTTTCCATGGCCACGTGTATTTCTACTGTGACAAAAGACACCCTCCTCCGAATCATTATTGCGGTATCCGCATACAACCCCATTTTAACTCTGTGCTCGTTTTGATCTCATTTCGCACGGTTGACCTTCCTTTACATAATGGTAAACGATTTATTTATTTACTTAACTTCCTTATTCCATACTCACGTTCTGGCATTCCCTCCTATCCACTAATTCTCATTTTAGGAAACCTCTCTTTTCTTTGGTTGATTCAATACTATATTAACCAGGTGTTCTGAAATTTCCGTTTTATTAGAATGTTTACGAGTAGTGGTTTTTTTGCTAAAACCTTTGTATTCGTTATTGTCTGGAACTAAATACGTATAACATTGGTGATATGTTATGTCAATCCATAAGCTTTTTTAAACAAATTTACGATTCCGTACAAATTTTCATTAGGTTCACAATCAACTTTTATGAATGAAATCCTCATTGACTAGAACCAAAAATAACAAAAACTAAAATACTTCTAGTATATTATGTAAATTGATGAAGAAATGTGCGAGACAATGAACTGATTCCGTAATTTCTCGTAACTGAAAACCGTGTGTAGATTTAATATTAAAAATTTAACTCTCAAAGAAGTCTGGCCGCTTTTTTAGCCAAGTCGGCAACCTCGAATGCTAAGCTGAAGGATTATTTTCCTAACTACAATTCTACTTCATATTAAAGAATGCCAAAGAAATAAAATTGTTACAGGTTACTGATTTCAATGCTAACACAAGCACTTCCTCTCGCCGCGCTCGCTTAGCTTCATGGAAAAATTAACTTAAAGTTGGCCTATGAGTCATCAAGCAAGGGGAGAAATAACTACTAAATAATATATGTAATAAGTAAAAGAAGGTAAAATGTTTTTCTTAAAACATCGGTACGATTTGTTTCATTTTAACAAGGTTTATATAACTTCTTGAGTATAAAACGATTTTAGGAAATCTAAAAAATAAAAGTAAATAATTTTAAGAAAGGAAGGAGTAAAGAATGATGTCATATTGTAGGGTGGTACGGTACGTGATACCTGATACCTGTACCGTATTATACCTGACTGCATATTACAAAATTACATTGTGTTCAATACACGGTAGAGTAGAAATAATGATGTGCAAAATATAATTGATACTAATTGTATCAAAGAGAAAATTAAAAGATGACTCCATTTTACCAATCGCAAATTGTTTTTCAAAATTAAAAAATTACTCAATCCCACCCATAAAGTCTGTGTTACTCACGAAGCAGTAAGCTTTAGAACAGTGAAATAAATTTTGAAATGGGATGGATATTTTCCATCAGTTACATTTTTAGTTACAGTTACCTTTTTATAATATTAGTACAAATGACATTTTTAGATTACGTATTTTTTTGACTACACAAAAAAGAGTTTCAATACAAGTAATTTCTTTACCATCAAAATATTTCAAATTTCAAAAGTACGGTACTAATTGGATTTATTTTGATGTTGTCTCGTAGGAAAAATTGTCTTCTTAAATTTTATGTTATAGTAAAAAGTATTTGTTTTAGCAAGATTTTAAATGATCGTTGCGTCCTTATAAGGAGTAATGTTATGGATATTAAAGTTGTTCCTTCGGTAGTGAAACGTTTTAAATGTATTAATTAATTTTTCCTTTCCAGGTTGGGTTAGCAAAGATTTTTGATTGTTGTATTTTTGTTCTTCACGTGTGTCCTGGATAGTATTTTCAATTATTTTTAATTATTTTTAAAAGGCAAGCAGTGGAACAACGTTGTATTGTGTGCGGAATATCTGGTCAAATTGCAAAGCCCGGTCCAATTTAGAACATCTTTATAATCTGGTCAGAACGAATTTATTACTATTTGTTTTCTTTTCAAGACTGTTTGCAATTTTACGACTGTCTTATGTTTACCCTGATAGAAACCTGCTTTGGTACCGTTTTAGTTGTACGTAATTTGTGTGTAAAATTTACCCTTAGCCATTAATTTGCTATGAAATTGCTGCTCCTTTTTACACGAAGAGAATACAAAATAGGCCATTGTTATTGCTTGAAAAACGAATAAAGCTTTTTTGTGCGACAAATCGTATACACAAATGATAACATTCTTGTTTTAACTGTAATCAGATTACTTATCCAATAAGAAATTCGTACAACCCTTGGCATAGCTTATAATAATTTTAAAGTACATCCGTCTGAATTTTTAAATTGACGTAATTTAGTGATAAACTTTATCAAATTGTTTTTCTCTGATACGCTTGTTAGTAAATTCTTTGAATTTATTTAAACTTAATTTCAAATGTTTATTAGTTTGAAATCAATTATAATTTCAGTAATTATTAGTTTTCATTACTACTAATACTAGTAAATACTAGTAATGACTGAGGGTGCTTAACAAGGAACGTAGAGTAAAAGAACCAACAAAATATTAAGGAATGGTAAGCATAAACATAATTTTAGTGTTTCATATTTTAAGAAAAAATTGACATACCAAATTACCAAATTACCAATTAACAAGGTTTACATAACCTTATGTGTAGAAAATGTTGTAACATTCTTTATTGGATATTTGTACTGTAATTAATTTTAAAAATCAGTTCACAGTCATTTTAAAATTACCAAAGAATTTGTACACAGAGCTTCGTTCATTATAATGTTTATTACTAACTTACTAGATTGTTTATATACATTCAAATATTTATGAATGTAGTTAACGATTGGTTCGGCTTTCGCAGTGGAAGAACATTTTTAAATAAAAGAATGTCCTTAAAATTAAATTAAATATTGTATGTATAAATAATTAAAATTTTAAAACTAGTTTTTTGTTACCAATACTTTGTAGAAACTTACTTTTAGCTGTTTTTCTTTGTAAAATTAGAGTGAACCTAAGATTTTTAGTGCTGCTGCCCATGTTAAGACTTAAATCTCAGGTAAGGTTTGAAAATGCAAATTGAAAACATAAATTAGGTACGTATAAATTTAAAAATATTAAATTTGAGTAATAGTAATCCTTAATTTTAAACAATTGAAGTGGGTACTTATATACATAACGTATTTTTTAATAACCATTTGCTATAATAATAAAATGCTCCATAACATAAAAGTTCATTAACCTATAGGCCTAAGTATATTATAATAAATAGTACGACTAAATTAATCGTATTGAAAACTCGTAGTAAAATTTAATACAGTACCTATGATCTCATTAGTTCATTTATCTTGCTTAACCCAAACAGTTAAAAATACGTTAAATGCTGAAAATTCTGAGTACAATCATATCCAAAAATATAATTTTGGCATCTTGCTTAGTGTATTGTGTTTATTGCATTGCACTCAGTGATACAACTATTTTACGCTTCTATGTTATAAACTTAATTTTCTCTATAAATTTTGCAAAGATACGTTTGTAATTTCAGTATAGGCTACTTTCTTTAGTTGATTTAGAGTCGCATCAATCGCTTGGTCGTGACTTCGTTGAGTTCAATTAGAACATTAGGTTTTCATTTGAAATAATTTCCTGACCCTAGCCGGGAAGCCGGAACCTTCCGCTTTGTAGGCTTTTACAAAAATAGAAAATTGCCGATAGACTTGGTTATTGAACAAAAAATATTACAAACAAAAGATTTTTAATTCTCATTAACTTTCTTTTGTGTGATTTTGACCTAAATTACACCTTTCAACTGTTGTTTTGAAGTAACCAATTGACTGTACGGTTGTTCACATGAAATTTGAAATATCTGGTAAACAGAGCGTCGGACGAAGATACGTATTATGTCATTAACAAATTGTTGGATTTCTAATTATTTTCAGCTTTCCCTAAGTATCCTTTTGATCTAAAATTCATTGTAAATTTGTAATTAAAAACAAATGTTTCGTAGGACAGAATAGCTTTCTACAATAATTATTCCCAGCGATACCACTATGATACCACAATAAGCCAGACATCTTAATGAGCTAATAGAATATTTATTTTTAGTGCAAAAGTGCAATTCTAATGACAAATTTTCCAATATTTTAATTACTTGTACGTATGTTGATTATTCATACTGAATCATGTAGCTTTTTATTTACATGCCGTGTTAAAATTCAGGGCTGGTTTATGGAATGTGCGATGTATGCAGCCACACCCACAAGACCACAAAAGTCAAAAATTGCAAAAGAAAGAGTCGATCCAGCATTTATGATATTTCAATGTAGCCTGAATTCTAGTTTTATACTTCTCTCAGTATGTATTTAGGAATTTTTTCTAAAGTTAGGCTGGGTATTTTTTTAACTGTCTCGCATACAGGCCTAGTGAAGCATTAATGTGTCGTAATATTTTTTTTATTTGGGGGTGCCAAAAATACTTATGCATAGAAATATTTGTTTTTAGACCGGCCCGGTTTTAAGTAACTTGTAGTCGTATTATCATCATCATGAGGTAATCTGCTCTGAGGTTGGTTCCTTGCAATATTCGTCTCCAGTTTGTTCTGTTTTCCACCAGCGTCTTATATCCTTTTATGAATTGTACTTTATTCTTCGATTGTTTTCTTCTTTTCCCCATCATTAAGATTGACAGAGCGCTAAAATATATTGTATTTTGAAATCATCTGCATTATCTTTTCATTTTGCCTTCTCTTGACAGTTTTCCTTCTAACACAGGTTTAATTAACCGACTCATCTTATTAAGTGCCCTAGTAAATTACTTTTCTTCAATCAAACCATTTTCATAAATTGTTTTGGCTCTTCTATTCTTCATAATTTATAAAATTCTTACAATCTTGATCCATTTCAATTTTTCCAAGCATTTTCACATTCACATTTCAAAAGTCTTAGTCTTTCTTTTCCCTTATTTCACATCTGTAAACAGTAAACTCTAACATAATATTTTACTAAAAGTTTCCTTACGTTTAATTTAATCTTACTACAAGCAATTTTTTTTAAACTTACACGACACTACAGATAAACTCTACCATATAAGGCGGTATTATTTCCGTTTTCCTTGTTAGAAATTCATTCCAAGATGTGCACAGAAGAAGGTGAGAAGAGAATGATGTGGTTATTGGTCGTACAGTCAACTAATTGCGTGATGAACAACCCAGGTGCAGCTGCGTGTCGGCGGCTACCGACTTTAGCTCCGTTCATGAACACGATCAGAAACCAGCCTTCGCTCATAGATCGCTGGTGCGCACGATAGTAATTGCAACAATCCCGTGTTATGCTGAAACAGAATTTATTATAATTGCAATAAGAACCTAGATGAAATAAAAACCCATAAAATAGTAACAAAAGAGTGCAATAAAGAACCTATTCAGGAGATTCTTATGGTTCTTAAATACTTAAGATTATAATAAAAAGCTGTCCATATTTACCTTTGCATTTTACGGTTCCATCCTATTCAGGATATGAATGTTTTAGCATTGTTAATTTGGCTGTTATTGAAATAAGTTGATGAATGGATTTGAGCTTACGTACCTACAAGATTCCATTTATTAAAAAACCCCATAAGAAAATACTTAACTTTTTATCAGATTTCTTATTTATTTTATATTGCAGTATTTAATTTTTTACTATTTTTTCTAAGTATTTACGTCAAAACAGCGCTTAGCGTTGGTGTTTGTAATGCCACATCTGATGACGTGCAAATATCTCATAATAATTAAAATTCAAGTGTATTATTGCTGATTTCAGTATCTTATTCAAGAACTCAAGGTCTCTTATTCAAAACATTTAAATATTGTTATTTGTGTTCTAAGAAAACAATATCTTTGTCAGTTATTTTAACATAGGCTTACCTCAATGGGGCTATTTGATCAGAATTTTATTCCATCGTTAATGGTGTACATGTAGTGCATTTGGACTATTCAAGAGTTGGTTA